>JALIZH010032933.1:4910000-5585000 GCA_030522465.1 Rhipicephalus appendiculatus | reverse complement strand
TTCTTGCGTAAACCATCATGGTCGGGATATTCTGAAATATGTTGCAATAACGAATTCGTATTGTTTGTTCGTCGATAATGTCGCGGCATTTTTACAGAAGGAAGCAAGTCATGTTAAGTTTCTTGCAGACCCCGCGGATAAGAAGTTTTCTGTTAACATATTTGTCGAAGAAGACGGCTGGGCATTTTATGAACTTTACACGTTCTAGCGCTGGTTTGATTAGTGCAAGATAGCGGGAATTCTCCTCTACAGCTTTACGCGGTGAATTAAAAACAATATATTTGATTTTTAGAGCGTAAACTCTCTGTCATTCGTCGCGTCTCATTGACCTTGAGCCGCCGGAGCGCTAGCATGGCAGGCGTGACGTCACACCATGTGGTCCGCTGGCCAGAGGCCTCGCAGCTGCGCTATAGTGGCTAGCCACCATAGCGGCGCTGGCTCGGAGCCTCACTGCTGCGGTACCACATGACCAGGCGAATGTTCAAAGCTGCTTCGCCAGCGCTTGGTCCTGCAATGTATGGCACGTGGGCTGGTATCGTCCGTGCATGCGCTTGAGCGGAAGTGACAGGCTGAATCCACTCATCCATTACACATAGCTATGAGGCAGGCTGTGAAATCTTAAGCAATGTCGAAGTTGCCCTCTCAAAAACATCGCAGCCAAGAGAGGCCAAAGTAGCACGTTACGGAGACGCTTAGCAAGCGCGGGCGCGTGCCGAGGTCAAAGCTACTGCAGCCCCCGCCGTGGTTAATCAACACGAACAATTACAAGCCGAAGAAGAAGCCTAACTTTAACGAAACACTGCGTCTATAATCTGTGGGAAACAAAGCGAAACCCACGTTTCGCTCGCGATAAATATATTTAACAAGAGTTAACCGCATCCATATTTCTTTCTGTATTTGGCGCTAGCTTTTTTTGAACAGAACGACTAGTGGATGTCCTTGCACTCATTATTCGCACAAATTAGGTTTTGAACCGGAAAGTCTGCGATGCATTTCAGAGTTCCGTCTTCAGCATACATAAATACTCGAACTTTTAAGTGCGGTGCACTTTAGGGTGGCAGGCTGTCGTATGCTGTCGTTGTCGCTTGGCGTAACTCAGGCAGAACCACATAGAGCATGGCCAGCTGTAGCATACTGAGCGCGCGCTTCGCGCGGAGAAGAAGTTTGCTTCCTCTTGTTCTTCGAGCGCCATGATGATGATTTTAACGCGTGTTAAATTCCTCTTGTTCCTTGAGCGCCTTGATGATTATAAGCGTATAAACGCAGGTAGAACCACATATAACATAGCCATACTGAGCGTGCGCTCGCGCAAGGAGGGTCTTCTTTCTCTTGTTCTTCGAGCGCCTAAGGTGCGCACATTACTATTATGGCTGGGGAAATACGACAACACAAGCCACGTATAAAAATTGAAAGAGGAAGCAAGCGAGAAATAGACAGTGAGAGAAAGGGAAAAAATTGGATGAAAAATATAAATAAAGAGAAAAAACACAGAAAAAAACTGGAAAAATGAACAAGAAAGAAAGAGAGGAGCAAGGAAACAGAAAACGAGAGAGAAACAAAGAAGGCTGCCCAGTTCACACTCCCTTCAGGCCTGGCACCAATAGGGCGAAGCTGCCTTAATATTTTTTTGACACGAAAGCGCTTTATGCCGGGGTCCACCAACATTTCAGTGACGTATTAGCGCCCAGTGTGTCTATACGTGTCTTCCTTTCGTCCTGTCGTCTATGTGCGCTACAAAGAAACCTTTTGAAGACGTATGTGCGTCACGGAAATGACGCTGAGAAAATGTACAAGATCAGATGTTAAGGAAAAAAGTTCTGTCAACGGGAGTCGAACACGCGACCTCTCGGTTCGCAACAACTGATGCGGGGCACGATATCCACTGCGCCACGGTAATTTTTATTTTCTGTATTGCACCGCGCCACGGTCACACACTCCAGAGTCTTTACAAACGGGCCTTTATAGTTCTCACTTTCCTTTCACAGTGCTTTTGGTCGGCGGAGTTGTGGCGCTTTCTGGTAGTGGTAAATAGAAGTAGTGCATCATGGCTATGGCCTCCGCGATCAGATCCTGCAATGCGTGGTTGCTGTGCGTCCGTCGCAATTTTTTCAACGTCTGAACACACCACAAGGTGGCGACCTTAGCCCAAGCGTCGGCGTCGCTCATAGCATCTATCTATACTAAAAATCCATACCAAAAGTATCCATCCGTACCAAACGTTCTGCGACGCGCGCCTGCCTGGCCTCGCTTTAATACGCTCGCCGAGAGAGACACAACATTTTTTGATAAAAGAATCAGTCAGCCACGTCAGACATTGCCCGACGCCCCTAGCCGTCTGCAGGAATCCCTTCCGACACGGCAGGATCAAGGGCTTGACTGATGAGTGTTGCTGGACGTTGGGGTCTTGGCTACGGAGCAGAGCCTCCCAGGGTTCTAGAGTGTGTGAACCATGGTATTGACTCGGACGTGTCCACACCATGTGGGCCAAATTTGCTGCTTAACTGCTACATTTGCACTGTGGCCGCAAAACTTCTGGATGCCACTTGCTTTAGAGTACGGGGTTTGGAAAGATCCCTGTCTGGAGAAAAATTGTGGCCGGGCTACCGGAGACACACGACGTGCGTTACATTTGCCTTTAGTCCAGCCGTGGCGTTCAATAACTCTTTAATGTGCAGCGGCATTTCGACCTTATCCTGCGTTCCTTCAGCGACGTTCTTGGGGCTGTCACACAGCCTTTTCTGTTTACACTCTAACCGTTAGCTACTACAGCTACCAGAAGGGTTTGTTTAAACATTGATCATGGACGTTAGTCGAAGGGATAAAGATGTACCACCAAGCGTCAACGCTGATGCATCCACGTTAAACGGTGCTATAGCTGCCAAAGAGCACTACACATTGTGGAATCTTTCTTACATCAATGTACAGTAAGCATTAAACTATACTGCAAGGACACGTTTTACTTTCCTGTTATACCGAATCCTATGATAAAGGGATCAGCCATGTTTATTTTTTTCTTTACTGAACGGAAAAAGTGGTTAGTATTTAATGGGAACGATATTGGTCCAAGAGCTGAGCCTTGGGGTACAGCTGTAGTTATTTCGTAAAACTCAGTGTGGGTATAGGCTATTTCCACTGTTTGTTCCCCTTGTAATGGGTAACTTTTGAAGAAATGGACGCACGTCCCACGAAAGCCGTAACGTTATAATTCATTCAATAATAAGCTAGCGACACCAGTATCAAACGGATTTTTACATAGAGAAATATACGCGTAACACTTTTATGGTTAATAAAGCAATAATGGATAAGCTAAGTACAAAACAGCTCTGTCAATTGGCCGATAGGTTTTCTAATCTCATATTGGCAGGGCATTATAGATGAGCGTATGTACTAAGGGTGCGATACCCAGTGTTTTCCTTCAACACAGCATTCACGTAAATATATCATGAAATTTTATGCTACACATATCCTACATTTGTGCTGCGAAGATTGTCGTCCCTGTCTTCCGAATACGCACTGTAGGCTGTCTCTGGTGTGAACTGCGTATACGCTACGCTTTCGCGCCTTGCACTACAGCATTTCAAAGGAGGTTAGCGCTAAGCAGGGTTTCGTGACGTTTGAGCATTCTGTCCCAATTTCATCATGTTGTACCTGACTTGATGATAATAGATGATGATAAATGACTTGATGATGATAAATTTAATAGCATCGCCCCTGTTCTATATTCCAGTGAGTCGATGAGTCTGTAGAAATATTGAGTGTTTTTGTTAAACAGAGCAGGGATAGCTAAAGTAGGTTCTTGCTTTTGTCGCCTATTAGCATGCTTCGCCTTGCTGATCATGTGGTAGCTTGCGGCGATCGTGGCAGCTTGCAACAGGGTGACGAAGAAAGCAGTCGACTCGAACACTGTGGGAGGCCCAGCCTCCAAGCTTGCCCCGCTACTCGAACGCTCCTGGAAGATGGTCATGGTCCACAGTATTCTGACCTAAGAAAACTGCCCCCACCTGCGAATGTTGTCACCTGTTCCAAATAATGTTTTTTCCCTCTCTCCCTCATTCTCGGCAAACAAGCATTCACAGAGAGATGTCCACGTGGACGAATGATACACTGAATGTATTTATTATACGCATCTCAATCCATCTCGCCAGTAGCCGCTGGTAAATTGACCGGCACGCTGCCATCATGAATACTGCTCAGAATACTGCTCAGACACCGTTCGGCTATCAGCGGCGAGTTTTCGCAGATTTGGGATGTCGCGTGGGAAGCAGGCGATCTTAGAGCATATTACGAATTTTTACCAATTGCGAAATCATCATCATCATCATCATCCTGTCTACGCCCACTGTAATGTTTCGCCAATCAACCCGGTCCTGTGCTTTCTGCTGCCACGTTATACCTGCAAACTTTTTTAATCGCATCTACCCACCTAATTTTCTGTCTCCCCCCTCACGCGTTTGCCATCTCTTGGAATCCAGTCAGTTACCCTTAATGACCAGCGGTTATCCTGCCGACGTGCTACGTGCCCGGCCCATATCCATTTCTTCTTCTTGATTTCAACTATGATATCTTTAACCCCCGTTTGTTCCCTGACACACTCTGCTCTGTTCCTGTATCTTAAGGTTACACCTATCATTTTCCTTTCCATCGCTCGCTGCGTCGTCCTCAGTTTAAGTTGAACCCTCTTTGTAAGTCTCCAGGTTTCTGCTCCGTAGGTAAGTACCGGTAAGATGCAGCTGTTATATACCTTCCTCTTGGGGGAAAGTGGTAGACTACCATTCATGATTTGATAATGCTTGCCGAATGAGCCCCATCCCATCCTTATTCTTCTAGTTATTTCACTCTCATGGTTCGGTTCCGCGGTTACTACCTGTCCTAAGTAGACGTACTCCTTTACAACTTCCAGTGTCTCGCCACCTATCGCAAAGCGCCGTTCTCTGCCAAGATTGTTCCACATTACTTTAGTTTTATGCATAATAATTTTCAGACCTACTTTTCTACTTTCCGTATCCGTATCAATTGCGAAATACCGATGGACAAAAAATTTGCAGCATTGAAATTAATTTATTCGCTAACGTTACGCGTAGTCATGCATAAGTCGCTATTACACGATGGGTCATTTTCGCTGCATTTGTTGCTTCGCGTCAGGAGCAGGTGCTGTGGGCATGACCCACAAAAAATTCGACCAATCATAAGCAGCTAGCGACCGATGCGGCAGCGAAGCGGGGTAGGTTGGTGTTATAATCGCCCACATATATCGAAATAAAATTTAAACTTACACCATTTGCATAGGGTTATTTACTTGGAAGGACAGGAGAGGGAGCAGCAAGGAAACATTTGCCCACTTTTCCCTTTCCCCCTCTGTCAAAAGTAGGAGGGCAAAAAACGACACCTAGTATGTTATTCGTAGTCATCCATATTCTTATACAGCGCGCTCAATGTGGTTTCCATTAAAATGACTCGAATGAACTTGCTCCTCTTCCCCACCAAGGCCTTAAATTCGATAACTTTTACAGTAAAAAAAAAAAAAAACAGTCGTCTCATTCTTAGGGCTTCTCACAAGTATATTGCCTTGTAAACCGCATGCTTTCTTTAAAATATGAGAACTGGACATATTAGAGGTATAGTACAAGCTTCGTTCTCTTTTAATTTACAACGCCGAACTCGGACTATAATGTTTGCCGATGGAATGCCCAGATTTAAAACAGGTTAAATGTGGTGCGCACCGGGTAAGCATATTGGAATTTTTTTGCGGAGCTGTTATACGCTGGCTTCTGGCCAAATAGTGCGTGCGTTTAGAGGGTGTGTACAAAAAAGTCTCTTCGACGAAATTGAATCTGAGTACAAAGGGAAAGTGCTGGGTGAGGTGCGAAGGGCGCTGACGAGAGAGGGGCCAGGTGCCCCGTAGGCCTGCCACGCAACTGGACGTGTGTTTGTCGCGGACCTCCATAGGTCGGCACTTTAAGGGAGTACTCACTCAAACTCACTCACCACAATTTTGTCAGCCTTCGCACTCACTCACGTTCACACTCACGTCCACTCACGCTCATGAGTACTCACTCACGTTCACACTCACCTCCACTCACACTCATGAGTACTCACTCACGTTCACATTCACGTCTACTCCCACTCGTAGGCACTCACTTACGTTCATACTCACACCTACTCACACTCTTAGGCGCTCGCTCACGTTCACACTCACGTCCGCTCACACTCATGAGTACTCACTCATATTCAACTCACCGCGTTCAAATGAGTGTGAGTGAGTGTGAGTTGAGTGCACTCATGAGTGAGTGTGCCGAGCTATGCGTACCTCTACTGTCGCAGTGAACCACACGTGCGTCTGCGAGGGTCATTCTCACTCCAACATTTTCACCTTCATTTAGCGGCAGTGGTACGCCCGAGGAACAAGGAGCTTACGAGGAAAGACGCCGACAGCAGCGAGAAAGAACGCGCCTGAGACGCCGAGTGGAATCGACGACGGCGACAACGCTGCCGATCGTTTCGCCGGGGACAAAGCGAGGTTTCGGCGAGTCTTTCTTCAGCATAAGGGAAGGAGGGGGGACTTAAAACGATGGCGCGATGCTTCTTGTCCGTGATGGTGATGGCATCCCGTGCAGCGATATCGCCATGCCGTACCACACAGCTACGTTAGTCGCACAACTTCACAGAGTAGAATAGCTCTGACTTTTCTGTTTATAATGTTCATTGACAAGATCGCAAGCAGTGATAACAAGGCTAAATTTACAATCCATGCAGATAACACCAGTTTATACTTTCGTGGGAATCATAATAGGGATATTGTAAGAAGAGCTAATGAGACCCTAATTTCTGCAATTTGTCTACATCCAAACAACTTAAAATTACCATACCGAAACTCAGGAAAGAAGTGGAAATTTAAGGGGCTCGATTTGCTTTGCTCGACACAATATTAATCAGAACTTACAGACATTGATGCCATCGAAAGTACAGAAGAGCTAATAATAGTAATTTTAATGTAAATATGTAGAAAGAAAAGAGGACGAAAAAGATAACTTGCCGCTGGCAGGGACCGAACCTGCGAACTTCGATAACGCGTCCGATGCTCTACCAACTGAGCTACAGCGACGGTCATCCCCCCGTACATTTTATGGGGTATATATAGATTCTAGTCATTTTGGAGATAGGTATACACATGTTCAGAAACGACCGGTATATGAGATATATAAAAGTTTTCTTTTTTTTTCAAATGGCACCGCTTGCTGACAACTTGCCACCGCTGTACCATCTTCTCTGCCCCGGCCCTTGCGGGGATAAATTGCGTAAATGCGGCCCGCTGATGGCAGTGAGTTTGAGACCCCTGCTTTAAAGACTCACCGATAAGCGCGTCATAAAAGTAATAATTGGGTCCTAGCGAGGGACCTTTTAAGAAACATTACTATGTAATAATCTAAGTACGCGCAAAGAAACAATGACGCAAGTAGCAGCAAGGAAGCCAGACGAGCGCTAACTTCAATCTCGCTTGTACGCGTTCCTGGTTCTAAATGAAACTGGCCGAAATAGCCGGGTCTCGAACCAAGACCTGCTGCCGTTGTGCAGACCGCATAGACAGTGCAATGAACAGGCGGGTTTTACGGTCGTGTACATCCAAATATTATCGGGGGTCTTACATCACAAAACCACGATATGATTATGAGGGACGCCTTTATGGAGGACTCCGGAAATTACGATCACCTGGTGTTCTTTAGCGTGCACTGTCATCGCACATATAGCATTTCGCCTCCATCGAAATGCGACCGCCGCCGCAGGGATCAAACACGCAACTTTCAGGTCGGAACCCGAGCACTGTAACCGCCACAACACCGCGGCGGATGGTCGTATATATGAATATAATTGGTTTTATTACGCTTTCACGAACAGTTAGCCAAGAGGCGAAGACGAGCTGTATACCATGTACATAATGAAAATATTATTTCGGTCTTATTTTATTATGTGCGCTAGAAACGTAAAAAGCGTTGTTTAAATTAAAGCGTCTTATTCAAAATTCCTAATTCCAGAAGGTAATTGAGCAATCGCGCGCTTGTCATCAATTTCGGCCTTTATTTCTGCTCCGCCTCGAGCTCAAAAAAAAAAAAAATATTGTCACTGGCAGTGAATACGGCACGGCCTGTTGCCTTCACGCTATAGCGCAAAATAATTCATTTGTAAAGTGACGCCAACAAATCAGGGACGTCATGTTTGTTTCTGCATATTGTCAAACCATCGCCATCTCGTAGGCTGGTATTTCCTTGAAATTAGCGTTTTTAGACGAAGAAAACGGCAGCGACGAAAGGACGTCCTTACTTTCTCCAAGATACCGGTGGGGGCCGACGACCGCAAAATCAGACGAAATATATTGAAAAGGACGAGAGGAAGGGCCGCACGCCCTTTCGATATTCAGTGTTTTTCAAGCACAGCCAAGTGAGTTGTGTACACGCATTCGTTGAAAAAGAACTGCTGATTCACTTTCGAGCATCCAGCTGACCGCCTGCCGTACGCCTAGCTCTTATCAGTCAGCGATCACGGTTCGCTCTCGGTGGCGATAGTCGATATTTTTTTTTATGTATGTATTGTCGTTTTGTCTGCCGCGCGGCCTGCGTCACGGCGCCAGTTTTGAAAGTTGAAGGTCTGTACGCCACGTGGTGTGAAAAACGGTGAACTAAAAGCGATGTCCCGAATTCCTGGGTATGTTAGTACGGGATCCCATTGGCGCGAGCCACTGTCCTTGCCGGTTTCACGAGCGTCTCTAGGGTCTTCGGATCCGAGCTGGACAGAGCTGCCTCCCACCCTTTTATGTTTACGTTCTATGTTTTATGTTGTAAGGGGACATCCGCTCGGCATGGTTCACGCTATCTCTCGGAAACGACGGGAAAAGCGCGCCGCACCATCGCAACACCTCCAAGAGGTGGTACGACCACACCGTGCGCCCGTCTCTCTCGGAGGCGGCAGCAACAAGAGTTGAACGCAATAGCCTAATCGGGCCGCGTTTGCATCGCCTTCCCAATCGTTAGCCTGCCTTCGCTTCTCGGTGGAGACCTAAACCGTTCCGCAAGGAAAGCCAAAGTGTGGACGCCCTCCGGCTCACATCTTTATTTGCATCTCCTCGAACTTTTTGTTCACGTACAACGTACTGCTTTTTCGTTCACAACCAAGGACGTCGCCGCCGACGCCACCGACGCCGACACCGACGCCGGAATTTCTGCGAAACGAGCTCTTTAACGCTATTGCGTTAATACAGAGAAACATGGAAGGCCACCCAGCTGCATTCTTCCTTCAGACTTGGCATCACTAGTGCGAAGCTTCCATAATTTTAACAGCGAAGCTGTTTAAGCGAGCCGTGATTTGTGTGTGCGGCCTATCAGAAAACTATCATCATCACAAACGGGTATGTGCCACAGAAATTGGGCAAATCCCACTACTCACCACTGGTCCACTAAAAATAAAGGCAACAGTTAGCCCAACAAATGGGTGGGAATTCGACAGCGGTGAGCCAAAAACCCCGGAGTACGTACAACGACAGAATACTAGGGAACGGGAAAGGGAACGGCGGGTGCGAGAAGACCCCGAAGCGATTGAAGGCCTACGCCAACGACGACGTGCCCGTAGGTCCATGAGAGGTGCAAACGCTTGGTTTCAGCGCGACTTTCTGTCTCTTTAGTTTGGACATCCGTCTCATGTCTGTGACTGTATGTGGTTTAACCTAGCTACGCTGAGAATCACCGTAGAAACAGCCTAGCATCACCTAGCTAAAGCCTAGAAACGACCTAGAAGCAACCCAGAAACAACCTGCACAGCCTAGCTAAGGCCTAGAAACAACTATAAAAGCGACCAAATTAGTCATCAGAACCGTCCAGTTTCGCTCGCACTTAGCCTTGCGCGGCTGAGTGCGAGCTCTGTCATTTTTTTTTAACAGCGCCAGGCCGTATTCATCACGATACTTATTTCGCTGCCGATGACTTTCTACAGCTAACTTGTGCATACGAGGGGGTACCCAAAAGTAACCGGACTGCCGCAGCGTTGGGTGGAGGTACTGTATTACGCAATTCTTCCGCTAGGCGAGTATGGTTCCACACCTCTCGAGTTTATCGCATCCGGCGGGTTCTCGCAGGAAACTTTTCTCGGGGTATAGAGCGATTTTTTTTCGTGAAAGCAGTTCCGCGCGCTTGGCATTTTTTGTAATGGCTGCTTTAAGTGAACTGTGAGTGGATGTCACATTTTTTTTTTTTCGTGTTGGTAAGAATAGCACTATGACTAGTCATGAGTAACAACCTTGGAGCGAAAGTCTGGGTAGCTTCGGAGCTGTTCTTTCAAAGAACCGCCTTTGTTCGCTCGCCCCCCCCAGCTCTTTGCTTGTATGTCGAAATTCGAGGCAGAGAGTTCCCAATGACTTTCCTGATCCCCAAGTGTTCTGTTAAAATTTGCTGAACCACCTCCAACCTATATAAGATAATTTATCCGACTCTTCAGTGGTCCGTCGTCGGTCTTCAAGCACAAGGGCCAAGAATTTTTTAAGGAAAGAAGCGGAAATTTTAAGGGCTCGTTTTTTTCTTTGTTAGACACAACATTAATGAGAACTAACAGACAATAATGTCAAGGAAAGTATAGGGGATGGTATTAGTAGTGAATGTAATGCAAATGTGAAGAAAGAAAAGTGTCATAAAAATACCTCTCAAACTGTGGTGAGTTAAAAAACATCGCCCTAATGGCAAGCACAAAAGATTATGACAGTTTCGCACTAGTGCAAGCCTGAAGGAAGAGCGCAGCTGGATGGCCTTTCTTGTTCGCCTTTTTTTTTCTTTATCTTTCTTTCTGTTTCTTGTATCTCTTGTTTGTATCTCTGTTTTTTTCGATTTCTTTCTTCTTCTCTCTCTGTCTATTTCTTTCTTCTTCTCGCTATTTCTATCTTTATTTCTGTTTCGTCCTTTTCTTTCTCTCTCCTTCTTTCTCTTTCTGTCTTGCTCTCTGTTTTTTATATATCTTTTTCGTGTCTCTTTCTATGTATTTCTCTTTCTTTCTATGTCCTTTCCCTGTTTTTCGATCTTTCTTTGCATTTCTTTCTCTCTCTCTATGCTTCCTTCTCTCTCTTCCTTGATTTCTCGTTGTTTATTTCTTTCCTTCTCTTTCTGTCTTGCTCTCTGTTTTTTCTATATATTTTTCGTGTCTATTTGTATCTCTTTCTCTCTCTTTCTGTGTCTTTCTATCCTTTTTATGCTTTTAGTCTCTTTGTTTTTTTATTCCCTCTATTCCCTTTATGCCTTCATTCCTTCTCTTTATTTCTATCACTTTCTTTCACTCTCTCTATTTTCTCTTTCTATCTCTCTTTCTCTTTCACGTGTTTCACGTGCTCCACTTCGCCAAGCAGAGTGTTCGTTTAATGCTCGCACCTGCTGTACTCGGTAGTGGGGCTCTTCCTCTTTCTTTCTGTCACTTTCTTTCTTTCTGTCTTTCTCTCTCTGTGTATGTTTTTCTGTCCCCTTTTTCTGTTTATGTCTACATTCCTTTTACTTTTTGTCTATTTCTTTTCCTCTTTCTTTCTATCGATTTCTTCCTCTGTCTTTCTATTTATTTTCTAGCTCTTTCTTTCTACCTCTTTCTTTCTATCTCTTCTTAACATGTTCGTTTTTGTTGGACACGCAGCTGCTGTACACGGTAGTGAGGCTTGCCCAATTCCTGCGGCGCATACCCACCTAAGAAGTTTTGCACGACGGAGCGCAAGTTACTGATAACTTAAAGAGCTTTCCTGTAAAGAGAATGAAGATAGCGCGTGCCGGTTCATCATGAGGATAGTATTTTACTACGGAGCACAAGTTCCCGACACCTTAAACTGCTTCGCTGTCAAGAAATGTGCCCATTATCCGATGTGTTTTAAATGCGAATGCATTTCATAGTCGGGCTATGTCAGGCATCCGGCGTTGGCGTTGTGCGGCGTTGGCGTTGTGCGGCGTTGTCCGCGGAGGAGGAGGAGGAGGATAGGTTGAGGAGGTGTGCGCGCCGGCAGGTGTTAGATGTGAAGCATCTTATGGCGAAGCTTAATCCGGTGGTGGTGGTGTGCGGCGTGACCACCCCTTACTGCGCATGCGGAAACCCTTTAAAAAAAATAAAAAGTAAGAAACCTCCTCTCCCTCCCTCCTCTAGGCATCCCTCCCCGCGGCAACCACACCCCCTCACTGCGCATGCGCCTCCCTCCTCTCTCTCCTGCTACGCTCCCCCTCTCTCCTCTAGGCATCCCTGCCCGCGCCGTCCACACTCCCACTGCGCATGCGCGCCCCACCTCTCTTCTCCTCTCCTACGCTCCCCCCCTCTCTCCTCTAGGCATCTCTGCCCGCAGCGTCCACACTCCCACTGCGCATGCGCGCCCCCCTCTCTCTCTCCTCTCCTGCGCTCCCCCCCTCTAATTCTCTCGCCTCGCGACGCCGACACAGGCAGCGTCTGCTAGCGAGTTTCTTGGTTGAAAAAACCGACTGCTCGCGCTGCACAACCGTTACTGGCCACCCCGTATATATGGCAATGAATCTTGACCTCCAAGGTGGTGCCGGTGGGACATTTCTCCTGTGCGTTGTTGAACAATGAAAATTCGCAGCGTGCGCGTTAACTAAAAGCGGACTGCGGCGGACCTCGGCGGAGCTATACATGAAAAAAAATTAAAAAAAAAAGAAATAAAAAAAATTAAAAAAAATTAAAAAAAACAAGAAAAAGCTAAAAAATGCGCTGAGCTGTGCTCCCGACCGGGCTGCAGAAATTAGGCGCCTTTTCCTTCATCGAACCACAACCACCATATATAAATGGAGTGAAGCGCGCGCGAAATGCATTCGCATTTCCTCACGATTCCCTTCGGGGAGGTGGGGGCTTTTTCTTCCCCTCTCTTTCCGCGTCCGCTGAAAGTCTCCCCTCCTCACATAGATGGTAGCAAGCTCTGTAAACTGCTAATGAGCCACCATTTTTTGAACGGATAGGCTCCTCTGAAACCTTCGATACCACTTATACATTCACCTTACTCCACCCTTACTCCAGAGAAAACTGTAGGAGAATTCACATTAAGAGCTTTCGCTGTGAAGAATAATAAGTAGAAGACACACGAAATTAATAAAGAAAAGTATGTCCCCGCTTAACCGCGGCTTCCAGGAAAAGCTTACCGGCTGACGCTGGGCTGTAGGGCACTAGTTGAGAAATCTCAGCCCTAAGGCGAGCGCTTGCAACAGAGTAGCTCAGAATATTTCGACAGTAGTTACAACACCCGACTTCTGCCAACCTCAGCGCCGTTGGCATAGAATCACACGGATAAATAGCGATGAAGGTATTTTGCAGCAGCCTTGAATGCGTACGTACCGTATCTGGCTCCATTGAGTGATACAACACTTGCGACTGCTTTTTGTGCATTACTGGCGACCCGAAGGTCACGTGCTCGATCTCGGCAGCGGTGGTTGCATTTCGGTGGAGGCGAAATGGTAGAAACTTGTTTACTGCGCGATGTCAGTGCACGTTAAAGGACACCAGATGGTCGAAATTTCCGGAGCCGTCCACTGTGGCGTGCCTCATAATCATATCGTACGTGGTTTTGGCACGTAAGGCCCCGATATTATTATTATTATTATTATTATTATTATTATTATTATTATTATTATTATTAATGTTATTAATATTATTATTACTATTATTATTATTATTATTACTAGGGGCGAAGCTCCTTACGCCGTGGCTCAGTCCCTCCTCCGTCGTAGCCACCCCCGGCTGGGCTGCTTCTCACAATGTTCACTAGATGGCGCTGCGCTGTGAGACGGCTCCGCTGCGTGCGTAGGAGACGATGCGTAGGAGACGGCTCCGCTGCGTGCTCTAGTGTCATAGGAGACCGCTGGATGGCGCGGCGACGCTAGAATCTCATTGGATGGAGGCGCATTGCGCTCATTGAATCGGAGACCGCTTGAGGCGCGGCGGCGCTCGCTCCACCCCCGATGCGGGAGACCCCTCTTTCGCTCGGCAGTCAGCGCGCAATGAGCGACGAAGACAAGGCGGCGGAGCGGAGGGCTCGGAAAGCGGCTGCAGCGCGGGCTCGCCGTGAGAGCCCGCGAACCGAAGCTGCACGGAAGCGTCGGCAAGAGGATCCAGAGACGATGAGGGCTCTCGCTGCCGAAGCGGCACGGAAGCGCCGGCAAGCGGATCCTGAGCTGAGAGCCCTCGAAGCGGCGGCGAAACGTGCACACAGGCAGGTTCCGGAGGAACCTCCGGAGCTTCGCCCACTCATCATCATTCACTCCGTGGATATGCTGTGATTTTTTATTATTATTATTATTATTATTATTATTATTATTATTATTATTATTATTATTATTATTATTATTAGCCCGTGCGCGCACGCGCTTATCTCGAGATGGGGGTGTACGTCGTGTGCTTTCACCGGGAAGTTGCGTTGAAGTTACAGAGCGCACGAAGCTCACTTCACTCGCTGCAGAGGCCCCGTTTGCGAAAGGATCCCGCTGATCAAACACAGTGAAATAACCAAACGTGACACTTGTTAGTTTGCGCTCGTCCTGTGTACACCTGTGCGTACGTTTCGTGCGTCCTTTGTGCTCTGGTGTCGCAGCACGATAGGTCGTGTGTTCGACGCCCGTTGATGGAACTTCTTTTTCTTGAAGTTTTTCTTTTCCATCTGATCGTGTGCATTTTGTCGACGTCATTTTCGTGACGGAAATGCATCACTGAAGTCCTGGTAGACCCTGTTATAAAACAATGTCGTGTTAAAAAATGTGTTTATATAAGTAGCTTGCATACGAACATGCCGCGCAACAGGGATGGTCGGTCGGTCAAACTTTGATATTAAGAGTCCTTAGAGGGCTCTCCATTATGTCTGTATTACTAGATACAACTGCTGCAATCGCCGGTGGCGTTGTCGAATGGCCACTGAAGAAAAGGCAGCGATAACACGTCCAGAGCCGTTTCTATCGGTTGTGTGTGTGTGTGTGTGTGTGTGTGTGTGTGTGTGTGTGTGTGTGTGTGTGTGTGTGTGTGTGTGTGTGTTTGTGTCGATGCAGAGAAGTATATGGGCTTCTCTACATTTTTCTGAATTATTTTTTTTTGTGGCTTTTATATATATACATATACGGGGCATGACGCCGACGGCAAAGACCTAGTCGAGAGTGTCCATACAATTGCTTCCGCAATAAAAGGTGCGTTTGTATAGCGTGCAGAGTCTGTGACCGTGACTCTGCACGCCAAGATATTGAAGTACCAGCTTCAATATTTAATGAGGTCATTAATGTGTGCACGACTCGAGCGCGCGGAATGTTACCGTGATACATTCTATTCCTCACGGTCAGTTTAATTTAAAGGCGACAGCCTTATATGCCTCATCAAGCACAGGAAGTGACCGTCGGCGGCGTTAACACGAGTGATGCAAGAAAACACCAAGTGATTAACGGCACCATATGACGTCATCGGGATGTCACAGGTTCCCGAACTTTGTGACGTCACTATGTCGTCACATAACGTGGCATCGCATGACGACGCCATCACATGCCATCGTCGCTTGGTCAAAGGTGGGTCGATCCCGGAGGCATTTAAACACCACGTGAGGTGCAGAACGCTTTCTTGGGACAGGGGTGGGGTGTTCTATACAATCCAGTGAGAAGGGAGGATAAGTTTCGCCTTCGAAATTCTTCGTGTTTCCACCACAAACTACAAAAAAACTGTTTGTGTGGTTAAAAACGACGATGTTGTCGCAGAAATATCCGTTAATTTGGCGGCATTTTGTCGCGCTGCTTTCGTAATTAATATTTTTTTTCTGCGAGCAAGATTCTTCGGGCGCTTGGCGCGTTTACGGAACCCTCATGGTTTTCTCAACAGTTTTAGTCATGCAAGCCACCGCGTCGACACGCTTGGCATGTTTTCGCAACGCTGACGGAGTGCCACGGTTCATCGAAACGACAATGCGATGCGCACTGACAGTGACAGTCATCGTTACATTGTTTATGCTGCAATAATTATCACCCAAATGTCAATTTTTTGAATTTTGAGTTCAGAATGATTCTTGATACGAGTCAGTTTTTCTGTATTTTTTTTCTTCGTCTATTGTTGAAAATCAAACACTCACCCTCTTTCATACTACCAAATTTCGTTTTAGGCAAGAACCTCCGGGTGTTACTGAAGCATAGCTCGGCACACTCACTCATGAGTGCACTCAACTCACACTCACTCACACTCATTTGAACGTGGTGAGTTGCGTATGAGTGAGTACTCATGCGTGTGAGTGGACGTGAGTGAACGTGAGTGAGAACTCATGAGTGTGAGTGGTCGTGAGTGTGAACGTGAGTGAGTGCGAAGGCTGAAAAAATTGTGGTGAGTGAGTTTGAGTGAGTACTCGCTTAAAGTGCCGACCTATGGAGCTCGGCACACTCACTCATGAGTGCACTCAACTCACACTAACTCACACTCATTTGAACGTGGTGAGTTGAGTATGAGTGAGTACTCATGAGTGTGAGTGGACGTGAGTGTGAACGTGAGTGAGTACTCATGAGTGTGAGTGGAGGTGAGTGTGAACGTGAGTGAGTACTCATGAGTGTGAGTGGACGTGAGTGTGAACGTGAGTGAACACAAGGCTGAAAAAATTGTGGTGAGTGAGTTTGAGTGAGTACTCCCTTAAAGTGCCGACCTATGTACTGAAGTGACTCGGGATTCTAGTTATAAGGGATGAAATAAAACCGTGGGGTGATGGCGCTTTTAGCGAATTAAAAAAAATTCTTATCACAGGCACATCAATATGCGACGTTATTCATAAAAGATAGCAGGGCTGCACATACAAATCCTTTGTTCTTGCTACTTTGTTTAGTCTTTAATTTTAGGTGGGCAGCGCGTCATGAAAACAACAGCGAAACAAGAACGAAGATGCATCATGTGCACATACAGGCATGCATCGAAAACGGGCGAATTCTATACTTCCTGGTCCCGTCTACATCTTCCTTCTCGCTGCATGCCTATTTTTTATTATCTACCAATCCGGATCTATAGAATATCTGAAATCTGAGTCATATAGCCATTTTAACTATTAATAGTTACGTTCCTGTTTCTTGACCTGATTCGAACGTATCAGTAGTTGCTGCGTTCGAGCGAGGTTGTGAACCTAGCTGACCAACAACGGAAACCGGTAAAATGCCACTTGTCAATGTAAAATTGCGTATTACCGGTCTTAAAAAACCGGCAGATCCCACGCTGTGGGAATCGATGTAATGCGAAGCCGCCAGGAAGGAGCAAATCATGCGTTACATAATTTGCATGTCATGTTTTACATGTTAGGACCTGTCATTTATGTTCGTCATGCAGTCCCGTCGCGCGATACCAATTTTGGTGTATATCAAGCTAGCGAACTGGACGCAAGCGCACCATGGGCGTGGCATGCAAATGGCGTTGTAGACAACATGCATGCCGAGATTTTCATGTTCCACCTGCCACTTATGTTCTTTATACAGTGATGTCACTCAATACCAAGTTTGGTGTATATTAAGCTAACGAAACGGCCGCGAGCGCGCCATGAGCGTGGCATGCAAGTGATGTCGCACATGACAAGTCATGATTTCCATATTACCACTTGTCACTCATGTTCTTCATACAGTCAGGTCACTCAATACCAAATTTGCTGTATATCAAGCTAACGAAACGCCCGCGCGCGCGCCATGAGCGTGGCATGCAAGTCATGTCGCACATGACAAGTCATGATTTCCATATTACCACTTGTCATTTATGTTCGTCATACAGTCACGTCACACAATACCAAATTTGCTGTATATCAAGCTAACGAAACGCCCGCGCGCGCGCCATGAGCGTGGCATGCAAGTCATGTCGCACATGACATGTCATGATTTCCATATTACCACTTGTCATTTATGTTCGTCATACAGTCAGGTCACTCAATACCAAATTTGGTGTATATCAAGCTAACGAAACGCCCGCGCGCGCGCCATGAGCGTGGCATGCAAGTCATGTCGCACATGACATGTCATGATTTCCATATTACCACTTGTCATTTATGTTCGTCATACAGTCAGGTCACTCAATACCAAATTTGGTGTATATCAAGCTAACGAAACGCCCGCGCGCGCGCCATGAGCGTGGCATGCAAGTCATGTCGCACATGACATGTCATGATTTCCATATTACCACTTTTCATTTATGTTCGTCATACAGTCAGGTCACTCAATACCAAATTTGGTGTATATCAAGCTAACGAAACGCCCGCGCGCGCGCCATGAGCGTGGCATGCAAGTCATGTCACACATGACATGTCATGATTTCCATATTACCACTTGTCACTGATGTTCTTCATACAGTCAGGTCACTCAATACCAAATTTGGTGTATATCAAGCTAACGAAACGCCCGCGCGCGCCATGAGCGTGGCATGCAAGTCATGTCGCTCATGACATGTCATGATTTCCATATTACCACTTGGTCATTTATGTTCGTCATACAGTCAGGTCACTCAATACCAAATTTGGTGTATATCAAGCTAACGAAACGCCCGCGCGCGCCATGAGCGTGGCATGCAAGTCATGTCGCACATGACATGTCATGATTTCCATATTACCACTTGGTCATTTATGTTCGTCATACAGTCAGGTCACTCAATACCAAATTTGGTGTATATCAAGCTAACGAAACGCCCGCGCGCGCCATGAGCGTGGCATGCAAGTCATGTCGCACATGACATGTCATGATTTCCATATTACCACTTGGTCATTTATGTTCGTCATACAGTCAGGTCACTCAATACCAAATTTGGTGTATATCAAGCTAACGAAACGCCCGCGCGCGCGCCATGAGCGTGGCATGCAAGTCATGTCGCACATGACATGTCATGATTTCCATATTACCACTTTTCATTTATGTTCGTCATACAGTCAGGTCACTCAATACCAAATTTGGTGTATATCAAGCTAACGAAACGCCCGCGCGCGCGCCATGAGCGTGGCATGCAAGTCATGTCGCGCATGACAAGTCATGATTTCCATATTGCCACTTGTCATTTATGTTCGTCATACAGTCAGGTCACTCAATACCAAATTTGGTGTATATCAAGCTAACGAAACGCCCGCGCGCGCGCCATGAGCGTGGCATGCAAGTCATGTCGCACATGACATGTCATGATTTCCATATTACCACTTGTCATTTATGTTCGTCATACAGTCAGGTCACTCAATACCAAATTTGGTGTATATCAAGCTAACGAAACGCCCGCGCGCGCGCCATGAGCGTGGCATGCAAGTGATGTCGCACATGACAAGTCATGATTTCCATATTGCCACTTGTCATTTATGTTCGTCATACAGTCACGTCACACAATACCAAATTTGGTGTATATCAAGCTAACGAAACGGCCCGCGAGCGCGCCATGAGCGTGGCATGCAAGTCATGTCGCACATGACAAGTCATGATTTCCATATTACCACTTGTCATTTATGTTCGTCATACAGTCACGGTCACACAATACCAAATTTGCTGTATATCAAGCTAACGAAACGGCCCGCGAGCGCGCCATGAGCGTGGCATGCAAGTCATGTCGCACATGACATGTCATGATTTCCATATTACCACTTGTCACTGATGTTCTTCATACAGTCAGGTCACTCAATACCAAATTTGGTATATATCAAGCTAACGAAACGCCCGCGCGCGCGCCATGAGCGTGGCATGCAAGTCATGTCGCGCATGACAAGTCATGATTTCCATATTACCACTTGTCATTTATGTTCGTCATACAGTCACGTTACACAATACCAAATTTGGTATATATCAAGCTAACGAAACAGCCCGCGAGCGCGCCATGAGCGTGGCATGCAAGTCATGTCGCACATGACAAGTCATGATTTCCATATTACCACTGGTCACTTATGTTCGTCATACAGTCAGGTCACTCAATACCAAATTTGGTGTATATCAAGCTAACGAAACGGCCGCGAGCGCGCCATGAGCGTGAAATGCAAGTCATGTCGCTGATGACATGTCATGATTTCCATATTACCACTTGTCATTTATGTTCGTCATACAGTCATGTCACGCAATACCAAATTTGGTGTATATCAAGCTAACGAAACAGCCCGCGAGCGCGCCATGAGCGTGGCATGCAAGTCATGTCGCACATGACAATGTCATGATTTCCATATTACCACTTGTCATTTATGTTCGTCATACAGTCAGGTCACTCAATACCAAATTTGGTGTATATCAAGCTAACGAAACAGCCGCGAGCGCGCCATGAGCGTGGCATGCAAGTCATGTCGCACATGACAAGTCATGATTTCCATATTACCACTGGTCACTTTATGTTCGTCATACAGTCAGGTCACTCAATACCAAATTTGGTGTATATCAAGCTAACGAAACGGCCCGCGAGCGCGCCATGAGCGTGGCATGCAAGTCATGTCGCACATGACAAGTCATGATTTCCATATTACCACTTGTCATTTATGTTCGTCATACAGTCACGTCACACAATACCAAATTTGCTGTATATCAAGCTAACGAAACGCCCGCGCGCGCGCCATGAGCGTGGCATGCAAGTCATGTCGCACATGACATGTCATGATTTCCATATTACCACTTGTCACTCATGTTCTTCATACAGTCAGGTCACTCAATACCAAATTTGCTGTATATCAAGCTAACGAAACGCCCGCGCGCGCGCCATGAGCGTGGCATGCAAGTCATGTCGCACATGACAAGTCATGATTTCCATATTACCACTTGTCATTTATGTTCGTCATACAGTCACGTCACACAAAAAGTCACAGTTTCACCGCAAGGGTGAAGCAATGAATGCGATAGCAAAAAATTGTAATGTTATACGAAGTGAGGCTTGCAGCTAACTCTTTTTGGATCCGATCTCACGCAACTCTAGAAAACGCTTGTTTAAGAGAATTCTCTTCGCGTTGAGAGCGCAGCACGTAGAAGGGTACGCCGGCCCGGCCGCCGAGAAGGGGAGATGAGAAGGGGAGATAAAGCGCGCGCCCGCGCCCGCGCTCGTAAAATCGAACGTCGCCCCCCCCCCCCCCCGCCCGCTGTCGGCCGCCGAGAAGGGGAGATAACGCGCGCGCCCCCGCTCGTAAAATCGAAGGTCGCTCGAGGGACCCCCCCTCGCGTCTTTTCACGCTCACGAACGACGGGCGCGCCCGGTTATATATATACATATACATATACGGCAAATGACGCCGACGCCGACGCCGACGGCGAAAACCAGCTGCGAGTGTCCATATAATTGCTATCGCAATATACCAAATTTGCTGTATATCAAGCTAACGAAACGCCCGCGCGCGCGCCGCGAAAGCATGCAAGTCATGTCGCACATGACATGTCATGATTTCCATATTACCACTTGTCATTTATGTTCGTCATACAGTCAGGTCACTCAATACCAAATTTGGTATATATCAAGCTAACGAAACAGCCGCGAGCGCGCCATGAGCGTGGCATGCAAGTCATGTCGCACATGACAAGTCATGATTTCCATATTACCACTGGTCACTTATGTTCGTCATACAGTCAGGTCACTCAATACCAAATTTTTGGTGTATATCAAGCTAACGAAACGGCCGCGAGCGCGCCATGAGCGTGGCATGCAAGTCATGTCGCACATGACAAGTCATGATTTCCATATTACCACTTGTCATTTATGTTCGTCATACAGTCATGTCACTCAATACCAAATTTGGTGTATATCAAGCTAACGAAAACGGCCGCGAGCGCGCCATGAGCGTGGAATGCAAGTCATGTCGCACATGACATGTCATGATTTCCATATTACCACGTGTCATTTATGTTCGTCATACAGTCATCTCACTCAATACCAAATTTGGTGTATCTCAAGCTAACGAAACGGTCGCGAGCACGCCATGAGCGTGGCATGCAAGTCATGTCGCACATGACATGTCATGATTTCCATATTACCACTTGTCATTTATGTTCGTCATACAGTCACGTCATTCAATCCCAAATTTGATGCATATCAAGCTAACGAAACGGCCGCGAGCGCGCCATGAGCGTGGCATTTAAATCATACTTTTCATGACAAGTTAGTCATGATTTTCATGCTATGACCAGCCATTTATGTTCGTCATACAGTCATGTTATGTCATACCAAATTTGGTATAAATCCCATTAACGATACGGCCAGGAGACCACAACGTCGTAGGCGGCTAGATAGATAGATAGATAGATAGATAGATAGATAGATAGATAGATAGATAGATAGATAGATAGATAGATAGATACGATCAAAGTCGCCGAAGTTCGCTAAGAAATGCTTCGCATTTAAAATCTCACAAATATATTGTTGTCGTTTAGAATGTGGTACATGAAGGGCGCATTCGACCACAGGCGGTCGTCATTAATCCGGAGTTCCTCACTACGACATGCCTCCATAATCATCGACTACGTTTGAAAACGGAATCGGCCCAGCGGCGCACACTGAGTTACATGAAGGAAAACATCTCACATCAACGACGCCACCGCACACCGGCCTCTCCGATGCGTAGATCGTAAAAAAATCACTGAAAAAAAAAAAGCATGCCAGGCCTGCGTGGCACACGCATCGCCGTCACAGCGTAGACTGCAGCAGCGGCCTTGTGTGCGCCGCTGGGCCGATTCCTTTAAAAACCGCTTACGGGGCGACTGTACTACAGCTACAATTGGACGGTACCCACGATACGCCATAAATGATCACAATTTTCGGAAGCAGGGAAATACCCTCAATGCCAAAATTCATCAATTTGCGGAGAAGCGAGGTACCCGCTGCACATCTGTAAGGCTTTATGTGCACTTGTTGATGCTGTGCCTGAAGGCTACGAAATATGACCGAGCTCTTTGTGATGGGTGGAAGATATATACACTATCCCGTTCTTAAGAAATTCACATTGTGTGAAGCCTGGTCGTTATTTTACTCTTCTACCACGCTATATTACATCTCTTAACGTGGTTCCTTGCCCGACACTAAGCATGTATAGGCTATTTTTTAGACGGAGCTCCAAGCACCGGCATGAATCTCTGGTAGAATACTCGACTGCCACGGAGAGAGTTGGGGTTTGAATCTTGCTAGATCCTGTATATATATATATATATATATATATATATATATATATATATATATATATATATATATATATATATATATAGTCAAGAAATGAAGGAGCACACTTACACGTTTTTTTTCATTCTGACGAAGGCCGTGCCACGGCCGAAACGTTAACCAGTAAAAAACATTCAATTTTCGTAAGTGTGCTCCTTCATTTTTTGACTATATGTGCACCGGACCCACAGAACTTTCTTTTGAATCATATATATATATATATATATATATATATATATATATATATATATATATATATATATATATATATATATTATTGTGCGCAATAACGGTTAGGGACCACGGCGGTGGCGGGCAACTACGCCACCAAAATGGGCTGTTGCGATCTGATAACATCTTTCGCTGTAAAAATTAAAAACCGAGAGAATGAGAGAATAAGATAGATGCAATCACATATCCGTTAACTGCGGGCTTAACAGCGGACTCCCGTAGTCAGTCTAACGTTGACGATGCTGCATTCGTGATGCATTGTGTGTATAATGTTTGTGTGTGTGCGTGTGTGCGTGTGTGCGTGCGTGTGTGTGCGTGTGTGTGCGTGTGCGCGCGTGTGTGTGTGTGCGTGCGTGCGTGCGTGCGCGTGTGTGTGTTTGTGCGTGGTTGTGTGTGTGCGTGTGTGCGCGTGCGTGTGTGTGTGTGTGCGTGGTTGTGTGTGTGCGTGTGTGCGTGTGTGTGTGCGTGTGTGCGCGTGTGTGTGTGTGCGTGTGCGTGCGTGCGCGCGTGTGTGTGTGTGTGTGTGCATGCGTGCGTGCGTGCGCGTGTGTGTGTGTGCGTGTGTGTGTGTGTGCGTGCGTGCGTGCGTGTGTGTGTGTGTGTGTGTGTGTGCGTGCGTGCGTGCGTGCGTGCGTGCGTGCGTGTGTGTGTGTGTGTGTGTGTGTGTGTGTGTGTGTGTGTGTGTGTGTGTGTGTGTTAGTGGTCGTGTTTAGTTATTCGTAAGATTCGGCTGGCGGGCTCGCTGTTGTGGAAAAGCGGCTAATAAAAGCTTATGTGTTCGCTCCATTACGATCGGTAATACGTCCGTTTGTTTGATGAGCGACTTTCTCGATCCCACGAGCACTGCGCAAGATACCCTTCTTATTCTCTTCTTCCAGTCACTTCTGTGTGCGCGTGTTGCGCCCAATATCAAGTCAAGAAAAATAAGACTCAGAAGTAGTGTTGTCCTTTGCTGTGCATTAGTACAACAGGCGCTGAATGGCAGGCAGTTATCTGTGTCGTACGTTCCACGCGCCTTTAAAGCAGACGATTGGTGGGAGTGACAAGCGTTCGTGGAAAAGCGCCAGCCTTTCCACTATAGTTTTGAGAACGCCATCCTTGTGTCGATCGAATTGTTGTTCGAGGCTGTCTGCCACTCTCTCGCGTGTTCCCTCGCATATTGCTCAAGATAGTGCCAAGTACCCTTTCGCAACAGGATAAGTCAATCATCTGGAAGTTTGCGCACGTCCTGGCCTTATACCAATCGGTGACGGAGCTGTTTGGGATTCTCATCCACATTCTCCAGACACTTCAACGAGGAGGTAATTTACTGTGGGCTCTGCGCGTGGCGTACAAGGAAATAAAAACATTTAGTTGGAAAAATAAAAAAAAAAATGTCAGTCTGACATTTACAACAAATAGACGTATAAACGCGTACGTGTCATGCGCCCTATTTTGGTGCATCACGATGCATCACAAACGTGTGTTTATGTTACAGTATGTGACACAAACATACGTCACAAAACGAGACATAAAAAAGCGAAGGTACAGGACGCCCGGAGGCGGAAATACCCCATTTTTTCTTTAACCCGCTGTGCTTGAATTCTGTTTATGGGGCTTGACTGTTTACCCGGAGGTCGTGGGACCAAATCCCGGCCGCGTTTCGATGGAGGCGAAATGCTAAAGGCCCGTGTACTTTGACATGGGTGCATGTTAAGTTGCACCAGATGGTCAAAATTTCCAGAGACCCCCCCCCCCCCCCTACGGCATCCCTCATAATCATACCGTGGTTTTGGGACGTAAAACCACCCAATTAAAATGAATATTAAAAAAAGATGGCAGAAAGAAAAACAAGTCTTGCTGCTTTAAACGAAAACTACGTATTGGGTCATTCCACGCCAAACGTCCCAGCCATTTTGGCGACCATCCCAAATGTATTAAAAAAAATCATGCTGATTTTCTGCATTGAAAACAGTGAAATGCTAGGACATTGCGGAGAGAAAACAATTTTTGGTCACGTGGGTGCCTTCCGAATTTTCCAGAATGTCGTCTGGGTGTTGTTTGTGAGAAAATTTATTCTAAGAGTATCATTTGTTGTTTTTGCACCAAATTTGGTTTACATATTAAGAAAGAGCGTTTGTGTAAGGTGTTTGAAGCTTAATAATATTAGTGCAGGTTTGTGCCATATACGCCTCCAAGAATTTAGCCAAAATGTTCTATGTTTGCATTTTTTTCGTTCGTTCCAATATTGTGCCTTGTGTGAATATCTAAGCCATGAAAACTTGCTCTACGAAAGGTATATTTTGCGCAAAAAATATTTTCGGACCCCTGAAGTTTCCAAGTTTTACGGAAAAAAATCACGAATTTCAGAAAATTGTCATTTTTGTCCACATAGAGACGCAGTTTGCAACCTTTGGTGCTCCAATTAAAAATCAGCTCTATACCTCAATCGAAAGCAAATGAACAGTTCTTCTAATGTGGCAAGTTTATCATTACAATTTTTGTTTTAAGGAAGAAAATAATTTTTGAAATTTCCCATTGACGGCTATCTTCCCATTTGGTCATACGACAGCTTCCTGGTTGAAGTTCCCCATTGCCGTCAATGGGGAAATTTCATAAATTATTTTCTTCCTTAAAACAAAACTTGTAATGATAAAACTTGGCACATTAGAACAACTGTTCATTTGCTTTCGATTGAGGTATAAAGCTGATTTTTAATTGGAGCACCACAGGTTGCAAACTGCGTCTCAATGTGGACAAAAATGACAATTTTCTGAAACTCGTGATTTTTTTTCGTTATGTTTAGAAACTTGAGGGGTCTGAAAATATTTTTTTGCGCAAAATTTACCTTCTGTGGAGTAATTATTCATTACTCGGATATTCATACAAGGCGCAATAGCGCAATGAAAAAAATGCAAACATAAAACATTTTGGCTAAATTCCTGGTGACGTATATTGCAGAAAAATTGTGCTAATATTATTGAGCTTCAAGCACCTTACAGATACGCCTTTGCTAAATATGCAAACCAAATTTGGTGTAGAAACAAGAAACTAAACTCTTAGAATAAATTTTCTCACAAGCAACACCCAGACGACATTCTTGGAAATTTTGAAGGCACCCACGAGACCAAAGATTTTTTTGGCACCAAAATATTCTAGCAATTCATTGTTTTCAATGCAGCAAATCAGCACGATTTTTTTCGAACACATTTGAGATGGTCGCCAAAATGGCTGGGACGTTTGGCGTGGAATGACCCTATTATATTTTCATCAACAGCGATGTGCTCTCCGCCAATTTCCATTTATTGTATCGCAAAACGTGATAGAAGATCAGGGCTGTAGGATTTCTAAACTCGCCTAATAGTTCGCTAATAAGTCATACTCCTCTATTCGAAGGTCAAACGATTAATTTCTCACAAGTAAAACCCGGACGCGGGATTTCCCAAGGTCATATGCGATTACGCTGTTTATGCCCTCCTCACCACTTTAAATTTGAATTAAGTATATTCTAAGGTTTCATGTAGGAAAACCACGATCTGATTACGAGGTACGCATAGACAGGCTCCAGGTTAATTCTTGCCATCGAGGGTTCTTGGACGGGTTCCCAGTGGAGTTATTGCATTTCAATTCCATCGCAATACGATTGCCGCACCCAGAATTCCATCCCACGCCCTAGTTCACAGAAGCCCTATACCGTAACCGCTAAGCCAACAAGCCCCTCGAACGCCCCGCTTCACTGACTCCATTGTCAACCGGACCCTTCACGCCTGGTACGAATTCCACTTGGCCTACATTGCCGAAGCCACAGTCCCACGAATGGGTGACGGCCGGCGTAAACGACAACACCAAGGAAGGCATGGACACATCTGAAGCAGCTTGGCCTTCGTTGCCGAAGTCGCAGTGACGTGCAGAGTCACAGTGCACGTCGGCAATAGCGAACACTGAATCAACGACTGACCAGTTGCCTGAAGAAGACAAAGCAATCGTCACAGTTCTTCAGTCACTCCTACACCCACTTCGCATGTTCATCGGCAAGCTCAAATCACCATACGCTCAGCCCGTCCAACAGGTGCTGGATGGTCTATGTCCAGTACTTGCAGGCCTTCAGTAGGCACCATTACTCGTCTACCTACAGTACAACGTGATGTGCCCGAGATCCTGCGTTCAGTACTATGTACAACGCAGCAGTGTTTTTTGTATGCTATAGTTTTCTTTCTATCTCCCTATCTTTTAATCCCTCATTCCCCTCCCCCCAGTGTAGGATAGCAAACCGGACGCGCGTCTGGTTGACCTTCCTGCCTTTCCTTCCTTCCTTCCAACAAGCAGAGTATTTCGATCCGCGAAAATACAGGGCGGATTTCAGCGAAATGACCAAGGTCATTTCGCTGAAATTCCAGTATCGATGACGGCGTCGTTGGTTGTGAGCGAAAACTCAGCGCTGTCCGTGAGCGAAAATTCGAGATAGATGCAAGTAAATAAATAAAAAAAGCTTCGGTTTGAGTGGGATTTGAACCCAGGACTTCCGCGTGGCAAGCAAGGGTTCTACCACAAGGCTACACCCCTACTCGTAATAGCAGGATGTCGCTGCAAGTCTTCGACTGTCAATGCTATTGACTTTAAGGCATTTAGTTGACTTTAAGGCATTTTCTTGTCTTAGTTACTTGTAGTCGAAGACAGTTTATAAGATGGCCATTTTTTTTTATAAATTACGAAAGTTGCACGTAATTTGGGATACTTATCATTGAATTACAATGGAGATATCGAAACTGACCGCGCCCGGCGCACAGGAAACGCGGCCGCTCCGTTACGTCAGACCGGAACTTCCTGTGACAGGCAGGCAGCTTAAGAAACAGACAACAGTCAGAAAGTAATACAAGGAACAAACATATTCCGCAGGAATTAATTGTTCACGTCAAGGAAAATATTTGTAAGAGGAAACAGATTACTTACGTCTCAACGCCCACGGTTCCAACTTCTTCATGGCGGCCACGGTCCGGAGTAGCGCCAAACTGCACTCGGGCCGTAAGTCAGCACCGAGCAGCTTGCGCGTCAAGGAGGGATGTACGCTGATGAAGTCGCTCGCCATCAAGTCTCGTACAGTTTGCAGGAGGCAAGTCTCATGGCGAGCGGTCGCAGTGACTGGTGTCGTCGAATCGAACGCTGCTGATTTCTCTCCAGAGGCAATGGTGACATTCTCAGCGCGTGAGCATTGGGCGTTGAACGAGAAGAGCAGGCACGCCACTAAGAATATTATTATCGCTAAAGAACCCTCGTGTCTGCGTTTTTTTGCTGTTGACAACGTGAACATTGATGAAAAATGTAACGAACGCGTGAAATGCAAAGCTCCATTCATTTATCGGCCAGTTGTCTCCCTTCGCCTTTCGCGACAGGTACGATACACGGTCTTGTTCAGAAAGGAGAATTGAAACTGTAGTTTTAATTCTCGTTTGAGTTGATTCGGTCGGCGATACGAACACTTGCCATAAGAATGTGCGCCTGCGCAAGATACCAACCAGTCGTGCGTTGCAGAAGAAGCGGTATCTAATTGGACGACTGCGTGCGAGGGTGTGGAAGAGCTTGTCAGTACGGCGACTGCACGCTAATGAGCCGCACGCTTCGAATGGCGAGGGAAGCCGGCTGCAAGTCTCACGGATTGCATGCTGCGCTCAATAAAAGCAGCAATGAGGTTCCGAATAGAGGATAATTCTGTCCACTAAAAGTAGCTTAGCGCCGAACAGATGACGACAGCTATGAGTGCGATAGAAGAAGACGTTGAACGGATTTTTTTAAAAAAAGGACGGAAGCTCGAGCGATTGTTGTAGGTGTAGAAGCAGCAGACAACAACGGGCACAAGGTCAACTGATAAGAACTAAAAAAGTGTACTCCCAGGTGACATGAATGACCGTTTCTCAGAAAATAAAGTGAGAACCGCATTTCACGACAGCATAACAATTTTAGCGATCGGCACGATTGTGTATGCGCAGCTCCCCACGAGTTATAGGGAACACAAAGCAAGGAGCCACAGGAGCATGTGGCTGATTGTACCCGCAATATTTACCTCTGCTTCGGAGCTAACTGAACGTCCCAGTCTAGAGTGTAATTTGCGACCACGCGATGATGAAGTCCTCTCAGATGCCATGAACCACAAAGGGCGATGACCAACTCTCCCCCCCCCCCTTCTCTCTCTCCACACTTCAAGGCCGGGAAATCATATTAAGACGCTATTGATTTAATATCTACCCTTCTTCTGAAAGGCCAATACCGCCGTCAAAGCGCTTCGTGGACAGCAGTGCAACCTAGAAAAAAAGAGGGGGGAAACCAGTTTGTATTCTACGTCCATCGACACAGGAAGGACAATACATTCCATTCCACTCTCGCGGCAGCACGCTGCGTCAGCTTCACACATAACTTTTGAGCCTAAGTAAACATTTGTTCGCCTTGTTGTTTATGGTATAAATAAGCGGCAAAAAATAAAAGCTGATAAAACCCGCTTTGGTTACTGTTTTTCTCGAAGCCTTCACAATACCTAAGGGGAAGACGACAGATATATATATAGAAGGCGTTGAAGACGAGGACGACTTGAATATACATCAGCTTTCAAGGATGCCTCGAATGCGAAGAAGTATAAATTGCTAGAGCGAGGTAATAAAAAAACCGACGTTCTACTGTTCCTCTAGATCAGTGCTTTAAGCCATCTGTTTTGACGTTGCAACACTAAACCTATATACACCCGTGAGGCAAAACAACGCATGCTATTTACAGAGGGTGATTATTGGCTTGGTTATTAAAGAAGCGGTAAAATACTAAGCAAGGCTAACTATTTGCTCAAGCTATCTACCACGGTTATAGCAAAATGGAATTTATTATATAGAAATAGACTTAAGTAAGCACGTGGCCTGAGTGTGTTTCGGTGTTACTTCGGGCCAACACGTCAGCCGCCGGGGAACAAGGTATGATAAGAATAATAACAGCTAATACGACCTACGGCAGGTCCGTTGAATGCCCCAGAAATAACGCAAACACTGTGAGAGTGAATTCTCTCTTCGTACACATTCATTCAGTTCACGGCAAAACTGAACTTCCGCATGGCAGCCATGTCAAAGGAAGTACGTTACTGCGCAAGGCAAGAATAAAAGAGCAAGTGGTCAATACTCTAAAGCACTACCTAAGCACAAGCATTTGTGGCAGCAGCTATTTTTGCCTTTGTCTAAGTAACAGGTTAGCAACCTCATGGGAAGATGGAATCCTGAAGCAAGAAAAAATCCTTGGAACTCGGGGTGTCGCTGGAGCCAACGCTTCGATAAGCGGACTAGTCTTCTTCAATGCTGCAACTGAAGTTGCAGCATTGAAGAAGACAAGTGTGCTGATCGAAACGTTAGCTACAGAGACACCCCATGGTCCAAGGATTTTTTTCTTTTTCATTAGTTAGCAACCCGTGGTTCTCGGTAGTACTATTACATTATTCAATGAAATATCTGCGGTTCAAAAGGCGTTGTTCGGCCTCCCTGCATGTGAGGAGGGGGGAATTCCTAACTCCATTCGCGGTGCACATGCATGCAATAATAAAAAGAACTGCATGCCAAAAAAAAGTGAGGATGCACGTCACTTTAACACTATACAGTGACGGAGCGACAGCGGTGTCTATAGCGTAACTGGCACACGTTACGGTGAACGATTGCTAAAGTTTCGCGATGTTCGCGGTGCTCATTTCACTCTTACTATTTCGCCGGTGTCAGCAATCGGCCTGTGTTGTGTGGTGTCCAGCAACGTATATGTTGCCGCTTCGCTGCGCGCCTTTGGCGCTCTCACTATCTTGCCCTTTCGCTATTGCCATAGTCAGCCGCGTTAGCGACGGATGCCAGCGCGCCCGCCGCGTACACCAGCGTGGTATTCTTTGAAAAGAAAAATATTACTCATTCAGAGCAGTAACGTTAATTGTGAAGGGATGCATACAAATCTTGAAAGGATAACAAACGCGGGAATCGAATCGAGTTTACATAGGAGCCTCAAGCGGTACACTGTGAGTTTTCCCGCTGCGCCACCATTACCGGTATAGGCGCCTCTATCCGCCGCACGTGTGTAACTGCTGCCCTGTCCCTGCAGTGCAGCTGTTATAAGTGACGGGCCCTTTCACTGTAGTCAGTTTCTAAAATAAAGAAAAAAGAAAATGAGCCAACACTAACGTTCACTTTAGTGTTTTGAATGGCGGTTGCCTGTAGCGCTTGATGCACGAATAAATGCGAGGAGGGCGGCGCGAAGCGAGCACCGTTACCACCGTTACGCGGAAGAGACTGGCGCGCCACCAAGCGAGCGCCGGGCGAAGGGCACTTTACACGCCACCCGGCGCTGACGTCACGACGGAGCCGTCGTGCCGTGGAGCGCCGCAGAACGAAGGGAGGCGAGGCGCACGCAATGGGAGTGACGTTAGCCCTTCCCTCAACGTTTACCATGAGTCAAGTATTAGTGAAATGACGTGTCAACTGTTGCAGATGTGCCAACTTCACACAAACACCGTCCTTCTATTTCTATTTTGAACCTACCTGTAGGCTTTGTATAGTCTGATTAGGTCCTTAATGATCATGCCACGTATGTTACACAGTCCTACGCTTAAGTATTACGAGCCCAACAAATGTTAATTGCCCGTGTTCACACAGGGCGAACCAATGTGTTCCTTTCTTTAGTTTTCATGAGCACCTATCACCATCCAACTTATTCGGGTGGTTAACTGGCCCTTTTCGGCAATAAATTTATGCGCCTATATCCTGTCCATCATATACACTTTTGGCTAAGTGTGCGGTGCGCGAACGGCCGACAAAAGAGGAGGCAGGACAAGCGCGAGCTGCCCCTTCTAAAAACGCCAGGCCTGCGCGGAACACACAACACAGTCACAGCGAAGGCTGGAAGAGCGGCCTCTCCCGTTGTAAACTCTTTCGGGGCAACTAATAAAAGTATACACTTGCAAGGTACCCACTATACTCCATAAATCACCATATTTTTTGGGAAAGAAGCACCTACTATGCCATTATTCGTCACTCTCTGGAGAAGTGAGGTACTCGTTCCTCGTCTGTACGACATCATGTGCGCCTTGTTGATACTGTGCCTGAAGATGATGAAGAATTGTGGCTGAGCGCTTTGTAATGGGTTGGAAGCATTAAACGACCCTCTCGTTACGCAATTCGCATTGTGTGACACCTGGTTGTTATTTTACTCTTCTACCCCGCTATACTACATACATACGCTGACACGATTCCTTGCCCGACGTGACGCCTGTATATGGGTCTTTTTGCGAAGGTGTTTCGATCACCGGCGTGGAACTGTGGCCTAATGCTCGACTACCGCGCAGAGGGCCCGGGTTTAAATCCGTTCCTCGAAACAAAAGATTTCATTTTCTCATTTCACGCGATAGTGGTTACGGACACCGGCGGCGGACAACTACACCACCAAAATCGGCTGTTGTTGTGATCTCATAACAGTAACGAAAAAAGAAACAAAAAAAAAAAGTCACACTGTCCCTTATGCAATGGGACATTTTCCAAACGTGCAGCGCCGCGCTTTCCCTTGGCGGCGATGTTAGGCGAGAGGGCGCGCCGGCCGGCAAATGTCTATAGGAATATGAAAGCATTGCGCGTAATTTTATTGTTTTTTTTTGCGAGTTTTTAGTCTATATCAAGTGGTCATAGGTTGGCACACGCTGGCGCGGGTACTGTTGAACCTTCGGCAAGAACTTTCCGATTATTTTAAAGCCTTCAGCCAGCAGCAGGTGCGCAAGCAAGGTAGCCGACAAGTCTGTTAGCTCGTAGACTATGCCTTACCGCAATGCAAACTCCAAATAAGGCATATCACTCATGCTCATCGCACCGACCGCAGACAAAGGTAATGGTAGAACCTAGAACCTTTTTCTTCACAAATAAAACAGTTACCTATATTGAGTGTGGTAATGAACGATTCGAACCGTAATTTGAAGATGTTATTCGAATTATTTCGCATAGGATTTTCGTAAGAACACATCACTTTTTATGTGTTCGATTCCGGCGTGGTGCTCGGAACCAGTGCCGCAAAAGTTTGGATGAAGCCGCTGTGGTGCAAACGCAGTTCACATGGTAAAGGTGCAGCGCGCTTGCAGCGCCATCTTCTTGTTTTTCCTGTTTTTCAGTCGAGCAGGCTTTGTCGCCTGCTCTGCGCTCGCATTGGAAAGAGAGCGTGCCGGCGATTTGCCAACTTGTAATTTCTGCGCAGTTTGCTTGCATTGACATTTGACTTCCTGCTGCCGCATGTATACGTGCTTCTCGGCCACGTTTTAGATTTCACCGACTCGAACAGCAAAGACGAAGAGACTGTGCGTGATGCGCATCTGCAGTTTTCTTAGGCAACAACAAGTCGGCCTTTATCATGTTTGTGGCGACCAAACAGGATCCCAATTCCTACAAGAACTTACGGACAGTGACTGCGGAGCTTCAAGGCAACGCTGAAGGTACTGCAAATGCTAATATTTGATTGCCCAAACCTCTGTTCTGGGGCTTGTCCACTACGTGCACCTGCTCACGCTTTTTCTGGAAGTTCCATCAGTGATGGCTAGCCTGTGGCGTCATTAAAGACGCAAAAGGATCACCATCGGAAAATACGGTAAGCACAAGCTTGCCGCCACAGTTCACCGCCAATGCGCCAGTCCACACACTAGCCGTTGCGTTGTTCCGCGCTGCTATCCACGACTATCGCGCCGGTCTCATTCACAGTAACAGTCGGTGCGTAAAAAAAGCAAACACCAGAGACAGGAAAGAAAAAAGAGACGGGTGCTGTCATCACCCGAGATAATTCACGAGCAACGTCATATTTCCGATCCATCAATGCATGCATCCGTGAGGGATGCCATGTTCAACGCGTCGTCTGCATGCTTTCAAAATGCCACCGCGATATGGCACCACCATGCGAGCAGATGCAGGAGTTATCTGCACCACGGCAGCCTCTCTCCGGCACCACTCCGGCACCGCGCTGCAATCGAGGACTGCGGCGCCGTGAACCGTGAACCGGTGAATAAGAATCAGAATCATTTTTATTTCAACAGCACACTCCGAAAAATGGAGATATTGAGGGCCGTGAGCTAAAAGCCATAAAATGGCTTGACGAGGCCCACGGTCTCTTTGAATTTGTCACCAACAAAACGAAAACATGAACAAGAGCAGCAAGAATAGACTATTATCCTTCTCCCCCCCCAAAAAATAAACAGAAAAAATAATCTGATATTACATAAAAAACTACACGTGTTATCACCTAACGTACTGCAATTGTACTCGAGAAAAGCATGTGAACGTACAATGTAACAAGTGCTTGAGTGGCTTGAGGGGGGGCAAGTGCCCCTTTTGCACCCCCCCCTGCCGACGCCCATGCTGTTAATTGGAACTGACAAGAAACCCGAAAAAATTATAGGGGATGTTTGCAGTAATTATGTTGTAAATCTGAAAAAAGTACAATGGACGAAAAGATAACTTGCCGCTTGCAGAGACAGAACGTGCGACTCGAATAACGCGGCCAATGCTCTACAAATGTGTTACACACACACACACACACACACACACACACACTCATATATATATATATATATATATATATATATATATATATATATATATATATATATATATATATATATATATATATATATATATATATATATATATATATATATATATATATATATATATAGTAGTGGGAAAAGAATCACGCGGACCCCGATAGAATTATGAACAAGAAAGAAAATACGACTTTCGTTGGTTTGGCACTGTATATTCTTACTAACGTTTCGTCCGGTGGACCAGACTTTGTCAAAGTAACAAGTACACTGTCGTCCTTTATGAAAGGGAACACGCGAGCAAGTGTGGCCGGCACGCTCGCGGCGGTTGCCTACAGCCCCATCAACCGATAGCTAAAGAAAGCACGTCCACTTTCGGCGTCATCTATGCGCATACAAAATAACGAGTCATGGCTATTCGACAAGCGCTGCTAGATTATGCTCCTCCCGCTCCGGCATCGCAACGGGTGGTGCCGCCAAAAGCAGACGCGTTTTCTTCAGCTGTCGGCTGATGTTGCTGTAGGCAGCCGCTACAGAGCGCAGGCCACGCGCTCGCGTGTTCCCTTTCATAAAGGACGACAGTACATCGTCAATGTACTTGTTACTTTGACAAAGTCTGGTCCACCAGACGAAACGTTAGTAAGAATATACAGTGCCAAACCAACGAAAGTCGTATTTTCTTTCTTGTTTATATATATATATATATATATATATATATATATATATATATATATATATATATATATATATATATGGTGTTTCAAGGAATGTGTCCAATATCTTTTAAAAATCAGGAAAATGCGGTATTTGCTCGCTGTCTTCATAATTGATTTTTCTGTGCCGGCAGGCATCTTAAGATGGTTGAAGACATGATTTGGGACAGTCATTAAGAAAGTTAAATTAATTAACTTTTTAATTAGTAGAGTGAGGTGGTTAACTCAAATGGGAGAATTGATGTCCTTCATGCGAAGAACCCATTTCAGCTTTGAGATTTCGAAAAAGCGGCCTCTAGTACTAATTGCGAAGTAATGAGATTCTCCCAAATTCAGCGACGAAACCGAAACCGAGACGCGGAAGAGCGCGACTGCCATATTCGTCTGAGACGTCCAGAATGAGCGAGCGTCGTTATGTCAACGATCAACCGACTTAGTCGTGTGGGTGTGTGGGCTGCGCTTGCAATAATAGCACGCATGACGCACATACGTTAACGAACGGGAAAGAACTGCACCTCTGTAACTGTGGTCTTTAAAAGTGACGACATTCTAGTCGTCTGCTTGTTGCACTCATCGGTGCTTGGGTTTCGGTTTCGCCGTTGAACTTGCCTGAATTTCATTACGCCACAATAATTAATACAGGCCGCCTTTTCTAAATCTCAAAGCTGCGATGGGTTTTTCGCATTAAGAACTTCAATTCTACCATTTGACATAACCGCATAACTCGACTAATTAAAAAGTTAATTAATTTAATTGTCTTAATTACTGTCCCAAATGACGTCTGCAACCAACTTAAGATTCATGTTGCTACAGAAAAAGCAAATGTGAAAACAGCGAGCAAATATCGCAGTTTGCTGATTTTTTTGAGGATCTCGGACACATTTCTTGAAACACCCTCTGTATACAGGGTGTCGCAGCTATCTTTAGCCAAGGGTTAAAAAATCGAATTATTTGAGGCAGGCGAGTGAAGTCACTTCAATATTGCTTACAGCCATCTTGCGCACTACAGGCAATTTTTTTTTCGTAATTAACTAATTTGTTAATTATAATTAATTTACTAACTTGATAAATATTGACTTTACGCAAGAAATGAGAGTTGCAAAGTACGAGAGCGTCTTCAGAAATCCCCATTGCATTATTTGCGATAAAGAAAGTTTCAAGCGTACCTTTTTTTCCGTGCTGCAAAGAAAGCCCGCGAAATACAAAAAAATACCACGTGACTAGCGCATTCGCGCGCCGCGACCGTGCTGCCATCAGCCGTAGTTTGAGCGAACAAAATCAGCTGCGACCGTGACCGGCCGGCTGCGTTGCAGCGGTAGGCCGATAAGTTGGCGGTGATTTCTTGGCCCGTTGCCAGCCAGTTGGCGCGCGTGACTGTGCAAGTTGTAGCGAGCGCGGGCGAAGAAACCACCGTAAACTTAACGGCCTACTGCCGCAAAGCAGCCGGCGGGTCGTGGTCGCAGCTGATTTTGTTCGCTCAAACCAAGGCTGAGAGCAGCACGGTCGCGGCGCGCGAATGCGCTAGTCACGTGGTATTTTTTTTGTATTTCGCGGGCTTTCTTTGCAGCACGGAAAAAAAGGTACACGTGAAACTTTCTTTATCGCAAATAATGCAATGGGGATTTCTGAAGACGCTCTCGTACTTTGCAACTCTCATTTCTTGCGTAAAGTCAATATTTATCAAGTTAGTAAATTAATCATAATTAACAAATTAGTTAATTACGAAACAAAAAATTGCCTGTAGTGCGCAAGATGGCTGTAAGCAATATTCAACTGACTTCACTCGCCTGCCTCAAATAATTCTATTTTTTAACCCTTGGCTAAAGATAGCTGGGACACCCGGTATATATGACCATTTAAACCTGGGAGTGTTAGTCAGCTTTACTTTCTTCGCATTTACATCTTAATTAGTGCAAATAACATCCCCCTATGCATTCCTTGGCTTTCTTCTCTGTTAGTTCTAATTAATATTGAGTCGAACAAAGACAAACGAACCCTTAAAGGGCCCCTAAACCACACCGAATTCAAAGGCGAGACAGTAGTTTCTTTCTCGCCTTCACTACCCTTTCTACAAGCGCTATCTCCTCCTTGCCACTTATTTCTTCATAAAACACGGGGAATGTCAGCACTATGCGTTGAGCCAGTTAGGATTTCGCGCTTTTCGACTGCACGCTGCTATCTCTGCTTGCGCAGTCGCAAACGCAGTAAGCGAAGTGAAATCATTTTATCGCGCACGATACTCATACGAAACAAAGCATAACGGGCACGTGATTGTATGGCAAAGCAATGTTGGCGACATTTCACAAGAGGTATCTATCGTATATCGACCAATCGAGAGCTTATTACATCCTGACGTCACGTGAACGAACTATTGGCGTCACGAATTGGGCTATGCAGGGAGAGAATAACGAGCTCGTTCTTCGTATTTTCAGAGGTTGTTTAGGGGCTTTTTAAAATTGCCCTCCCTTCGTTCATTCATAGCGAGGGTCTCGTTCTGGCAGAGTGGATGCCTTATGGTAGTATTGACGATTTTCCGCAGCTGGTTTGTTTAATAAAATCTAGATGGCGCCACCGCCACACCGTGGCCGTCCCCCTACCGCGGTCGTCTCCACGCCGTGGCCTTTGGCACCGCTGCTCAATATATCTCCATCTTCGTCGCGTCGTCTGCTCGGAGTCCCTATAGCGTCTGCGCGCACGCGAGTAAGAGCGAGCAGATGGCAGCGCCGGAAAAGTCAACAAGGCGGCCCCTGTGGATGCAGTTTCCTTCCGCCTCGAACTTATCACGTCGTCGTCCTGCGCCGTGTGGCCCGTAAGTTCGAAACCTACGCATTTATTTGCTTTATGTTTACGTCTTGACGCTTCGAGAGCATGTATTCGTCGGTATTTTGCAGTGTGTTCAAAATTCATTCTCAAATTCTCAGAGACAAGGCTTAGCAGGCATGGCTAAATAAACACAGCTAATCTCAATAGGCGATGCGCAAAGCGCCGACGACGCCATCTGCCGCCACGGGTCAGAAGCGCTGGCGGGTTCGGGCGAGCAGTGTTCCCCGCGAGCGTGCAGGTGAGTGCACGGAAGAATGTGTTTTTCATCGTGACTTAACGTATTCTGTCGGCCTTTCAGCGATGTCGAGAAATAACTGCTGCCTTGTTGACTGCTCAAACACATACAAAAACTCGTCAAGAACGCACTTTTACAAGTTTCCAGCTCTCTTTCATGAGCAAGAGTGACGGCGGCGGTGGATTGCGGCTGTCCGACGCAAAAGGCAAGCAATCGCGCTTTGTTTACGGCAGTGTTAGGAACGATTACCTAGTTTTTATTTCTCCATTTATGTCGCTACGTCTTCAGCGAACGCTACTACGTTTACAGTTGGTCGCCTCGCCTGTATTCTGGACGCTACAATGAACATGAGGTGGTTGTTACTGATGAGACGCGATGCCGCTCTTGAAAAACGAATGGCGCGAAGCGCAAAACCAGAGAATGGGGAGCAGGTGACGGGTCCTTCACAAAAGCGCCGTGCAATCACACGTGCTGCACGGAATCAACTGCATTCTACCTATTGATGACACTGGAATGCGATCATCGGTGCAGAATGTTCGCTGTGCGCTGGCCTCAACTATGTGCATATTGTCTGTACAACATGGCACCTGTGAGAATTGAAGGCTTTTGCGTTTTCTTTTCTTTCGCATTTTATTTTTTTATTCTTGCTGGTGGTTTATTGTGCTGGTTTCAAAGTTTTACCAAGGCTGACCCTTTGCGTGGCCGCACCTGCAAAATCCATGCGCCGGTGCGACAGCGCTCCCTCGAAATCTACTATATAAGCACATGGCATGTAAACGAAGCTAGCGTGTCGAGAAAAAAACGTTGGTTCGAGCGTCAATGCATGCAGGAATTAGTGATCGGGTACATTATAAAGAAAGCGGCGTACTTACGAAGAGCTCCACTTCGTAGGGAAGCTTGCTGACGCTTGTCAGTGGCAAACACTTCGCGCGTATGGTGACAATGTCGTCCCATACAGCTGTGACATCGGACAGATGTTCACTATTATAAAGTGCGGCTCCTTTGCGCACACTATCACCGCAAAAGTAATTATTTGGGAGGCGCACAAGCGGCATATTGCACGCGCACACTTCCGCCAATGCTTGCAGTGAACCCGCCTGCGGTTCCAACGCGAGCCCGCCTGCGGTTCCAACGGCCTCCGCTACGCGGCTTTCGGTGGCGCCCCTACAGGCGCCGCGCATCACGAAACCTGATGCTTTGTCCCCAGCGTGAGATGACACGAAGCGATAGCCAATTTCACCATTTATTTTTTGCTGTGAAGATAGTGGGCGAACAGCAAGCGCTAGTTGGGATCGAAGCGGGCGGTCGCGTCTGCATACCGGGTGCTGCCATAGTGGCTTCCAGCTTGTGTGGCGAACGCGTGATTGCCGAAGAATTTTGCGACCTAATATATTGAGAAACGGAAAGGCCGTCGAAACGAGCGAATATAAATCCTCGGCAGAATTGGCTTCGTTGGTTGTAGCGAAATTTTCGGCGGTTAGTTCATCAGATCTGGATAATAGCTTCACACCAGAGGAGCTCCAATATGTGTCTTCAGTGAAACGGAGAAGTACACCAGGACCAGATGGTGTTACATACGCCGCACTTGCCAATTTGTGTGAGAAAAGGAAAATTACATTTGTTGGACATTTACAACAAAAGTTGGCAAGAAGAAAAGGTCCCAGCAAGTTGGAAAGTACCAAAGGTAGTGCCGTTGCTAAAGCCAGGCAAAAGTCCTATGAAGTTGGATTCGTTTAGGCCGGTTAGTTTGACAAGCTGTGTTTCGAAAGTAATGGAGAAAATGATCAATGAACGAATTTTATGGTGGCAAGACACGAACAAACTACTACCAGAAAGTATAGCCGGCTTCAGAAGAGGTAGATGCACAATGGACTGCGTTTTGGACTTGGTCACAGATGTGGAAGACCAACGTACGCGAGGAAACATCACTATTGCTATATTCCTTGATGTTCAACGAGCATACGACACAGTAAGCCACATTGATGTTCTAGAAGGCCTGGCGTGGCAGGGATTTAAAGGAAAGATTCTGCGTTGGATCGCCGACTTCCTGAAGCATCGAAAAATTTTTGTGGTTACACAGGAGGACCCAACGTCAGAACATATGTCTTCAACCAAGGAGTGCCACAGGGCAACGTACTAAGCCCGAAGCTCTTTAATGCAGTCATGGCGCAGCTACCGTATAATCTTCCACCTATCGTACTCAAACACTGATTCTTAGGCGCCTGCTCCTGCGTTGAGCAGTGGCGGCGTAAACGATAGAGTGAACGAGGATGAAAGAGAGCGAACGCGGAGTGAACGCAGCTCTTAGGCGCCTGCTCCTGCGTTGAGGCAGTGGCGGCGTAAACGATAGAGTGAACGAGGATGAAAGAGAGCGAACGCTGGAGTGAAGTGGTGGATGAAAGATGGTGATAGCGAGGAGAGCGCGATGAGCAGTGCACGACAGTGGCGAGATGACTGGTTCCGCGGCGTACATCCGCGACGCCACAGTAGCGCGCGCCGTCGTTATAAGATGTGCGTCGACTGTTCTGGAACGTGCCCACGCGCTGCCTTCCGCGGTCTCCCGGTTGCGAGGCGGTCGCGCTACGCTCCGTCTGCGGTGGTTGATGTGAAATAGGCTGCAGGAAATTGTCGGTGCCAGTCACGCTACTTATGGCGTTCTCTTTCTGAGCAATGAGGGACGCAATGGTGGAAGCGTGTCGTCAGTCGCTGAAGTGTGTCGTTGAGCCTCTGCTGCCCGAGCGTCCGCCTCGATGGAGCAGTGGCTATGGTGCTCGGCTGCAAACCCGAAGGTCGCGGGTTCGATGCCGGCCGCGGCGGTCACATTTCGATGGAGGCGAAATGGTAGAGGCCCGTGTACTGTGCGATGCCAGTGCACGTTAAAGAACACCAGACGGTCAAAATTTCCGGAGCCCGCCACTACGGCGTCTCTCATAATCGTATCTTGGTTTTGGGACGTAAAACCCCAGATATTACTATTATTATTATTATTATTATTATCTGCTGCCCGAGCAGAGGCTCAACGCCGCCGACGCCAGAATCCAGAGGTGCGCGCCGCCGAAGCAGAAGCATTTGCCTCAACTTATCGCAAAATCAAAACACCTGAACCGCTGAGCTCAGAATTCGCATTAGGCATTATCGCAATCGTTGGTGAATTTCTTTTCTATCACGAGGCCAGAGCAGCGCTTGGCTTATTCTTCACCTTAATTCTGTTCCTGCGTATGATTTTCTGCAATTATCAATCGTACAATTGACAGAGAGCAAAATTATAAGGCAATGCAGACCAGCAGTGGCCACCGAAAAGTGCATACTGTCTTCGCCTGTTTGTTCGGGAAGGAGAAAATAGAACCTCGCCATCCTACCCCCCGTCACCGTGATCTAACGGAAACGTTAAGCACTGACGAAGATCGGTTCGTTGTAGCTAACTCATGTCAAATTGTGGCATGTTTAAAAATATCGCCATAATCGCAAGCAGGAAAAAAAAGAATCGTGCATTGACGACAAACTTGACGTCACAGCTTTCTTTTTAACCGATATGTTTCTCTTCTATGAAGTTTCGCTTCCTCTGGAAGTCTCCCTTCCTGACATAAAAGGTGCCAAGCCGCATAAACTGAAGATAAGGCATCGTTTTCGGAAGGAATGGGCTCCTATGAAAACTACGATACCACGTATATACATTAAATTTACTCCAGCCTTGTCCTCCTGAAAACTCTAGAATTCTCATTGAGAGCTTTGCTGTAAAGAACAATAAGAAGACACACTACATCAAAGGGCCTGTAAACCAGCCACAGACAGAAATTTAGTTGTGGCGTTTCAGTTGTGCACGAGTCTACAGCGAACGCTGGCGGAGTTGCACGCGTTTCCTCGTTTCGCTCTTTCCATCGCTAGGCTGCGCTCGTCTGTACACCTCTCCGTGTGCCATTCCTCAGCGTCCGAGGTGGAAACGCAAGGAGCGCGTGCATCTGCTAGCAGAAAACAGGCTCTTGTTCGTCCGCTGACAGCGTCTATTGCTCTCGACGTCACCTAATCATGCAGGTGACGTCATGACGGCTGTTGTCGATAGAGGAAAGGCACAGAGAGCAGCACGCGAGCGTCTGTCGGTGGTTTAGGGGCCTTTAATGAAGAAAAGTATCTTCCCGTTTCACTGCGGCCTCCAGCAAATGCATACCGACTGACGCGGGGCTGTGGGGCAGTGGTTGAGAAATCTCAGCGCTAAGAAGGCGAGCGCTTGATATATAGTAGCTCAGAATATTTCGACAGTAGACACAACACTTGACTCGTCGCAACCTCGGAACGCCGCAACGCTTTGGAATGTATTTACGCTTCGTCTTCCCGAAGCCGTTGGCAAAGAATCAAGCCGTTAAACTGCGATTAATGTATGTGACCTTCAATTTGCAGCAGCCTTGAATTCGTACGTAGCGTATTTGGCTAGAGTGCGCGACATAACGCTTGCGACTGCTTCTTGTGCATCGACAATATGTTAGAATGACTGTGCCGTTGTGGTCGACCTTGAAGGGGCTATGACACCCAATTTTGGCTCATAATCTCTGTTATGTGGGTGAATCCTTGGGTTTTCACAAGCAAGCTTTCGAAATTTCAGAGCATTTGGTCAAGCACTTAAATTAAAACGAGCATTTTTATAAAAACGCGAGCAGCCCGAGAGTCAGACAACACTGGCGCACTCGCGAGCCGTGGCGTAACAAGCAACTTGCTTTGCGAGCGTCTATATTCCGGCTAACGATTTTGTTTCGTGGTCATATGCGTGTACAATGGAGCTATTACAACTTTCTTCAGCTAGGCATTGAAAACTGAACGATTTGCAGCGGCTGAAACTTAGGTTGAAGACGACGGCTCCGCTACATGAAGCGCATGACGTCAGACACGCCATAGCATTATGGCGTGTCTGACGGTGGTGGGCGGGATCTGTAGCCGGGACTTCTAGGGCTCATTTTGCAATGAAATATTCTTTTACAGTACATTTTTCATATATGCACAGGCACAATAGACCCTCTACTACTATTTTTCGCTGAATACCGCAATTTGACGGGTGACCATGTCATGGCCCCTTTAATGAACGGCGTCGGCCCCGAACGTACACACACTCACTGCGTCTTTATTTGCTGCCTGCATCATCGTCCAAAGGGCTCCATCAAGAATAACATGCAAAGGGAGCACGGGCTCCACTTCATTCATTCTCACTGATCGCGTGGACGTGGGCTCGGAAGTACTCAAAAAAAAAAAAAAAAAAAAACCTGTCTTATATGTTTTGTTCGATAGCATTCTAAAATCTCAACGGGCTACTCATGTCATGCAAAAGCTGGCAGGGTCCCTTATGCATTCTCCTAAGACGACTCCAAGGCAAGGGAACCTCTTGCTGTCTCCCTCGCAGAAGGGGGGGACAGGGCAAAGCCTGCGATCGACGCACCAACTTTTGAAAGCTGGCAGGTGGGTCGCGCTCTCCAAAATGTATTTCACAATGCAGCTGAAGACTTCTTTCATAATGGCTGTCATATAAGAAGTGATTTGTTTATTACTTATTCCCTCCTTGGGCAGCAAGGATTGTCTTTCCGGTATTGCCGCAACTTATTTTAATGAACGATGCGTAGGCGGCCGCACTAACTATATTTTCCTCCGCAGTGCGAGCTGCCTGCAGGACGCACCTTGCACGCCTGACTGTGCAGGTCTGGCCAACACGACTTTCAAATTTAGCCACTTGTATCAACATGAGTTACAGGGGACCGTTTAACCATCTTTAAACGCATAAAACCAGCTTTCTTTTTCTTTTTGAGGAAAAAGGCTGAGGATGAGTCCGGATAACGTGTCAAAATTTACTTGTGCACAACAATCAATTATTTACGACTACTTTGAAGAATCGTACTCATGAAAAGCTGTTGAGCGAAAATTGTTCGCAAGGGAACAGTTGAGTGAATTCTCACGCTTCTCATAATATTAGGCAAAGTCGCAGTCAGTGGTAAAATGGGTTAATGGTATTGGCTATTTTCGTCTTGATAATTACCGCCAGGTATGTTAATCATAAAAATAATCAACACTGACGAATTTTTCCGCGTCCTTCAACGCACTGCATTTCGCAGCTGTCCATTGAAAGTATTCGTTTTTTTTTTTTTGTACTTCGACCATTTTGTCGAAGTGTACAAAGTTTACTTCAATAAATCACCCTAATAAGGTGAAAGTTTGCTCAATGCAACACCATTTAGAAGAAAGAACTATGGCGGCTTCGCACTGTGGTGCGAAGCCTGAAGGAAGAGCCGCGCTGGGTGGGCTCCTCGTTTCTTTTTATTTTTCTTTCTTTCTTCTCTTTTCTTTTTCTCTTTCTCTCCGTTTAATTCTTTTAGCTTTTTTGTACCTGTTGCTTTATATTTCTTTTTCTCTCTCTATTTTTTTTCTTTCTCTCTCTATTTTTTTTTCTTTCTCTCTCTTTCTTCGTTTATCTTTATTTATTTATTCATTCCCTTTCTGTCTGGCTCTCTATTTTTTTTCTTTCTCTTTTCCGTGTCTATTTCTTTCTACCTCTTTCTCCTTTTCTACTGCTTCCGGACTTATTCTCTGTTTTTTATATCTCTTTTTCGTGTCTGTTTCTTTCTTTCTCTTTCTCTGTCTCTCTATCTTTTTGTCTTTATTCCCTTTATTTCTCTTTATTTTTCTCTTTCTCTTTCCTTATATCGCTGCGTTCCGCTACCTCTCTCTCACGTGTTTTGCGTGCTCCCCTTCGCCGAGCAGAGTTTTCGTCTAACGCTTCCACCTGTTGTACCCGGTAGTGGGGCTTGCTCAGTTGCTGTGGCGCATACCCACGTGTGGTTTTTTACGGACACCAAAGTTTTTACTGTCGGCTTAAACAGCTCCGCTGATAGAACACTACAATGTACCGTTCGCTCATTAAAACATTTCATCTGCAGGGAATCACCATAAAGCCCCACTGAAGGGCTTCCGCGTGTCAAAATGATCATGTGGGACAGAAACAGGTGGCGTCAGCTTATTCGTCCGATATTGCTTCAATACACATTCAACATCGCGGAGCGCAGCTCTCTTCTATGACGTAAAACCTTTTTGTGACGCACGGTATGACCTGAAATGTAGCTGCCGCTGCATTTCCATATTTCGTCCGCCTCGGTGGATCAGTGGCTAGGGTGCTCGGCTGCTGACCCGAAGGTCGCGGATTCGATCCCGGCCGCGACGGTCGCATTTCGAGGGAGGCGAAATGGCAGAGGCCCGTGTACTGAGGGATGTCAGTGCACGTTAAAGAACACCAGATGGTCAAAATTTCCGGAGCCGTCCACTACGGCGTCCCTCATAATCACATCTTGGTTTTGGGACGTAAAACCCCACATATTATAATTATTTCTATATTTCGAAGAACACTTCCTAAATGGCGCTTTGCACAATTCCCGATTGGTATAGGAGTCACATCTTTACTAAGAGCGAGACAGACCAGCTTATAGCGGGGTTGAAGCTTATCTTTCGCCGCCATAAGATTAGTAACAAGGAAGTTGAGCCCCGACACGCACTAAATCGTGACGCGGGTGCTCTTACGTAATACGAATAAGTATTTTCACGTCTGGTCTTCTTTTTTCTCGCTTCTTCGTTTGCGTAAGAGAAAGCGAGGGGAGGGGGGGGGGGTTGCGGAGGTATCAATACGCCAGGCTGTTGCACAGGATAGGCGCCAACACGGAGCTGATCTTTTAAGGGGGGTCAAATCTGAGGTCTCTGCGGTTAAACGAGTCCTGCAGCACTTTTCGAAATAACCATCGAATAGCTTCATTAGGGGAGTTTATTTCCTCATGAATCGCCCGCCGCAAAAATATTTAGAATCCCTCAAGTACGAGTTGAGTTACAGTGATGTGTTTTTCTTCTCTCGAGGCCATTTCAACTTGCTAAGAAACATAACTGCTTTTACGAGCCTCCTGTGTCAAGCGACGAAGAGGGATTAGCAGGAGGCCGCGGACGTGCCAGTTAGGCAGTCTTGGCCAGCAACATGGTCCAACGTGCAGCGGCACCACTAGATAAACTAATGTTACGGAGGATGTAAAATGCACTGTTCCATCATCTTTGTCGAGGCAGAAAGGCAGTTATTACGGCTTAATTGAGGCATCGTAGTTTGTCGCTTTGTGTTTACCTATGCGGTCGGCGTTCGACCGCTGCGCAGTTCGTTTTCGCGCGACAAGGCCCCGAATGTGCGGTATTTCTCAGCCCTTTCACAGCGCTGTGCATACGGCAGCTGCGTTCACATCCACGCTACCACAAGGCATTCACAGATTGAATTAATCGAAATTGGTTGGCTTCATCATGATGGAGAGCTTGGAATGCTCGAAAGAAAGCCTCGTTTGCGCGCATCACAGCTAGATGGCGCCTCCGTCCCATGCTTTTGCTGTCTTTTTTTTTTTTTTTCAGACGCAGAAAAGTGAACCAACGAAGTGTGCCGAGCTCGCAAATGCAGTCAATTTTGATACGTGTCCAGGCTTGGCGTGATGGCTGAGCAGCACGTGACCGAAGTCTACGTCGCTTGTCATCTCCAGGAAACGTATGCGACGGTGCCAGGTTTCTCGCGTTCGCGTACAACGCTGCCGCCGCCGAAATCTGTAACTCAGAACAAGCTTCGCTTGAAAAGCAAGCGACAGTCCGCATAGTGAAATAACCTAATGATGCGTTCACCTATGCCGCTGTTTGTTTTGTCTGGTTATCTTCACTTGTTTCAATGTCATGTCTGCCGCCTTACTTCCTTCCGCAGTGAATCCCTGCAGGCTAGTTCTACTTTCTATTTATCTAAATGTTCGTGTACCTGTACACCTATGGAGAGCATTAACAACAACATATTAAGGGAGAGCACATGCTGAATTGCAATAAAAAGGACTATTTCGCGCATTAAATAGAGTTTATATTATTAAATGCGAAGCATTTCTTTGCGTACTGTAAGCACTTTTGCGTTTCTATCTATCTATCTATCTATCTATCTATCTATCCGCCTACGTCTGGGTACTCTCGTGATCGCCTCCTAAACATGGGATATACCAAAATTTGTATGGGAGGGTAAGAGGTATTGACGAATATGTCTAGCTGGTCATGGCATGAATAACGTGAAAATCCGGTCGTATACGTCGTCAAACCCTTTCCTGCAGACACGTGTGGCACATACCCGTATACCACAGGCCGCGGTATGCGGGTATGCACCACAGGTGTTTGACAATTTATGTCTTCCAAGGAACGGCGAGACCAGGCATTAGTTATTGATGCGAGAGCGACGCGGGCAGCGTTGACCCGACGAATGCAAATAATAAATATTAGGCTCCCAGCAGGAATCGAACCCAAGCAATCTGCGTGGCAATCAAGTATTCTACCACAGAGCCACGCCAGGTATCGCAAGTGCTTTGGAAAAAAACCCTGTGCATGCGTAATGTTGGTGAAACGTCAACTGTGGTTCCAGTACTGGCTATCTAATTTTATAAACATTACATATGTACTCGTATGAGGCAGGCGTCATGTCGGGTTAACGTCAGTTGTATACTTTAGCGCCATTCACTGTAGTTGGTCCACGAAGCACTATCCAGGGCTACCATCCTGGCAAGCACAAGTGCTACATATCAGATTACAGCTTCTGGTGTATGTAATACCCATGTTTCTGTTGTCATCGTTACGCAACTGTAAACAACTGGTTATATAAAACATATGCGACTGTTCAACATATGTCAGTGCGTACAACATTTGTACATATCTTTGACGTTATTTCGTAACGTTTCGTTCAATAAGAAAATTACAACCCAGTTCCCTTGCCTCCGCATGCTTCGCATAACACCGATTCCCATGGTACTTGGGATCTGCCAATTTTTTTAATTAAAAGAGCCATTAACCTTTCGCTTCGCATTAATTACAGAATATGTGTTGGAGTGGCAGAATTATTTGTATAATTTAAATGTTTCAAGAAAACTTCGCTTGACGTTGATTCTTAAAAACGTGTTGGATCTGCGATAAATCTTCCTCAGCAATGAACAACGAGAAGCTTTTAATGGCACATCGTAGTGTTGCAATAATGTCTTTTTTTTTTTTTGTGAGGCATTTATTTGGCGAGCCAACTCAATATCTTATCTTTTCTAAACGTCTTTCAAGAGTTGCGGTAACCGCAACACACCCGTTTCTTGGGACTGTTTTGCCAAAAATGACTTTGGGAATGGAAATTACGATACAAAGCTGCGTTAAGGAAACGAAAGCAAAGTTGAATCTACTCCAATGCTTTAATATCAGACCAAGCGTCAAGAAAGTTGCGCGTCAACTTTCCCTTAATTGTCGCCCAAACACCTGAGCCTGCGACATCATCAGAACCACGTTTTCGTTAGGTCACTGAGACGCAAGTCGCGCAGGCACTACCACCATCGCCGCCGGTTACTACACCACTGACCTAACGATGCCGTCGTTGGGAGAACGCTGGCTTCCTCTGTTTCTGGCGCCTACCGTGGCATCGGGTCCTTCTCCACGCACGGTAAGCCCACCTACATCGCCCACTGGACCTCCTATCGTTAGCTCATGGTTAACCTTTCTCGCGTGCGGTTTTGTCGGGCATATAGCACGCTACTGTCGTTGTCGCGACTTCCAGTCTCTGGGCACTGTGGCTTCCTCAAATTATCAAGCTGCCCAGGATTCCCAGCGCCTGTCTTCTCCTGGTGTCGACTCGTTCTCCACACGACGCCTTTTCGACTCACGCCGGTCGTCTTCACCCCGTCGGCGATCGATCTCCCCGATGCTTCGCCGCCCTATAGCCCCGCTCGAGAGGAAAGCTGACAGCCGCAGTTGTTCCGGAGGCAAGAACTGCGTTGTCTGCGTTGTCGGCGACCTCTTCAAGACCACCTCTCTACCCACCCAACGCAATTGATCTGCTCGTAGAAGGTATCACCATACGTGCACTTGTCGACACAGGAGCCGTCGTTTCGTTAATAGTAAAAAACTGTGCCGCAATTTGAGAAAAGGGACAACGCCGCCGACCAGTCTTGCCCTGCCTACGGCGACCTCGCATAACATCGCGCCTACGGCTCAGTGCACTGCTCGTGTAGTTATTCAAGATGCTAGGTACACCGTCCAGTTTGTCGTTCTTTCCCCGATCATCCTACGACGTCATCCTAGGATGGGATTTCCTTTCTACCCATCACGCTCTCGTAGAATGCGCTCGCGCTGAACTCACGTTGTCGACTCCGTGCCGGAACCTCGGCGACAGCACTCCCTCTAAAGTGTTTGTCCCTCAGGGCTCTTATAAAGGTCTTTGTATGTATGTTCAATTGAACCCCCCTCGCCCCCCCCCCCCCCCCCCCCCCCCCCCAAAAAAAAAAATTTCTGGCTACGTTACTGATGGCTATGCGTTAAGAGATGCGTGGCATTAAGGGCTGCGTGGCACGTACCCGTTTTCTGTGGCCCCCCTCCTTCCTTATTCCTCGTCACCCTTACATCGCGCATCATCACCCTCACTTCGCCTTCTCACTCACTGGTATACTATACTATGCATGACTATGCAATGATAGGAGCTGCTTCGCACATACCCGTTTTCTGTGGCCCCCCTCCTTCCTTACATCACTCATCCTCACCCTCACTTCGCCTTCTCACTCACTGGTATACTATACTATGCATGACTATGCAATGATAGGAGCTGCTTCGCACATACCCGTTTTCTGTGGCCCCCCTCCTTCCTTACATCACTCATCCTCACCCTCACTTCGCCTTCTCACTCACTGGTATACTATACTACGGCTGACTATGCAATGATAGGAGCTGCTTCGCACATACCCGTTTTCTGTGGCCCCCTCCTTCCTTACATCACTCATCCTCACCCTCACTTCGCCTTCTCACTCACTGGTATACTATACTACGGCTGACTATGCAATGATAGGAGCTGCTTCGCACATACCCGTTTTCTGTGGCCCCCCTCCTTCCTTACATCACTCATCCTCACCCTCACTTCGCCTTCTCACTCACTGGTATACTATACTATGCATGACTATGCAATGATAGGAGCTGCTTCGCACATACCCGTTTTCTGTGGCCCCCCTCCTTCCTTACATCACTCATCCTCACCCTCACTTCGCCTTCTCACTCACTGGTATACTATACTATGCATGACTATACAATGATAGGAGCTTCTTCGCACATACCCGTTTTCTGTGGCCCCCCTCCTTCCTTACATCACTCATCCTCACCCTCACTTCGCCTTCTCACTCACTGGTATACTATACTACGCATGACTATGCAATGATAGGAGCTGCTTCGCACATACCAGTTTTCTGTGGCCCCCCTCCTTCCTTACATCACTCATCCTCACCCTCACTTCGCCTTCTCACTCACTGGTATACTATACTATGCATGACTATGCAATGATAGGAGCTGCTTCGCACATACCCGTTTTCTGTGGCCCCCCTCCTTCCTTACATCACTCATCCTCACCCTCACTTCGCCTTCTCACTCACTGGTATACTATACTATGCATGACTATACAATGATAGGAGCTGCTTCGCACATACCCGTTTTCTGTGGCCCCCCTCCTTCCTTACATCGCGCATCATCACCCTCACTTCGCCTTCTCACTCACTGGTATACTATACTATGCATGACTATGCAATGATAGGAGCTGCTTCGCACATACCCGTGTTCTGTGGCGCATACCCGTTTTTTAGATGCGAAGCATCTTATGCTCGGGGCTCTGTCCCTCCCGCGTCCCCCGTCCCCCCGTCCCGCGTCCGGCCACTTTCATAAAGTAGGGAAGCGCCCATTATGCGAACCAGAACACTGTAGTAATATGAAGGCCGTCAACCCTAACACAGTCATCAGAGTCATGGCCAAGAACACAGAGAGGCTGCTTAGCAATGGCTAGGCAGGTGGTGTCTGTCGCCCAGGTTGACCCCATTCCTTGAGTCATGACCGAGAGCACAGAGAGGCTGCTTAGCAGTGGCTAGGCAGGTGGTGTCTGTCGCCCAGGTTGACCCCATTCCTTAATCTTGCTTGCATGTGTTTGGAGGGGGGCTTAGTCCGTCCCGCGTCCCACAGCGCATGCGCGTGCCGTCCCCCCTCTCTCTCCTACGCTCACCCCCCTTTCTCTCCTCTAGGAATCCGTCTACTCTACGGAGCGGCCCCCCGCGTCCCCTCCCCCCTCTCTCCTCTAGGAATACTCTACTCTACGGAGCGGCTCCGGCGTCCCACCTCCCCAGAGCGCATGCGCGTTCTCTCTCCTCTTGGAATCCTCTACTCTACGGAGCGGCTCCCGCGTCCCACAGCGCATGCACGCCCCTCTCTCTCCTCTCCTACGGTCGCCCCCCGTCCTTTCCTCTAGGAATCCTCTACGGAACGACAGGTGGTGTGACAGCTGCATACTCCGCTGGGGGGCGCCACGGTAGTTCCGCGGTATGAAAATGACGGAGCGCGCGCGCCTCATTCTCTCTCCTGCGCAGCGCCGCGATGAGCGCCCGGACAACTGCCGTGAAATGAGAGCGGCGACTTTCCTCCCGCTCAAGCTAATTATCTCACCGCTGCTTCGCATCCACACATGGTTCCCTTTAGTGGGAGATGGGGAATTTTTTTTCCAGTCCACAGATCACACCTCACGCCTGGCTTGAACAGCTCCGCGGTTAAAACACGAATATATGCTAATCACGGTTCCCCACCTAAGCCTGATAAGGTAGTCATAGTGACAATATGGCTAGAGGTCAGCCAATATGACCCGATGATGGATTTCACTCGGCTGCTGACCCGAAAGAAGCGGGTTCAATACACTGCAGGCCGCGGCAGTCGCATTCCGGTGGAGGCGCAATGCTAGAGGATTCTGTTCTATGCGATTTTAACGTGATAGCGTTAAAGAGCTCGTTTCGCGGGAATTCCGGTGTCGGTGTCGGCGTCGGTGACGGCATCGTTGGTTGTGAGCGAAAAATCATCATCTTGTCCGTGACCGAAAAATCGAAAAAGATTCAAATAAAATAAATAATAAAAATCTTCGGGTCCGAGTGTAGATCGAATCCAGGCCGTCTGCGTGGCAAGCAGGTGTTCTACCACGGACCCACGCTACTTCTTGAAACTGCTTCGGAAAAAAAAAAATAAAAAACACTATATGAACTTGGAAGGGGTCTCATTAACGCATGTAATGTTGCGTGGCAGAAGCGTAGAATCGCGCCAGGCGTCAAAAATATGTATTGTGCGACGAGTGGGTGTTTTAAAGGCCCACACATCACAAAGCGCTCTGACATATTTAATCATCATCTTCAGCAAAAGCATGAACAAAGTGAACAGCTGCGTAGGCTCGCGTATTGCCTTACGGACGCGTAGTGGGCCCTTCGCTGATTCTCAAAAGGAATAATTATGGCGTAGTGGGCACTTGACAACGGTACTTGCAGAAGACATTCTGGGATACTTCAAAACGGCCAATGATACACGGAGAGTCGTTAGTTTCCTTACGGCACGGTTGAGGCATGCACCGAGAACCAAAACCAAGCTAGCAATTGAGAAGACGATGCGCACAAGGCCCGATTATACTATCGCGTTCTACTCTTGAAGGCGATGCTCAAGCGTCCTTCAAGATTTTTAGTGCACGTTGAAGAACACCAGATGGTCGAAATTTCAGGAGGCTTCCACTACGGCATGCCTCATGATGATGTCATGGTTCTGGCACGTAAAGCCTAAAAATTAATTACCTATAACCGATTGAGGTGATATATCATGGTGGAGGCAAGCTTTCACAGCCTAATTATAAAAATTTCTTATGCACTAAATGAGCACTGTTGTGTTTGTCAAGCTTTCTATTGTGGAAATGCAACGGCACACGGGGTTTCCCTTTAAGACTGTAAAGGATTTCGAATATCTTCTCTTCCGCAAGGGCCGCTACATAAAATACACATCCTTTGTCGTATGCCGCGGAATTAAATTTCCAGTAAGTGTTCCCGAACCCAATGGCCTGAGAGGAGTGCTCGTGTGTATAGGCTTCTAAAGTGTCGCAGAGAACGTAGCACGGAAATTTTGCTGCTTTGACAAGCGAATAACAATGACTTTTCTTTAAAGGACCTGCAGCACAGCGTAATAAACAGCTGTATGGGACAGAAAGTAATAAGAAAACGTCATTATTGTAGTAGATGCTATGCCGCTGCATCGTCCATTTCACGGGCTCTTATTTCTACTTGGAGCACGTTGTTGTCGTAGTATCCTGGCTACTGTGAGTATTCGTATCAGCCGGTACTTGACGGAGAGGCTGGATAAGATATCGTGCAGCGTCCCATCCCGGCTATTGACCAAAATGGAGACACTTGAAGAGTGCAAATGTGTAGCGCACTTTTTGGGCATGAGGTGGAGGACTTACTGTGATGGTTTAAATGATCATCCACGAGAAGATTATTTGCCAGTGGAAGCGCCGCTTTTGATGCGGCAGCAAATGCTTACATATTGTTCGCGAGTTTCTGTCTTACAACACAAAACGGAAAGTCACTTACTCAGAAGCGATTTTCGGTGCTGGCCGAATTTCGGTGCTGGCCGAATGCCCGTAATTTCAAGTACCGTCATATTTTGCATGAGCCGACTCCATTATGCGCGAGAAGTTGTCACATTACCCCTCTTCCAAAATCTCGGCCATTCTGAGGTTTGTTTTTCTTCCTTTGACACCTGCCTCACTGAAACTGACTACCGATTGTCCGTCTAACGCAGGTGTCTCAAACTCAACGCAGCTAGCGGGCCGCAGTCACGACAATTAAGTCCCACAAGGGCCGGGACACTGGAGATGGTGAAGGTGGGGGGGGAGGGGGGTGAGAGTTCGAACAAAATGTCACCTAACGTCGCCATTTGAAAGGACGCACTTCCCATATCCCATATATGGGTCATTTCTGACGGGGATTGGGGAAATCGTTACTGATTTCCACAAGGACTAAAATCTGGACGCCCATTCTGAAATACAGAGTTTTGGTTCCAGGGTGATGGTTGAACTCATAGTGACCGCATGGGGTGCCTAACGAAAAAAAAAATGCCTGAGCCCAGTCCCGTTTCTATAGCTTACCCGAAAAAAAAGCGCTATTGATTGCAATAGGCGAGAAAATAATGCGAGCAGTATTTAGCAAAATCACAAAACTTTATTCCGCGGGAAGTCGCGAGCCGCATGCTGCCCGCGGGCCGCGTCTTTGAGATCCCTGGCATAACGGATAGTATTGCTTCCCCCCGACCTCTTTATGTATACGCGTTGTCCTCTAAGCCAAGTACTGTCGTGCCATTCTTTAACGTTACGCTAATCATTTCCTGTTTATTGACGGGTTACACACCTCTACAATTCAGTATACTTTGTGATTTTTAAAGAGTACTTCTCTGTCAGCAACACAGGCTAGAAAATGGTAGTATATGCCTTCTTGGACTGTAACCTGCTGGTCGTGACATCGTAATATAGTGCATGCGGCAGGTATACCTGCCACATGCACTTCAAACTGTTTTTCTTTCGCAAGGTAATTCCCAGGTGAATGTGTGTCTCGCTCATCAGCATGTGGCCGTGTGCCCTTCCCGACGGGAAGGTGATTGCCCTTCTGTGTTCCTTGTTCCTAGTTTGCGATATTGGGAATAGTCTTGCAGAGCGGCTGTCGGTCTTACGGGTGGGGTCCCTTCTGGAAGTCCTCCTATTCAGAAGTAATCGCGGTGGTCCTCAGCGAGAAAAAGAGGAAGCTTGCTAAGTGACACCGAAAATACTGAACTGTACTGTGTGCCTGCTGGGGGGGTCAAATGATAATGGTCTCACCTTTATCCGCACAACAATTATAAAAAAAAGCGCATTATCAAGGCGCGCATATCAAGGCGCGCACCGAGCACGGCGATTCTGAAGTCGAGGCGTCAGAACTGCCGGACGCCATCACTATCTTGCCCAATGAATTGTGAAGCAAGCTTCGATCTCTACCAGTGGAAAATACTGTCCATATATCTGGTAGGCATAGTGCCGCAGGACATTAAGAGAATGCCGTAAATTAGCAGTATATGTTTACTTAAAATTGTTATTGATGGCTGAGGTTTCGAAATAATGGCACAACTGACAACACTACAGTGCGAAGTCCTTTTTCTCCTCCCGATGGGAGATGCATCCGTAGCGGGTGTGGAACTCAAGCGTGCCTATCCTTACCGCTCCAGCGAATGGGAGCTATCATTGGGTGCTAGCAGGTACCGCCACTTGGTAAACGCGCCGCGTTATCTTTTAGATGTGAAGCATCTTATGGCGAAGCTTAATCCGGTGGTGGTGGTGGTGGTGGTGTGCCGTGTGGCCACCCTTACTGCGTATGCGCAAACCCTTTAAATAAAAGTAAAAATAAAAAACCTTCTCTCCCCCTCTCTCACCTCTAGGCATCCCTCCCCGCGGCAACAACACCCTCACTGCGCATGCGCCTCCCCTCCTCTCTCCTCTCCTACGCTCCCCCCCTCTCTCGCCTCGCGACGCCGACGCAGGCAGCGTCTGCTAGCGAGTTTCTTGGTTGAAAAAACCGACTGCTCGCGCTGCACAACCGTTCACTGGCCACCCCGTATATATGGCACTGAATCTTGAACCTGCAAGGTGGTGCCGGTGGGAGATTTCTCCTGTGCGTTGTTGAAAAATAAAAATTCGCAGCGTGCGCGTTAACTAAAAGCGGACTGTGGGTCTCTGTGTCCCGTCGGAGTCTTCTGTCTCTCATTGCCCATTAGCAGCGATTGGCATGTTCCAGTAGGAAACACCGGTCCATCACTGCGTGCTTTGCGCCTCCCCAGTTTTCTCTCCTGCGCAACGCTGCGATGAGCGCCAGCGTAAACGCCGCCGCCAGTGTAAGCGTTAGCGCCCGCTGCTTCACATCTACACATGGTTCCCTTTAGCGGGAGATGGTGTAATTTTTTTTTCGAAGAAGACTGTAAACCGCTGCATATCAATGTCGGTCACTTACAACTGGCTGTTCGGTCATTCCTGCCAAAATTTATTCAGTGTTCTCAGTACATTAAGCTTAGACATACTAGGCCGTTTCCTCGAGATGGTGAATTGTGGTTCCAGAGCGCTGCAGACCCTCGCATGCTACTGTCCTCAAGTGCACCGAATGTATTGGTTGTAACGACGCCTTGTATAATTCTTGCATTCACATAAAAAAAAAGAAAAAAAAAGAAAAAAAAAACTCGTGGTTTTTATGAAGACGGTTAGGGACAATTCGTCTTTAAGGAGGCCCCGAAACTATTGAGTGTCACAGTCTACGTCACCAATCGTCCCCGAAAAACAAAATGCGGTAAATGGGAAGGAGGGGGCTCTCATTATAACGTGGTGCCATCATCATTGAGTGAACGCACAAATGGACGGAGCCTAATTTTTTTCACGAAAGTGGCTTTGGTTTGCATTGCTTATGCGAAGTTGGTTCGCATTGCTTATGCGATGAACTGCCATTTTTAGTTGTAAGAATCAGGTTACGGGCGGAGCACGTTCGGTAGATTTATTTTCTGCGATAAGTGAAAGGGACTCTTGAATCGAGTTTCAGCCATTCTGATATATTTAAGCATGGCATCGACGCGTCTTGCCTGCCGCCAGGTCTTTAGTGGCATCGCTTGTATACACTCGGTGTGAATGTTGAGAAAAGCAAATTGAAAGGCTGAACTGCGCAGGTTACGTCAATTCTCAAATATATAGCCCAACTGACGAATTACTTCAAAGGTTCAACGCAGCATTTCAGTTTCCAAGAAAATGTCATATATTGTAATGAAAAGGACAGTCACTATTTCTTACATACATCGTCTCCCCCCACGGCTCAAAGAAGTTGCACCGTGCTTCAACATAAGGGGTTGATATGGCGTTGTCCGTACCGAATAAAGTAATTAGAATTTGTAGATCAGCGCTAGAAAAAGCGCGGTGAACTAATTAAGACAACAGCGCTTGCAGTGTAAGGCATATATGTATAGGGTGTTTCAAGAAATGTTTCCAAAATACTCAAAAAATCAGGAAAATGCGATATTTGCTCGCTACCTTCAGAATTTCCTTTTCTATAGCAGCAAGCATCTTAAGATGGTTGAAAACATCATTTAGGACAGTAATTAAGGAAATTAAATTAATTCAATTCAACCAAATTCAACGGCTGTCGCCGTTGAATTTGGTTGACATTCATTGCGCCACAATAATTACTAGTGGCCGTTTTTGCTATATCTAAAAGCTGCAATGGGTTTTTCGCATGAAGAACTTAAATTCTCCCATTTGAGATAACCGCCTAAATCCACTAATTAAAAAGTTAATTATTCATTAAAAAATTATTCTAAGAAAGCATAGTCGAGACAAAGGCAGTTTTGAGGGCTCGTTTTTTTCTTTGTTAAGCACAACAATAATTAGAACTAACAGACAAGAAAGTCAAGGAAAGTATAGGGGATGTTATTTGTAGTAATTATAATGTAAATCTGAAGAAAGTAAAGTGGACGAGAAGATCACTTGCCACTGGCAGGGACCGAACCTGCGACCTTAGAATAAAGCGTCCGATGCTCTACCAACTGAGCTACAGTGGCGGTCCTCCTCCCGGCCACTTTATGGGGTATATATGCGAATGGGAGTGTTAGTCAGCGCCGCTAGTAGCCATGACGGCGAGTGTGCAACACTCTTTCTCTGTCTGCTGGCGTCATGAAGCACGCGATCTTTTATGAGCTGGCAGTGGATCAATAATCCCTCGCATACTACCTGAAGGCATTCAGTACACCAAAACGAGACCCTCGCTAGCCGCCAGGAGCCCCTGCTCCTTGGCGGCTGCCTCTGCCCGCCCCGTGACCCAGACCTGCTCGTTAGGGTCGGAGCTGAGCAGTGTGGCCTCCCACTCCTGCGTCGTAGTAATTTGCAAGATAGACGCCGATTGATTATGACATGATATGATTATGAGAGACGCCGTAGCGGTGGGCTCCGGAAGTTTCTACCACCCGGGGTTCTGAAACGTGTGCCTAAATCTAAGTACACGGGCCTCTAGCACTTTCCGCCTCCATCAAAAAGGCGGCCGCCGCGGCCAGGAATTTGATCCAGCTACCTGCCGGTCAGCCGTCCAGCACCATAACCACGAGACAACCATGGCGGGTATTATCGATTTGGACTTTATACGGAACATGACGACAGCGGCTACTGTAAAAACCTGCCGAGAGTGTCCATATAATTGCTATCACAATAAAAGTTCGCAATTTAGCTAAAGTTTCGCTACCTGTTTCCCTACCAGTTTACATATACCTTGGTCGGTTTGCAGCCAAAATACAATGAAAGAGCACGTTATTCTTTCGTGCCATTTCCCGTCTTTCCACACAATTCGTGATGATAGCAGTCTGTTCACGTGAAATCATGAGGGTACAAGCATAGAGTTTCCTACGGTATTTCCTAGAGGGAACTCTGGCGCTGCGATCGTTCGGCCACCGTGGGCTTCGAACGCCCTTGAGGTTTTGTTATTAACGCGATAGCGTTAAAGAGCTCGTTTCGCAGAAATTCCGGCGTCGGCGTCGTTGTCGGCGGCGGCATCGTTGGTTGTGAGCGAAAAATCATCATCTTGTCCATGACCGAGAAATCGAGAAAGATACAAATAAAATAAATAATAAAAATTTTCGGGTCCAAATGAGGATCGAACCCAGGCCGCCTGCGTGGCACGCAGGCGTTCTACCACACAGCCACGCTTCTGCTTGGGATTACATTGAAAATAACTTCCTATGCTTCGAAATGCAGTGAAAATAACTTTCATGCTTTACAAACACACGCGTCCTGTATACAGGCGTCACAATACAACATGTAATATCGCAGTAATATTGCGGGGTACAAGCGTACATTACCATCAGGCGTCAGAAGATGTGAATACCATAACGACATTGTGGTTCAAAGCCGTCCACCCATTACAAAAGGCACACACGTTACTGTGCGTATTCCCTTAAGACTGCGTAGTGGGTGCATAGCAAGTTCGAAAATATTTCCCGCATTTACCTACATAATTACTCGTGGTTTAAAGCATGCTAGCCATTACATAGTGTGCACTAAGTGATTGAAGTACGCACTAGGGACAGGATATCGCTATTGCGTTCAACTCTTAAAGGCGAAGCTTAAGGGTCCCCCCAATTTTTGTGTTCTGGCTTTTGTTTCGGATGAAATATTAGTTCGCTGTGAACCTCGCAAGCGGATTTAGATTGCTCAGCCTAAAAGGGTCAAGGTGGTCTAGTGGGACAGCTGAACTTATGCTGAACTTCGTAAACTTCATTGCGCAAAAAAGCGGCTGCAGGCGGCTGCCACAAGGGGTCCTTTCCATGCTCCTGAACAGTTCACGAGGTACTGTACATTGTCACTCGTAACAAAAGGTGCAGGAGAGGTGCAGCGCTGGTTTACGATTTTTCTGCATAGGATTGCAGAACCAAAGCTTCACCAGCTGCGATGTCGCCAGCTGCGAAGTTGCACAGAAGCTGCACCAACCAGCTTCGGTGCAGCTTGGTTGGTGCAGACGTGCGGATGTGAAGTAGTAGTGCAGCAGACGACACTTTCACCCGACGACGTCGCTTTCTTTTTAGGAGCGAAGCTCCTTAGGCCGGCACCCCGCCGTCGCCGTCGCCATTGAAGCTCCCTGGCCCGGTGCCAGCTGTGGCGTCTCCCCCTCACGCGGGAGGATAATTGAGCTTTATGAGTACTGGAACGCGGATGGCGTCTGCACGATGCGCAAAGCGCGAAAATACGAACGCATGCGAAACGAAGGCAGATATAGTCTCCCTCTCCCTCTTTCTTCGACACTGCCCTTTCCCCTCAAACCGGCGAACGCGCGAGACCATCGCTTTACCCTGTCGTCCGCCCTGGACAATGAGACGCCGCACGCGCCGAGCGCCGCGTGCGTCCATTTCTAAGGAGCTTCGCTCATCGGTTGTATTCGTACACGGAACAACCATGGGCGTCGGCAGGACCTTGTCTTGGGGGGTGCAAACCAGCGTTGCATCGAGGCTGTGGGAGGGGGGGGGGGGGGTGCTGGTGTAGCTTGTGTAAGGGCAAATGCTGATGTGGCTTGAGGGGGGGCAACTGCCCCTTTTGCACCCCCCTGCCGACGCCCATGGGAACAACTGCTAGTTTTTTAATGTGGTGGCGCGCCAGAGAGTAACAAAAAACTGTTGTTGCATTTGCTTTAACAAGGAGCTGTTAAGCTTTTCGTTATGCCGTGTGGGGTCACCAGAAAACTATCATTATCATGATCGGCCTCTATGTTTTAGCGCGTTGCTCGACCGGCACGCGCTCTTTTCATCCTTTTCTTCATATTTGGCTCGATGCCCGAACACGTGCGCCTGGCTGATTAGCTAATTAGATAGGTGGTAGACCTAGCTAATTAGCTAAAGTTTCTCTACCTGTTTCGCTAGCAGTTTACATGTACGTTGGTCGGTTTGCAGCCAAGCTGACCTCCTCTCGACCAGAAGCGCTTGTCAAAAACGAGAAATATATGCTGTTCTCTGCTCTCCATGGCTCGGGCCGTTATATCTCTGCTGAGCGGAGCGGAAGCGACGCTCAGCTAAAACCGTCTACTGCCACGAAAATTGCGAGTGTTTACGTGAAGGCGTTCAAGGTCAGCCTCATTCGCTCAGGAATTCAACAACCAGAAGCGTATACCCGCAGTTGCACAGAGATGGAAGCAAATTTTGTTTAGAAAACACAAATCTGATGAACAGTGCTATAGTATTGCGGGGACAACTTTCTGACAACTTCTTTTTCAATGCTCTCGTTGGACAGCTTGCCTCACTTCGTGAATACGTCCGCAACTATGGTAAATAGGCGTCAAACGTACCCATTAGATCAGGGGTCGGTAACCTGCGGCCCACGGGGCAGTATTATGCTGTCCCCAGTACAATGTCGGACCCCCCCCCCCCCCCTCCGCCTTGTCACTTCCTATCTGAAGGCCGACATGTCATATTTGAGCTCAAATGGGGTTTGACAGGAACTAGGGAAGATCGCTTCACGACTAACCCGACTTCCCGACTAACCGATGAATACATGGTATAGTTGTTATTAAGCGCACTCCACGTTATTAACCGTTATTAACTGTTATTAACCGTTATTAACTGTTATTAACTGTTATTAACCGATGAATACCTCCACGACTTTTTGCGTCTGTCGGTGAGCAACCTTGATGTAGATATTTGTGAGCTGACTAAGAATGTTCAGCACCAAAAGTCGCAATGCAAAAGTTTTTTTTATTTTTGTCTGTAACCTGTTGCAAATTCCAGCCTGTTGATATGCGTGCTGAAATAAATATGGTTTCTATTCCACTGAAGTACATTCTTGTCTATTCGCCGAATTTTTTCTCTTTGCTTGTAAAGAGCACCCCCCCCCCCCCCTTCTCCGATTTGCCGTCCGCCTCATGCAACTCGGCCCTCCGCCTCAAAAGGAAGGTTGCCGACCGCTGCATTAGATGATACTCCGATAGCCCTATTGTCAACGCCTCGCAGGCCGATAGCAGTCCGCTGCTGTGACATAAGGATAGTTCTGGGAATGTGGCGCTTACGAGAAGAAAAAGTTTTGCAGAAAACTCCCGGGGTAATAGAATAAAAAGCAACTATAGTAACGTGACACCTCCCGTTACCGAAAAATGTTAACGAAAATATTTTACCCATTACGGTTTCGAAAAAATAACGAGTACGCTTACAAATGGCCCAAAAAAATGTAACACGTGAGCGGTAACGGCGTTACTTGTAACGCGTTACCGCCAACACAGCGCAATGGCACGCTGCGAATGGTCCATGGTACTGGAGGTAAGGGGAGTGTTCTCTTTCTTTCTGGAGACAGCTGTCGGTTTGGGATGTTTGAGCGAGACAACCAAAGAGCCGGCGCTTTTCCATTCCAGCTTAGTATGAAACGTTTGTTTTGCACTGAAATAGCAGTAAAAAGCTGGATCAAGCGCTTCCAGGATGGCCAGCAATTTTCTCATTGATACTTTTGCTGTAAACATAATATTTGAGCGGTTGGTTAATTATTATTGACAATATATGTAATTAGGTGAAAAAAAATTCCTTGCTCCAAGCTATGGTAAACATCCCTCATCTTCTGTCCAACTATAGACGTGCACTCGTATATACCTTATATACCTTTAAACGTGGACACGTGGTACGTAATGGGGCACCCTGACTATGCCGGTCGACGTTGCTCGCGGTCCCTTTGATGATTGAATCTTGTGCAATGAAAAGATTACATTAGCAGAATGTACGAGCAACTTGCCAGACGTCTACGTCTGTCGAGCAAAAAAAAAAAAAGAACAGAAAAAAAAAGAACACCAACTTTTTGATGTTCCTTCGGAAGCAAAGATGAAGTGGGCAAAATGACGCTTACATATGCCCCATGTCCCAGCGGGCCTTCAACAACACCACTTATGCGCTAATACACGCGAACAATCTGAATGATCTATAGCTTGTGGCGCCCTGCCGCAACTACTGATTAGTGGGTGTTGGGCTGAGGATTACGTAGATTAACGCGAGCGTACATAATAAAGGTCACGAACGAACTTCCGTCCGTCCGTCAATGCACTGAACCTTTCAATTTATTATAGGCAAAGTAATGGCTCGCGTTTTATTACCAAAAGGTCGGGCTATATTTGTAAAAGACATTACGCAGAGCTTCGCAATAATTTTGACAATCTGATAAGTTCGACATGAACTGTAACCTCAGAACATGGCAATTTTGATATACTACACCACTTTCTTTCCTCAGAAAGAGTTGTACAGAACTTCCTACAGGAGTCGCCAAAGCATGCGCAAGCATTGGCTAATGCGCCGTACAAGGTGTCGCCCCTCGAGCGGTCACGTGGGCGATGACGTATATGGCGCGATGTGTTGGGCAACCGTATATCTGCACAGCGCCGTTCGAGCGATGTTGTGACCTGTACTATCACGCGTAGTGTGGCCTCATGTCTACAAGTGCGGTGTTTAAGTCCCGAATGCACGCAAACTTTTTGGAACCGATCAGCTACGTCGCAACAAAGGTACAAGCCTGTATTGCCGCACCACAGCTGTTGTTTAATCATCTGCTATTAATTTCACATGAGTTATGACTGTTCCGTGCGTCTGGCCTATCTCCTACCAACTAGCCCAACTTTCTATCATGTGGCCTACACCCCTGTTTCAAGTTGTACTACTCGAAAATTTTCAAGTTGGCCCACATCAAATTTTCACGTCGCCCAACCCCCAGTGTAGGATTCCCATGAATTTTCTATGGCGCCTTACGTATCCCCATGGGATACAGTGTCATAAATTTTCACGTAACGGACAAGGTTTTCTCTCCGATTTTCTCGGTGTATTTGCCAAAGAATGCATACACACTAATAATACTTTATTAGATGTGTTTATCAAGATGTTGACGCCTGCAGCAGTCGTCGGCAGCTGTTCTGTCGCACATAACGTATACTCAACATCACTAAAGGTAATGCAAGCGCAAATAAAAAGATAAAAATCACATTATTCCTAAAGCTCACGAAAGTTCACTGGACACATGCGTGCGAAGTGCTTGATAAGTGGCAACTTAGCATATCGCTGTGGGCACACCGGTAATGAGTAAGTGCCGAACTTGTTTTCGTTTTCAAACCCGTATTGTCGTCGTGCGTTAGCATGCCACAACGAAACACGCTGTCGTAAGATTCAGATCTGGCCGGTGAAAAGCTCAAAAGAAAGCAGAGATGGCAAAAAAAAATGCTTTCCCGTGAAGCGGCGCCTTGTGGTCGATGTTGAAGGACTGTGCACGAGAACGTAGTTCCTTATTATTCCGTCGGGCGGCGCGAGCTCACGCTTTATCCAAGATTCTTCGTGGGTGCCGCGGGTACTCACCGAGCAATAAATTCCATAAATATCGTTTAGAAACCTTTATAATGAGAAAGACTGCGGTGCGGCAGAGTTGCCAATTCTAAAATTTCTTCACTCTTATGTTTCAATAGTGAATGTGACTGGTCAATAAACTCTTTTCGCATCAAATTTACCTCCCGCGTCAAAAACTTTTAAATGCGAAGCATTTCTCAGCGAACTTCGGCGACTTTGGGCGTATCTATCTATCTATCTATCTATCTATCTATCTATCTATCTATCTATCTATCTATCTATCTATCTATCTATCTATCTATCTATCTATCTATCTATCTATCTATCTATCTATCTATCTATCTATCTATCTATCTATCCGCCTACGACTTTGTGCTCTCCAGACCGTATCGTTAATTGGGATTTATACCAAAATTGGTATGGCATAACATGACTGTACGACGAATCAAGAATGACTGGTCATATCATGAAAATCATGGCTAACTTGTCATGAACGGTATGATTTACACGACATGGTTCTGGTGTTCCGTCGGCCGTTTACTTAACTTGATATATAAAAAAATTGGTATGATGAGACATTTCTGCAATACCAACATAAATGACAGGTGGTAATAAGAAAATCATGACGCGCATGTCATGTACAACATGATATACATGCCACGCTCATGTAACGCTCGCGGCCGTTTGGCTAGCTTGATATACACCAAATTTGGTATTGCATGACGTGACTGTATGACAAACATAAATGACAGATTGCGAAATGAAAATCATGAAATCCGTGCCATGTACAACATGATTTACATGCCACTCTCATGGTGCGCTCACGGCCTGTTTCGCTAGCTTGATATACAAGTTTGGTACTGCATGACGCGACTCTATGAAAAACATAAATGACAAGTGGTAATATAAAAGCCGGCAGATCCCACGCATTGTGGAAATCGATGTAATGCGAAGCAGCCAGGAAGGAGCAAATCATGCTTTACACAATTTGCATATCATGTTTTACATGTTAGGGGCTGTCATTTATGTTCGTCATACAGTCACGTCACGCAATACCAATTTTGGTGTATATCAAGCTAGCGAACTAGACGCAAGCGCACCACGAGCGTGGCATGTAAATGGCGTTGTAGATGACATGCATGCCAAGATTTTCATGTTACCACCTGGCACTTATGTTCGTTATACAGTCATGTCACTCAACACCAAATTTCGTGTATTTCAAGCTAACGAAACGCCCGCGTGCGCACCATGAGCGTGACATGCAAGTCATGTCGCACATGACATATCATGATTTCCATATTACCACTTGTCTTTTATGTTTGTCATACAGTGACGTCACACAATACCAAATTTGGTGTATATCAAGCTAACGAAACGCCCGCGTGCGCACCATGAGCATGGCATGCAAGTCATGTCGCACATGACATCGTCATGATTTCCATATTACCACTTGTCATTTATGTTCGTCATACAGTGGCGTCACTCAATACCAAGTTTGGTGTATATCAAGCTAACGAAACGGCCGCGAGCGCGTCATGAGCGTGGCATGTAAATCATACTTTTCATGACAAGTTAGTCATGATTTTCATGATATGACCAGTCATTTATGTTCGTCATACAGTCATGTTATGCCATATAAAATTTGGTATAAATCTCATGAACGATACGGCCAGGAGAGCACGAAGTCGTAGGCGGCTAGATAGCTAGATAGATAGATACGCTCAAAGTCGCCGAAGTTCGCTAAGAAATGCTTCGCATTTAAAAATCGTGACATGTCGTGTACAGCATGACTTGCATGCCACGCTCATGGCGCGCTCGCGGCTGTTTCGCTAGCTTGATATACACCAAAATTGGCGTTGTGTGACGTGACTGTATGACGAACATAAGTGGCCGGTGGTAACATGAAAATCATGACATGCATGCCATGTACAACGTGATTTACATGCCACGCTCATGGTGCACTTGCGTCCAGTTCGCTAGCTTGATATACACCAAAATTGGTGTTGAGCGACGTGGCTGTATGACGAACATAAATGACAGGTCCTAACATGTAAATCGTGACATGCATGTTATATACACCATGATTTGCTCCTTGCTGGCTGCTTCGCATTGCATCGATTCCCACAAGTGCGTGGGATCTGCCCGGTTTTTTCCCCCTCCCTTTGTTCAGCATCCGGAAAAAAAAAGGTGCACTTGTAAAGAAATGAATAGGATACTGCTTTCGCAAAAAAATTCGCGAGCCCCTTTTGCCATTACCTTCAAGGAAAGAGGAGTTCACGCGTCACTTGCACCTCGTGGATTTAACATGAATTATAAAGACAGCGGAAGATGTGAGATGTAATAACTAAGTCATCGAGAAAATATAATAATGCTTCGTAAGGTATAACTGCCTAAATACGTTGCCTTTATTAGTATCATATGTCAGGCATGCAATCCTATCAGCTTCGACTGCAGACATAAGAATTCCTTTATTGTCAATGACGCGTCGCATATTCTATACAGGATGCCCAAACGAGCTTGAGCGAATTCATAGAAGTATGCAGCTGCACTATAGAGGACTATGTCTCAGAAGCGATGCTGTTATGTAGGCTATATAGCAAGTTACTATTTTTGTGTTATTTTACAGCATAATTACTCGTGAGGGATTCATGAATTTCGGAATCGTAAAAATTTCAGAAAAAGCTTTAGGGATTTCTATCCAACTTTTAATTCAGCTGTTATTTCACTTCTTAGGTATAAAGCACAACTTGCTTTCGCTTTCTAACGCAGGCCCATGCAATAAGAAAAAAAAATAAGAGGGGAGTCACAACTTCAGCTAACAGAGCAGTACGTAGTGTGAGTAGTACGTAATGTAAAGCAGGTCTGGTGTACAGAACAACTATATTAAGGAACAAAGCAATTTTTTCTGAAACAAAATGTACTCGGCATGCTGTGAATTTGACATTGCTTTGGGAGACGACGAGCATGTGCCATTTTTCTATTTCCGAGTATGTACGAATATGCCGCTCTCGACATAATTGTTCAATATCCATCGGTTCATTGACTGGTTTCGACCGTGTCCTCACCATTGACATCAGTGGTGTTTCCAATGGCGAATCCACCACTGAAGGCATAACGAGCGCAATGTGCGTCACTGATGACGCCAATGAGCACTTGTGGATGTGCACACGTACGTCAAGCCTGGAATCCGCGCATAGATCTGTCGAGCGATAAGTAACCGCAGATTGCTTCATCGGCGCTTTTCACACGTTGACCACTGTGTGAAATAGAATGGCAGACTAGACGAGTTGGTTGAAATGCATGGTGCTTGAACAACAGCGCGAAAGAGAGGACCAAAGTGCCGGTTCGTGATTATGATAATTTTCTACCTACGACACACGGCAAACCTCCACCATAACAGCTCTGCTGCAAAACTACTATAGCGCGTATGTGCCACAGAAGTGGGGCCAATCACACTGCTCGCCACACTGGTCCACTGAAAATTAACAAGGGAACACATGGGCGGCAAACACTGATTAGGGGCCGCACGTTTCACCTTCTCTTGTTGACCATCTGTACTCGGTGCGTTGGCAGTGACTGAGTGCGTGCCGGTTCATGGTGATGATAATGTTCTGTCTACGGCACACGGCAAACCTCCACCATAACAGCTCTGCTCTAAAAGTGCTGTGTAGAACTTATAGTCAATCCAATTTTTTTTGGTGCATTATTATACTGGAGACGTTTCCATGTAGCTTTCCGCCGTCTATAATGAAGTGTACATACATCCATCATCTGTCAAGCTAGTTGCCGGAGTGTTTTCAGAAAAAAAAAAGAGAGAGAGCGAGAGAGAAAAAGGTAGATGAAAGACAGGGAGGTTAACCAGGGTAAATCTCCGGTTGGCTCTATTAAAGAGGGGGGAAAGGGGGTGCAAAAGAATTAAAGAGAAGGAGCGTCTGTAACCACGCTACAAAGTCATGATAATAGCACTGTCCATAAAGTAACACATGAACGTAGTACTACCACAGTGCTGTCACAACATGTCGTTGAGACCTGTTTTTTAAGAAACCGCAGCAACGCCCTCATAGCGGCTCGCGTTGACGTCTGGGTAGGCCAGTGCTCTAGAATTTTGCATTCTGTCAGAGGGCGATTGTCCAGCTGAGCTAACGCGGCTGAGAGGGCTGCTCTAAGCGTTCAAGTGGGTGCATTCGCAGAGAAAGTGCGCAATTGTTTCGCTGCACCCGCAGAGTTCCCACAATGGGCTATCATCCCTTCCAATAGTGAATGAATATGCATTCGAAAATGCCACTCCAAGCCAGAGGCGGACCAGAAGCATAGAATCACGTCGTGTGAGTTTGGATGGGATAATCAGGGAGGTCAGGGTTCAAGTTATGCAGGCCTGGACTTGTAAAGGTCGGTTAATTCTATAGGTCCAACGTTAGATGACGTGCTAGCACACGAAGTCGTTTTGCTGCGTCAGATCTTGATAGCAAAATGGCGACACTGCTGACGCCATCGTGGGAGTGTTTTCAGACCTAACACAAAACTCTCCTGGCTGAACAGTAAAACTTACAAAGGATACAAACTGAGTCAACTCTTCGTTGCTCATAACATGTTGTCAGTGACGATAACATCGCATTTCGAACAGATTTATACAGCTTATACTTAATGAGCCATCATTTGCGGTATAATAGGAACCAGATGAGAGAGCTTAATTTCGAAGCTAGTGGGAAAGAGGTCGCTGCTTGTTTCATTGTCGAATGTTTCCCATGATGAAACAAGTCAAATGACTGGAAGAAAAATTCAGGTCTAATGCAGATGAGGATCACCTACGTAGACAAGTAGGTAATTTGACATGAATTGTGGCAATGAAAGTTATTATCCTGCACCCAATTCTACAATCGTTTTCGACAAACATCCGTTCTAACAGCGGAGCTGTTATGCTTTTCGTTATACCGTCACGCGTTCGCATAAACTATCATCATGAATGACCTGTGTCTTTATTGCGCGTGCCACGCAATAACTCGGCCTGCGCGTTCTTTCTTCATCTGATTCGCTCCCCGAACATGTGCGCCCGGCGCACTCTTCCCACTGCTCCGACTTGTCCGTCGTGGGGTGCAATAACTCGGATGTGCGGGGGGAATGAGTACAAAGTGAGAGAAAAAAAAGAAATACAAAATTCTTGACGAGGCGGGTTTCGAACCTGCGTGCACGATCCGAAGGCGACCCTCGTAAGCACTCGGCCATCCAAGCACGCTAGCAGAGCAATACATAGCCTTCTATGGTATAGTATAGCAAGAGGGTGGGAAAGCGAAGTTAGGGCGAGGAGGAGGGAAAGGAAGAGGGGAGATAGCGTAGAAAGAAAGCGAAAGATTGAAATAGAGGGAAAGGATGACAGAAAGGGTGAGAAAACTGTAGACAGAAAGAGAGATAGACAGAAGGAGGAAACGTGAAATAGAGATATAGTATGAAAGAAAGAGAAGAAAGAGAAGTAAATAAATATACACAGACAGAGACAAAAAAAAAAAGACATACATTGTTGCGCAAAACCAGGCGTTCACAAGAACGAGAGAAACAGGATGGGTGCTACTTTAATCTTTTTTTCTAGTTGAAAGTAGCGCCCGTCCAGTGTCTCTCGTTCTACTGAATGTGTGGTTTCGCACTCTAATGTTACCGAAAGGAAAGACAGAGGCTGTGTAGAAATGAAGAGAAAAATCAAGAGAAACAAAGAAGGCCACCTAGCTCCGCACTTCCTTCAGGCTTGGCACCACTAGTGCGAAGCTGCATTAATTTTTTATCCCCCAAGGAGTGCAGTGCGAGTTGAAATCTCCTGCAAGTAGCATCGCAAAACTGCTATTTCAGATGGCCCATTTTTTTTAGCAATGTCATACACATTTTTTAGAAATCACAAAGTTGCACGTAATTCGAGATAGTCATCATCGAATTTTTAGGGCGATATCGAAACAGACGCCGCCCGGCGCGCAGGAAACGTGGCTTCATTGTTACGTCATACCGGAACTACCCGTGACAAGGAAGCGACGAAATTTGAATCAAGGCGTGCCGAAGCAGAATGTGGTCAGGAAAGTCGGCAAGCATTCTGAAATACACTAGTAGACAGCTTACTGTTTGCGCGCAATGTGTATTGCCTATCTGTTTCTTAAATTATCAACAGGCGGGAAAAACTACTAGGCTGTCTGCAAGAATAAACGCCGCAGTGACTGCCCCCGAGATTTATGCTTCCCAGACAAAGAGAAAGTTGAAATTGCGCTTTTTTTTCTTTTTTTTTTTTTTTGCGCACGGCTCGAAACAGACAGATAAGCACCAAACAAACACTACACGCAAAGCTAAGGCGATGCGCTGGCGCAAGTGAGATGACTTGCCGCCTTTCACGAAAAGATACTGCCGCGACGCGCCTCCATTCACTTCCTTGTCACGGGTAGTTTCGGCGTGACGTAACAGAGTGGTCGCGCTTAGTGCACGCCGAGCGCGATCAGTTTCGATATCACCCTAAAAATTCAGTGATGGATATCTCGAATCACGTGCAACTTTCGTGATTTATAAAAAATGGGTAAGCAATAAATTATGATGCACAACTTTCTAATATAAACAACTGCCCTCAAGTTAATAATTTAGAAGTTAATTGGCAAGTTTTTTTTAATTAGTCGCATCAGTGTCATTTCAGCTGCGGCAAAGTATTTCCTCCTCGACGTAGGACTGAGCCGGCTGCGCAACCCAGCCGCGTTCCGCAGGACACAACTAAGTTATTTTCCATTCCAATCCATTCCATTCCACTGCTTCGCTTAATAATAATATTCCCGACCCTGATATCGCGAACGAATTTACTGGGCCCCACAGTGGCAGGTAACGGAAAGCAGGCCAGATTACCTGGTACAACATTCCCCTGGTTGTGTGAGCCTGCTACAGAGGTTCACAATTAGAAGTGGTGGTGGTACGTATGCGATACATTGGGCAGTAACGGTTATGCCTTGAAAGTGCCGTATTTCACGCAAGGTAAAGTTGTTCGTTTGGCAGGCATATTTAGGCTAGTCAGCATCCTTTCGAGAAATCAAAATGGCTGGACTTGAACGACAAATACTTCCACAGAATGGTACCTAGTATACCAGGCTCATCGGGTGGTTCATCTGTAAACCCATTTTGTATGCCTGCGATGTAACAAAAGTATACACGTGATGTCCGGGGCATGAAATGAGATGATCGACTGTGGCGCCTTGTGCTTTTCACGACACTCTCACGAATATCGTCGTCTACTACCATGGTCGTCGGCATAATTTTCTCTTGGGGGGTGCAAACCATTGTTGCATCGCGACTGGGAGAGGGGGTAGCACTGGCATAGCTTGGGTGAGGGGAAGTGCTTGAGTGGCTTGAGGGGGGGCAAGTGCCCCTTTTGCACCCCCCTGCCGACGCCCATGTCTACTACTGAGCGAAATTGTGCCATTTCCAACCGCCTCTATAAGCTTTAGCCCCGAAGGGTCCAAGTCTTCTTGCACGCGGCCCCCCCTCCCGAGCTTAGTCGAGCAGACCGGGCATACGAACATCGAAGCGAAAATCTTTGTAATCGACTCGGTGGAAGCAATAATCGACACGGAAGCAATAATCCTAGTGATCAATAATCCTCAGCGGTCAACTTGCTCAGAATTCCTCGGAAATAGCGCGCGTCTGCAAACGAACATCCCCTCACCCCCTCCTCCCCAAATAACGAAAGTACACAGTGTCAGTCACGCCACTACGTCTGGGGCAGCCTCGCGACGTCCCCCCGTGAAAGTGCCCTCGTTTGCAGGCCTAAGGACTAGCTGACCTTTGCATTCGCGTTGGTGTTCCTCGTGAAGTAAACAGCATGGGAAAATAGGCATCTTCGACTTGGGATGCGTCAGGAGGCATAAGAGGGCTTGCTCGCTCATGTCCGTAGCTTCCCGCACAAATCGAGAACCAATTAATTTCTTCTTAGTGACATTTGCCTGGCCTGTTTGTCCTCACGTCGCCCACAGCGTATGCAAGCAGATCGTTTTCCCTTGCGTAAATACGGTGTGGTCCTGGCTGTCCGCAAGAGCAACGATGCTGTGGCTAGCTGTATTTTTCGTTAGACGAATTTATTTTTTGTTTTAGTGATTGTTCGGAAGGACTGACAGCTAGACTTTGAATTGGACAACCATGTACGGCTGTTTTATTAAACTTTATAAATTTCGAGCTCAGTGTAAGTGGCCCATATATGTTAGTGTCTATAAAAACACGTTGCGTATTTCCATGTTCAGCGCTTACAGAATATAAGACTAGTTAGGCTAAGAATCTCCATATAGTCTAGGGATTGGGCCGAACTAATGCAGTTTGTTATCTATTTTTTTGAACAAGCGAAACGTTACTTCGCCATGTTCTGTTAATACTGCACTGGAAAGTCACGAACCGGTGTAACACTACTACCTGGTACTTCGGTGAGCGCATTTTCACTTGTGGTGTGTGTGTGGTTCGGGCGTATCGCTCGCTGAAGAATTGTGTGCCTTTGCATAGTTGACACTTTTTACCTCAGAAAGACATAGGTAATAATAATAATAATAATAATAATATGTGGGGTTTTACGTCCCAAAACCGCGATATGATTATGAGAGTCGCCGTAGTGGAGGGCTCCGGAAATTTTGACCACCTGGTGTTCTTTGACGTGCACTGACATCGCACGGTACACGGGCCTCTACCATTTCGCCTCCATCGAGAAAGACATAGGTAGTGTGTGCGCAAGGCGGAATCAATAAAGCAGTTGTTGATATACATATAGACTTCACACTATAGTCGCTATAGCAAAACAATTCGAATATTTTCCCCCGTTTAGCGTTTCGTCATTGGTACCTTCCGGCCCATGCCCACGGCGCTTGTCCATCACGCAAAGTAATGGAAACCGTGAAAGCCGTCGATCTAATAATGGCATGTACATACAGCTTATGGAAGATTATGTAGAACTGAACAGAAAAATTCAGGGAGACCTCAGCACCTTTTATCAGCTTTGAATTGATAATGAGGGTCTCATTCTGGCAGACTTTATGCCTTCAGGTAGTATGCGAGGGATTATTGGTCAGCTGCCAGCTCGTAAAAAGATCACGTGCTACGTGATGCCAGCAGGCAGAAAAAGAGTGTTCCATCCTCGCCGCTATGGCTGCGATCGGCGCTGACTAACACTCCCAATTTTAAATGCTCAGATATACCCAATTTAAATGCTCAGATATACCCAATGAAGTGGACGGGGGATGACCACCGCTGTAGCTCAATTGGTAGAGCACCGGACGCGTAATTCGAAGGTGCGAGTTTGGTCCCTGCCGGCGGCAAGTTATATTTTTGTCCACTTTACTTTCTTCACATTTATATCATGATTACTACAAATAACATCCCTTATACTTTCCTTGGCATTATGTTCTCTTAGTTCCCATTCATACTCCATAGCGGTGCGTACCGCCCGAGCCGGCAAGCAGCAGCAGCCTGCAGGGGCAATGCCGCATGTCACACCAACGTACTGCGTGACAGGAAACCGGCGAAACAGCAGCGGCCATCAAGGCTGGCAGGCGTGCGCTGTAGTTAAGCCATGTGCGTCTTTATAGTGAAGGAGACAGGGACCACGCCTTGTACGTAGGCCTGCGCACTCATCCTTGTCACATCATATTATTCAGACCCACACTGTTATGGCCAAGTCCGGCGTGACGAAAGCGGTCAAGTCAAAATTACGGTCCAAGTAGCATAACGCCACAAAGCAGAGTACACAGACCTGCTAAGGGGCGCCGGTTTAGCCCAGTTGGTAAGACACCCCGCTTCTGAGAGTGCGGTGGGACGGTCAAAACTCGTTACCACCAAAGTTTTCCATTTAGAAATTATTCTGTCTTTTTTATGCACCGATCTTCTTCATAGCTATTACCGAGGCAATGTTGGAACGGAGGCGAACGTTTGCGCGGACATGGAACGCGCTGAAAACAGGCTTGCGAGAGCAAGGGCGATTTGGCGAAACGGCGATTACACCAATTGTTTGGGCGCGTGTGTTTTGCTGCAGGAATATCGTCGCTCTGTTATGCTGCAGGAATATTCCTGCAGTTAAGCTGCAGGAATATTGTCGCTGACGTACTTTTGTCCGCTTCCGCTGTTCTAGCGAAGTAAGAAGTAGATTTGGGATGGACACGTGTACGTTACGCCTCCTTTTGTTTTGCGTGGTCTGCAGACAATGCCGTCTTCTAGTTCAACGCGGTGCTTTTGTATGCTCATCTGCTCTCAACAAATTTAGCAGCAATTTCAAATAGCGCTTGTGCCGGATAATTGGACCTACGCACCGCACCGCTCCGCTAGTTTGCTTTGTGGCGTTGTGCATGCAACAGCTGATTTCAATTGCGATATATTCGGTCTCGAAGGGAGGCATTTATACTAACACAAACGAATTCGCTCATGATAAGGCATTGCTAATTTCTGCAAACCTAATGAGCCGCCGCATGCCGTGCTCTCGTCTCCAGAGCAGCAGCTTGTTGTCGGCGTTGCCGCTTTGCCTTTCGCGGGCCAGAGCGCTTTCACGATCGTTTTCATCCACTGCAGAAAGAGTAGAGTAGAGTAGAGTAGATCCTTTAGACCGTGGCACACACCCACGCTGGGGGATTGGCCAAGAACCGGGTAGTTTAGCAAGAAATTCTTAAATATTAGGTTAGATGTCGATTTAAAGATGACAGGAGAATTAATTAATCAAAAATTGGAAATATTAATAATATATGAATAAAAATACTGAAATAAATGTTGATGCGAGCAGTTTGATTAAAAACAAGGAGTTTAGAAAATAAGTAAGGTGGATAAATTTATTCTACGATCTAAACCTCTTCGATTCTTTAATAAACTTCTCCAAGGCATTGGCAACCTTCCCGTCACTGTGGCCAAGGGACAAAGCCCCGAAAGAAAGAACATTTGGTACATTTAGATCAATTCTAAGGATTCGGAAAACAGCACCTAAAGTACTTTTGCGCAATGTAGAGTACCTATTACAGGAGATGAGGTAATGTTGTGTTGTCTCATGTACTCCGCAGAAAGAACAGTTAGGGGAAGCTGCCAGACCAGCTCTGTGTAAATAAAAATTTAGATAAGGAGTCTGACAGCGTAGTCTAGTGATTGCGACTTCAAGTTCTCGTGTTTGACACATTTTACTGTTCCAATGGTGACTGAGGTGTTGAAATTCTAATGTGGCTGTTAATGCCGGCGCAGAAAACTCGTCCAACATCATTTTTCTCCTTATTCTAGCGCCTATAATGAATCGCGAAGCCGGTAATAAATGAATAACCGGACCATTCAGAGATGACTTTGCTAGCGAATGTGTGGTTTGGAACGCGCTTATTCCTCATCGTCATCCGCGTCATCGTCATCGTCATGACGTATAGTGGGTACCTTGCATGTGCTGTGCCGTGATGTCCGAAATAGAATTTGTAGTCTGGAACGCGCTTGTTCTTCATCGTCGTCAGCGTCATCGTCAGACAACAGACAAGCTAAGACCATAAGGGGCTTCGCCCCTAAAAAGGAGATTACAATATTTATTTGAGTTTTTGAGGAACAAAATTATAAACAAGGCGAAAGATGTTCGCACTGGCGGCATTGTAGCAGGGGGGCGGAAACTCCCTATACCTCCCATGAGACGCGCTCTCGCATGCTGGATGGATGCATGGATGCTATGAGTGTCCCCTTTATAACGGGGCGGTGACATGTCTGCCATCAGGCTCGAAAAAAAAATAGGGAAAGAAAACTTTCTTTTTATGTTGGCCTAATGCCTTATCTACATTGGTTAAATCTATGTTATTATACCAAAGAAAAATATAAATTCATGGTCCATCTCTCTGCCTCTTAAAGGAGTCCTGACACAAAAATTTTCGCCCGGTGTTTTTTCGCTGCAATGTGTTGCTGGGGGCCTGTTAGTCATAACACGACACCTCGCTTGCTGCAGCGCGCGACAGATATTTAATTACAGGCTCCTCATTACCGACACAGCCTCAGTTTCGGTTTGACAGAACTCCAAAAACGACAAGCCGCCGGGTGCAACTATCACCACCTAGCGAGTGAAACGCTCGGTCACGTGAGCACACGGAACAGTGACGCACTCCCGCGCGGTCTGCATCGTCTGCTTGCATTCGCTTGTCACACGTGCTGCGTGATGTCGTCGCCGTTATCGTCCTCGCTGTCATCGTCGGGCTCATCGTCGTCTGATGGCGACGATTTTCTTGCGGCGGGGATGGAAGGAATTTTCGTCATGGCGAATCACTTCAGGTTTCACCCGCTGGCGAGGAGCGATTCGTCGGGAAGCGGCAGCGATACCAGCGACGACGACCACGATGAACCTCGCGTCGGCAATGTACAATGGTAAGACCCGACACATTCGTGCACAAATGTTCTGTTCTGCAGGGCAATTCAATTAGCCAGAGTTTGTTCGCTTTTTCTACGTTCATTATCCGATTGAATCACTGGATAACAGTGATGCCCTTCAAGTTGTTGGTGCCGAAAAAAGCTAGGTAACACCTCAGCACCAGACGTGAGCGATGCACAGGGTCGAGTCGGAAGACCCATGTACGCCAAGTCCGGCACCTTTGTGGTAAAGCAATGCGCCTCGAGATGGAGCCCGCAAACGCGACTGTTCTGCACGGGGGGACCAGTCCTGATACTCCTGACTACAGTGTACTAGTATCCTGACGTCCACAAGCGCGCACGAACTCGATCCACTTCTGCTGCCGCGGTTCGTCGCGGGGAAACGTATGCAGCGATACGCCTGATCCCAACTTCGACGTGCAGAAGGAAACAGCGCAGAAGGATTTCGGCATTGTGGCCTGTCACTGAAGCCCAGGCAGCACAGGGAAAGCTGTAGTGTCGCCAAACACAAAACTTTCAACGCGTGCGGCGCGGCCACACACCCGCGAGCAGCCGCCGAGCAGTCACCAACAGCGCAGCGGTATGCAGCGGCGAGCGCGTCAAAACAGAAATGGCGGCTACGACGTCATCATAACTTGTTAGTAGGGGGGTCACCTTGGGTCACCTCCGAGGGTGTCAATGCCGCCAGGTGCGGCCTAGAATGCTGGATCGCGCACGCGAACTTCAAAATTAATATAAAATACCTTCCAAGCTTTATTCGCTGTCGATATTTTGCAGATGGTACACGCATGTACACGGGAATCGATCCAGCAGGCTATCTCGGCCGCGAAATTTTGTGTGAGTACCCCTTTAAGGCAGAATGACCTTATTTTTCCCCATTAGTTATTTTTGTCATTTATCTCTACTTTTCTGCCACCAATACTCTAACCGTCTCTTACTTATTTCTATCGCGGACGTGTTGCGGCAGCGCCGCCTCCATTACTGGCGGCTGCCTGGTTTCCGACTAGATTCCGGGGGCACAACAATACATATATATATATATATATATATATATATATATATATATATATATATATATATATATATATATATATATATATATATATATATTTGAAGGAGTGGTTGCCTTTGGTTGCCGTATAAGTATAAGTATGAGAGGTGGAACTTCAAGAAAACTTCATTTATTACGCCGACGTTTCGGTCAGAGGCTGACCTTTATCAAGTCTTGATAAAGGTCAGGCTCTGACCGAAACGTCGACGTAATAAATGAAGATTATTATATATGAAATATATATATATATATATATATATATATATATATATATATATATATATATATATATATATATATATATATATATATATATATACACACCAACTTAAGGCGGAAATATCTTGCCGCTGGTAAAATCACACTGAAGCGACAAATTCACAAAAAAATTGCCACGCACTACCTTCTTCAGGAGTTATCTGAGTGGTGCGTAAGCGTTGATACTTATTGAAGGTAGTGAAAGTCCCTTGCACGGTGTTTTCTGGCGGCATCAGCGTGGCGTCCTTGATATTCTTCAAAGCGCTCGGCAGCGTCTCGAAGGGCCCCGGTTAACCCACGGCAATCAAAACGCTTGTCTGACAGCGAAATTTCGCAAAATTTGAATTTTTTTGACGCGTACAGGCCTGCCTACCGGCTTTGCATCTTGTCCTGCAGATGTCTTTTATTCCTCTTCCACGAAATTCAACGAAACCTTTATGGAAAGTGCTATCTTTTTACGTTTAAGTTTGCACTACGGTTACAAAGCGTTCATTTAGGTCACGTATGTTCGTATTTTGCAAGCATGAGTGATAATGGACTGCTCATTTAACTTAAGGCCTCGTATTACTTGATGATTTTAATTGCGCCCTTAGTACGCGAGACCGGTCACATAGATGCGTGACGTGTGAAAGAAGTAGCAGTGTGTTGACCGACATAATTACAAAACACGGTTTTGAAGATGGGGCTTACTGTATGGAGGGGAAGGGAGAAGTGTAATTGACGCACTTTCAATGAAACAGCCATGCTCTCAAAGACTGCACTGCCGCGTCTCTCGAAATAATATCCTACCGTAGAAGCTTACACGCTGTCTATTCCATTTTCTTCGGCGATCAATGTTTACTTAAATGTGATACGTGGGAAAAGAAAAAAAGGGAGCAGTGGAAGATGAATTGAAATTTAATAACTGACGAATGTTTTGTAGTCTTGTAGATAAGGTACTGAACTGCATCAACAAAATTAAAATTAATGATGGAGATAAGCTTGCAGGACAATGGGAAATGTTCAAGCAGAGAATGATAATAAAAGCCATCGATCGTTCTCGTTCATTGAGTTATCGAAGAAAAAAAGAAAGAAAATGAACTGAGGACAATGTTGGAAAGGTTGATAGATTTAGTGTGTCAACAGCCGCGGGCGTTAGAGGCGAGATACGCAATATTAAGAAGAAACTTGAAGTGCATGACGAGGAACGCTATCGCATTGCATTCGATCGTGCTAGAGCTGTAGGGGAGACGCCCACTAAAAGCACCTTAGGATTGGAATAAACGAACGCTCGAAGCGATCACATTGAATCGAGGTGGAGGGTCACGAAGCAACTCACAACGACAGCATTTTACGTGTCTTTTCACGGCACTTAGAAAATCTTCTTGCATGTAGAGGTAGACTTGGAATGATTTAAAGCAGAATATTTGGCACGCATGCCTAAACTGAGTGACGGAAGCAGACTTTCATTGGAAGTACCTATATCTGTTTTTGAATTTGAACGGGCGATTCATAGGTTAAATTCCTGTAAGACTGCGGGGACAAATGGCCTTTGAGCGGCGTGGTACAAGAGTTTTAAAAAGGCATTGCCACCCATACTCGTAGGGGATTTTAACGAGACATAAGGGGAAGGAACGATTCCACCATTGTTTGCGGAATAACATACTGTTCTGATTCCTGCCCCGCCACGGTGGTCTAGTGGTTATGGCGCTCGACTGCTGACCCGAAGGTCGCGGGATCGAATCCCGGCCGCGGCGGCTGCATTTTCGATGGAGGCGAAAATGTTTGAGGCCCGTGTACTTAGATTTAGGTGCACGTTAAAGAACCCCAGGTGGCCAAAATTTCCGGAGCCCTCCACTACGGCGTCTCTCATAATCATATCGTGGTTTTGGGACGTTAAACCACAGATATTATTATTATTGTACTGATTCCTAAGACACAGGAGGTCGACAAGCTAAAGCACGACCAGCATCACTGACAAATGTAGACTATAGGATTTTAATGCAAGTTTTAACTGGCAGACTTGAGTCAGTAGTAAAATATCCACTCGGTCCATACTAAAGGTGTGGAATTACAGGTTGCACCATAATAGCAAATGCTCATCAAAATGCGGTCTGTTCCGATGTGGGTGGACGACTGAAGCACGTGTAGCAGTACTTCAGTCGAACCTGGTGAAGGTGTTTGATTGTGTCGCTTTTTGTTTGTTTGTTTGTTTGTTTGTGTGCAGTATCGGAGCATGTTAATGTTGGTACAATCATTACGGACAGTATTGTCCTGGCACATTGAAATGATCGTGAAAGACTAATAATCAACAAGACATTGGGGGGCCCCCCCAATAAAATTGAGCGTTCCGTGCATCGGGATGCACCGTCAATCCACTGTTTTCGGCATCTACATCGAAATATATGTCTGTCAATACTTGAGAACAATGTTGTTCGTGGTTTTAGACTACACTCCTCACAGGTCCAACTCCACGCTTATACTGACGATGCTGTGACAGGTAGTACACGTTATGGAGGCATTGAAGAATCAGTTAGTTTCTAAATGTCTCGCTCTAGTTACAAGAAGTCACGTGAACTGGGAAAAGTTTCTGGTGTTTTGGCATGGAGCGTGGCTCTCAACTGGTGCTTTTTTTGCTGACGTTAATTAAAAAAAAATTGGCAGATACCAAGTACCATGGGAATCGATGCTATGCGAAGCATGCGGAGGCAAGGTGACTGGCTTGTAATTTTCTTATTGAGCGAAACGTTACGAAATGATGTTAAAGATATGTACAAAAGTTGTACGCACAGACATATGCTGAACAGTAACATATGTTTTATATAACCAGTTGTTTACAGTTGCGTAACGATGCCAACAGAAACATGGGTGTTACCAACACCAGAAGCGGTAAGCTGATATGTAGCACTCGTTCTTGCGAGGATGGTAGCCCTGGATAGTGCTTCAGGGACCAACTACAGTGGAATGGCGCTTAAAGTATACAACTTGACGTTAACCCGACATGACGCCTGCCTCATAGGAGTACATATGTAATGTTTATAAAATTAAATAGCCAGTACTGGAACCACAGTTGACGTTTCACCAACATTACGCCTGCACAGGGTTTTTTTCCGAAGCAGTTCCAAGACGTGGCGTGGCTCTGTGGTAGAATACTTGATTGCCACGCAGATTGCTTGGGCTTCGATTCCTGCTGGGACCCTGATATTTATTATTTTCATTCTTCAGGTCAACGCTGCCGACGTTAGATTTTCTTAACGCTCTCGCATTTAAATTACTAATGTCTGTCCTCGCCGTTCCTGGGTAGATATAAATTGTCAAACACCCTGTGGCGCATACCCGCATACTGCGGCCCGTGCTATACGGGTATGTGCCACACGTGTCTGCAGGAAAAGGTTTGACGACGTATGCGACAAGGATTTTCACGTTATTCATGTCATGACCAGCCGGGCACATTCGTCAATACCTCTTACCTTTCCATACAAATTTTGGTCTACCCCAAGTTAAGGAGGCGATCACGAGAGCACCCAGACGTAGGCGGCTAGATAGATAGATAGATAGATACGTAGATAGAAACGCAAAAGACCTTACAGTACGCAAAGAAATGCTTGGCATATAAAAAGGGCAGATCCCACGTGCCACCGGAATTGATGTCATGCGAAGCATGCGGAGAGAAGGTGACTGTGGTGTAATTTTTTTTTGTTGAGCGAAACGTTCCGAAATGACGCTAAACATATGTAAAAATTATATACGCACAGACATGTATGTTGAACAGTCGCATATGTTTTATATAGCCAGTTGTTTACAGTTGCGTGACAATACCAACTGCAACATGGGTATTACAAAAACCAGAAGCGTTAAGGTGAAATGTAGCGCTTGTGCTTGCGAGAGTGGTAGCCCTGGATAGTGCTATACGTAGACCAACTTCAGTGGATGGAGCTTAAGTACAATTGACGCTAACCCGACGTGACACCTGTATCATTGGAGTGCATATTTAATGTTTATAAAATTAAATGGGCAGCACTGCAACAATTGACGTTTCACCAACATTACGCCTGCATAGGGTCTTTTTCGAACGGAGTTCCGAGACCTGGCGTGGATCTGGGGTAGAATACTTTATTGCCACGCAGAATGCCTGGGTACGATTCCTGCTGGGACCGTAACATTTATTCTATGCATTCGTCAGGCCAACTCTGCCGGTGTCGGTTTTTCTTAACATTCTCGCATTTAAATTACCAGTGTCTTCTCGCCGTTCCTCGGTAGATATAAACTGTCAAACACCTGTGGCGCATACTCACATACCGCGGCTCGTGGTGTACGGGTATGTGCCACACGTGTCTCGAGGAAATGGTCTGACGTCTTACGCGACGGGATTTTCACATTATTCGTGTCATGACCCATGACAGTCATAATCGCCACACCCTCATACCCTCTCATGCTAATTTTGGTCTACCCCAAGTAAGGAGGTGGGGGCCGGACTGTGAAAGGGTATTTATAAAAAAGTTCAGAAGCCCTTCCTCTATTAATGCAAATGAGTTCTGCGGAATCCCGCAAGGTGGCGGAAGGGTTAATAAACGGAAATTAGACAACCACCCGATTGCAGCACGAAGCCACAAGGAATGCAAATGAGTTCTGCGGAATCCCGCAAGGCGGAAGAAGGGTTAATAAAGGGGGGGTTAATAAAGGGAAATTAGACAACCACCCGATTGCAGCACGAAGCCACAAAGAAATCCGTACGGATTTCTCGAGTTGTCGATGGATTCGCCCTCGCGCTGCCAATTGCTAGCTTCCTGGTTAGCTCAATTGGTAGAGCGACCACCCCAGAAAGGCGTTGGTCCCGGGTTCGAACCCCGGACCAGGACGAATTTTTTCGGCAACAAGAAGCTTTTCTTTCTGAGAAATCCGTACGGATTTCCTTGTGGCTTCGTGCTGCAATCGGGTGGTTGTCTAATTTCCCTTTATTAACCCTTCCTCTATCGGGGGAAATTTCTTTTTCTTTCTTTCTTTCTTTCTCATTGCGCAGTGCTCCTCCTAAAGTAAGCGTTCAGTTTTCTTATAGATCGGTAATGCGATGACTGTGGGGATAGTTGTGGAAGGTAGCGGCCGTGGCCGGAACTCTGTTTTCGGGCTGAATTGGCATGGCGTCTTTCCTGTTCTTTCCAGCGTTCGTTAGCCTCTTGAAAAGTACCAACGAAAGAACGATCACGCCATCATGAAAACGTGGGTTAGGAATTCAATTTTCTCGATGTCGGTATTTTCCTGAAATATGCAATTCCTGATCTCGACCTTACGCGTTGTCCAGCAGATCGCTTTTAGTCCACCAGCACGAAAAATATTTCAATGAGGCGTCCATAGCAAGTGTACTGCTTCGCAATTGTTTTTTCGCATCGTCGGTTGAACGCATTCGTATGCTTCAGTTCAGTTCGCATTGGGCAAACGTGGGAGCGTGGCCTAGTGATAAAGGCACTGGCTTTCGGTCTGGAGGGACCCGGGATCAGACACCAGTCCGGGAAAGAAAATTTATTTAGTTTCATTTAATATTTCTTCGGTGCGCGCCAGCTGTGAGTGAGGGGGTGTTTTCGGGTGAGCGCGTCACGGTTTTTTTTTCTTTTTTTTCCCGTGGTGGGGGGATTTTTAGGAAAACCACCGCCACCGTGCTGCATAGCACACGTCAGACAACACAAGCTTCGCTTGAACAAAAAAGAAAAAAGAAGAAAAAAAAAGAAGTAAGATGGAAAAAAATCACCGATCATTACGATACTGCCTAATACGAATTCTGTGCTCAGCTGCACTCAGAATTCAGAGGCGGCGCGCACCTCTGGATTCTGGCGTCGGTAGGGTTTAGCCTCTGCTCAGGCAGCTCGTTTAGCAGCAGCGGCAGACGACGACTCCCTTCCACCAGTGGCGTCGTTCATTGTTTAGGAAGAACTGGCTGAGACTTTATTGTATATAGCTACCCGGTTTACATTAATAAGAGAACGCCGTGAGTAGCTTGACTGGCGCGGACAACTTCGTGCAGCCCATTTCACATCAGCTGCCGCAGATGGAGCGTAACGCGACTGTCTAGCTAACCGGGAGACCGCGGAACACAGCGCGAGGGTGCTTTCCACAACAGCCGCCGCAGACAGGCCCCCGTTCATGCAGCGCTTTATTTCCATTTGTGACATCAGTGGACGCCCTCGCCGCCCACCTTAGTGATGACGTCATAGGCGGGCTCTACTGTGGCGCGGCGGGTGGCAGCCGCGGAAACTGTCGTCTTGCCACTGTCGTTCCCTCCTCCTCGCGCTCACCTCACTATCACCGTCTTTCATCCTCCGCTGCGCTCCGTGTTCGCTCTCTTTCGTCCTCGTTCGCTCTGCCGGTTACGATGACGCCGACGCCGCTCAACGTAGTAACGGGCGCCTAAGAGCTGCGCTCTAAAATCTGCATTGTCTATAAACAAAACGCTGTGCGTAACGAAGCGGATTTTCATGTCACTTGTGCGTGCCTTTCGAAGAGGAAATTTTTTTTTTTCATTTATTTACCCTAAGGGCCCAAAGCGGGCATTACATAGGGGGGGGGGAGATGTAACAATTCATATAAACATCGAAAAAGTGTAATACAAACAAAAACAGGTAAGGAAAAAGAAAATGCTGAAGAGAAATAGAAATTGCCAGTAGTTACACTGCTTCTCAACCTACATCATCGAACAGCATTTCCTACGTTATACACAAAATAAACTTACATCATGTGACCTGCATATTCGCGCATCGTAACAGTATGTCAAGGAAGACGAGGTTTTTTTTCCTCGAACGCCTCATTTAGAGCGTCTTTGAAAACAGCGTAGTCAGTTATTTCAGCAATATTGCTTGGGAGACGATTCCATTCTGAAATGGCTAGATGTAGGCATGAAAACTGTAAAAGGTTAGTACGTGCAAAGGGTTGTTCAACCTTAAATTTGTGATTGATGCGTGGAAAAATCTTTTTGGCGGATAAGATGTGTACTTGTGAGAATGTACTTGGTTGGTGAAAAAGCTGATGAAAAAAGTTTAACAGGCATATTTTCCTTCTAGTCTGCAATGGAATGACACAGGACAGGTAATACAAGTTGTGAAAAGTAGACACTGCGTTTATGACACGACAGAAAAAGACATCTACGACACAGTGAGAAACATGAAAAATACAAGTGCATGAAAAGCTACAAGGACAAAGACTACAGTGAACATACAAGTTGGCATGGTTCCGCAGGAATGGAAGTCAAGTAGCCTGACTCCACTTCTCAAAGTCGGAAAGTCGCCTTTGGACATTTCCTCCTACCACCCGATCACACTCGCGAGCTACGTGGGAAAAGTTATGGAGCAAATGATTCTAACGCGTCTTGAATGGTAGAGTATACTACGAAGTATATCCAGGTGCTATAGCCGGTCTCAGAAGAGGCCGCTCATCAGTCGACCATGTAGTTGACATGGTGACATGGGTCGAACATCAGAAGGCCAGTAAACGATTATCTGCTGCTCTGTTTCTTGACGTTAAAGGGGCTTACGACAATGTCACCCACAAAACCATCCTCAGCGAGTTAGAAGCAGTAAGACTTGGTGGCAAGGATCTATATGGGTTCACAGTTACAGAATATGCTAACACCACGTGCTAACAGAGAATGGCCCGACACCCGAGTATATTACGGTAGCCGAGGAGTCCCTCAAGGCGGAGTGCTAAGCCCGACGTTATTCAGCCTAACGCTCATTGGACTAGTAGAGAAGCAGCCAAGCAGCTTACGACTTTTCTATTTGAATAACAATGGTAGCGCAAAGAAACGGGTCACAAGAGTGTAACACGGAGACACACACATCGCTACACTTCCAACAAACAGTTTATTATCGGGCACCACGTAGTTCTTAGACTTTTTTGCACACAGCTGCAACTAACACGTGTGAGAGCACAAACAATTCTTCATCAGCATGTTTTTGAGCAGATAATTATGCTTGAGAACCATATAAAACAAGGAAAAACAAAATTCATTTATCGCTCTCTTCAACTCATGCGCAGGTATTGTAACTCCTTTCTTGAGAGCGCAATCGACGGACTGCTGACACATGCACTACCAGCTCTATCTATCCATTCAGCTTCTACAATTAAGCGGGTTACGTCACACCCACTCCTACCTAAGATGGCGGTATCTTGAAAGCGTGGATTACATTTGCATTTCTTGCAATGCAGAGTCAGGAAATCCATCTGGCGGTGTCTTGTTCACCTTGTTGCTATGCTCACACCGCCTGTCGTTTATACACCTGCCCTATACGTCTGCCCTATACGTCTGCCCTATGTAACTCTTTCCACAACTTAACGGAACCCGGTATACAACGCCCGTACAGCAATCCACATATCTGTTAGTGAGCTGTTTTGTACATTTAGGTTTCGTCACTCCATTTGGATTAGTTTTCCGACATAGGCTACTTAGATGTTCGGCGCCGAAAAAACCACGTTGATGTCTGCTCGCTGTGCTATTAAATGCGAAGCATTTCTTTGCGTACTGCAGGCGCTTTTAGCATGTCTATCTATCTATCTATCTATCTATCTATCTATCTATCTATCTATCTATCTATCTAGCCAGCCGCTTACGTCTGGGTGCTCTCGTGATCACCCCCCTTAACTTGGGGTAAACCAAAATTAGTATGGGAGGGTAAGATGGTTTGACGAATATGACTCGCTGGTCATGGCATGAATAATGTAACAATCCCGTCGCGTATCTCGTCAAACCCTTTCCGCGAAACACGTGTGGAACATAAGCGTATACCATGGGCGGGTATGTGCCACAGGTATGCGGGTATGTGCCACAGGTATGCGGGTATGTGCCACAGGTATGCGGGTATGTGCCACAGGTGATTGACAGTTTATATCTACCCAGGAACGGCGAGCACAGACATTGGTAATTTTAACGCGAGAGCATTAAGAAAAGGCTGACATCGGCAGCGTAGACCAGACGAATTCAAAGAATAAATGTCAGGGTCCCAGCAGGAATCGAACCCCAGCATTATGCGTGGCAATCAAGTATTCTAGCTCAGAGCCACGCCAGGTCTCGGAACTGCTTTTCAAATAGACCTATAATGTTCGTGAAACGTCAATTGTTGTTGCAGTGCTGGCTATTCAATTTGATAAACATTACGTATGTACTCCTATGATACAGCCGTCACGTCGGATTAACGTCAATTTTAGTTAAGCGCCATCCACTGAAGTTGATTTATGTAGCAGTGGCCAGGGCTACCATTCTCCCGAACACAGGAGCTAAATATCAGCTTACCGCTCCTGGTGCTGCTGATACCCATGTTGCTGTTGGCATCGTTACGCAACTGTAAACAACTGGTTATATAAAACATATGCTACTGTTCAACGTATGTCTGTGCGTACAACATTTGTACATATTGCCACACGTGCTCCTTTGTTTCTATTTTCATCTTAGCGCCCCATTACAATGTAACTGTTGCCTTGCGCAAAGCGCGCCTGAATGACTGGGAACTATCTAGATAATCTCAGAACCTTCCGATGAGATTACGTGCACAACGCGAACATCAGAGTTAGTTCTGGAACTTACGTGGCCGCTAGCGATAACGCTGGAATCTTCGATTATACATGTATAAAAGCCGACGCGCTTGGCCGCTTGTCAGTTTTATCGACGGCCGACGCACTGTTCGCCGCTATCAGTGTGCTTACAGCGCGCATTGCTCGCTTTAACTTTGTTTAACAAGGTTCGGCCAAATAAAGAGTTACGTATTCCGAGTTCTGCTAGAGTCTTCTGCACCGTTACGACCACGTGACAATATCTTTAGCGTCATTTCGGAACGTTTCACTCAACAACAAAATTACAACACAATCACCTTCCCTCCGCATGCTTCGCATAACATCGATTCCCAAGGTACGTGGGATCTACCGAATTTTTTTTCTTTAGGTTGTGAGAGAAACAATGAATGTACGGTACTACAGCGATCTTCCTGCGACTAACTTCCTCTCTCGTTGAGGACAGGTCTTCGCCCAGACGTACCTGCTTGAGCATGATTTCTGCTACTGATACTAGGACATGACTTGGGTAGCCAGCCTGCTGAAGTCGTGTTGCTTGCAACCTGAAGCTTGCATCCATTAGATGCGGGAATGACTTCTGCAAAGCGTTCTTAAAACGAAGCTTTGCAACTCCCCTTTTTACGAGTTTGGAATGATTTGACTGAAAAGCCAGAAGTGGCTTGTTAGCTCTAAGATGATATGACCAGAGCGTGTGGTTGTAGGTAAACACGAATTTAATGTCAAGCAACCTTATGGTTCCGTCAATAGGCACTTCACATGTTAGTTAAAGTGGACTAAGGCAGTCGCGTTCAAGGTTGAAAGCACTAGCGCACTCGTTTCGAAAGCTTTCCGATGTGCAATCAAGGAAAATGAAAAAAAATCGTTCACATATCTAAAAATCCTAAAACACTCGTTCCTTTAATGCGCTCAAACATGGCTCTGTTTAACTCTGCTAAATAAAGACTGCTAAGAACTGGGGCCAAGCAAGACCCTATATACAAACTCCCTGCTTCTGCAGGTACGGGCTACCATCTTTTTGGACAAAGGTAGACTTCAGGTAAAACGTTAGTAGCTCTAAAAAGCATTTTACAGTGGTTCCTGCTGTAGTTGAAAACTGTACTATCCGCGTCAAATGAAACCCGAACAGCGGCAAGCATTCGCAGTGGTATAGTGCGCGCCGTCCAGTTATCACTATGGACAGGCGCGCATGTATGCGAAGTGCTGCCAAAACGGATGCGCGCGCCTGTCAGTGGTGATAACTGGACGGCGCGCACTATACCACTGCGAATGCTTGCCGCTGTTCGGGTTTCATTTGACGCGGATAGTACAGCTCCGAATTGATAGATACACTTCTCGACGCAAATAAGCAACTCAGACTGCGGTATGGAATAATAAAGGTTTTTAAGTCCACAGAAAACGCCTTCAGGCCCCTATCCGCGTTATCCCGTATAAATTGATGTACAGTACGGTCCACTCTTACAGGGAAACACGCGAGCTCGCGGCCGGCAGGCCGCGTGGCGCTAACTGGCGGCGAGATTTGTAAGTGCGGCGCATGCGCATAGGATCGTAAGGGCGGCGCGCGCCCAGTTTCGTCTGCTACTTCTCCGCCTGTGCGCATGAATGCGTTGGAAAGCGCTTCCGTGTTTTCGCGGTGCAATTTACCTAGCTGTCACTCTGCCTTCTGCTCGTCGGATTTCCAGCTAAAACAAAAAAATGTATGGTTTTATTTATTGCTGCAGTTTTTCGCAAGCTATCACCGTTAAGCCCGTCATATTTTTCACGTACTGCTCGCTGCAACTGGCCGCTTTTGATAACAGATAAGGTTAATTGAGGTCTGATGCAGCGAACATTCTAATCTAGCCTTTGCGACGATGAAATATTGGCTTATTAAAGAAGCGGAAGGCCGGGTTGGTATCAGTTGATTTGCAGAGCGAAAACGAAAAGCGCTAAGGGTCATGGCTCGCTAGCGCGCACGCCGAGTGCATGAACAGAAAAGTAGTAGACGACGCGGGGCACGCACCACCTTGATGAACCAATGCGCATGCGCAGCATTTCAAAATCTCGCCAGCAGTTAGCGCTCCGCGGACCGCCGGCCACGCACTCGCGTGTTCCCTCTAACAGTGGACCGTACTGTACATAATCCGAGTTCTTCACAAGGAAAGGATTCATTCACTTGAATGACGTTAAGCTTATTCCTGAAGGTAAAGGGCGACACATTTCTGCCATGTCCCTTTCTCGGAAATTATTGGCCCGAAACGGTACACCATCCTTATGTGTTTTGGCGCTAAAAAAAGACTTCTAAGTAGTCATTCTTGCTCTTGTCAAGACCTTTAAACACGCTATCAAGGTTCAATTTGTTGCACAATAGCTTGGCTTAACTTTCACTTCCTTCATAGAAACCCCCCGCATGCTCAGTAAAAACTGCATCGACCGCTTGTGTGTGTCTCCGTGTTACTACCTTGTGTCCCGTTTCTTTGCGCTACCATTGTTATTCGAAGATGTCGTACCAACAAGCCCGCCTTGCAACTTTACTCGATTTCGCACGACTTTCCATTTATGCTGACATCTCTATATGGACGTCAGGTGTGACTCGGTTTCAACTTCGCGCTCGAGTTCAGAAGGCAGCAGCAGTGGCATCGCGCTACCTATGTAAACAGGTGATCGAGATAGCAAGTGGAAAGTGTGCAGTCATGGCATTCACCAGAAAGACAATGTCCGCTTACGGCATATCAATTAACGGGTAATTTGTGTCATCAGGCTGGAGTCACAGGTCCTTGGGAGTCATAATCGACCGAGACCTGTCTTGGACCCCACACGTAAACTACGTGAAAAAGCGGCTGACTGCTATATGTCACTTGTTCAGGTTCCTTGCAGGAAAAACTTGGGGAGTGTCAGTACAGTCTATGTTACAGCTGTACACGGCATTGTTTATTGGATTCCTGCGGTACAGCCTACCTGAAATATCCAATACTTGCAAATTTAACCTGCGCACGTTCCATAGCATTCAAGCCCAGGGCTCTCAGGATATGCCTTGGTTTACCCCGCGGCGCGTCGATGGCTGAAACCATTGCCATTACTCAGGACTACTCCATCACGACACACATCACCGTTGCGACCATGCGTACTTACCTCAGGCAATGTGCTAGGAAACCTACCCACCATTTGGCGAGCCTCGCTGCTGAAAGGTCCCGCACGACATTTAGTGGCAATTATCTGTGCGCATCGTGCATTGTTTACAGGGTTGCCGTTGGTGGCTACTTTGAGCCTAAATGGCTGCCTTACGACCCCGTCTGACGAGAGATATTTCAGGTTGGCGCCATGGCTACTTTTCGGCTATTTTTCAACTTTTGTGTTGGCGCATTGAGTAGCCATTTTCTATAGCACTTGCAGATTAAATGCACTTTTTAAGCAGTCCTGTCGTGGCAGCCGATGCGCAGCACGCGTCTTCCCCACCCGAACAAGCTAGTGCGCACCGAGGCACCCCAACGCAACGCGCGGCGCGCCTGCAAACGTGGGCGTCGGCAGTGGGGTGAAGAAGGGACACTTGCCCCCTTTAAGCCACACAAGCACTTGTACCCACTTAAGCTACACCAGTGCTCTCCCCCCTCCCCCCAGCTGTGAGGCAACACGGATTTGCAACCCCCCCCCCCCCCCGCCCCCCCCTCTCCCCGCCCGCCAAGACAAAATCCTACCGACACTCGTGCCTGCAAATATGAAGAGGCGAAGCTGCGTGTATACTGGCAAACGCGTAACTAACACACTGCTCACGCTGCCAAACATCTATGCTGATCCTACGCGCAAGTTTCTCGTTCTGATCCGCAGCGGATGCTCTTGTGTGAATTGGACAAAAAGAAAGATCCGCAGCAAAATGAAGCTGGACTGCGCATCCTAATCAGCTTTCACTATCTGAAGATGGACTGGTAATATGTAAGCTCTACTAATCAAATGCGATCTGTGGCTTCTAGGCTTCAGCGCTTGTGTTGTCCTTTTCTGATTTCGTGTTCATCTTCTCACCCGGTGTGCGCTGCCATATGATGTGATGATCAACCAACGAGCCCACACGTATACTTCAACATTTTAAGCGAGGAAAAACTGCTTTCACATTTAATGTTCAATGCTTACTTGTTCGCTGGAATGTTCCGAAATTAATCTGTATCTGGCAAGAACACCATCCATTCTACCTAAGGTATAAGCATGACACACTTATTTATTATAATTTATTAATTTATTTGCCCTTATCTGTGACTTATTAATTTGAAGACTTAAGCAAGAGGAAAAACTTCGCTATTATTTATATGGCCTTCCTTATTCAATAGGGTATTATTTATTGTTCAATAATATAAAATCTACTCATAATACAGGATCTGTTCCATTTGGCTACAAATCTGGTGATAAAATTAAATGACATGGCTACTTTTAGCTTGAGTTCTGGCTACTTTTCAAATCCAGCCAACGGCAACCCTGATCGTTTACGTCAGGGTATACGCCTGCGGAGAAGCCGGTGTATCCTCCGTGGTGCCTGACCCTTTCACAAGTACGTCTTAGGACTGCATAAGAAATCAGATTTGCCTGGCCCCGGCACTAAAACAATTGAGCCTACTCTTCTCGCACAAAATCTACAGTAACCACGTTCACATCTACACCGATGGTTCGACCACAGTGTCCATTTCTGGCGGTGCGGGGGTGATGCCAGCTCGAGGAATAACCCTGCGAATCAAGCTTTCACACATCACTACGCCTACGTTGGCAGAACTTACGGCTCTGCGCGGTTCTCTAGAGTACATCGGTTCTCGGAGACCGAGCAAATGGGCTGTGTTTTCCGACTCGAAACCGGCCTTACAGTGCATGCAGTCAGCTCTCCGACGCGGATGCCACGAACAGCTCATGTACGAAATTGTCAAACTTCATCACCACGTTAAAAAAAATAGGCCACGAGGCTAACTTTCAGTGGTCATTGTGAGATCAGTGGCAATGATTCTGCAGACAACGCGGCTCGCACATCCCATCACGAAGAACACACCATTCTAATTCCTCTCTCAAGGACAGACGCTGCAAGGCAGCTTCGTCACCTGGCGCGTAGTATCTGTCTGATGCAGTGGAACACGCCAAGCATAAGACATACGAGACTCCATCAAATAAACCCTACACTGGACCTCCGACCTACATCCGGACTACGTCGACGTGAAGCTTCGCTTCTTTGTCGGTTTTAGTTGGGGGGTTGCCTTCACAAACGCATACACAACGCTAACTGGAGTGACCGAAAGTGCGGCATGCGAGGCCTGCGGCCCCGAAGAAGATGTCGATCATTTGCTATGCCGCTGGCTGCCCTCAATTTGCCTCTGAGAGACGAACATTTTCTGATGCGTTGCGACGATTGGACGATCGTCCGTTCTCCGTGCAGATGCTGCTGGAGCACCCATCCCATCGGTCATCGGCTTACAAAGCAGTCAAATCACTTTTGTGCTTTTTGAGGACTACGAGCATATGTGAACGACTTTGACTTTTGTATAGTGCCACCAGTAATACATACGCGTCAGCACATTTACTGACCATTTCCTTCTTACCTTCCCTTCCCTCATCTTTATACTCCCCTTTCCAATCCCCCCCCCCCCCCCCCCGTAGGGTAGCCAACCGGACATGTGCCTGGTTAACCTCCCTGCCTTCTCTCATGTTTTCTTCCTTCCTTCCTAAGTTGAAGAGAGTGTTCGAAATATCTCACGATGTCATGGTCGGCACGACGGACGCTGAGGTGCAGGAGCAGCAGGAGGGTGAAAGACGATGTGGATCGGGTGCGTCTCGATGTGCGACTCTGTGTTGAAGGTGCTTGGGACTCTGGGTGCGACTACGACGAGCAGTCAACCCGCATTGGAGCCGCAATGCTCGATGCAAGGATGGTCATCCAGCGCGCAGCTTGCGCCTGAGCCGCAATGCTCGGCGCAACCGTGACCATTAGCTAGGCCACGAACGTTGCGGCGTTGTACAGCTGACCGAGGAGACGCCTCGCCGCGATCCGCAGTGTTTGCGGCAAGGAGTAGCACAGCAGACCAGGCCACGCTGGACGACAACACCGCCACCGAAATCCGCAACTCAAAGCAAGCTTCGCTTGAATACACTTAACAGGGTTATTGATACGCGCAAAGAAGTGCAGCGGTCACAAAACGGATCCCTGGGAAACGACAAACCACATTTGAAGATATGACGACGATTCACCTTGAAGTATAGAAAAGCATGAATCCAAGCGAAACGTCCATCATGAATATTAAGACAGGACAGATTTTGTAATTTTTTTTTGTAAATGTAAAACTATGTACTATGCAGCCAATGCACTTACTAGGGTTAAGGAAATCGGGAATGTTATGCGCTAATTGAGAAATGTTACGAGTTTCTTGCTGAATAAAAAGCCAGCTTAAAAATCATGAACTACTGGGCAATGAAACGAAACAAAACCAAACAAAAAGATCACAGTTTCACCACAAGGGCGAAGAAATGAATGCGATAGCGACGAATTGTAATGTTGTGCAAAGTAAGGCTGGCAGCTAACTCTTTTAGATCCCATCTCACGTAACTCTACATAACGCTGGTGTGAGAGCATACGGCCGCTCCGGGGAGAACTGCCGTTTTCGCACAGTCTCTTCACGTCGAGAGGACAGAACGTATACAAGGGCACACGAGCCGTGTGCTGATGCCTGCCGAAACAGCGCCCGCGCCAGCGATCGCGACCATACCCTTATGATCAAAGTTCACAGTTGCTGCTAGAGCGAGCCACGCCCCCCCTCCCCACGCGTTCCTTCATGCTCCTTCAAAACGAGCAGGGCGTTTCCTCTCTGCTTGACGCGAAGTGATATCGCATGCGCCCGCCGTGCAAGGGGGTGGGTCGGCTCGTTTAATCTCTGCTGCCGCCGCCTTCGTAGCCCCCCGCTCGCTCACTTTTACCCGCCGGTAAAACATACGATGCGTGGGGGGGGATGTTATCGATTTGGACTTTATAAGGAACATGACGGCGTCGGCCACTGTGTCGCCGACTGCAAAACCCCGTCAGTATACTGTGCACATAATTGCTATCGCAATAAAACTAATGGTGGTGAAACGATTAAGATTTGCGGAAAATGCGCACTTAGGTATCTTACAAGGTACGCAGCTTAAGAAACATGTTTTCAATACTCGTGTCTATAAACGCAAGATCAGCACTCTTGTAATGAATGGCCAGTACTTTTTCTTCACGGAAGATTTTAAATAGTGCAATTATAAAAAGGACAAGCGTAAAAAACTTGGAGGACGCTTGGAGCTTCGCCTTCAAGAGTAGAACGCGATAAAGTAATCGGGCCTCGTGCGCATTGTTTTCTAAATTGCTATCATTGCTTCGGTTCTCGGTGCGTGCCTAAACCGCGCCACAAAGAAACGAATGTCTGTGCGCCTAACAATGGTTGTTTAATGCTTCCTTTTGCCAATCAGCGAAGGGCCGACCACGCGTACATAAGACAACATGCGGACCTACGCAGCTGCTCACTTTGTTGGTGCTTTTGCTTATAACGATAATGATGATTAAATAAGTCTGAACGTTTTTAATTGGTGGGCCTTTAAAACGGTCCACTCGTTGCGCAATTCATATGTTTTGACGCTTGGCACTATTCGACGCTTCTGCCCCGCAATATTACATGCTTAAGGAGACTAGCTCCTCCCACTACATGACATTCATAGTGTTTTTTCCGAAGCAATTTCAAGTAACGGCGTGGCTCTGTGTTAGAACACCTGCTTGCCACGCAGAAGGGCTGGGTTTGATTCTTTCTCAAACCGAAGATTTTTATTATTATTTTATTTGTATCTTTCTTGATTTTTCGGTCACGCTGATTTTGCGCTCACAACCAACGACGCCGACACCGACGCCGCCACCGAAATTTCAGCGAAAGGAGCTATTTGACGCTGTCGCGTTAAAACGGCCCAACTACTCAGTATAAACGTACAAATTTATTATGCATCAGGCGCTGACTGAACATTATATACTCAGTCACAAGCGCACTGTGAGAGATCCATCTTTGTATTGTAGATGTAGATGCAGATCGTAAAGTTTTGGCTCACACCTACCCTAAGGGACTGGCCAAGCATCGGGTAGCTCTCACTTGCAGATCAACGTCATATTCATCTGGTTGCAAAATCGCTGGCTATAAATAGTGATTAAAATCCTCTATTTTGCTATCGCCTCTTACTAAGTACTTGACGTCATACTTGTACACTAAATATAATGAATATCCGTCGCGTTTTCCGTCGCGTTTTCCGTCGCCTTTGTGAACGTTTTAAATAAATTATTATCCGTCCTGAGAGTGTGAAAGCTCTGTTAGGAAGGATGCCAAGAAAGGAATCTGTACTTACCGAGAAAAATAGGAGGTATCAAGAGTGACTGCATTATTCTTATTCTATCTGAGGTACGTGGATTAAAACATTTGCCGTGTGCTCAACATCTGTCTAAATTAGTGTCCTTGTACTGTTTGGGGAGATTTACTGAATTCGCGCCATCTACATAAGAAAAAGAATCGTTGGCCACACTTGCAGAGTAAAGATTGTCACCGAACACAGCCCTTCCTTTGAAATTAAGAGGCTTTCTCATGAACGGAAAGAGTGCCGCCATCATGTTCTTAAAGCACCTTTACTTCCGCTGCTGATCCCGCGAGTATTATTTGCATTCTGTTCCGCAGATATTCATTAAGAAGGTATAGGACTTTAATTATACAGCTTAATTCGTGAAAAAGTTCACAAAAGCCCAGTTTCGAACCATGACCTGCTACCGAAGACATAGTATAAAAATGAGTCGAAAGGGCCTTTCCGTGCGTAATAAAATGCATTCGGTGCGCACAATTTATTTGAAGAACGGCATTGAAATGTAGCCCGCATAAAACGGAACTTCAGGTAAACTTGAGTTTTGTTTACCCTTTCGTGGGCTGGATGAGTGCTGTGAAACAACTGTTGATGTACCGCGATATTATTTAGCTTCGCCAAGTGTACGACTCGATCCTCTTCGTTATAGTCCTATGTGCGCCAAGTCCTTGGTTTAGATATTGATCATAATGTGCCTAGATATATATGGCACACGTTCCCTGAATGCAGTGAAGCAACCGATTCCTCTCATGTGACGCAGTGTATGTACAGCCACATAGCAACCGCTATACTTACTTGAACCAACTCGATGGAACTCATTTCGTCGTCCTTGTCGCTTGACACACTTGATCGCACATCAGTGCATGTTTGTAATGCCGGGCCACCTTCATCTCCTAGTCGTTTTCAGGCCGGCAGTGTGTGGCTTGGTTGTGATGAACCCGCATTTCATCAGGCTTTCTTTAATAAGGTGCCAACAACACCGTAATATTTACCCATCTAGTGCAAATACACTTACTCGCATGCCACGTACAGTACTCACGGATTGAAATAGGACACTCGGAGCGCGTGGCCGCCGGCACCTGCAGCGCCGCTGGTTGGTTTTCGTGAAACCAAGGTGTTGCATTGTGGTATAGAGCGAGGGAGAGAACATTTGCAGAGCAGAATTTGTCCTTCCGGTATCAAACGAGTCGGCCTTTAGTTCATCATGTGCACACGGCTAGCGTGGCGCTGCAAATCTCGCGCGCTTCCCCATGCCGACGGAACACGCTCGCCGGTGCGTACCACATATATTGCGGCACGAGCAGACGACGCTCTCGTTCTGCATGCTTTGGCGATGCGGCACGCATGCTGTGGGCAAGTATCGCACAGGATCAAACTAAGAGACTGAGTCTAAGGTGCGTTCGTCGACGTGATAAACATCCGCACAGGAGCATGGAAAGTTTATTTCGTGCTTTTTGTCACGACAAAAAAAAAAAAAGAAAAGAAAAGCAGTCACAGACATGTCTTCGTGCACATCGGAACAACATTTTAGTATTTCGTTGTTTCGCCGCGAGAAGCGCACACTGCGGCCATTCTGCGCGGCACGCTAGCGTAGAGGCTGTCGGCCACGGAAGAACGTGCGAGCTTCTGCCATTCCTCTTCAACGGCCGCCCAAAGGGCGTCCGAAGAGCACTTGTGCAGTGGCCGCCGTGATAGGGCTTTCTTTATTTCAGCCCACACATTTTTCAATAATGTTCATATCCGCACCCTGCGGGGGGCCAGTCAAGCACCATAACACACCTCTCCTCCAGCAGGCGACTTACTGCTCCTGCGGTGTGTACTGGGCTCCGGTCGTGCTGGAAATAAAAGAGGCCGTCCTTGAATGGCCCATTCAAAGCGTACGTAATAAGGACGGTGTCCAAGAGGTCTCCGTACGCTGCGGCAGTGAAGCGGCCGTCCAGACGTACCAACGGGCCCAAGCCGTCTTTGGAGATCGAGCCCCACACGTTCACGCTGCAGCGGCCACTGCTTGCCACGCGATGCAGATTCGGCGTGTCGAACCTGGGGAAAGAAACCGGAAAGAACACAGACATTAGTTTCTTTTACCGCGATCTGTCACTGCGATTGATAACCACGACAAAAGCGGGCCTTGCTGTTCTACGAGCTCTTTGTGTCCAACACACGTAACAAGGTGCTGGTGAAACTTTTTCGCGGTCGCACTTTTTACTCGCGGCAGAGGAGTGGGCGGAAGATAAACCTATACTTCTTGATGAAAACGCATACCTAGCCACCGCATACATTTGCCCATCTATCGTGCACAGCGGGAATTTAAAGACAGCTTAAAGCAGTTTGATACTTTAGGCGACCCATGTAACCCCCCGATTAGTGATGTCCACTTACCTCGTGCCTTGCGTCCTCCACGTTCGCTGCTGCTGGTCCCATTTTGACGTAAAGGTGCTCTCGTCCGAAAAAATGACGTTCTGCCACTCTCCTACCGTCCAGGACCGATGCTCCTGTGCAAACAGCAGCCTTTTGAGCTTGTTTTCCGACGAGATGAAAGGATTCGTCGCCGCAATACGGCTACGAAGGCCACTCATGTGCAGGCGCTCGCGTACTACTTGCGCGCTGGCTACGAGCCGCAGGTCGTTCCTTATTTCTTTGGCCGTCAGCTTCGGGTTGCGTCTCGCTACTTCCGCTATTCGCTCGTCGTCAGAATCGGTAGTCACCTTCGGTCGGTGACCACGGGGTAGATTTGTCAGCCGAGCTTCAGTGCTGAACGCCTTCACGATCCTGTTCACCGACGACCGGGAGCATCCCGTCATATCAGCGATTTGTTGCTGCGGCAAACCTGCCACCGACAAAGTGACAATCTGCATCCTTTTCTGCATCGGTATTCCTGGCATTGCTGCGCGCGACTGAAATGGAATTGCACAGGAGCATCGGTCCTGGACGGTAGGAGAGTGGCAGAACGTCATTTTTTCGGACGAGAGCACCTTTACGTCAAAATGGGACCAGCAGCAGCGAACGTGGAGGACGCAAGGCACGAGGTAAGTGGACAACATCACTAATCGGGGGTTACATGGGTCGCCTAAAGTATCAAACTGCTTTAAGCTGTCTTTAAATTCCCGCTGTGCACGATAGATGGGCAAATGTATGCGGTGGCTAGGTATGCGTTTTCGTCAAAAAGTATAGGTTTATCTTCCGCCCACTCCTCTGCCGCGAGTAAAAAGTGCGACCGCGAAAAAGTTTCACCAGCACCTTGTTACGTGTGTTGGACACAAAGAGCTCGTAGAACAGCAAGGCCAGCTTTTGTCGTGGTTATCAATCGCGGTGACAGATCACGGTAAAAGAAACTAATGTCTGTGTTCTTCCCGGTTTCTTTCCCCAGGTTCGACACGCCCAATCTGCATCGCGTGGCAAGCAGTGGCCGCTGCAGCGTGAACGTGTGGGGCTCGATCTCCAAAGACGGCTTGGGCCCGTTGGTACGTCTGGACGGCCGCTTCACTGCAGCAGCGTACGGAGACCTCTTGGACACCGTCCTTATTCCGTAAGCATTGAATGGGCCATTCAAGGACGGCCTCTTTTATTTCCAGCACGACCGGAGCCCAGTACACACCGCAGGAGCAGTAAGTCGCCTGCTGGAGGAGAGGTGTGTTATGGTGCTTGACTGGCCCCCCGCAGGGTGCGGATATGAACATTATTGAAAAATGTGTGGGCTGAAATAAAGAAAGCCCTATCACGGCGGCCACTGCACAAGTGCTCTTCGGACGCCCTTTGGGCGGCCGTTGAAGAGGAATGGCAGAAGCTCGCACGTTCTTCCGTGGCCGACAGCCTCTACGCTAGCGTGCCGCGCAGAATGGCCGCAGTGTGCGCTTCTCGCGGCGAAACAACGAAATACTAAAATGTTGTTCCGATGTGCACGAAGACATGTCTGTGACTGCTTTTCCTTTTTTTTTTTTTTTTGTCGTGACAAAAAGCACGAAATAAACTTTCCATGCTCCTGTGCGGATGTTTATCACGTCGACGAACGCACCTTAGACTCAGTCTCTTAGTTTGATCCTCTGCGATACTTGCACAGCATGCGTGCCGCATCGCCAAAGCATGCAGAACGAGAGCGTCGTCTGCTCGTGCCGCAATATACAGGGTGTTTCAAGAAATTTGTCCACTATTTTTAAAAAAATCAGCAAAATGCGGTATTTGCTCTCTGTCTTCACATATGCTTTTTCTGTAGCGGCAGGCATCTTAACATGGTTGAAGACATGATTTGGGACAGTAATTAAGAAAGTTAAATTAATTAACTTTTTAATTACCGGAGTTAGGTGGTTAAGTCCAATGGGAGAATTAAAGTCCTTCATGCGAAGAACCCATTTCAGCTTTGAGATTTCGAAAAAGCGGCCTCTATTAATTATTGTGGCGTAATGAAATTCAGGCAAATTCAACGGCGAAACCGAAACCCAAGCACCGATGAACGCGACAAGCAGACGACTAGAATGACGTCACTGTTCAAGACAACGGTTACAGAGGTGCAGTTCTTCCCCGTTCGTTAGCGCATGTGCGTCATGCGTGCTACTACTGCAAGCGCAGCCCACACACTCACACCAAGAAGTCGGTTGATGGTTGATATAATGACGTTCACTCATTGTGGACGTCTCAGACGAATGTGGCAGTTGCGCTCTTCCGCGTTTCGGTTTCGGTTTCGCCGCTGAATTTGGGGAGAACTTGAGTACTTCGCAATTATTCCTAGAGGCCGCTTTTTCAAAATCTCAAAGCTGAAATGGGTTCTTCGCATGAAGGACTTTAATTCTCCCATTGGACTCAACCACCTAACTACGCTAATTAAAAAGTTAATTATTTTAACTTTCTTAATTACTGTCCCAAATCATGTCTTCAACCATCTTAAGATGCCTGCCGCTACAGAAAAAGCAATTGTGAAAATAGGGAGCAAATACCGCATTTTCCTGATTTTTAAAAAATAGTGGACACATTTCTTGAAACACCCTGTATGTGGTGCGCACCGGCGAGCGTGTTCCGTCGGCATGGGGAAGCGCGCGAGATTTTCAGCGCCACGCTAGCCGTGTGCACATGATGAACTAAAGGCCGACTCGTTTGATACCGGAAGGACAAATTCTGCTCTGCAAATGTTCTCTCCCTCGCTCTATACCACAATGCAACACCTTGGTTTCACGAAAACCAACCAGCGGCGCTGCAGGTGCCGGCGGCCACGCGCTCCGAGTGTCCTATTTCAATCCGTGAGTACTGTACATATAGTATACCTAAAGGGACCCTGAAATGGTTGAGACGATTTTGTATAAACGCATTCACCCGGTAAAGCAGGTCCTAACGATCCCTTTCAGACAGATTTAAGCTCTCTGCGTCAACTGTGTAATTTATTACGAGACTTTAAACATGCGAATCGCTACGGATCACAGCGGTGTAGCCGAACGTTTTTTCGAACTTCCCGCTTCCATTATACCTATCATTATTTCATTATACGTAGCCCCGGCGAGCTATTTGAGTGGATATGTCCAGCCTATACGTCACTGAAGATTTGGTGGAAAGCGAGCGTCGTCTGCCTGTGCTCCTTCTTGATGTGAGCTGCGCGACAGTGTTTATCTCGAGGTTTCTCTTCTCGGACACCGTGAATTGCCCTAGCTTCGTCGTGTGCTGCAAATCTAGCGATTGGGGCTGCGAAATCGAGTGAGGCATGTAAGGCAACAGGAGAGCGGAGGCGCTTTAGCTGGTCGCTTCTGTGAGCGTCGGGCTCCCGCTATCCGATCAACGCCAGGATCCACGCGTCTGCGGCTGTAACTTCGCCCCTGAAGAAGCGACAACATATCGCGAATTTACGCTTATCGGTGATCGTTCTCAAATACTTTTTGTTCGTCCGCATACTTAGCGTTCGCAGATTGTCTGCGCACAAGTGAATAAAGTAAGAACGGTTTGTGCGTACAAGTGAATGAAATAACGCTTTGTGCCTACAAGTGAATGAAATAAGAACGGTTGGTGGTGCTGCGGCACCCGGCGGAGCAGATCTCATCCACTCCGTGCGCTTCGTCGCAGTTTCCATGGTTTCCCGACGGCGCGCCGGAGAGGCCACGGAGTGGGTAGCGCAGATCAACTCGCCGAGTGCGCTTCCGTCGCAGCGACGGCTGCGCATTTCGATGAGTTGAGGAGGAAAGGCAATACGGAGGGTAACCATATCACTTGCCCGTAGCTTTCATGACATAAGGTGCACTGCTTAAATTATGGTGCGAATGATTTGATGACGCTGTTGCCTAAGCGAATAATTTGATAATACTGTAGCCTAAACGCTGACAAAATTAAAAAAAAAGAAAAAAAAAAAACATTTCAGGGCCCCTTTAAGACGGAGATTTACCACGAGTTCCACTCGTCGTGCGCACCAAACCATAGTCAATTGATGAAAACTTACAAGTATGCGTTATATATAGGCCTACGTTTTTCTAAACTGAAATGTGATACCGACACTTGGTAATAGGAAATTTGTAATATTTTAGGAAGCGTCTAAATCGCTCCACCTTTTCTGATTCGTTGAGATAATAGCCACCATATGTTATATGCGTTTTCGTCAAGATAAGCGCATTGTGTGTACACCTCTTAATATCCGGCAGGACTGTAGTCGTAACGGCGTTCTGAGTGATATGTTGATGAAGAGACAGGCTCGACTATCACGGAGCAATGGATCTATGCCACCAAACGATAGCGCAAAATGAGCTTACCAGGCAGCTTACGTTGCTCTTAGCGATTTCTCTGTCTCTCTGTCTTTTCATTTAACGGCGGCGTTTCAAAGTGACACTACGGGCAGATGACAAGAATTTGAGCCCACGCAGGGCTACGTAAAAAGAAAAAAAAAAAGAGAGGGAGAATTCCGCGTCAGGCTCGATAAATACATGGTCGCATCCGAAGCTGTTGAACGGGTGTTTTTTGAAAGCAAGCACTTTCCCGATGCCGCAGCAGCAGCCCCGCTCCACTGAAGAGGCAGCGTGAACAAGCAAACAGAAAGCAGCAATCTCCCTCACGCTATGCGAGGCAGAGCCCACAGACATCCCTAATGGACTTCCGCAATCAAGCTCCTTGTAATGGCACGCTCCAGGGGCTGTGCAAAGGGCGAAGTTTGTAGCGCACCGCTGCCACTACAGCCCCACACAACATGTGACCACGTTTGCCAGCTGTGAGCACCCGCCTCCGTCCCAACGATGTGTGTTGTTACTTTCTTAATGTCCCTCTTTCAGAGCGACGTTGGTGCTGAGCGATAACGTCCCATCACGAGATAACTGGTAACAACGTAAATCGATCGGGAAAAATTGGAACACGTGTTCAGTGTACAAAAGTTGTACGACGAAAGTGTTGCGCAAGGCACCGGGAAATAGTGTCCCATTAAAATATGTAAGATGATTTCCGGGAATACACCACATTTGTAGACTGCGCCAAATTAGCGCCATACACTCCTCTGAAGCACTTAATCGCTGCAACGAAGCTCGCATTGCTGTCGCGAAATAATGGAAGCACAACTCTCCTTTGTACGGCCCCTTGAGCTATTCAAATTTCCAATCCATGACTTTGTGACGTTGAGATATAGCCGCTCTTTCATAGCATGATGACCACTTAACCATGCAGGAAGGAAGCCTTGCCGCAGGGCTGACATTAAAGTATGAGTTTAAAGGGAAGACAGGCTCCCACTCTATGTCTTTATGTCACTTCAGTCAGCGCTGCTTCATCGCGTGCTGAAGACTCAACAAGAGAATCTTGCCTCCGGCCTGGCTGTTGAGCCCTCATTTAAAGTGAAGTATGGGTGTGTCAGCAGCGTACGGACAGCCAATTCTTGAAGCTATGTGGGAAAAGAAAAACCGCCAGGCCTGGGAAGGACACGCAACACAGTCACGGCGTTAGCTGGAGGAATGGTCTTAATTTATCCCGTTGTAAACTCTCTTAGGGCGCCTACTGCAAGTACTTTTGCGAAGTACCAACTACGCCATAATTTACAGTCAATTTACGAAGTAGCCGAAGCACCCGCTACGCATTTGCAACGTGTGCACTAACGAAGCTGTACACATTGTTGGTCCTATGGCCGATGTTGATGATGATGATTACCTAATTGTGGCTGAACCCTTTGAACAAGTGGAAAGTTTTAAAGGAGTAATGACACAATTTTAAGTCATTGCAAAAATGACATTTTTTTTTTGTTTCCTTGGTATGCAGTGTTAACTTTCTCCATGCGCCGCAACCAGAAAACAAGTATAAAATGTGGAGTGTTTTTTCTTACACAATACAGATGTTTCATAAAGATACTGTCACAGTTAGGCACATGTTGTGTTCGCACACCAACTCTACGTCGAGGCGGAAATGATTTTCCGCACCTAAAGTTACATGAAGATGAGTGATGAACACAAAAAATAGGGGTGTGCGAATGTTCCAGTTTCGATTTCGAATCGAATAATACTTATTCGAATAATTCGATTCGACTTTGGAATAGCTGGTATTCGAAGTTTCGAATAATTCCACTGGATGAATATCTAAAGCCCAACGAAGGCCAATGGTGCAACTTGGCTAGGGTGGGGTGGCTGAAACTAATGCTAACGCCGTTACAGAATGCCTTCCGTTAAAACTTTCACCGGTATATTGGCTCAAAAGTGAGCGCATGTTTATTTTTGAAGGAGATTGTCATTTCCGCACGTCATGACTCCAACAGCAAATGCCAGAGAACAGTCTGGGAGACTGTCGAACTGCTAGCGCCATAATATTACCAGCACTGAGCTCAGACCTAATAGCAAGAGGTTCACAAATACTTGAATGAGCTCCTGTGCCCAAGAAGGGATGATCCTTTGTATTAGTTGAAAATGCATACAGCCGCACTCCATTCAGGTATCGCCAAATTGCTTTGCGATACCTTCCCATCCCTGCTATTGAGGCGCCCAGTGAGTGCATGTTTTCAACAACAGGAAACACCGTAACATCACGGCGAGAAAGCTTGAAGCAAGGTCATGTGGAACAGCTTGTCTTTCTGCAGGACAATTTGTACTTTTTCGGGGGCAGTCGCTCACCGCGTTATGTGCTCCAGGGCATGAGCAGATTACATTTCTTTGTTGTTTCTTTCAATTTTCAACAAAATCTTTGGTACTCGATATTCGATTCGATATTCGACATTTTTGGCCACTATTCGGCACTATTCGATTCGAATTCGATTCGAAATGAAATTTCACTATTCGCACACCCCTAACAAAAAGTCGTCAATTGACTTTTTAATTAATAACTTGAGGGCAGTTGCTCACATTGAAAAGGGGTAGGACGTGACAATTTATGGCATACTTCCTTTTTAGACATAAAAAAAACCCACGTAATCTGAGATATTAATAATTGATATTAAAAGCCTCGATCCAGGCGATATCGAAACTGAGCGCGCCAGGTGTGCAAGAAATGCCGGCGCTGTGAAGTTGAGACAAGAACTTCACGTGGCTAACTTTCAAAAAAGGTGCGTCGCAGGAGAATCTGGTCAGGAAAAACGGCAATTCGTCTGGAGTACACAAGCTGACCACTTATTCATTACATGTGATGTTCGTTGTTTAAATGATTTTTTCGCACTGTACCCAAGCAACTCTCAATTTCCGCTTTTTTTTTTTCACTGTACAGAGTAAAACTGGAAGGCCCTCACTGTGCGCTTCTCGCGCACGATCGAAAGAATTCTTTGTGCTTATTTAGGCTTTAAGAAAGAAACAGGAAAGCACTGCACACCAAACGCAAAGAATAAGCCTTCCACTTGTGTATTTGAGCCGGCTTCCCGTTTTTCCCGACCAGATTTTGCTTCGACGCGCCTTTTTCCGAAGTTCGTTGCATGAAGTTCCGGTCGTACGCAACACAGCGGCGGCATTTCCTGCGCGCCGAACGCGCAGGAAATGCCACCGGGAGAAAGACCACCGTGGCGTTTGTGAGGCGCGCCCGTATCGCGCCCGGAAGGCCTGAGTTCGATTGCCATACTGTCAAACTTTCTTTTTAACTAAATTGCATTAGCTTGTTTGCAGGGGCTGCCTGAGAAATTCGGCGTCAATACCAACATTCGTTGACCTGTTTTTCATTGTTCGCATTTATCGGCATCTTCCCTTCCTCCATTAAGTGCAACCAGAGTCCTCCGTGTAGCTGAAGCCTCGTGTTTTTTTCCTGACATCTGCAAAATCGAAAAACGGGGTAGAAGTGTTTTTGAAGTAAAATAAGAAATCACACAGTGATAGTCTGGTCGTGAGAATCCATAGTACTGCGTGTAACCCAACTTAGTCGAAATTATCTGGAACCCTCCACAAAAGGGACTGAAGGGGCGCCACACCACCTGGTCACCTAAGAGGTTGGGCGCAATGTCTGCCCTGTACTATGACTTGCTAGGAGGCGCTGCGAAGAACGTTCGACCCCCCACCCCACCCCCCTCTCCTATAGGGGGGAACTGTGCGCATGCCTATGCCTTTTTGGATCGTTAAGCCCCATGCCAACCAACGTTTATTCTAGTAACATTGATGCCAACCTACTGCTACGCTGTGCACACTCGTTACAGGTGTGGCTGACTACAATATGAAGATGAAGAGTGGAAAGTTCAGCGTGTCGGTGATTTGTAGGCTAATGATTGTGAATAACAGTACTGTGTGTGTGCGTGCGTGCGTGTGTGTGTGTGTGCGTGCGTGCGCGTGCGTGCGTGCGTGCGTGTGTGTGTGTGTGTGTGTGTGTGTGTGTGTGTGTGTGTGTGTGTGTGTGTGTGTGTGTGTATGTGTGTGTGAATTATCATAAATTTAGATGTTATATTTACAAACAAAAATATGAAGGAGCGGCAGGACGCATGCTGGACTGCAGTGATATACAAGTAGCCAAACCTGAGTAATCGAGCGAGCTGAGGTCACAGCTCAAAAGGATGCCTATAAAAACCAGTAGTCTTTACCATCGTGACACTCCCAGGGGAATAAATGTGAAACTCTTCCAATGGCGCAAGTTACTGTCATGTTTGTGACCCGTGAAGTTTGAAAAAAGCGCCAACTCGGGTCCGAATATGCCCTCCTGTCTAACTGCGGTGTGCCCTCTTCTGTATATTTAAAGGCCATACCTATGTAATACACCCGTCTGTAGCGGTGGTACAGTTGTTACGGTGCTAGACTGTTGACCCGAAGGTCGCGGGTTCGATCCCGGCCACGGCGGTCGCATTTCGATGGCGGCGAAATGCTAGAGGCCCGTGTACTGTGCGATGACAGTGCACGTTAAAGAACCGCACATGGTCGAAATTTCTAGAGCTTTCCACTACGGCGTACCTCATAATTACATCGTGGTTTTGGCACGTAAAATCCCAGAAGTCGTATAATGCACATAGCCAATACGCTCTGCATCGTCAGTGTGCAGAAGAGAGGCAGACATGCAGACGGACGGACGTATGCCAAATAGAAAGAAGTGAATTCCGTAATGCCATCTCCGGCCTCGTTATTCGTTGGACTGATAAGATGGAGACTAAGAGAATTCTCTCCCTTCTGCTCCCGTTTTTCCCGTTCATTACTATTAATGTGTTACTCGGTTTTGTTTTCTTTAAGCATGACCAAATGCAAGTATACGTATATACTTTCTGTGCCTTTTATGATATAATAATCCTTAAGAGAAAAGGGGTAGCCGTCACCCTGGGTAATGACGATAACAACGGCTCTGTTTTTATCTTTATAAATAAAGAGCTCAGAAATAACTCTAGCTAGTGCTAAAAAAAATAGATAAGATCTCTGTACCATCATCTTATCAACACCTAGGCGGCTAACAATGTCTCCCGGAATCTGGAAAACCACAAAGCTGCGTTCATACTGCAGCAAGCAAGCGCTGTCCTTCTGAGCCATATATTCTCAGCAGACACTCAAGATACACGGGTTGCCAAAACTTCGTGAGGCGCCCTTTAGCATGTTAACTAACTCTTGAGACTTTTTAAACAATTTCTTTAACCAGCACGACGGATTATCGACGGGTGAACGATCCAGCTTCTGTTGCGACGTCACACACACACACGCCACCGTGAGCGACGCCAGCTCTGAAGATATGTGCACCTGATACACAGAAATTGGAACGTTAATTCCGGCAGCGGGATTTGGAATATACGCATCTAGTGTACCAAAGCCCGTTGCTCTTACTCCTACGCCACAGGCGCATGCCTCATGAGACGGAATAGAACGGCTTTAAGAATGTTTCACGCATACGGAAGCGTGTTCAAACACTTGGCGCCTTTCCAGAACGCTGAGGGTCGTGATTATAGGCTTACCAAAGGAGCACATCCTGTAGAAACTTCGTGTCCGAGTGCCCAAATCACAAGGAGACAGCGTTACTCAGGAAAATGAGAATGAAGTTAAAAGCGTGTGAATGAGAACCAGTTGTTACGTATCGATTGTTAAAAACAGCGCAAAGTAAACACTGACAAGATCCACACAGGGCTGGCGCTCTGTGTGCATGTCCTTGTTTACTTTGCGCTGTTTTTAACTATGGAAAGAATTAAATGCTTTTTTTTTTCTGGTTAAATATGTGGTCATTTCCTGATCATTTTGTACTGATAGCGGCAACGTTGGCAGTGATCTCAAGAAATTCAACAAACTCAGAATATATGATATTATGAAATTGGTATATAAATTTAAGGAAACCACACAAACGTAGCCACACACTGGTCAATGTAAGGATTACGCTTGCTCATTTTCAAGGTGTTTAAGGTTTCGTGCTGTGGAATCTTTTTTCAGCGCACAAGCTGTATGTTCACTAATTGCTCACACAGCTTGCGTGGTGTCCTCATCAAACTTATAAAGTTTGGTCGTAATGATTGAAGACTGAAAGGAAAATTTATTTGGGAACTCGGGACCGGGGCTTCCAAGCCTAATGGCAAATGGAGACGCTGAGGAGCTGAGACTAAGACAGATGACCGAGTTTCACTGTTACTATAATTGATAGCCGTTTCCGTACTTCTCCCGCCGAGCCTCTTGGCCAATCAGGGGCGCAATCTTGTACACGTTCTGTTACAACGTTCTATCGCACCGCACAGGATTGGTCGAGGCTCGTCTGACGGCCAGACGTGAGAACAGCAACCGGAAAAGGCAGGGCTGTCAATCATTTTGTTGTTTGCTAGGCAAAGAATGGCCACAGAACGGACGGAGGCACAGCTCCAACCGATAGAACGGATATGGAACGGTCTCCGGACGACATGGATCGCATCGAAACGTAAGTGCTCGGCCCGGAGAATCGATCAGCCTGCTTTTGTCTGGTTTATTCAAATGCCACGCTGATTGTTTGCGAAAATCCCCCCACCCCCCACCAAACGCCTTGTGAAAATACGACAACCTAGCGCCCAATCAAGACATCAACGCAAATAAATTTGTTAAAGTCATCGCGCTCTTCAATTTCAAGCTTTGACAAACGGTGCCTCCTAATATTGATGTTCATTTATAATAACTCCAATTTCTTCATACGTTGAAAATGTTTCTGAATTCCCTCAGCTCACCTATTGGCTGTTTCCTCCATCTCGTTCTCTCGTGACGTCGCGTTTCGTTCTGTCACAAAACGTGTACAAAATTGCGCCCCAGTCCCCCCGTCAGCCGAGTCTCTCGGTCAATCTACGGCGCGTCACTGGCGCAACTTGACACAGGTGTCTTGGCTCAAATACAGGAAATAGGAATCGTACAACCATTGCAGCGCTATGTTTTGTACAGACGCTGCATCTAAATGCGTCACTGAAAGATTCGCTGGTTACATCACGTTTCTCAATGAGCGTCGTTCCTCGCCTTCTCTTCGGCCTTGGTGTAAACCATGAGCTCGTCCTTTTCTCCGGTTGGGTATTCCACCTGTCGTCGTCTTTATTCACACATGACTGCACTCGTCATTGTTCCGTCCTACAATGGCAAAACACGTTTAATTGACTGACGGATCTATTAAGAACGCGCGTCCTGAGAGGCGAGAGATTATTCTGAACGCTGCCATCATGCAGGTTTCATTCAAATGTATTGGCTGACCTGTGAAACTGGTGGTGGTGTTCCGAAAAACCCTCCTGAAGCACAAAAAAACCCTCCTCGCCCACAGCTGGCGTACACCAAATAAGTAATAATTATGACAAATAAATTTTCTTTCCGAGGCTGGGGTTTTCACCCGGGTGCCCCGGGTCCGAAAGACATTGTCTTAACCACTAGGCCACGCGTCCATGCTTACCCAATGTGATTTAAACTGAAGGATACGAATGCGTTCTACCGACGAAGCAAAAAACAATTGAGAAGCAGTGCACTTGCTCTGGGCGCTTCGTTGAAATATTTCGTGCTGGCGTACTACGATCTGCCGGACAACGCGTAAGGTCGACATCAGCAATTGCACATTTGAGCAAAATTCTGACTTCAAGAAAATTGAATTCCTAACCCATGTTTCCACGATCACGTGATGGTCCTTTCGTTGGGCCGTTCTAGAGGCTGATGAACGCTGGAATATGAACATGAAATACGCCATGCCGATTCAGCCCGAAAACAGCATTTTCGGGAAGGCCGCTACCTGTAAAACTGAACGCTCAGGTTAGGATGAAGCATTGCGCAATGGGAAAGAAAGAAAAAAAAATGAAGAAAGAAAGAAAGGAAGAAAAAAATGGAAAAAGAAAGAAAGAAGAAAGAAAGAAAGAAAGAAAGAAAGAAAGAAAGAAAGAAAGAAAGAAAGAAAGAAAGAAAGAAAGAAAGAAAGAAAGAAAGAAAGAAAGAAAGTTGTACATCCTTATTGCTTGACGATGTTACATTTTACAAATTGCCGTAGTTTAGGTAGTTGAGCATCGCACACGCGAAACTCGAGACACAGGGTCGGATTTTGCGCCCGATCCGACACCGGATGATCCGGCATATGACGAGTCTGGACACATAACGGGGCGGTGACATATGCACCACCATGCTCAAAAAATCAAAAAGAAAGAAATAAAAAGAAACATTTTAGAAGGTGGGCTAATGCCTTGTCTACTTCGATTAAATTAATGTTACCATAGAAAAAAAAATATTCACAGCCCAGCTGTCTCTGAACGGCAGAATGAGCTTATTTTTTGTCCTTTCTCTCTACTTTTCTGCCACCAATACTCAAACCGTCTCCAACTTATTTCTGTCGTAGACATGTTCAGCTTTCCATTGTTGTCCATAAAACCCAGGGCTTCATGTAGGCTCGTGCCCAAACGTACACCTGGGTGGATATCGCCCCATTCAATCAGAACATGCTCCGTCGTTTCCATAGCTTCTCCACAGCATGCACAGTTTTCTTGTTCTTTAGTGAATCTGGCTTTATAACTACGCGTTTTAAGGCAGCCCGACCTTGCTTGAAACAGTAAAGTGCTTCCCCTGTAAAATTATCATTAAATGCCTCCCTCCTTATTTTGTGTTTACCGTTTCTGTATTTACTCAAAATCGTTTTTTTTTCCATCGCAGCTATCCAATAAATCCTCTCCGCCTCTCTCACTTTTCGCTTAACGCTCTTTGTTACCATATCGTTTACACTGCCAGCCGTATACTTGCTGGTGAGTCTCCTAATTCATTTTCTCCACTGTGAGTGAACCCTCTTTCTATACAAGTACCGGAACACCTTCTCTGCCCATCTACTCTGTTTAATATTCCTTAGCCTCTCTTCGAACCTCATTCTGTTCTGAGCTTCCCCTCACCTCATAACTTGTCCACCCCATATCGCCCTTTACGAAAGCCTGATTTGTCCTCTTCCCGTGAGCGCGCAACGCGATGCATCCCACAGTCCTTTGATTTGCATTCAGTCCTGATTGCACCCCTGACTTCATGCACAACACTGAACCATTACACCTTTCCACAAACCTCGAAGCACCTCGCCCCGGAACCATTACACCTTTCCACAAACCTCGAAGCACCTCGTACCTATTATACCCCACAACGCTCTGTGCTTCATTATTGCAGCATTCCTCTTTCCCTTTGCTTCCGATACTTTTTCCTGTACCTCCGCGTATCTATCACCCTCATTTACCCATACTCCGAGGTACTTGCATTCGCTTAACCTCGGTATTTCTAGGTCCTGTATTGACACCGCCTGATCATTGAGATCATTGAATACCATCAATCCACATTTTGTTACACTGAATCCTAGTCCAAGAGCTTCGCCTACCCTTCCACATATATCCGCCAGCCGCTGTATATCATCTCGACTGTCCGCTAATAAGACAATGTCGTTGGCATAAAATAAACCTGCAAGCTTCTGCTTAATCACGCCGCCTTGTTTGTGTGACAGATTGAAACCAATGTTGCTACCTTCTAGCGCTTTTTCCATCCTCACCATGTACAGCATGAATAACAGCGGGTACAAAGGACACCCTTGTCTTAGCCCCTTGCAAATATCAACGTTCTCTTTGCTACCTATTCCTTCCCATTCTATGCAAACTGTATTGTCTCGGTATATCTCCCTCAAAAAGCTGCACACAGTCGTCGCCTATGCCCATTCCTTTCAATCTATCCCACAAAATTTCCTGATTAACGTTGTCATACGCCCCAGTGATTCTAGAAAAGCCATGTACAAGGCCTGTTTTCTATTTTAGATATTTCTATACACTGAGTAAGAAGAAAAAGGTTATATAAAAATAAGTTCTGCGGAATGCCGCAATAGGGTGGAAGGGTTAAGAAAGGATTAAAGAAGGGTTAAAGCGGTGGAAGGTTTTTTTTTCTCTCTCTCTTAACTCTTCCGCCACGTTGTGGGATTCCGGCAGAACTAATTTTTGCATTACTGTGTGTCCATGTGCTTCGAGTTGTCGATGAATTCGCCCTCGCGTTGCCATTTGCTAGCTTCCTGGTTAGCTCAATGGGTAGAGCGACCGCCACGGAAAGTAGTTAGTCCCGGGTTCGAACCCCGGATCAGGACAAATTTTTCGGCCACAAGAAGCTTTCTCTCTGAGAAATCCGCATGGACCTCCTTGAGGCTTCGTGCTACAACCGGGTGGTTGTTTATTTTCCCTTTCATAAATAGGTTATCGTCTAACCGCCTGTCGATTCGAAACCCATTCTGAAGTTCTCTCAAAATATTGTTATATTCTGCCCACGTTTCTATTTGTTTTACTGTCTGCACTGCAAACTTGTATAGTACCAATATAATGATTAGCGGTCTATACGAGCGAATGTTCTCCTTTTCTCCCTTGCCTTCATAGATTAAGTTCATTCTACTTTTTTTGTCAGCTGTCATGTATTTGCCTGTCCTGTAAGAATTTTTCTACGGATTTAAACAGCGCTTCTTTAGTGTTATGTCCTAGTTCATTCATGAGGCTGACGAGAACCCAATTTAAAGACGGGGCAGTGCATTTTGCAATTTTTCTTTCCGTCTTATTCCAGTTGAAATTCTCAAGTACTAGCTCTTCCTCGGTTGCGCTCTCCTTCATACTTTTACTCGCCGGGGAAAACCTCCTGGAGAATCTTTTTAAACGAATCGGCTGTTACCTTTCGGATGTAACCTAGTGCTTTGTACGCTTCGAATTGATTTCCTCCTTTATCCACAATATATTGAGCGCAAACGACGACACGGGCGCCACCAACGGCGTGATGCCACACGTCTCCCGCTCTGTCACTAGCCGCAGCAATCCGATGGTTATATCCGGCGACGAAAAAATCAGCCTGGTTTGACGTAAGCCGGACGTCCACCCGGTGGAGCGGTACGACGAAACTTCACCAATCCGGTTGATGCACCGCGGCGTTGGACAGGACGCACAATCGGACCTTGTGTCACGCGCTTAATGCGTAGTTTGTTGTTTCGGTCCCCATCGGGGCCGAGTTACTTTTTTCGTCCACTTTAATACATTTTTACTTCGTCTCATAATTATACTACATTAAAAGAAACTACACATAACGGTCTCTATACTCTCCTTGGCATCAGTGTAACCTGGCTTCATATCACTGCTTAAATCATGCAACTGAGAAGAGTGAAGTCAGTCATGTGTGCTACAAAACGTGTGACGAAATATAATGGTCTTCCTTTTAACTGAAATGTTTCTTAAAGGGAACACTCTAATGTTTCGAAATTATGCTGCATGACAAAGCCTAATTTAATCATGTATTGGGGACTTCTATCTTTAAAATAATAAAAAAACAAAGTATAGTTAGCATTTCTGGTTTGTAGGTATACCTCCACTGGTTATCACTGTTAATTTTGCAGTTTTAACTAGCTGACACATTTCAGGTGTATTAGGAAATGATTTTATTAGCAATTCAGCAAGTTTATTTTAAGTAAAGATAACGTTTTTATTGCTTCTCTTCAACTAGCCGAGTGGCGTTAAATTTCCAATATGATTCTAAAATCGAATCGAATCGACACCTTAATGCTGATTATTATTCATCTGTTTTATAGCGTTTCGTCAAACATATTGACTATTTCTGTATTATTGTTTTTGTTTTGTTTTAATTTCCTTTCAATTCTTCTGATTTTTTTTTGTTTGTTCATTGTTTTACCATTTTTGTTCACTGCTGTAACATGCTCACTGTTGTACCATTTTATTGCCCTCCCTGCTTGGACTACGTGTCCGCAGTATTTGATAAATAAAATAAATAAATAAAAGAAAGAAAGAAAGAAAGAAAGAAAGAAAGAAAGAAAGAAAGAAAGAAAGAAAAGAAAAAAATTGGCCGCGTATCTGCGTGCTTCGCTGCAAATGTCGTCGAAAGACGATAGCCTTATGCCGGCCGCTCCTATGTTTTGCCTTGCCTCAGACAGCGCCTACTCTACGTTGAATTGGCGCCTACTCTACGTTGATTAAAAGAACACATGGCCGGATACACATATTAATGTTGGGCCTCAGGTCTGCGTAGTATTTGCTTTTTGATCGAATATATTCCCAAGTATGAAAGCAAATACCAGTCTAAGATGGCTGGGCGTTCAGAAATTAGGTAAACTTTGGCCCTCTAGCTAGCTGAATCTGGTCACGGACAGACAGACAGACAGACAGACCAAAATTTTTGCGTTTAAGTATCCCAAGAAAGACTATCGTCTTTAAAAAACTAGCAGTTGTTCCGTGTACGAATACAACCGATGATCGAAGCTCCTTCGAAATGGGTCGCACGCGGCGTTCGGCGCGTGCGGCGTTTCATTGTCCAGGCAACGAACCAACCACCGGAAGGAACGACAGGGTGAAGCGATGGTTTCGTGCGTTCGCCGGTCTGAGGGGAGAGGGCAGAGTCGAAGAAAGAGGGAGAGGGAGACTATACTGCCTCCGTTTCGCATGCGTTCGTATTCTCGCGCTTTGCGCATCGTGCAGACGCCATCCGCGTTCCAGTGCTGATAAAACTCATTTCTACTCCCTGCGTGAGGTGGAGACGCCACAGCTGGCATCGTGCCAGGGAGCTTCAACGGCGACGGCGACGGCGGGGTGACGGCCTAAGGAGCTTCGCTCCTAATAAACGTGCGTAAGCAACAAATTAGTAAAAAAAAATGAAGCGATGAAGAACAACAGAAAGAAATGTCGGTATCGATCGCAGCGACGACGTGATCTCCAAAGATGGTAGTGCGGGATGTCGTCGTGCTCAAATCGATTTGAACAACTTCGTTTCGAACCGATATGCGATAGGATATCATTTTCGGTTCAGTTCAGGCACGTTCCGTGAATACTGACTTGAATTTGGGTTCAGTTGCCGTCAAAATTTTAGTTGGGTCCGGCTCTACACCTTAAGAGAGTAGACCACCGTGTGAGTGTCCAACCTGTGACATCGGGCCACTTGATCCGTGTTCGAGACCTAATCTCCAGGTCAAGTGCTCTGGTACCGAAGGGGTTGTACAATCATAGACAATCACTGGGAAATGCAGGGTGTTTACAGATAACGAGCGCAGCCATCAACCTTGCGGCAATAGGAATGTGGGGTTGCCATCAGCACCACTGCCTCGTGACATCCCCGCTCGTTGCAGCTGCTCAGAGGACAACATACCGCAGGGTACGCACATTTGGGGTGGAAGCAGCCCCTTCACTGCCCTTGATATTGCAAGGATGGGTTCTTGACAGACATCACAGGATGTCTGTCAGGAACAGCTGCCACAGGGCTGGCGAACGATCACATCAGGTCGCCCACAGCCGGGGAGACAGCTCGAAAGGGGCAGCTCAATGACGCCTCGCAGGTTACAATAAATATCAGGTTGTGTATGGAGTTCGGAGAACACTAATGGTACCGCGCTAACGATGGCGGATGCAGTTCTGTGCTTGAAGTTGGATATTTTATTGTGGAGGGGAGTTATCCGAAGGTCAGCCGGCCAAGTGGCATTGGGGGGCCATATAAAAACTAGGAATGAGGCAGTACAGAGGGACACGAATCGTCTCAATTGAAAGAATTGAAAGAAGGGTAGAGAAAATTAGTTTCGAAGTAAAACTTCGGAACATGAATGAATAGAAATGGGCCGCTGGAGTGTACAAATACTTGTACCTAAAGAGTGCGGACACGGTACGTAGGAAAAGGTAAAGTTGGGAACAAAATACATGGCTATTTAAAAAAAGAAACATTATTACGTCATAATAAAATTAGAGAACCACAAGACGACAAATAAGATGCCAAAGATAAGTAAAATACGTTTAGAATACTAGAAAAAGAATATGACGGAAAAATGATAGAACCAGACTCATCAAAGCCGCAGATGATAAAAAAAACATAATACGCAATAAAGAAAATACATTATAAAATAACAGATTCCGTAAAGAAAAAAAACAACAACACGCAAATGAGAAAGCGATGGATTCTGGAGAGGAATAGATGGAAGAACAGCTGATAGTAACGAAAAAAAAAGGTGGGTACTGGTCGCCGCCAGGTTTGAAAGTGGAAGTAGTTATAATAATAATAATAATAATAATAATAATAATAATAATAATAATAATAATAATAATAATAATAATAATGATGATGATAATAATAATAATAATAATAATAATAATAATAATAATAATAATCAACCTTCCTTGATAGCCCAGCAGGCTTCGAAGTCTCTCTAGGACATGAGGAGTAGCTTATCTTGGATGTGCAGTTCTTATGGCCTAGGAAATGACATTATAAAGATCAAATCTGTATAACACCTGAGAAAAAAACGAAGCGACTACGCGAACCTTCCCGGTGTCCTGGTCATAAAACCCTGGGACAGGGTTGCCGTTGGTGGCTACTTTGCGCCAAATTGGCTACTTTTCGACCCCGTCTCGCGACAAAAAATTTGCAGTTGGCGCCATGGCTATTTTCAGGCTACTTTTAAAGTGCTGATTTGGCGCATTAGGTAGCCATTTTTTCTCATTTTTGCAGACGAAATACGTTGTTTTTAAGCTCTTCTCTCGCTTCAGCGGATGCGTACGGTCGTACTCCACCCACCAGTGGGCTGTTGCGCTTTGAGGCACCCTTACGCGACGCTTAGCGCGTCTTCCAAATACGGAGTGGCGAAGTTGCGTACATGGTACGCGTGGCCAGCTCGGTGCTCAAGCTTCCCGCGACCTATTGTGATGCTACGTGCAAGTTTTACGAATAATTTTGAAGCGCAGTTTCTGTTCTCGTGTAAACTTGGGAAAACAGACATCTGCAACAAAATTTAGGCGGCCTGTTCATCTGAAACCAGAATTTGGTCTGCAGCTTCAGCGAAAATCTGTTTCAACTTACATGTTCCTACTAACTAGCTGGCTGGAATATTCTAATATAACTTTGTGTATGGCAGGAACTCATATTTTCTACATAAAATATATCCACGCGTAAGGAATTTATCATAATTCGTTCATTTAATTTATTTCCAACTTATCGGTGGCTTTCTATGGTCTTAATTATTCAAAATGGTATTATTTATTGATCAATTACTAAAGAATCTGCTCATAATAGCACTTCTGTTCCATTTGGCTACAAATTTGGCGATAATATTAAATGGACATGGCTACTTTGGCTACCTTTGGCTTGAGTTCTGGCTCCTTTTCAAGTCCACCCAACGGCAACCCTGCCCTGGGAACTGATTTTGAACTCTCTCATTTGTTCGGCTACTGCCTCCACCACAACGAATGCGTTGGCGTTTGTTGAATGCAAACGGACAAGTGGAAGTATACGAATGTAGAAAACATACTTTTGATTTAGGCTACATTGTCTTTGTTAAGAAATTGTTGCGCCTAATAAGACATCTATGTGAAGCAGATAGAGTTGTGTCATCTGCGTTCTAATTGCACCACCAATTAGTTGATGCCACTTTATCATAATGATCGTAAACAGCGCAAACATTCCAGATTGTATGTAAACTACAGATAACTTGATCACTTCAGATCAGCTGCGGTTCGCAGTAGCGCCGCAGATATAAAATATTCGCTCTTGAAACAAGGGCAGCATACTCGGAATAAAGAAAACAAACACGGATCCCGTCGAGAATCACTTCTGAGAAAATCTACAAGCAGACACCGCAACAACGCCACGCGTGACGATGCCGTATACCCGCTCTTGGGGGCCGTATCCAACACTTCTTGGACCGACTTAGGCCGTATTCTGAGACGACCATTCTTGGAGATATCGCCACAATATCACTTTCCTTGGGCGCTGATATGGCTGGTCGAGAAAACAACCCATTGTATGCCACGCAAAGCGACACGTCTGATCGTCTCAAAGTACGGCCCCTGGATACAGACGCAGGTGAAGTCCGCAGCCGGCCGTTCCACCACTTTGTACTCCGTTTCATCTATCAGGCGCAACGTCGTGGAAGCTATGCAAGAAGTTCGGTCAGCAATATGTGCAAGTCCGCGTGTCTCGCACTTGGATTTCGTCGTTGTAAACGCTAGTGCGAACCTAGCAAGAGCCTTTGCGTGAGACATCGCGCCCAAGACCATGGATTTTGGGACATGTGTATGTAGCGCCATCTCTCGTCGGCGACAGCGGTGGCCAGCCGTAACTGAGTGAGAAATATAGGCGAAAAAATCTGTCGAAAAAAGCTAGTTACCGAAAAACGACTCACGGTTGCATTCTGCACAGACCCACTGGAACATTCTGGTGAAATTAGTGTCGTCGCACTAAAAACCGCGTGGCTTCCCAGAGTGTCCTAATATTTTATAATGGGGCCCCATGTGTTTCTAATAAGCCGTGTTCAATTTTCTTGGGAAGCCACACGCTTTGTAGTGGGATACTGCATTTTACCAGTATGTTCCAGTGGGTCTCTGCTGCATATAACCGGGAGTCGTGTTTTATAACTAGCTTTGTTCATCTGATATAATTTTTCTCGCTTACTTCCCATTCAATTATGGTAGGACGCCGTTGCTGCCGCTGAAAGATGGCGCCACGTGCAGATGTCCCAAAATTCTGGGATTGTGGCTGCAAATCTAACACCAAAATATGAACGTCGCCTCCGCGACTGGAACGGGCGGCTCACTGACGGAGCGAATCCCGGATGCCACGATACCATAGCAAAGAGACGCAACGCGATTCAGAACAAAAAGCGTATAAATGACGGGGTTTGTTCTATTTTTAAGGTACAAAGAATCTTCACTTATTACTTAGGCTGAAAACGAAAAGAAAAATATCACTTCATGTGTGGTAAAGTCACTGTACTATTTTTTTATATGAACGCATCTACTGCAAGATATCTCGCTAGCTTCCATTTAGCTGCACCTGATGTTTGAAACGGAGCATAGATAAGTATGGTTCACACTGTACGTTGTCGATATCTTTTATGTAACTAGTTTTACGTAAGTGACAGTGCGCATTTTGAGCGAGCGTGTATTTACCTTCAGTGACATGGACAATCGGTTAACCAGAATAATTTACTCTAGGGAAAATGAGAAGTCTTCAGACAAGGAACATTGGGGGAGCCAAGACTTCGACAAGTAAAGCTCGTCTTCGTCAGGGTAACCTTGAGTATCAAAGAACGGTGTTCTTAGTGGTCACCAACAAAAGGTGGGGCTCCAGTGACAAGCCTGTTCTATGACTCATCCACTTCAAACCCTTTAGTCATGTTCGGCTAGACAAGTGTAATGCAACTGAACGCTTTGAAACACTCGAAACAAGTAGGATTCTTACGGCTGTCGATGTGCTGTGTGTCACTTGAAGAGGCTCCTCCTACCTCATACCACTATGGTGCGCATGCTAAGTATACGTACGGATTTACGTTCAATGCTCAATTTGCATCGATTTCAGGAATCGCTTGATTAGCATCCTGTACTGAATTACCATACTACTAAATAAATTTTGTTTCAGTCACCGACTTGCTTGGCCCACAAATGCACTCAACCAACAAACTGGCTCCGGGCGTTTTTTTATAAGATTTTATTGTTACACCATCACGCGAAAAACCTGCAGTCAATCTGCCTGAATGCCCACTTTCTCGGTTTAACTTCCCAGTAGTAGGATACCCCAAGGTAGCTCAAAGCAAATCCTACCCAGGATGTACGCTAATTCAGGTTTATTTATAGCCTCCATCCCATCATACAAAGCCATCATACAAAGCTTTGTATGCCGTCCTACAAAGATTCCGCTAAACTGTAAATCGTGGAGCCCTGCCGCGTAAGAAGAGGCAAGGGAATTACAAGCCGGGGTTCCAGAAGCAGCGTGTGCAGAGTGCGGCCCTTGGTATGTAGTCCGCGTGTTATCGTGTTTCAAGTGGTCACGTGAAAACGAGCGCAGGCTAGTATGGGCCTGCAAATGACAACGAACGCCCCCCCACTGTTTACTTTCTTGCCTGCAGATACAAGGATAAAAAGAAAAAAAAAAACCAAGGATGACCAGAGTCTGAGGAACAAGTGTTGCCCCTTCTCACCAAGCTCCGAAAGATCGCCAGACAATTGTTCTCCCCGATCGATCTGTTCTACGCATGTCACTTGGCGTCTCGTTTCCTATACGCTTTCTTCTGTTCTTGACTCGTTCTCAAGCGCTTGGCTGCAGTTGCGATGTTTTGTACGACACTTTGTGAGTCCGGTAACGGCCCCCGTTCCTTGCTGAGCAAAGGAGCGTTTGCTCTTTGCGTGCGAGTACTTTGCACTAGAGTGTGGATACATGTTACGTCAAGAAACAACAACGACAAAAAAAAAAAAGACATTGCAGAAAGAAGAGAAACTTGATTCAGAGGCCAGCAAACAAGCAGTGTCGTGAGTTTGTGTATTTGTGTAAGGGAAATTGAACTTTCTTGGTTATTTCCGTTTGATGAAGAAAAATTAAAAATAAAGCGGCGATAATGCTACTAAACATTGAATTTTATAAGGAGGACTTCATAAGTACAACCGAAAGAACGGGAAATACAGAATTTTTTATAACTCTCCTGTGAAAAATAGCACAATCTTAGTCATTTAGCTCGATTGCTCGATTCTTTCTTTCTCTATGTATTTCTTTCTCTTTCTATCTTTCTTTTTCCTTCTTCCCTTTCTTACTCTCTGTCATTATTCTCGCTTCCTCTTTTTTTCTTTCTCTCTCTCTTTCTTTCTCTTCCTGTCTTTATTCCGTTTCTTTCTCTCTCTTTCTTTTTTTTCTTCTCCGTGTATTTCTTTCTCCGTGTATTTCTTTCTATGCTATGATTTACTCTATTCCCTCCTCCTAGCGATCCTGCTCACCCTCACATCTCTCCTCCTCTTCCTCACTTCTATTTACAACCGCTTTGATATACCTTACTATGCAAGCCTATGCTATGTTTTCCTTCTCTCCGTCTTCCTTTTCCATTGCCCTTTCCCCGTGTGTGTACCGGTCGAGGTGTCCTTTTCGAGAGACAGTTTTCGTGCACACCGAACCCCCCCTTCTTATTTCTCAACAGAATCACTTATATATATATATGCTATGTACTCTGCTGGCATGTCTGGATGGCCGAGTGCATGGTTACGCCGCTCGCGATCGTGGGTACGCGGGTTAGAATCCCGCCTCGCTAAAATTTTTTTCGCCAAGAATTTCTCTGTTTCTCTGTCTTTCTATATCTTTTTCTCAATCTCTTTCTTTCTCAATCTCTTTCACGTGATAACCCGTGGATGTACGGTATGACTGCGACTTTTCTCGTATCAGCTGGGAGCTGGCTGGCGGGAGTCTTTCATACCGTACATCCACGGGTTATCACACCGACTAAAAAAGATAGGACAACGTGCGAACGTAAAAGTAGTGTTCTCTGCTCCCACAAAATTGCAGAGTTTATGCCGACTAACCAGACCTGCCTCATCGGAGAAGAAGAAATGCAAAACGAAGCATAAAAATAGGTGTATAGAGTGTAATAACGCAGTTGTGTACAAGATTCCGTTGACATGTGGCAATAATTATGTGGTTCAGAGGGGACGGTGCGTAAACGAACGCTTAAAGGAGCACCACTACAACGTGAAGGAAAAAAGGGGCGGGTTCCCCGACTCCCACTGCAGGCATTGCAGTAATTCAGGTGCCAGTGCAAGTGACGACGTTCAAAGCGTGTGCATGCCCATTTTTCATGAGTGTTCTATTGTCAGCAACAGCAGAGGTCAGCTGACCCGCGAAGTAATCGAGGCAGAAATGATTGATCGGCTGGCAGACAACTGTATTTCAAAACCCTCGATTGCCCTCTCCTGTAAGGAGTTAACCTATCTACGAAAAGATTGGTGAAACTGCAAACGTACGTGTAATCATGATGATTGTAAAGCGATGTTGGCTATATATGTGATTCCCTGTTTCCAGAATAAACATTGTTGCAAGTTAGCGCCTGTGTGTGTCACGCCTTTCTCTGTCCTTGTTTTGTCGTGCGCTAAAAAAACCTCAGTATGACATAACAACACGCCCAAAACGCTACGTTATTAAGCTGTAAACTCCTACGTACAAGAAGCTTGCATGCCAATTTACCGGTCCTAAAGTATTGATGACGCCGTCGCGATTGTAACGAACAACGTGGTGCTTGAAGAGTGAACCGCACGTGCGAAACGAGGCGGCTCGCGAATGCCTCTATCATGTTTTGAATGAAGGAAGAGACTTCGAGGGCTCTTTGTTTGACACGACGCTAATGAAAACCAGCAAATAATTAAGGAGAAGAATGTATATAGGACGTTATGCATGTTGTTGGGCTAGTTGGTTGATCGATTTTGAAGCCATGTTTAAACTGCGCGAAGACGACAACACGTTAGACACATAGAACACGCACACCTGCGCTTCGCAGTCTGCGCTTCGTGTGTGCGTGTTCTATGTGTCTAACGTGTTGTCGTCTTCGCGCAGTTTAAACATGGCTTCAAAATAGGACGTCAATTGCACTGTTTTAGGTGCATTGTAATAATCAACCTTCCTTGATAGCCCAGCAGGCTTCGAAGTCTCTCTAGGACATTAGGAGTAGCTTATCTTGGATGTGCGCTAATGAAAACCAGGCAAATAATTAAGGAAAAGAATGTATATAGCACGTTAATTGCATTGTTTTAGGTGCATGCCTAAAACCTTCCTGAAAGCCTCGGAATTCCGGGAGTTCTGCCGCAACCGCTGATGATAGGGTGGTCTGCAAGGATCCGGAAATTCTCGCACCGAGGCGGTCCAGCTCCTCGGCCAGCAAGGATGCCGTCCTCACGACGTCCGTGGGTTCGTCGAGCGAGGAGCTGGAGGAGCCCGAAGAGCCAGGGGCGATGCCCGCGGAAAATATAGGGGCCCCGGTACTCACGGCGGCGGCTGAGATCCTGCAGTTAGAAGGCACGAAGCTGTGCAGTTGTTGGGACAAGCGCGTGGCTTCGCGGATGATCCCCGCCGCATGTTCGGGTGAGCCGCCTGGAGAACCATTGACGGCGGCCGCGGAATATGTGTTCGTCGAAGCAATCAGCGCGGCGATGTCGCGAATCAGGGAAGCGTAGTCGGCACTAGGAATGGAAGCGCCATGAGGCACCGTTGAGTCGCCGAGGAGGCTTGGACGCCTTCCCCAGACGGTGCTTGTAGCCCCGGCAGGTAAGCGGGTGACGAGGAGGCTTGGACGCCGTCCCTTCCGTGCTCTGCTTCCAGCGGCGGCTGGCTTGCGGTTTCCATGCCCTATGAAGCGAGGGCGGCGTTCCTGGACTGGCGGCTCCGCAAGGCCGAAGACGGACGAGCACAGGCGATTTCTGCCTTAAGGCTTCGTTTCCGACGGCTGCGCCATTGTAGAAGGAAGAGACACAAGAGACAGCACCCTTGCTGCGGGCCGGCTGTTCTTCATCTGCCTCGTCTTTCTCTTCGTTGCGCTAGCCGAGCTCGCGCCAGCGCCTGGACGCCGCGCTTGCTTCCTTACAATATATATATATATATATATATATATATATATATATATATATATATATATATATATATATATATATATATATATATATATATATACATATATATATATATATATATATATATATATATATATTTATATTACAATTACTTCTAATAGCTTCCCCTATACTTTCCTTGGCATCTTTGTCTGTTAGTTCTCATTAATACTGTGTTTAACAAAGCAAACGAGCCCTTAAGTTTACAATTCCTTGCTTCATTCATAACGAGGGTCTCGTTCTGGCAGACTTGATGCCTTCAGGTGGTATGCGAGGGATTACTAGTCAGCTGCCCTCTCGTAATAAGATCACGTACTACGTGACGCCTACAGGCAAAAAAGAGTGTTCCACACTCGCCGTAATGGCAACAGGCGGCGCTGACTGACGCTCCCACGTTTAAGTACACATATATACCCTATAAAGTGGACGGGGAGATGACCGCCACCGTAGCTCAGTGGTAGAGCATCGGACGCGTTATTCGAAGGTCGCAGGTTCGGATCCTGCCGGTGGCAAGTTATCTTTTCGTCCACTTTCCTTTCTTCACATTTATATTACAATTACTTCTAATAGCTTCCCCTATACTTTCCTTGGCATCTTTGTCTGTTAGTTCTCATTAATACTGTGTTTAACAAAGCAAACGAGCCCTTAAGTTTACAATTCCTTGCTTTATATATATATATATATATATATATATATATATATATATATTCATTTAGAGAGAGAGGAATATATGAATTGGACTAAACAAAGAGAAGAGGAAGACAAAGAGAAACTTAGCCAAACAGCAAAAGCCAAGACTACATACGTGCCCATCAGCACCGCTGTCTCTTTAGCATTGCGCCTCCAGTGCAAGCTACGCTAATTTTTCAGATGCGAAGGAGCTATTTGACTAGGCTGTGTAACGCTGTCCCTCCGTGCGTACGGACGAACGCGCCGCAACACGCTCCCCTCGCCGCAGGTGTTGGAGCGGTGCCAAGTAGGTCACGCCGCAGCTGCGCGTTGACGTCACGCTCCCCTCGCAGTGCGCGCTGACGTCACTCTCTCCCTCGCCTGCCGCGCGCTCGCCGGAGCGCCCGCAGCTGCCGCCTGACGCGCAACGACAAGACCTACGCCAGCCATCGCTTCAAACGAATCTTCCAGCGCTCACCGCAGCACCCGCGTTAGCGCCGTTCAACCCGTGACGCCACCCGTGCGCAACGCTGCTGCTTCGCATCCCATCAGGGTTCCCTTTGGGAAGATGGTGTAAATTTTTTTGTCTTTGAATTCGCGTGCTCGCGCAGATGGTCATTAAAACGAAAGGCCCTTTTGTCCTGTATAAGATAGGCTGCACAAAGTCGAGATCCCATGCTCCACCCTTGTCCGTGCTTATGTCTCGCTCTTTTTTCACGAATGAAGCTGCATAAAAAAAGCTGGCTTTCGAAGTAGAATTTCACGCCAGTATTTTGTGATAAACTATCGGATATAGGCGGTGTGGTGGTGATCTAGGTACCGTGTAATAAGGCGTATCAAGCTCGTTATTAAATTTAAATGGTCACGCAGGCCACTCTGCACTGATCTATACTAAAACCACTGTTATACATATATATGGCGAGTGCCTTTTTTGAGGTCTCCCAGAAGCATTGATCGACGCGCTTTATTGTTTTGTTTTTATACGAGAAGAATTGGAGCCTCTTTCTTTGGAAGTACGACTGAGAGCGCCGCCGTATTCGAGACTGACAACAGAGAAGTGGCGCCAATTCTTACCTTTCGGGACCTTCACTGCATTAAATAGCTGTTAACTAGGTACGTTGCTGGATATCAATGTGAAATCGAACGACCGATGGCGCCTAGGAAACGAAAATAAAGTAGGACAGACGCGTTCAAATTTGCATCGATATGAACCAAGAAACCCACTCCTCTGAGGCATCTGTTCTTCCAGTACTCCTCATCCGTAGCATTTGTGGAGAAAAACAATTTCGTTATAGGCTTACTCAGTGAATTCACACAGTGGTTTACCGACACGAAATATGGAGACCATCTAGAACTATGGAATTTCGTTTCTCGGGGTTCATCTTAAGCCCTTTAATATATCGAAAGATATATATATCTTTAATATATCGAAAAAAAAAGGCAAATCAGCCTGGTTGGAAATTACGACGTCCGTCAACACGACAGACGGTGTCCGGACAGTCTGTCCCAAAGTTTGCGGTTTCAAGTCTATCAAGAAGAAATTACAGTCCCCTTAGGCAACTCTGAGGTAAGCACAGGAGAAAGCCTATGCTCTCACGAGACACTCATTAAATCAGCTGGACGTTCTCAGTCGATCGTGTTGTTCCTGCCCTTCCCCTCGGAGCTTTCAGCACCTCACCTGCTGTTGCACTATTTTTGGGATAAGCAGACCGAGGCATGTCCTAAGAGGTTGAGCGGCCACAATTATCAGCGGGAGGTCACCCCATGTTACTTTCTAATACTCACTGACACTCTTAGGGCGCATATTCGACGCCTTGGCCGGATACTTTCCCCCCCATCATTCATCTTTACCTGCATGAGGCTGCTTACAACTTTCAACCGCATTACTGCTGCCGATTGTGCTTCATTGCCCTAGAGAGAACAACCACCCCATTCGGGGTGTCATCTGTAATGGCAAAGCAGCCCTTCAATGTATACTCTCCGCTTTACATCGCGGCTAACATGAGCAGCTCGTTGCAGAAATCAGGCAAGTCCACCAAGAAGCAATATATGGGAAAAGGACACCAAATATTTTTAGAGTGGCTAGCCAGTCACTGTGGGGAAATGATAAAGTGGACGCAGCTTCCCGATCCGCCTTCAATAGGCGCTTTTAGCTGACCAATTCTGCGGTCCGTTTCCGTTCCGCTCAAACGCTCAACGTTACCGGAGCGCAAAGCGTGTTGTTAGTTTTAACCAAGCGTCTTTCGGTCAAGTCAAGCGCGACGCCATCAGTGCATGAAAGTCATAAGTATGTTGAAAAGTAAAATAAAAAGTTGTACTTATCGTTTAGCAAGAAATGAAATTATGTTTTAAAACAGTATGAATTCATTTATTTTGGCGTTATGCTTGCGAGTGCTCGGCGCGTGAGCCTTTTCTTAATTTGTTTTTGTCACCTTGGCTTTTCTTAATTTGTTTTTGTCACAGTACTCCGCAAACCTTCGCAAGTAAGTGATTTCATGTGCAATAGCCACAATTTCGTTTTTAACAGCAGCCACTCTCCCACCTATTCACAAACGCTTGAATTTGACTAGCCACCGCCTTCGAGGCAGCACAAACGCGTTTCAAACGCGCTGCGTTGCGGCAGCGCGTTCAGCGCGTTGCCTTGTGGAAAGACAAGTTAAGGAGCGTTTCTGAATAGGTGGAGAGTGGCTGCTGTTAAAAACGAAATTGTGGCTATTGCACATGAAATCACTTACTTGCGAAGGTTTGCGGAGTCCTGTTGTCGGAAGTACCAAAGAAGCAGCTCGAGACGCTCCTTTATTGCCCGAAGTCTCAGCTCCCGATGTATCGCTGCAATGACGTTTCGTAAAACGTCATCCCACATGCGCGGATATTGAAAAGGACTGGCTGCGACTTCTCTGAGACGGCACAAATCCTCGTGTATCCTGAAGTGCCTTCGGGGCTTGCGTGTTGGCCGAACAACCGCTACGTTTTCCGAGCAACGCGGACTCGCGGCAGGCTGCCATTTTGGTTGTTTCTCCTCGTGTCACGTGACCTCTCGCTCGCTACAGGCCGCCGGCGACGACGGTCCGGTCACGCGCTCAGCGCTGACCATCTGGCGCATGCGCAGTGGCCCCACCACCGGCTGGCTGAGCGGAGCGGGAGGCGAAATACGGTCAGCTAAAAGCGCCTAATATCTGACGCAGCAACGTGTGCTAACCGGTCATCTAACGCTGGAACTGTGGAATTCGCGCTCGTTCACAAACCCACGCCTGCATACCTTAGATTCTAACCTTCGGCTGTGTATCTCGCCCCAATCGATTATGACGTGACTCTATTTTGCTGCTCTGTCAGGTGGCTTAGAGTGGCCTTCTCAAATGCCTATTCATTTACTATTGCAACGATTGATAGGTGCAGCGAGACAATCACGCATCTTCTCTGTGAGTACACCCGCTTTAGCTCCGAAAAAGCAATCCTCTCATCCACACTAGGCCAGCTGGACCGCCACCCTCCGCCAGAAAACAAAATTTGAGGGCACTGGCCTACCCGGACTTGAACGAGAGTCGCTGTGAGGGCGTTGAAGCGGTTTCTAAGAGCAAGCGGACTGAACGACATATTGTGAGTGTTCTTTATACGCTAAGCATTTCTTTCAGTTCTAAGCAGTTAAACGCTTAGCATTTCTTGGCGAACCAAAAGCACATTGATTGTATCTATCTATCTATCTATCTATCTATCTATCTATCTATCTATCTATCTATCTATCTATCTATCTATCTATCTATCTATCTATCTATCTATCTATCTATCTATCTATCTATCTATCTATCTATCTATCTATCTATCTATCTATCTATCTATCTATCTATCTATCTATCTATCTATCTATCTATCTATCTATCTATCTATCTATCTATCTATCTATCTATCTATCTATCTATCTATCTATCTATCACAGGGAAACGTCTATATGAGCTTAAATAACTGCCATTAAGTACATCTATAATACACAATTTCTGAGATTTTACGTGCGAAACCACGAAGGCACGCCGTAGTCGGGGACTCCTGATTTATTATGACCACCTCGAATTCTTTCAAATGCACTTCAATCTAAGTGCACTGGTGTTGTTGCATTTCGCGCCCATCAAAATGTGGCTACCGTGACCGGGATTCGAACATGCGACCACGTCGGGAAAATTGCTTTCACCGGCATTAATATACTCATGGTTTCATCAGGAGTCGCGAGCGACTCGACGCTACTTAGCAAAATAGAGAAGAAGGGGATGCCATGACTTGCGTGTCATGACATATGCGTGTATCAAGACACGAAAGCCATAAATGACATGTTTCACCAGTCATGAAGCCATTGTGGCCGTTTCGTTAAATAACGTATGCCAACACTTGCGGGTGTATGCGTAACAAACATCACGAACGCCATGTCATCACATAGCTATCATGATATGCATGTTATAACACCAAACTGTCGGCGATTGTTGGGTAATGGTGTGTAGTGTTGGTTAAGGGTTGATTAGCACTGGTTAATATTGGCTAACTGCCGGCTAGTGTCGACTGATTTTAGCTTAATGCATTGGCTAGTGCATGCAAATTTAGTGCTAGTAGTGTCATAGCTTGGCTGGTGCTTGCTAATTTTGGCAAATGTTGGTTAAGTGTTGGCTAGCACTGGATAATGTAGGTGAAACGTCACAAAGTGTGTGGTAGTGTTCGCTAATGCTGCCTAGAAATGGTTCCAATGTTCGTTAATAGCCGGCTCTTCTTTATTGTTGGTGTTTAACGTCCCAAAACCACGGTATGCTTATGAAGGGACGCCGGAGTGGAGGTATCTGGAGATTTCGACCACCTGGGGTTCTTTAACGTGCATCCAAATCCAAGTACACGGGCTTCAAGCATTTCCACCTTCATAAAAAGGTCGCGGGATTTCGATTCCGCGGCATTCGGGTCAGCAGCCGAGCACCATAACCGGTAGACCACCGTGGCGGGTTGTTAATAGTCAGTTTTAATGTTGCTTAATTTAGGGCTAATTAATGTTCGCTACAGTCGCGTTGCACTCACAGTACATGGCTCTTGCGCAAGAAATTCTACTTATCGTTATCACTCATGCACTGTAAAGTCAAAGGGCTTATTTTGGGTTTCTTTCGGTCACAAAACGATAATCATCATCTACCGCGCGTTCATTTCCTTGCGTTATCGCCGAGCTTCCGGAATACTTTGAGGTCACCAAATGCGCGCTATAGAATTCTTGATAGGAAAGGAGCGAGAGTAGTTTTTTCGGTAAAGGAAACGCAAGCAAGCCAAAAGGGTGAGTCTAGCGTTTGCTCGATTCCGCATGATTGCATCAAGGAACGCTGCTTATGATAGGCACGTCAGCGTGTCGGAGCATGCATCTCTTCCCATTGTAACTTACGTCGGAGCTGTGAAGCCAGTGCCGGCGTAAACGAGACTTCAGGCATACCAATGTAGACGATATGCGTTGTAAACCCGCGTCGCGAGCACAACTACTCGGTCTTAACAAAAGGTATCGATGCGCCTCGTATTCGCTCGGCTCAAAAGTCAAGCGATTCGGCACAGCCAAATCCTCGCTGACTGCTTCGCGTAACATCGATTCCCAAAAATCTGCTGGAAGCTTTTTCAGCATGCTAGTGTGGAGCTATCATTCAGGGCCATGTTAATACCTTGGGAACTGAGATGCTGGTTTTAGCACTAAATAGGCCCCTGGACATCTAAGTATACAACTAGTATTCAAGTAGGCCTAATTCACTACCAACAAGCCAGTAGCCTAGCCAGAAAATTTTTTCGGGGAGGGTTTAACCATAGTCTATGTATGTACGTGCGTGCGTTTTTATGTGTGCGTGCATATATACACATGCGACATTGAAAAAAAATGATTTTTTTTTTGGGAGGGGAGGTTAAAACCCCACCTCCCTCCCTCTGGTGAGAGTGCAACAAGCCCAAAGGGCTACTCTGGTGTCCAGTGAACCACGTACCAAGCCATCTGTAAATGAATATGCTAAGGGAAAAGTTCCTTTAGTAATATTACTATGTCTTAATCATTATTGTTATCTGCGTACTTCCATTTTTGTTTCGTTTATAAAATTATAAAGTTCCAATACCGGAAACATATTTTATAAACAGTTTAAAATTGGTTACATTGCCTGCACCACAATCATTTTCTTTCAACGAATTAATTTTGACCTCCTGTATCCTTTAATGTTCTTTTTCGAAAGAATACAAACGGCGCCATTCCATGCCACACGTCCCAGACATTGCGCTCGAACCCCTCACATTCTTTAAAAAAAAATTATGGGCAATTATTTCGGGGCACTATTTTGACCTCCTCCAGTATTTTCGAAAGAAACAATTTTTTCTGTCCTTTGGAGCGGTTTGATTATTGCCGTAGTTGGGAAAACCTAGGTTGCTGAAAAAATCTCGGAAGAATACAATTTTACATGGAAAGCCTTAAGTCTCTGCTGGTTACTAGAAAATAAATGGCGCTTTCTTATTCCCTGCTTTTGGCGTCCGCTAATGCGTATCATGATATGCTTTGTGGCGAAGCAATACAGCGAATTTGCGCCCACTTTGACCATTAAAAAAATTAGAAAGTCTATTAACACAATAAAACTGCACCATATATAATTGTCAGTAAGCGTCTCAGAATAGTGTGGAGGTCGATGACTGAGAATTTTCGAAGATGTAGGGGCGCAAACATGGAAAAGTGTTTGAAATTCATGCACATGAAGAGTGGTGATGTATTCCAAGTAAAAATGCATGCTTGCACTCATTTGGAAGAAGATACAAGGTAGATTAATTTCTGAAAGTTTAATGAGAGTGATTTTTATTTTAAGTGAGAAAAAATTATCTCGAGCGTCCGTCGCGTCCCAGGGGGCCGGCCTGAAAGTCCGCTTCACTGCGCCGAACACTACCTTGTGGCAGCAGAAAGGTGTGAACGCTACGCGGGTGTTAAGAGCGTATGCTGCTTTGAGTTTTGCGACGTTTTAAGAAGCATTTGTCTGCTTTCTGAAGTGCAGCCTACGAAGTTTCGGATGGTCCGTTCAGATATATATACTGTGATAGCATAATGAAGGTACATTAGAAGCACTGAATATATTGTCACGTGATCGTGATGGTGCAGAGGACTCGAGCAGAACTTGGAAAATACGTAACTGTTTATTTGGCCGAACTTGTGGCCGGGAAACAAAGTTAACTGCAAGCGAACAATGCACGCTGTACGTACACTGATAGCGGCGAACAGTGTGTCGGCAGTCGATAAAACTGACAAGCGGTCAAGCGCGTCGGCTTTTATACACGTATCGTCGAAGATTCCAGCGTTACCGCTAGCAGTTGTGTAAGTTCGAGAACTAACTGTAATGTTCGCGTTGAGCGCGTAATCGCGTCGGAAGGTCCTAAGATTATCTAGATAGTTCCCAGTCATTCGGGCGTGCTCCGCGCAAGGCGGCAGCTACATTGCAAGGGTGGTAACATGAAAACAGAAAGAAAAGAGGGGGGTGTGGCAATATATTCTTTTATTACAGCTCACGTAAACGTGACTCGCCCCAATGGTGCCTTGGAGCCGACTGCTGCTTCGGTTTCTTACGCTCAGGTCTTCCGCAGAGAAACTGCTCAGGGGATCGCGTCGCCGATCGCGCGCCCGGTATCTACAGGTCATCTTTCGGTGGCCACATCCCTAAGAAGCACGTAACATAAGCATGGTGAATGGTGAGTATACTGCTTCCTTGTCAAACTTAACGCGGAGGTCTTGTACAAAGGAAAGTGAAAGCGGCAAATATATAAAAGAAAGATGCCGCCTTACGGTTGCTGTACTGAAGGCCTCGCATGCAGCGCGGGTGGCAAGATAACGATAAAGCACGCGTGGATAACTCTTGCTGCGTACCTTTTCAAAATGATTTAGCTTGAAACGGAGGCATGTATAGCTTCTCCGAGTGTGTGCGACACGATGGAAGAAGGACGTCGAGGTGGGCGGACCTTCGCTCCTGCACCTGAAGCTTCCACCTCTCAAGGTAAGGATGCATGAAGAGTTTTAAAGCACTTCAATTTCTTGGTTTACAAACTGACTAGAAAGTTATAGTTTTTTTGACAGTTTAGAACTGTCAAGGAAAAATGGATTTGTCTTCGACGCAAGTACAAGTAAATCTCTTGAAGAGGAAGGCATAAAACATAACTTGCTAGTCCGTTCGTAAACCAAGATATAAAAACACTTCCATATTCTTGTCGCTTAGTTTCAAAAGTCGGAAGCTTCAGGGGAAGAAACACAGGCACGCCCTGTTCGACGTCTTACTCAGATCTCCTCGGTCACACTCGGAATAGCAGTACTGTCGTCTTCTGGGCTTCGTTTCAAGCAAACACCTTCTTAAGAGATACACAGTCAAAGAGTTATCTACGCTTGCTCTATCGTTATTTTACCATCCAAGCTGTATGCAAGGCCTTCAGTACAGCAACCGTAAGGCGGCACCTTTCTTTTAGATATTTACCGCTTTCACTTCCCTTTGTTCAGGACCTTTATGTAAAGTTTATCAAGAAAGCGGTATACTCACCATTCGCATGCTTATCTTACGTGCTTCAAAGGGATGCGGCCGCCGAAAGACGACTTGTAGATGCCAGGCGGGCGATCGGCGACGCGATCCCCTGAGCAATCTTCATCTGCGGAAGACTTCAGGGTAAGAAACCGATGCAGCAGTTGGCTCTAAGGCACCATTGGGGCGGGTCACGTTTAAGCTGTAAGAAAGAAAAAAAAATATCCTCAGTGTTTCTAACGTATCTTTATTTATACTATGACAGTATATTTCTAAACGAGCCATCCGAAACTTCGTAGGCTGCACTGCAGAACGTCCGCTAATGCTTGTCAAAACATGACAAAACACAAAGCAGCATACGCTCTTACAACCCGCGCCGGCCTCCGCATCCTTCTGCTGCCACCAGGGAATGCGCCACGCGGTGAAGCGGACTTGCGAGATGGTGCCTGGGGATGCGGGGATGCACAAGATGTACAAGGGATCTGCCGAATTTTTCACATACACATTTCACTTGCATGCAATAACTCTCATTTATGCTCTTCTTTTTTCCTGAACTTTAAAAAGTCTTTTCATCTTACTAATGAGAACTAACAGACAAAGATGCCAAGGAAAGTATAGGGGACGTTACTAGAAGTAATTGTAATGTAAATGTGAAGAAAGAAAAGTGGACGAAAAGATAACTTGCCACCGGCAAGATCCGAACCTGCGACCTTCGAATAACGCGTCCGATGCTCTACCACTGAGCTACGGTGGCGGTCATCCCTCCGTCCACTTTTTATGGTATATATGTTCATTAAACGTGGGAGCATCAGTCAGCGCCGCCTGTTGCCATTAGGGCGAGTGTGGAACACTCTTCTTGCCTGTAGGCGTCACGTAGTACGTGATCTTATTACGAGCTGGCAGCTGACTAATAATCCCTCGCATACCACCTGAAGGCAACAAGTCTACCAGAACGAGACCCTCGCTATTAACGAAGGAAAGAAGTGTGAACTTAAGGGCTCGTTTGCTTTGTTAAACACAGTATTAATGAGAACTAACAGACAAAGATGCGAAGGAAAGTATAGGGGAAGCCATTAGCAGTAATGGTAACCTAAATGTGAAGAAAGGAAAGTGGACGAAAAGATAACTTGCCACCGGCAGGAATCCGAGCCTGCGACCTTCGAATAACGCGTCCGATGCTCTACCACTGAGCTACGGTGGCGGTCATCCCTCCGTCCACTTTTTTATGGTATATATGTTCATTAAACGTGGGAGCATCAGTCAGCGCCGCCTGTTGCCATTAGGGCGAGTGTGGAACACTCTTCTTGCCTGTAGGCGTCACGTAGTACGTGATCTTATTACGAGCTGGCAGCTGACTAATAATCCCTCGCATACCACCTGAAGGCAACAAGTCTACCAGAACGAGACCCTCGCTATTAACGAAGGAAAGAAGTGTGAACTTAAGGGCTCGTTTGCTTTGTTAAACACAGTATTAATGAGAACTAACAGACAAAGATGCGAAGGAAAGTATAGGGGAAGCCATTAGCAGTAATGGTAACCTAAATGTGAAGAAAGGAAAGTGGACGAAAAGATAACTTGCCACCGGCAGGAATCCGAGCCTGCGACCTTCGAATAACGCGTCCGATGCTCTACCACTGAGCTACGGTGGCGGTCATCCCTCCGTCCACTTTTTTATGGTATATATGTTCATTAAACGTGGGAGCATCAGTCAGCGCCGCCTGTTGCCATTAGGGCGAGTGTGGAACACTCTTCTTGCCTGTAGGCGTCACGTAGTACGTGATCTTATTACGAACTGGCAGCTGACTAATAATCCCTCGCATACCACCTGAAGGCAACAAGTCTACCAGAACGAGACCCTCGCTATTAACGAAGGAAAGAAGTGTGAACTTAAGGGCTCGTTTGCTTTGTTAAACGCAGTATTAATGAGAACTAACAGACAAAGATGCGAAGGAAAGTATAGGGGAAGCCATTAGCAGTAATGGTAACCTAAATGTGAAGAAAGGAAAGTGGACGAAAAGATAACTTGCCACCGGCAGGATCCGAGCCTGCGACCTTCGAATAACGCGTCCGATGCTCTACCACTGAGCTACGGTGGCGGTCATCCCTCCGTCCACTTTTTATGGTATATATGTTCATCAAACGTGGGAGCATCAGTCAGCGCCGCCTGTTGCCATTAGGGCGAGTGTGGAACACTCTTCTTGCCTGTAGGCGTCACGTAGTACGTGATCTTATTACGAGCTGGCAGCTGACTAATAATCCCTCGCATACCACCTGAAGGCAACAAGTCTACCAGAACGAGACCCTCGCTATTAACGAAGGAAAGAAGTGTGAACTTAAGGGCTCGTTTGCTTTGTTAAACACAGTATTAATGAGAACTAACAGACAAAGATGCGAAGGAAAGTATAGGGGAAGCCATTAGCAGTAATGGTAACCTAAATGTGAAGAAAGGAAAGTGGACGAAAAGATAACTTGCCACCGGCAGGAATCCGAGCCTGCGACCTTCGAATAACGCGTCCGATGCTCTACCACTGAGATACGGTGGCGGTCATCCCTCCGTCCACTTTTTAGGGTATATATGTTCATTAAACGTGGGAGCATCAGTCAGCGCCGCCTGTTGCCATTAGGGCGAGTGTGGAACACTCTTCTTGCCTGTAGGCGTCACGTAGTACGTGATCTTATTACGAGCTGGCAGCTGACTTACATGTAATTCAAAACCAATCTTAAAGCTTCAGACTCTAAGCTCACCAGATTTCATAGTTTTGTGGGTTTAGCGCATTTTAAGCGACAGAGTAGATTTTGTAAGTATTGGGGGGCCATTGCTCGCGGCAGCTACCAGTGACATCAGGTGTACCACAAGGAAGTGTCCTTGGTCGCTTGTAGTTTTCCATATACATAAATGATATCGTTGATGTAACTTGTGAGCCAGTTTGTATCCGACCTTTTTCTTACGATTTTGTGCTGTTTATTGAAGTGAAATGTTCAGAGGATGATGTATTCCTTAATTATAATTTACTGAAAATTCATAAATGGTGGGAACAGTGGGGCCTGGTTATTAACCCCCAGAAAACTGTTTTCATGAAAATAAGCAAGAAATAGCTATCGTCTTTCCTTTTCGTACTCGCTTGAATTAATTCCACTTGTTGAAATTATAAACTACATATACCTAGATGTAACTATTAGGGGTGTGCGAATATTCGAGTTTCGAATTCGAATCGAATACTACCTAATCGAATAATTCGATTCGACCTTCGAATAGCTGGTATTCGAAGTTTCGAATAATTCGACCAGGCGAAAATCTAAAACGCGACGAAGGCCAATGGTGCAACTTGGTTAGGGTGGGTGGCTAAAACAAGCGCTAACATCGTTGCAGTAGGCATTTTGTTAACGCTTGCACCGATATCCGTGTTCAAAAGCGAGTGCATGTTTATTTTAAAGGGTATTATGCCAATTCCGCACGTAAAAAAAAAAAAAAAAAGATCATGGGAGAACTGTCAAGCCCTCCACATCACTTCCGAAACGAAGGCACAGACTTGTAAGTTGGGTCGCGTACGCGACCCAACTACCCAACTACCTCAAACACATGCAGGTCGCGTGGTTGGGGCGCGTAAAACGTCCCGACTTCGGCCCGCGATACCCTCAGTGATCGGCTTCAATTGTGAAAATTTGTTCACGCTTTGCAGTCGCCACTGCCGCACCGCACCACTCGTTCGCAAGCTCCCATTGTTCCTGCGCGCAGCTAAAACGCAGCTGTGAACGGACGCCCGAAGATTTTTGGGCCCAGAGCACCTACGGCGATGAAGCACATCACCGTTGTCAGATGAGCCGTATTGCGCGACCATAGGAAAAAAACAAAAACAAAAAACAAACCTAGTTACCGTATTGCCTCTGTTAGCCTTTAGGATGTTAGGATTGGCGCTGATGACTCGAATGGGAGCTCTTCTATTAACATGCTTGCGCACCCACAAAAGCTGCAAAAAAAAAAAAAAACTAACAACTGCCTAATAAAGTTGTCAGCACGCCGTACCGTCTTTATCTTTCCTTTGTCTTGTCATATAAAAATACTATTCGATATTAATAATAATTGATGGAGCTTAACGTCCCAAAACCACGATATCACTATGAGAAACTCTGTAGTGGAGGACTGCGGAAATTTCTACCACCTGGGGTTCTTTAACGTCCTCCTAAACCTAAGCACGCGGGCCTCCAGCATTTTCGCCTCCACGAAAATGCTACTATTCGATATTCGACTCGAATTCGATATTTTTGGCCACTATTCGGCACTATTCGATTCGAATTCGATTCCAGATCAAATTTCACTATTCGCACACCCCTAGTAACTATCCCAAACACTTTCAAATGGAATTGACTCATATCGAACATCTGTGCGTCCTCCTTCCGAAAACAATGTTTTCTATGACATAATTCAAAACAAGCACCAGCTGAGGCAACGCAGTTAGCATATTTGTCACTTGTTCGACCAAAGCTTCAATACGCTGCTATTGTTTGGGATCCACACACGAAACAAAACATCGTTGCACTCGAGAGGATTCAGCGGAATGCTATACGGTTCATTTATTGAAGGTATCAGCAGACTGACTCCCCAGCCATCTTAATGTTTAAACACAGTATTCAAACATTGCAGCTTCGGCGCACGATACAAAGATTGAAGTTTTTTTTCGCTGAAACACGGGAAAGCAGCTTTAAATCGAGATAATTACATATCGCCCATTTTAAACCGACAAACGAGGCATCGTCATGCTGAGTGCCTTAATCTTTTCAGTACCAGAACTTATGCGTTCAAATTTGCATTTTTTCCACGCACAATAAAGGAGTGGAACGCCCTCCCATCGACATGGTTGCACAGAGCTTAGCTAATGGACCGAATTATTAAATAGGTCGTAGTGGTATTTTCTTTCTGCTTTGATGGAACCTTACATTGGTGCTCCTGCTTTTTTAGTCGCGCGCCGGCGCACAATCTCGGAGGCCATGCATAAAGCAGCAATCAAATCCGACAGGAAAAAATTAGCACGCAATTAGTACGTTGTTGAAAGTAGCACAGATAGATGTCATTTTAACATACCCACATTTGCCTCATTGACACTTTGATAATCAGGTGAGTATTTTTGGAGTTACGAATTTAATTAGGACTTATTAATTAATTCACATTAACGAAAAAAAAATAGTAGCGGCTACTACAGTATACTGGGAATAATATGCACAAGGCCTGCTTCGCGTAACGCCGTCCCGCTTTTTTAAAATCATGCTGCGTGATAAGTGGGACACCCTGTATATAGACACACTGATTTAGTTTTTGTCCTGCTATCAGACATTCAACTTTGTTTCTTGTTATATTGCTTGGCGTTTTTCTTCTTTTTTTGTTGTGTTTATCTAACTGTATCTTATGTAGAATGAATTAGTTGAATGTATTTGTATCCACTACTGCTAGGGCCTCAATAGTGGCCAGCAATATTCTCTAAATGAAATGATAAATAGAATAAAATAAATCTCATTGGTGCAGCCCGTTGCGACTGCAGTCGCGCGACTCAATAATCGAACGACTGAGCCAAAGCAGTCGCTTTGCGACCAAAGTGACTATTTGCAACCACATGCGACCGGTCGATTTGCGACTAACTTGGTCGCGCGACCAGTGCTAGTCACAAATGTGAACAAGCCTTTACAACAGCGGAATGCGTGCCGATGGATGGGAAGCGCGGCGGAGGATTGCAAAGGGCTGGGTGGAGCGACGAAATTAGGAGACATAAAATGGAAGCACCACACGCAGGTCAGAGACGGTTGGAGATCGTTGCTGAAAGCGGTCTTTGTCTTGCAGTGGGCATAAAATAGGCTGACGGTGATAATGATGCCGAGTGTGGCCCGAGTACGTAATACTGCACACTCGGTCGTTGGTTAATGTTAAAGGAGTACTGACACGATTTTGGAACATCGCAATAGGGACATTTTTCGTTTGCTTGGTATGCAGTGTCAACGCTGTCCCCACACCGGAGTCAGACAACAAGTATAAAATATTTTATTGCGATAGCAATTATATGGACACTCTCGGCTGATTTTCGCCGTCGCCGTCTGTCGACGCCGTCATGTCCCAGATATGTATGTGTATGTGTATATTTTAAAAAAGCATAAAGAAAAAAATTATTTAGTAGAAAAAAATTCCAAACCACCTGACCGAGGATTGGAACCAGCGACCCCTCGCTCCGCAGACTGCTGCGCTAGCCAACACAGCCACACGCGATGCTCGGGCCAGCGATATAACGGCGAGCTATTCATATGCACCATTTGCCGCTCGCGGTACGCAGATCTCGGAATGGCTTGAGCGTGTTTTCCTCTCACGCAACGCATTTACAGTTTGTTTCAAATTGAAAGCTGCCCTTGAGATGCGCACGAAAAAGTGGCGCCCTGATGTACCACCCACGATGTAGAAGGAAAAAAAAGAACACCGGGCACACTTGGCGTCAGACACCACCGCGTGGCAGGAGACGCAGAGGGGTCATACCGAAGTGCCGCAGTTTAAAAGAAAAAGAAGTATCAAACAGCGTGGAAAAGTCATATAACCAATGCTTGGCCAATCCCCCTGAGTGGGTATGAGCCATATCAGACGCAACAACAACAACAACAACAACAACAACAGCGTCGGCTTCTTTATTGTGGACACTCGCAGCGCGTTGCTCAAATACGAACACGTAACTGCGACAGTTGACAGGTCACGCTTGTCTTGTGTATACCTATGCGTCCTTTTAGAGCGTCCTTCTTTGTGCTGCGGCGGCGCGTTGCAAGTATCGAGCTGCTTGTCGTTCTTCGTGTGAAAAACTAATTTCTTGCTATCGCATTCATTGCTTCGCCCTAGTGGCGAAACTGTGACTTTTTTATTTTGATTTTAAAGTTTTCGTCTCTGAGCATCTGCAAGCCAGCTCAACTGCAATGGACATTATCCCGACGACGAGTCAAGACAGTTCCTGAGTTTGCGAGCACGGCGTCCTGCATGCAGCCTAAATTGCAGGAATCACTGTCAGGGTCACTGGACGACAATTCACTCATCGTTGTTTACGTGCACTACGAGCATATGACATATTTGCCATTAGTACGTCGCCAGTTGCTGTCTTCCCGTGACGTCACACTGCTCTGATGCGTCACTGAGAAGCCGCCTCTTCGATACCGAAACCGAAATTGCTGTTTTGTGGTAGCGGTACTAAAAAAGTCACAGTTTCACCGCAAGGGTGAAGCAATGAATGCGATAGCAAAAAATTGTAATGTTATACGAAGTGAGGCTGGCAGCTAACTCTTTTTGGATCCGATCTCACGCAACTCTAGAAAACGCTTGTTTAAGAGAATTCTCTTCGCGTTGAGAGCGCAGCACGCAGAAGGGTACACCGGCCCCCCGCCGTCGGCCGCCGAGAAGGGGAGATAACGCGCGCGCGCGCCCGCGCTCGTAAAATCGAACGTCACCCCCCCCCCCCCCGCGCGCGCCCCCCGCTCGTAAAATCGAAGGTCGCTCGAGGGACCCCCCCCCCCCCCCTCGCGTCTTTTCACGCTCACGAACGACGGGCGGGCCCGGTTATATATATACATATACATATACGGCAAATGACGCCGACGCCGACGGCGAAAACCAGCCGCGAGTGTCCATATAATTGCTATCGCAATAAAATATATCCAATGCTTTCCCAAGCACTAAGACACTCTTTATAGGCTTCTCGACACCAGAACATTTATTTAGACCAAAATATTCGAAAATTTTTAAAATGCCTGTCAGTACGCCTCTAAGGGGCCCAGCAACACTTTTTCAGCATGGTCAGAAAACGCTGCCGATGGGTATTCGAGGCCCCTGAGAACACGCGAGCCAAACATTATAGCGCAGCACGCGGCCTGGAACATACAATTAATTCTCAGTCAGCTAGAAATTGTTCCCTCGTCTTTCTACAAATGATGTTATATACCCGAATGACCGCACCATATACCCAAGTTCACGGACATTGGTTGATTTGAGCATCGCGAGCTGCATAGTTACCGCGGCCGCCGCGGGAGGTGCCCGTGCGCGCGCTCGCGATCACACTGGGAGTAAGCCGCACGTTCAAAGAAGTGAAAAAGTGCCCGATTTCATGACGCACGCATGACGTGACTTCTTTCCACCGTGCCATCTCTCCCTGCTTAGATTCCAGCGCGCTCGTCGGGACGAGAGAAAGCAATTGAGAGAGAGAGAGAAACCTGGAGTGCCAACATGTTGGAAAGAAGACAGTACCGATACGCTTTTTTTTAACACGAAAGTGTTTTATGCCGGGGTCCACCCCGGCTCCTCTGACGTATTTCCGTCACGGATATGACGTTGTAAAATATCATCTAACACATTGAAATCAAAGAAAAAACTAGAAAAAAAATGCCGTCGCCGGGCGTCGAACCTACGACCTCTCGTTCCGCAGGGCGCGGCGCGAAACCACACGGCCATAGGAGCGTACGTACCTCACGATGCTAACGGCAAGCTATTTATATACACCATATACCGTTGGCGGTCCTCAGAGCTCGTCGACTTCAGAGCGTTTTCGTTATCACTAGCGAGATGGCGCGAAGGTGGCACGGGGTGCGAGCTCTAAAGGTCGTCGCGCCTCTCGCTGCGATGAGCGCGCGCCTCCACGGGGCGTGGTCGCTCGTGCGCGCGCGCGCTTATCTTGTGATCGGGGCATTGAGGCGCTTTCTACGTCTTGTGATTCCACCGCAAGTTTGCTTTGAAGTTACAGTGGTTAAAGAGTTCACGAAGGTCACTTCGCTCGCCGCAGCGGCCGCGTTTATGAAAGGAGCGCGCTGCTCACACACGAAGTAATAATTGTGACAGTTGTTCGCGCTCGTCCTGTGTATACTTGTGCAGTCGTTTCGTGTGTCTTTCTTTGTGTTAGAGCAGCGCGCTTTAGGTGTCGAGCTGTGACAGTTAGTCCGCGCTCGTCCTGTGTATGCTCATTTCGTGCGTCCTTTCTGCTTGAGGTGCGCGCAAGTTTCGAGCTGCTTGCCGTTGCACAATAAACGCTGAACTACCTCTGTGAAGACATGTTTCACTTTCGTGTTATGCCGATTCCTTTGACAGAGGCATCAGCCATGTTTTTTACTATTTTGCGCAGCTGCGTTATCGTCAAGAAGTGAAACCAGGGTCGGTATCTTGTAGCGATGGCTTTTCCGATGCTAACACCTTTCGTGCTTTTCGCACTGAGTCAGCGGTCAGAGCGAAGGTCCGTCCACGTTATCAACAAGTCCAGCCGGCCGCACCAGGTGTCGCCATACCCTCATGGACCGAATGAACAACGCTGACAGAAGACTGCTTCATCACCGCGCTGTACAGTCGCGCTACACTAGCACGAAGCCTTTCTGAACGCCTGCACTGCCACAATTTTGTACTCTAGCGCCGCTACGACCCATGAAGATGTGGGCTCCTACGACTGGCAAGCGATTACTTTCGAAAATACTTGCGTATGATTATCACCGGGTGCGTCGGCGTCGTCGAGCGTCAACGGCACAGTGTGAAACCACCGTTTTGTCGCCGTGGCCCCTCGAAGAACGAACGCCTCGAACAAGTGGAAGTACAGGGTCCATCAAAAGTTTCCACGCCACTATCCCATGTATTCCAACGGCAGCGTGGCCTGGGAACTTTTGACGGATCCTGTTCCTAGGGAAGCGATTGCCCGGAGCTGCTTCACCTTCCCCTAAACTTCATTGCTTCACTCTAGCCACCGTAGCTGCAGGCACCGGCACCAAGATGTCTCCGACACATAAAACCGTGGACATGAGCATGTCGTCATCCATCGAGCCATATAATTACTCACGTCATTTTGCTGGCACCAACACTTGAAAGCGTTAAACAGCTAAACATACGCAGCACAATTGCTCGGACTCAGAAACACAAGACTCGCAAGGGCAACGTGATCAGACCACGGGAAGCATGGAAGCCCCTCCGATAATGATGAGCCCACGCCAACGCGACAGCTCTCAGGGCAAAAACAGACATACATCTTGAAGCATTTGCTGTCGCTTACTGCCTGCGCTAAAATTATTGTAAATGTCACAAGTACAATCTTAAAATAGCAACATATTGGTAATCTCATCATGAACCTTCGCTTTAAGAAATCAACTTTGAAAACTCGTTATCTGTGTTTATTGTCTGAAATACTTTATATCTAAAGGAGAAAGACGTTTAGAAGCATGTTAGCATTTTTCGAAACCAACGAACCAGTTACGTTTTGTAAAAAAAGTTTGGTACAGGGAGAAAGAAACGAAACAAGAGCCATAGCTAAGTGACCTACATTTTGTAATATTCCACCTGGCGGGAAACTTCTTCACTGAGCCGCAACAAAGGGGAAAAAAAAGAAAAACGGGAAGACGCAGTGGGCTCCGAACCTGCGAAGTCGTGCTCGTAGTATCCAGTAATTGTGACCTGTCGTCGTTCATAGCACTCGGCTATCGCTTCAACGTAGTGCGGCTGGCAAAAACCAGGTTTATATCTATACAGTACCCCCGGGCACTTGCCATGAAAACTGCGATTTTGCAACGACTGTTCTGCCATTGAAAGGGCGGCTGCTGCAACCAGGTGACAGCTAAGTCACTGAAGTTGATAAATGCCGAATATTATGCCAGTCGGTGCAATAGTTTTATCGTGGGTTACTTTTTAGTGACCGAAAAAGCCCCCGAAATATCTGCGTTTCCATAGACTCCCATACTTCAAACTTCGACCGCAATTTGGAACGGGTTTTCGGCCGTAAGTAATGGTACCGCTTACATGTTTTGTCGGGCTAAGCGAGTAGAGCCTACTTACGCGGGAATTTTTAAAAGATGGCTTCGATGATTAACTTATTCGCGAAAAACGACGCTCTCCCATAGAAAACCTTCGAATGTTCAGATCTGGTGCACTCGTAATCGTACGGTTGCCCTGCAGCCGCGCGGACCACTTGGTGACACTAACTTCCCACTGCGCGGTCTCCACCCACTTGCTGCGCCATATGTGGCCAATGGCGTGCGAATTCGCTCCCGTCACTTCTCGTGCACCCTCCGCCCTGGCGTCCAGAGATGTCGATCGCATTGTGGCTCAAGGCCTATACCATTGCTCGTGACACCCCTGACTATTGCAGCCTGATGGCAAAGCTTCTGCTCCTAGGGATATTGTGCTCTACATGCCAGCACTAGTGAAGCCGAATAGCTAAATAACTGTAGGGGAGCAAAATGATTTCGGAGCGTTCCACAACGTAATCTCCGCCAACCAGCTCAGTATTTTGGGGGGATAGGATCTATCTATCTATCTATCTATCTATCTATCTATCTATCTATCTATCTATCTATCTATCTATCTATCTATCTATCTATCTATCTAGCCGCCTACGTCTGGATGCTCTCGTGATCGCCTCCTTAACTTGAGGTCGACCAAAGTTCGTATAGAAGGATAAGGAAGATTTCACGAATATGCCTGGCTGGTCGTGACTTGAATAACATGAAAATCCCGTCACGTACATATGTCGTCAAACTCATTTCTCCAGACACGTGTGGCGCATACCCGTATACCACGGGCCGCGGTATGCGGGTATGCGCCACTGGTGGTTGACATTCAACGCGGAAATTTGGGCTAGTTGGTGGGAGTAGAACTTGTGCATCTTAGCAAGCACAGCAGAAAAAACACAAGAGAAAGGAACACGTAGACAGGACGGGCGCTAGATATAAATTGTGTTTGACAATTTATATCTACGCAGGAACGGTGAGGACAGACATTGGTGATTTAAATGCGAGAGCGTGAAGAAAAACTGACGTAAGCGGCGTTGACCCGACGAATGCAAGGGATATAAATCAGAGTCTCAGCAGGAATCGAACCTAAACATTCTGCGTGGCAATCAAGTATTCTACCACAGAGCCACGTCAGGTCTCGAAACTACTGTGGAAAAATACCCTATGCAGGCGTAATATTGATGAAAGGTCAATTGTGGTTGCAGTGCTGGTTATCTAATTTTAAAAAACATTATATATGTACTCCTATGATGAGAGAGTCATGTCGGGTTAACGTCAATTGGATACATAAGCGCCATCCACTGTAGTTGGTTTACGTAGCACTTTCCAGGGCTACGATCCTCGTAAGCACAAGTTCTACATATCAACTTACGGCTTCTGGTGTTGGCAATACCCATGTTTCTGTTGGTATCGTTACACAGCTGTAAAGAACTTGTTATATGAAACATATGCGAGTGTTCAACGTATATGTCTGCGCGTGCAACATTTGTACATATGCTTAGCGTCATTTTGTAACATTTCGCTCAATAAAAAAATTACAACCCAGCCACCTTACCTCCGCATGCTTCGCATAACGTCGATTCCCATAATACTTGGGATCTGCCGAATTTTTTTTTCAAATGCGAAGCATCTTATTGCTCGGGGCTATGTCCGTCCCGCGTCCCGTGTCCCGCGTCCCGCGTCCCGCGTCCGGCCACTTTCATGAAGTAGGGAAGCACCCATTATGCGAACCAGAACACTGTAGTAATATGAAGGCCGTCAACCACTACCACAGTCATCAGAGTCATGGCCGAGAGCACAGAGAGGCTGCTTAGCAAAGGCTAGGCAGGTGGTGTCTGTCGCCCAGGTTGACCCCATTCCTTGATCTTGCTTGCATGTGTTTGGAGGGGGGCTTAGTCCGTCCCTCCTTCCCGCGTTCCCGCACCACCAGAGCGCATGCGCGTCCCCTCCACCTCTCTCTCTCTCTCCTTTCCTACGCTCACCCCCCTTTCTCTCCGCTAGGAATCCTCTACGGAGCGGCCCCCCGCGTCCCGCACCCCCCGACAGTGCATGCGCATTCCCTCCCCCCTATCCTCTCCTGCGCTCACCCCCTTTCTCTACTCTAGGAATCATCTACTCTACGGAGCGGCGCCCGCGTCCCACATCCCCACAGCGCGTCCTCTCCCCCCTCTCTCCTCTATGAATCCTCTACTCTACGGAGCGGCTCCGGCGTCCCACATCCCCACAGCGCATGCGCGTCCTCTCCCCCCTCTCTCCTCTAAGAATGCTCTACTCTACGGAGCGGCTCCCGCATCCCACATCCCCACAGCGCATGCACATCCCCTCCCCATTCTCTCTCCTCTCCTACGGTCCCCCCCCCGTCCTCTCGTCTAGGAATCCTCTACGGAGCGGCGCGCACGACAGGTGGTGCGACAGCTGCATACTCCGCTGGGGGGCGCCACGGTAGTTCCACGGTATAAAAATGACGGAGCGCGCTAGCCTCATTCTCTCTCCTGTGCAGCGCCGCGATGAGCGCCCGGACCGCTGCCGTGAAACGAGAGCGGCGACGTTCCTCCCGCTCAAGCTAATTATCTCCCCGCTGCTTCGCATCCACACATGGTTCCCTTTAGCGGGAGATGGGGAAGTTTTTTAGATGCGAAGCATCTTATTCTCGGGGCTCTGTCCGTCCCTCCCGCGTCCCGCGTCCCCCGTCCCCCGTCCCGCGTCCGGCCACTTTCATGAAGTAGGGAAGCACCCATTATGCGAACCAGGACACTGTAGTAATATGAAGGCCGTCAACCACTACTACAGTCATCAGAGTCATGGCCGAGAGCACAGAGAGGCTGCTTAGCAATGGCTAGGCAGGTGGTGTCTGTCGCCCAGGTTGACCGTATTCCTTGATCTTGCTTGCATGTGTTTGAAGGGGGGCTTAGTCCGTCCCTCCTTCCCGCGTCCCACACCACCACAGCGCATGCGCGTCCCCTCCCCCCTCTCTCTCCTACGCTCACCCCCTTTGTCTCCTCTAGGAATCCTCTACTCTACGGAGCGGCCCCCCGTGTCCCACACCCCCCTACAGCGCATGCACGTACCCTCCCCTATCCTCTCCTACACTCACCCCCCATTCTCTACTCTAGAGAGAACGTCTACAGAGAGAACGTCGAACGTTACCTAGAGAAGGCAATGACACAGTACATACAGCCACACGCCCTTCGTGCTTGCGGGTGACTTCAACGTGGATATAACCACGAACGACTGGCTCGTCCACCACATGATAGACGTGTACTCGTGGCGACGCATTTCCGACGACAACATACAACCGACAACCATAAAGGGGAACGTGCATAGACCTCATCTTCGCAAACTTCACAATGAAAACTCTTCAAAAGCACCCCTGACGCTACACTTCACCGATCACAAGGCCGTCGTCTTCAAAGCGCCCCGTGCACCGACGCAAGGAATCGCACACGTTCCCTAAATAAACACGCAACCACCACATTCTCCGTCTTGTCTTATACATTCTCATTTATCCTTTCAATAAAATTCCCGCTCAAGCTATTCCATCTCTCCGCTGCTTCGCATCCACACATGCTTCCCTTTAGCGGGAGATGGCGAAATTTTTTTTTTCTAAGGGGTGGACTGCAGTGCGTGGCAACGACGCTCAATACCCTTTTCGATAATTTAGTTGTGTAAAGCAGTGCGATTGATCGATTTATAAGGTGAAAACAGCATATGTCAGGAATCTATCCAGAGATCAGCGGGGAGCATCAGAAGAACAAAATCAGGTGCTCCCAGCCAGACAAGCATATTTGGCTTACTTCTGGGAGAAAAAAGAAATGATTATACCACAATTAAAAGAGAATTATGGCCTGCAGTGTGTGATTAGCTCGGTTGTATGACGCTTTGTCGGCCGCAACGTGAAAGGATGAATGAGCTATTGCTGGCGGAAAAGTCGTTGGTACAATACATACACAAGTAACGAACCGCTTCTTTGTCGTGCCGCATTCCGAGTGGAACGATGAACGCCAGAGGAGTCGTATTTCACAGGAGTACTTATATTTCCTTCAATTAATAGCTCACACGAGGCCGGCTTTCTTTTATTGCATGGATTAGCAGTGAGTGCTGAATAAGAGAAAATTCGCACGGTCCCCCATGCATGTGCCTAAGGCTAAGACCATTCGAAGGGGAAACCCAAGCGACGATGTCATGCGACGGTCACATTTCGCCTTTGATGAGGCATCTAAGGCTTTCGCCTTAATAACGCGCAAATGAATCCTGACAAATGTGGTTACAATTCGCGTAGTTTTTCTGGCCACAGCCTTACGAGGCGATACTGCCAGTTCTCAATCCTACATCAGCGAAGGTCGTCCTAATGATAGCGCCTGCTAGCACATGCGAGCGCCCAGTTGAAGATTTTGTTTTTGCTGTCAATGTTGAAGAACACCGCAATTCAAAGAGAGGAAACTGCGTGGCAGTGTTTGTGAAGACGCAGTGACGACACACAGGAAAGGTCAAAGCAACAACACGGGGGCACACAGGATAAGGATTTTATTTTCAGCACCAGAGACTGAGCAAAATCACGTAACTTTAGGAAGGCATCACACCTCGGTAACTTATTCCAAGTTAGAAAACTAAGGAACTGTAAGAAAAGCAAAGAGCACAGTAAGACTGGCGGTATACATAACGGACATTATTCACAAAACAAGATTTTCAGCTTCAACACAAATTACACATGCAAGCATCACGTAACAAGTGTAGCGACGATGCTCAGTCTGGTTATGGAATGACAACTGTTCTGTCCCTCAAGGAAAAAAAAAGTAACACAAGTGGGGACTCACCCTGTTTGGATTTTAGTGCCCTATTCACAGAGGGATATATTTCACATGGGGATTAAGGATTGTCAATTCCAGGATACACGTTGAACAAGTGACGTGTCTGCAGTGGTTCTTTGTAGGGCCTTGCTGCGGATGTTGAACGCTTTTGTTTTGTTGCCCGTCGTAGCATGCTTTGTGTTTTTTTTTTTTTACATTGGAGATGGAGTCATATTATCGCTAGCAGTGCTGAGTACAGGCGCAAGCATTTTTTTTTTAGTTTTAGGGTTTAGGAGAGTATAAGAAGAATTAAAAGGCCAATGTGTAGATACAAGAATGCTCAGATTCAGTCATATTCGCGACTGTAAAGACGCTAGAACGAACCATGGAAGTCCATCAGCTTTCAGTCTTATTAGGGTAGAAGTTTGGGCTAGTTGGTGTCAGTGAAATTGACTTCTTGAGGCTATTGATCTTATTGTGTGCAAGCATCAGAATAGAAATCAACAAATGAATTGCTTCTCCCTGTATAGCAAAAAAGTGATAAACCCTTCAGGGAATGGTTAAGGTTTACGTCGCGAGATGCATCAAAATAAAAATTACATCTCCATATTCTATGTTACCGGGCCCGCCGCGGTGGTCTAGTGGTTATGATGCTTGACTGCTGACCCGAAGGTAGCGGAATCAAATCTCGGCCGCGGCGGCCGCATTTTGGTGGAGTCAAAATGACGCCGTGTGCTAAACCCGTGTGCTTAGATTTAGGGGGCACGTTAAAAAACTCCAGGTTATCGAAATTTCCAGAGCCCTCCACTACGGCATCTCTCATAATTATATTGTGGGTTTGGGACGACATGTCCCAACAGTTATTATTATTTCTAAGTTAATGCGCGTACAGTCTTGCAGATGGGCCTTGTTGATGTACAAGTTCACCCATCTGACGAACGGTTACACTAACAATGAAGTTCTGCTGGATTAAAGAGTGGATTACTACGGACTGAACAACTTTTTCTAATAACAATGCTAAGTTCATCACAAGAAGGGACTATACATGTGTGCAACAGTAAGATATGACTTTGGCGCAACACTGACAAGGTATTTGCTGACGTTGCTCACCTCACGCTAAAAATAACGGCTATTATCACAAGGAACGTCGCACAATACGCGCTTTTTCTTTAGTTCAGAATGGCATGCGCATAAAGAGGGCGTCTACAAGTTATTCCTTTCTTTGTCACTAACCGTTTTTGTAAGCTTCAGATCACTCCGCCGTTTTGTTCTCGCCATTTAAGTCTCATGTGCCCAAATAACCACAATGCATCGCAGATGCTTACCGTATACGATTAGTAAAGCGGGTGCAACGGCAGACTACATTTAGTTGAAAGCCATTATTCAAACACAAATTAAACGATACAACTTAACGGAAACCGATCTATTCCAGATGTTTTGTGGATGTACTTTGCAATTCTGTCACAGCACATGGGTTACTTGAACATGTAGACAACGCTCCTAAGACAAATTTTACAGTGGTATTAGCTAAATGCACTGATTTCGCTAATCGAAATTTTCTTTAATCACTTTGACAATTTAACAGAAAGATAATTCTGTGGTTAGGACTGAGCACGCCCACGTATCACCCGTTCAATTCCATTCCTAATTTTTTAACGGTGTTTTCCCTTGCTCTCAGGTCCCCATGGCTATGCACGTATTCGCGTGACATATTTTGCCTACAGGAAAGTGCCGAGAGTATTAAAGGAACGAAACAAGTTTAGCTTCAAAGGATGTAAAAATTTGAAAGCAGAGTTTTAAGAAACGTATCTTGAAAATTTGCTGCGAAACATATCTTGCAAACACATCATAAGCACACACATTCTAAACTTATGCACAATTTGTCCGCCATGCTAAAAAAAAGTGTCCTTGGCTAGCTGGATATCGGACTTTCTTTCCCAGCGTCCTCAATATGTACAGGGGGGTCAAAAGTTCGCAGGCCCCTATCCCATGTATTTCTATGGAAGCATGGCCTACGAACTTTTGACCAGGACTGTATGTTTAAACTCTACTAATTCACCCTTAGTGCCTGTTTCATCAGAGGTTCCCCAAGTTTCGGTGCTGGGTCCTCTTTTATTCCTGCTTTAAATAATGATGCTCCCGCCACACCTCAATTAAGATACCCCATTCTGCAGATGACTGCGTTATATATCATACCATGAAATCCCCAACTGATCCTGTCCTTAACAATTCTTTCACTGATTTCTGTAACCTGGTCCAAAGCATCGCAAATGAATGTCATCTTTCCCAAGACCACCTCCATGCCTTTTGCACGACGTTCGTGCCCTTTCTTATTTTGCTATACCTTTAATAATATTCATGTGGGAGGTCGAATTGAAATATTTACATTTCATTAATATTACATTTCATAATAATATTACATTTCATTGATAGGTCGAATTGAAATATTTAGATATCCTCCTAACACGCCATTCGTCGTGGTCTAAAGACACTGATGTCACCTGTAACAAGGGCCTCAAAAGAATAGTTTCTTTATATCATCTTGCTCTTCAAGAAATTCAACTTCTGACATGTAAAACCTTCAATCGCCTATTCCTCGAATATGGCTGCGTTGTATGGGATTCATACGGATATTGTGATACCGAGAAACTATAATCTGTGCGAAAAAGGCAGTGTGCTTGTTCCGTAGGTGATGCGACAACGATTTTTTGCCGTCTTATTTTCTTCCCCAGCTTGTTCGCGATATTCTTGCAGTGCGTCACTGTCCCAATTGCCTAGAATTCTTTTACAATTTAATCAATTATCCTCGTCTCTCTTATCTAGATAACTATTTACTTTTTCTGAACCTTCATCACCACACACGCCCTAAATATTTCAACCCCTTTAGCCCACACTGACTGCTTCAAATATAGTTTTTTCCGACGAACAATCGAAATTAATTACCGAGAAACACCCGTTCCCTACCCTGAAAGAATTCACGCAAGCCTACTTATAAATGTTTGTACGTTTGTTGTGAATCCAACTCCTGCAATATCCTCATCGGGGCTGCAAGATGTATAAACAAAATCAATAAATATATTTCGCAGGTAAAGCTCATCATCAGTCTGTTTTCATAGCTTTGCAGTGTTCGCTGCAACATTTAAAAGACGTCGATTGAAGATTTTGAAGAGGTATTTCTTATGTTGCACGACAAAGGATTTCTGGAAATTCGTATTACTTCCTCCTTGTTCTGCTTCATTTCTACAATCAAGGAATATTCTCTAAAGTAATTGCTAAGCCAATTAGTGAAGTTTAGGCAACTTTTAACAGAACAAGATTTTGTCCGCCCACTCAAGTAATTCAGATTAAGTGACAGGAATGCCACACCAGCCCCAACGTACCTTCAATACATCTGTTTTTCATTCAAGCCTTGTTCGGCATGTAGTCTCCATTTGTACATAGCACCTCTCAAAGTGTTGGGTTGAAGAATGCCACAAGCGTACTCTTTCGCATATGTCTGAGATCATAAACATGCTTAAGGCTTTGTTATTCAGTTCACAAGCAGCAGGAAAGCTAAAATAGAGGACATTTCTTTCTGAATTTACGTTTAATTTCCAGAAAACTTATTTCTCTAAATTTGGGACGCACGCACGCTATACTCATGCCACTGAGCGTCTAAAAAGTCCTCTTCTAAGTGTCGTGCTTCACGATAAGCGCAGAAAATAGGTACTACCTTTACAGAAATGAAGATGTTTTTCTGGTTGGGATGGGTTCTGGTTTAAAGGAGTACTGGCAGAAAAATTATGTATCTCGTGTTTTTCTGTTGAAATAGGAAGCTAATGAGCCACTAATCACGGCTGGAAGCCTCGTTTCCTCGAGTTCGCTACGGCTAATTACTTGGAGACGCTTTTATAGCGCCCAGTCGCAGTTTGGGTTTCAGGGAGCGGTGAGAGAGGCGATGCCAGATTTTCTCTTTTTTTCTTTTTTTTTCTTTAACACAGCTGGCTACGTGACCACCCGGCAAAGAGTGCACGTGAGTGCTGCTTTGACAACTGCGGCAGGCATCACAACAAGGAATATGGCAACCAACAGAAAATCGACACGTAGGTGGTTCTTGGTTGTTTACATTGCAGCTAAATTGATGTCGATGTCGCGAGGTGCTCCGTTTTGCACTCAGCTGCACGGCATACATTTTAAGGTTGATTTTAAATATGTTCTACGCTATATTTGCAGCTGATATTTTGCAGTTGATGTGTGTGTGTGTCCACACAAACTTACCTCCCAAATTTTCTAGTCTTCAAGTTTTTGCGTGAGTACTTCTTTAAGGTCTGGTCAAGCATACCAATGCCCTGTTTATTAACAAAATCTGACTATATTTGTGAATGCAGCTGTAAATAGTTTTTATTGACATTTTCGCTCACATACGATGTTCATGTAAGGACTCGTCGAACGTACTAGTTATATATCTCACGTCTGCGTACGGCAGGGCCTAGCGCATTCATGTTATACTCCGCAACGAACGGGCTGGAACTTCGCCTGAAACATGGAGTGTTAGTGTTATCGATAAAAGCTGGTGCCTTCTGACAACGCCTCCTCTCTTTTTTTCAATGCCAGTGCAAACGCTCGCTCCTCAATGGGAGCCGTCAGTCCGCTTTAGTTCAGGGAGTGGTCGTGATGCGACGCTGCATAAAGGGTAGGGCTACTTGCGTCACACATGCGTCCAAGCGCTTTCCCACGGAGATGCGATAGACGCGTTCTCCCTCTCCAATATCATGCGTCTGTCAGATTTCTTCCTTCGCGCCCCTTCTTTGTAGCTCAAAGCAATGCCGCCGCCACCTCACAGCACTCGTGTGGCACCTCTTACAGGCAGAGCATGCACTGCAGCGTCGCAGTGACGCGTCCCCATTGGTTGCCCGCATAGCGCCACGAACGGAGACGCGCTATCTCAAAACACCGTGTCTCTTACAGAGCCAGCGTGACCGCCAACATAGTGAACACGAGGGATGCAAGACGCCGCCCCACGGATCTGTACACAACTGAACAAAAAAATTACTTCATATGATTTCCGTCGTGAGGCACCACATAAAGGGTGCTCTCCCCCATGACCGCAAAACACACGCGAAGACTACGTGATGGGCGAGAGTTGGAAAGGGCTAGAGGAGAGGGTGGTGAACGGCTGGAACGGGCGCATTTGGCTGGCATTGATAAAATAGAGGAGGCGTTGCTTCTGACTACCAGCGTTGGCGTGAGTAGGCCGACACATAAAGAAGGCTACCAGCGCACCATGAAATTGCCAGCGACGAAACGCCAAGTCACGTAACGCTAAAAGGGATCCATGTGGCTTCCTCTGAGGAAATACAACACAACTAGAAACCGTAATTTGGGCTCTTTCATGTAAGACATATGATACCGCTACAAAAGCAGCTCGGGAAGTTTGGTTCATGTCCAGAAGAAAGATGAGGCGCAGATGAGACAAACATGTGGTGACTCAAGAAAATCATGCCTGGCAAGATATGATCACAATAAGGATCACACGAGTGGATTCAAAATTTGAAAACTCGCAAATCTTCGTCTTTTTTTTCAGTCTTGTCCTGCCTTCACATTATTTTCTCTGATAAATATAGTATATGCTCGTTCAAGGAACGTTGCTCAAGAACTTCTCAATTTTGCGCCGATTTTGTAGTAACGGCTCATAAGTGAACGCGCTTGCTAATTTCGTCGCATTAGCCGCACCGTTTAGTTATATTTATTCTTTTTTGGTGTAATAAAAACATCAATGACTCTACTGCAGACACAGCTATTCTATTTTCAGGAGACTTTCTGTTTGCTGAATTGCGTAATATGTGCATTTTTTCGACCTACACTAGTGCAACATTTATGAGGGACGTCTGTAAAGAGAACAAGAACATTAAGGCGATCTCAATGTTCCACTGAAGCGCCTTTAATGGCGCTAGCACACAGCCTTTTGTGAACACTCGTTTCACTTGTGTAGACTTTGGAGTATAGGTAGGTAGGTAGTAAACTTTATTAAAGTCCTGAAGTAGTCATGCCCCAGTTTTCATTGAGGGAGGACCGCGGGCCGCTCCCACGTCGGGACGGGAAAGCCAAGTGAAAGAAAACAATTCTGCAGTGGGTACGTTCCATCTTGATGGCACATACACCCAAGAAAACAGTCTGCTCTTTCAATTAACTCATTCAAATAGTTCAAGCGCACTCGAGGAGTTGAGCTCCGCCAGGTGCCGCAATCTGTTAAAAAAGCGTGCTGATTCAATACGCTTCATTTTAGTTAATTATCCTCACAGATAAGTGGTTCTCATCTTAAACAATCTCATCTTCTAATATCATGTACGTCCTGTACAACTCTTAACTTGGACTATTCCTTCTTTTTATGTCAATTTTCATTGTTTATTGGTGTTTTGTCAGTTCGAGCCAACGCTCAGCTTTCTGGGAGAATTTCATTACGCTGCTTGAAAAACAATGTCGCTAGGCGGTAGCGCCAAAAAAAAAAATCGACGTGGGCCTCGTACGAATGCTGGGCTTTGGAGATGCCACATTCACATGAAATATATTTAAGTGCCATACTCATTCTTTAGCCAATTGTCAAGCGCCTGGACGGAATACTTCAGCTCATGCCTCTGTGATTTATTCTATGGGCTGTTCTTTTCTACCGCGAGTGAATCGATGCAGTGAAGCGCAAAAGAACAAAACCCCGAACGTACGTGCTTCGAGAAAACTGTGACATACGATCGAAAAGCTCGATGTCTGGATGCAGTGCCACCTACGGCATCGTAAGAACTGTATGGAATAGGTTTAATAACGGGCGTTCCAACTCACTGTCATGCACTTGCAGTTCTCCTATATTCAATCGTGCCGTGGTGTCATTTTCCGCGCTGTCATGCCTTCCGCTCAGAGTAGATAATGGTTGTCGCTGTACCTTAGCACTTCGTATAACTACCAGAAAAAGTCTACCACCCCCGCCTGCGGCATCTGCGAGTATGACGTGTGAATTACTACAAGGATGGCAGGCACATGATTTCTTCATGACTTCGTGCCCATGGCATCGGACGTTCCTGTAGCTTCACGATAATTATCGTGGCAGTTCCCTTCAACAGCAAGGTCAAAAGCCTCATAGTATGACGAACGAATAAATTTGATGTGGGCTCATTGAGAAGTTTAGCCATGCCCGTGTGTTACTCTGCTAAGCACAGAACCCTATACAGTACCTTACTCACGCGGGTAACAGCACCACACTGCAATGGTTTTATCAGAAAAGTGTGACTACAGTTAAAAAAAAAAAAGACTATGCCCATATCGCTACTGCTGCTATCCAGACATCAGGCAAGAATGGACCTAATATAGAAGCTTCGTAGTCGATACTCAAGTGTTTTTTTTATATATGGATAAAGTTTTTCTTCGGTAAGCAGTGCTCCACTTGTGTACGGTGTCCGTGTTTTCAATGACCTCCATTAGGTTCATTATGTGCCGTCCGAGCATTCCTTTACGAGGTGTTTCCATTTGACTGTTGTGATAATTTTTAATGTTTTCTTTTTCCTGCTTCATTCAATAGAGGCGAAGTGCAATATTACTTGGTTAACAAAGAAACGCAATAAAATGACATAAGGTTAGCTCTTTGAACAAAGTCGGCGGGCCAGAGAAAGAAAGCAAAAACCAAGTCCATATTTACTTCTCATACTATGCATACTATCAAACTGGATTAGGCGTTAGCTAATTGTACAGCTAGAGACAACCGTTCTTATCATCTTCCGCGACGTAACGTGGGAATGCACCTTTCACCTACTACAGTTCATCCAGTATGAGCTACATTTGTATAAAACGGAGGACCTTCGAATGAAATGTTCGCGGAGGTTAATAAAAACATTGGCACTTTTCTTTTTCCCGTCAACAGTCAAAGCAGTAAACGCTCCAAACGAGCTCCCGGACACCGCAAAGCACGGTACGTCACCTCTACCCCCCCCCCCCCCCACCTCCCACCCCGTCCTCCCCAATATTTCAAACCCAATTTATTTAATGCTTTCATTCCTATGAATTCGTTGCTACCACCCACGCAAGGATATTGATGTCAATTGATATCCTTTGTAATCACGCCAAACTGGGTTGCGAAAGGAGAGTGTTTTTCAATTTACGCGGGTGAAATATAAAAATATCACTCTTGCCAGCCCTGTTTACTCCGTGTTATATTTTGAGAGTTGTGTGTATGTTTGATTAGACATGGTTAGCTCGCACAACTGTGAGACGCAGAGTATTTACTAACAAATAATAAAAACAATAGATCCTCTCGTCGCCGAGAAACCGCTATAAATTGAGTACAAAGTGCGCGCTTTCCTCGCTCTTCAAGCTCCTAAATGGGAGAAGCTTTTTTTTTTTATTACAGAGTCGCATCACTGTAGATCGCGTATTTTTAGGCAATTCTAGGCAAGTAATTACTTCCGCGGTGTTGCGGAAAGTACACAAAAGGGCAAAAAACTTAAGCAGGATAGCCTACACGCTCTTCGCTGTTAGGGCTGTTCCGAGCTGCCATTGCGGGGACGCTATAGCAGCTGCGGTGACATCACACTGCGTGCTACAAGTATATGACAGCAGAAAAAAAAAAAAGGCGGTGAGTTCAAGCACAGAACGTGTGGTGCAATCATGGATGGCAGCAACGCCAAGATGATGAAAGAAAAAAAATTGCACCAGTGAGCACGAAGGCAAGCATCCGGAGGTGTTTAGAAGCGGTGCGCAGGAAGTGAAAGTGATGGATTTCTGCCCAAAGTACCTTTGGATGAGCTGTTACTCCAGCATTTCAATGCAATTCTTTCGGTGAGACAGGCTCTGGGGAAATTTCCCAGGGTTTTTTGCGAAGCCCCTCCATTACAATTTTGACTGAATCGGATTAAAAGAACCACATATAAAAGGGTGAGTGAAAGGTTAAACGTGACTGATGAAGCTTCGGCCACATTGCGAGAGCATGCACAGCACAAGAGAGTCCTTGGCCGAATAATTAAATGGAATTTACCAATAAACTAGTTTGCTATATATATAACAACCTTTAGTCATTACAATAATCAAATATATCTCTTTCAGCAGTGGTTGCTCTCGACAGCAGTGATATGTTGCCCTTTGCAGAATATATATCGACTAGGCATGTTTGCAGCATAATAATACTGATTTTGTGATAAAGGAAACTCATCTAGCTTCATAAATCCTTTCGGTTTCAGTATCCTAAGCAGGATTCGTGCAGTGGACGCGGACAATGTGTTTCTGGCTCGATAAATGCGGTGTGCTAACTTCTCAAGTGATCTCGAGGGCCTTTCGAGCACCCTTTCCCTCCTTCTGATGGGCTGCGTGAGAAAAGAACTTCAAGATTTTAGTCGTTGACTGTGCCACTGCGAAATTCATTCTCTATTCCGCGTTTGCAGTCGTTGAACTTTCTTTGTGAGACCGCACATACAGAGTCTCATGCCGTACTCTGGTTAATATAGCGGCTGTTTTAATGGGCTGAAGGGAGATGTACCTACAGCGCCACATCTGTCAACTTTGTAATAAGAAAATATCAGTGGCTGAAAAAGCTTCCTCATCATTCTGACATGTTTTCTTTCGAAAAGAAGCATTTTTTAGTATCCACGCGGCCTCATTAAAGAGCTGCAGATTATCGATGTTCAGATAAAGAACCAAAGTTTGAACCATTGCCATGTCGAAGTATATTTTTTTTTATCTGCACAGTGAAATTGCACATTAAAGGCAGGAACGAACTGCACTGAGCAAGATGTGTCTGAAAATTAGTAAATTATTTTAAGTGGCTGGCACTGAATTTAAACAATTAATGCATAGCGGCTACATCGATGAAACACTGTTAAACTGAGATGGCAGGTTCATGACGAACGAAGGACAAGTTTTACAAAAGGCAAGGCGAGAAACAGACCCAGACGATTGCTGTCGAAAATGGAGCTGCGAACCAACAGGTACATTTATAAGCTTGCTGAAATACTAAAGTTGTGCCTTAATGAGCCTGAATTAGAGAGCGCTAGGCAATAGCGAGCAGTGGGAAGAAGCGTACGAGCTTTTCGCAATAACTAAACGAGATAACGAACTAGCCCTACAACAGAAGCGGAAAGAAATGTGCAGCTTCAAGCATCCGTAAGTAGATGTATTCTCCTGTATACACAATCATCCCTGTAGTGAAATCTATTCAATGCATACGCAAACGAAATGCCGAGAGCGCGTTCCTTTCCGCCCAGCCTGGCAGACCATTGTATTTATCCTGCCGGTGTGCCACGGGATCGGATGCTCCTGAGTGCATGCACCACGCGCGAGTTTCCTGTATAACTTTTCATGTCTGTTCTCTCGGGAACGTCGTCTCAGCATACGTTTTCCTGAAGCACGAGCATCGCAATATTTGCCTTTATTTTTAACATTGTGCGCAGTACAGGAAATATAGGAAATGGTGATACTTATGGAAGCAAAAAACAATTTATAGTGGAGCTGGTCTAAAAAAAAAAAAAAAACCAGAACAGGCGAGCATCAGAAGCAAATCTGTCAGACCGTCGTTGTTGCCGGGGAACGTGGTATTCTACTTCAGCTCTTTGTTTCTGTGGGAAATGAGAACACCGGACTTGGCTGGAACGCCCGAAGCGTTGCGCTTTACGTGGTACGCGTATCAGCATGGCGAACGGAAATTAACTACCACTTCAGCAACTACGTTTCTTTTTTTATTCCATGATCTCGCGCAGTGCCCTTACATGAATAAGTTAGCTCTGCGTTGTTCTTTCTTTCTGTTTTCAAATTCCAAAAAGAAATAGAAAAAAAAGAGATAGTCCATCGAATCACAACAGCGCTGTCCTTGGGCATACTGGCAAGGCCCACTTGACCCAGAGCCACGAAACCAGATAACAAGAAACACAGGGTTCACGCTGGCTTGTATCCTCTCCCGCGACACGCCAATCGAGGAAGCCCTTGGCGACCGTGCGCGTGGTGTGTCAGCGGCAGCATCAAGCCTTTTCGGCATCGGTGTCGCCCGCTGAGGCGCTTGCGCGATGCCCCCCAAGCGCAGCGCCTCATGCGGTGAAGGATAGGGGTGGTACAACACGGCAAGAAGGGAAGGAGGGTTGAAGGCGGCCTCGTGCGGGCGACGCGGGCTGCCCTCTCGAGCGCGGTCTTTTGTGCGGCGCCGGCCGGCGACCAGCCATGGGTAGGGGGCTCGGCGCGGCTTCCGCGACAGGTACAACGAACGCTTTCGCTCCCCCCTCGCTGGAGGGGGGCTCGTGACGACGAACAAGTAACGCACGAGTGTCCACGACGCTTTGGACAAGCAACAACAACCACAATAACAACGATGATAAGCAATAAGCGGGCTCTCTAGCGGTACAGGCTACCCCTACACGCAGACCGCTCTGCCGCAACGGCGCACCGGACCGCAGACGGACAGAAGATGACAGCTGCTTTCGCTCACTGGCGAGCCTGGCCTGCGCTGCGGCCTTTTGCAGACGGCGGGATCCATTCTGGACATGCCACTATTTTTGCCCAGAACGTGACGTTGAAGTGACGCGCACATCAACGCGCAGTAAGTGAATAATGCACCCGTATGTATGTTGAAACGATGAAAACACGAGGCAGTGTTCTGACAAGGGGAAACATCGCTAGGTTATCGATGGGTGACCCTGTGGGTGACCACTAATATTGTCGAAACATGTCGTGCTTTGCTTATTTTTGTTCATTCGGTTGGTGATTGCTTTCATTTCTTTAACTTTCAAACGTAAAGAGTGTATGCACAACTCAAGGTAGTCTTTTCTTTTTTTTTTTGTTTGTTTTTTAACAGAGCACAGTGTCAAGTTTATTTCTGCCCAATTCTGCTTAATGTCATCAATTTTTTAGTATTGTATTATTAGTATTATTTTCTCCGCGCTGGTTGTATTCCCCAACAAAACTATTTCAACTTTGCAGCGCTGACAATTCTTGAAGTTCGGTCTAACACATTTAAATTGAAGCAGTGATTTCTTGAAATCTTGATCGAGCACGAAAAGCTTACTGTCCAGTAAAGATAGGCTCGGCTACTCTATGCTTAAAGGGACTGACAACCAATTTCTGTGATAGCTGTTTTCTTTAGTGAAACACAAAGCTTACGAGTGTCTAATCAAGAAGTGCTAACGCAGAAAACGCCATGAAACATTGTTCATCAGAATTTTTATATCTGCAGTAACGATGAAGCGACAAGCGAAACGTGCCGCAAACATTGGCAGGTGAGCGCGACAGCGGTTCGTGTTCATGCGCTGCAGTTCGCTGCGCATGCGTGCACGTCGCGCGCATGCGCCTTGGCTCGACATTGCCCCACTATTGCCGCGAAGGCAGCGCCGCTTCACAGCATCAGCTGCTTTTACTTCGCGATCAGCCTAGATAAGGCGGCGATCTTAAGTACGAATTGTGGTGCGCCTAAACAACTGCAGAGTGCGTAAGGCAGTCCGAACGGCTCATTCACGCAGTGCCAAGGACCTGTCGCCAGGGAACGCGATGTGGCGGTTTTTGTGACTTTCAAACGCAATTTAGTAATACAAGTCCTATTAAAATGGCAAAAGAATGCTCGTCTTTATCACTATAATGCCCAGCCCTTCAACTTGTACCAGTGTCTTGTAACATGTTCTGGCCGGTTATCAGTCCCTTTAAGATGCGTTGCGTAATAATGCCTTTCTTGTCCGTATAACTCCTGCCACGCCAAGCGGGATGCATTGCGTAGTTCTGACAACCAGATACAGTTATGGCAGCCCAGCGTCTTTGTACAATATATATATATATATATATATATATATATATATATATATATATATATATATATATATATATATATATATAATGTTTTAACTCTGAGCACTGTGGGAAATCGACTAAAGCTAGCAACGTTTGCGTTCTACCGCAGTGCTATCGCTATACTCTTGGAATAAGACGTACCCGTAGTTGAAAAGCCGCCAAGCAGCAAATTTTGACTTTTGCTCCGACAGCTGATATGTGCTGCTTAAGAAAAAACAGCACATATCAGCCCGTTATGACCACACAAATTAAGCGATACACTCGCCATCTACGCACTTTGCATCACTAAATTATCTATGGCGAGAAATATCCATATGACGACTAAACGTACACCCGCTCCCAAAAGTTTACGGAGCGCGGGCTCCACTGAAAATTCGAATTTCTGCTCTGTTAGTGCACGGCGCATCTAACCTAACAGGTAGCTGCGTAGGTCGCAAGGACTACTACAAGCTGGAACATCTGTTTGGGGGCTATGTTCAAAGACAAAGCGGGAATATATCATTTTCGGAAATTTTGTGTTCCGAAAACTTTTGAGGGTGGGGGGTACGTCACATAACAAACGACATCTCAAAGATGAGGCATTACTGAAGTGATATGCTTCTTCAACCAATCATATGTTACTACCTCACAAAAAAAATTTCGAACCTACAAGCATACAGTAGGAAATTCAGTTTACACTTTTCACTATTTCTCTTTCTCTCTCTTTTTCACGCGGACACTGCAGTATTGCTATCAAGAATCAGGGAGATTCTTAAGTCGAAAAAAAAAAAAAAGAAAACAAAGTGCTACAGCTTGTCGTCGTGTCTCACAGTAGGCCTATTAATTTAGACGGGAAACGGTATTTGCCAGCCTGAGTTTACTGACGTGAAATTAAGAAAAATAATCTGACCGGCTCATAAGCAACCAGAGAGCCGACGTAGCAGATTACGGCGCGACCTCTTTAGCCGCCACGCAATTAAAGAATAACTAGCCGCAAAAAAGCGCACCTAGACTCTGTGCTCCGGTTACACTCGTCATCATTTCAGTGTTTTGTCCGAACAGCTATGTCACGAGATGAGTTACTTCTCCTTGATTGTTGGAAGCCTACAACTTAACCGTAATTATACGCTGAACAACGGAAGTACCTTACAGTTTGTGTTTTGCAACAGAACCGATGTGCTGTCTTCAGTCGAAAAAAAGAAAAGTGCAACAGCTTTTGTCCTCATGTTTCACGCTCTTTTGCATTATACTTTTTAAAGCAGCCAATATTCCGCACCGCAGTTGAGAAATCGAAACTCAGTAATACAAGTAACTGACTGTTTTATCTTTCCTTTTGCTGACATGTCTTTAAAATTAGATACCGGTTTGCCAAGAAAGGAAAAGAAAGAAACAAACTGTCGTAGTTTCTACTTCCACAACGAGAAGACTTAACAGGCGTATGCCGTATGCCGGGACACATCGGTTTCGCACTTCTTTGAGTAGGTTAATGTGAAACTCGTATTTCGCTTACTTACGCGTCTATTTAGGTATCTTCCTGCTTTATTTTAATACGCCTGCATTAAACATTTCAATTTCACCTCCGCTGAAATGGAAAGATATCATCATCGAATGTATTTAAGTTTGTGAACGTCTTTAACATGTCTCGAAGCCTGCAGTTTCTTTCTCAAACAAGCTGATTTCTAAAATAAGGTAAACGTGTTCACACATATTAAATACGAGTCAATTGCCTTACTGTGCGGAATAACTTCCAAATGTCGTAGTCTGTTTAAGCTGTCTAACCAATATCTGAATAGGCCTGTTCAAGTGAAGTCGTTTGCTATCGTTCTGTGGAAATTTTTAAACTATAATACGAATAGAAGTATTGCGCCTCCTTATGCAAAACTGGTAACTCTTACATGTGATTCACATATATAAAAATGAGAAAACGTTGAACTGGGAATGTCGTTGAAGCAAACGTTTCTGCAAGAGTCTTTGTCAGGTGAGTAAGTGCCTACCCTAGCAGTGTGTTTGCGACCGCTTTGCTCACCCTCCCCCAAACTTCAAAGCTGGAAGGGGAGAGGAGAAAGATTTTGCGCAAAGGAAAAAAGTGGAGGAGGGGCTATTGTGAAAGGAAATATTGGCATGAGACAGGTTCTTGCTCCGTGTGAGCATTCGTGTTGCACAGTAAGGGACGAAAGATATGGACTAGGGAGGAGGGTGAATATTTGTTTTGGTCTATTTGCCGGGCGGGCATAGCGGAGACGTTCTTGCTTACTGTGAAACTTGTCGTTTCCAGTTGTTATCCACTCTGTGTGGTGGTTCTTGGCAAAAGAGCCATGACACTATTCTGTGTCACCCATGCGGGATCATGGGCTCTGCGCCATGACAACCCGTGAAAGTGAAATAGGCCAAAACTAGTATTCAAAACTTGTAACTCCCTCCCCCCCCGCACGAACACACACACACACACACACACACACACACACACACACACACACACACACACACACACACACACACACACACACACACACACACACACACACACACACACACACACACACACACACACACACACACACACACACACACACACACACACACACACACACACACACACACACACACACACACACACACACGCGCGCGCGCGCGCACACACAAACACACACACAGTCTTTTGTTCCTCCCTTAATATGCAGCACTGATGCTCCCTTTGCCATGACCAGGATTTGGAGACATTTGCGCGTGGCGCCATCTCTCGGCGGCGGCAACGGCGGACTGCCATAATTGAATCGGAAAAAGGCGTCTGGAAGCGTGGGATGTCCTCGAAACTTTGTAGTGCGGTACTGCAATCTTACCAGAATGTTTGCATTGATTTTTTGATGTATAGAACCGGAAGTGAAATTGAATAACTAGCTTTTATTTCATCAGGCATGAATTTTCTCGTCTATTCCCCATTCAGTTACGACAGGGCTTCGCTGCCGCCAATGACCAATGGCGCCCCACGCGGATGTCCCCCAAATACTGGGAGTGTGTTGTAGAAGGGGGGCCATATAAAGGAAAAGGTTAGTTTAGAGGATACGAAAGGGGCCACTGGGTTTGCTGTGCCCTCCAGCCACTAGGACCTGCGATTGCACAGCTGTTCTTTGAGAGGCACTGAGCGGTGTAGAACCATATTCTAAGGGGATGCGACCGCCTACCCGCCTCCATAAGAGCTTCTACAACTGCCCCCCTCACCCGAAGAGTGAAAAAAAAACGAAACAAAAACGCTGTGATGTGCAGAACAAGACACACAATCCAAGCTGGCGGAATGAACGGCGACAGCTGCGGCCTTTGGGAGCCGACCTAGCATCCGTGTGCGTTTATCTTTCTTTTCCCGATAGCACCGTCTCCTGTGTTTATCCCTCTGGACAAAACCTTCCACTTTTGCCTCTTCACCTTTGAGGTTGCGGGAGAGTGAGCAAGGCGTACATAAAAATGCTGCCAAGGAAGGAAGTTGCAAGCCCTTAGTAAGACAACGATTCTCGCTGAAACTGTGGCTCCAGAAACATTCCCTGTTCATCAGTTTTTCTTTACTCCCAGATGTTGTCCCCCCCCGACATTGGTTCTTGTTTGGATTGTTATATTTTTACGAGTGCATTATTCAAGGATTTGTAAGCATTACAAGATAAATCAGCATAGCAATAAGAAAGTGCGCTATTTTTGAGGATTGTTTTCATATAGTGGCAGAGACCGCATGGTTAGCAGCTTAACGTCCGTTATAATATCATAGGCCTTGTGCGCCGTTACGGCCCCAACAAGAGTGCTTTTGCACCATTTTGCGTTGCAGAATTAACAAGAATGAAAGGAAGGATCTGTGAGCGCGTGGTAACCACCCACCTACTTTTCCCTTTCAACGAATAAAGGTCGTCGAACGCTCCTCTAACTACAAGATATTACGCAAGCTAGCACAGTAAACTATCGACGTATCTAACTGTCTGCGCCGAGCCGGAGACCTCGGTGCAGTCATGGCCGTAGGTTCAGGGGCTTACGGATGCTACCTATGATCAGGATAACCGCACATGATGCAATCAAAATAAATGTTCTCTTCAAAAGACTTCTGGGGCACTGTCTCTGTCTCTTCGGTCTTCTTTTGAACGACACCTAAGAAAAAAACACAAGGGAAGAACGCACACACAACTCACACTGCCCACAACAATAGCGTCCTTGGTGAACTGTGCAGGGCGCCATTAACCACGCTGCTGAATCTGTTAACATCTTGAAAGCCACAAAGTTCTGAACTCTGAGTGTGTCCAAAATTATATTTGTTCTCCCTTTGGCTCATTTCATATATTTCAGTCACTTGGACACAAAGCGAACCTAGGAAAAATGGTTGCGCACCAGACTTCGAGGAAGAAAGGGCGAAATACTTTCATTTTGTAACGGGAGCGACCGTCTTCCAGCTTTTCTTACGGTACTGGAGCCCAAGGCTATGCAACGCAGATTCGCGTTTGAGCCGAGAGTACCATTTACTGTTTTCATTGTACACGTAAACACGCTATTTACGGTTCCACGCCACGAATTCACCTTGAATTCCCTCGATTCTTCTGATTTCTTCTGGCAGTTTCGTCGCGGAGACAAGTAACCACTGCCTGTTTGTATGGTGTTGGCTGAGTCAGATAACATATATGCTGAGGCTATATATCCTATATTATAGTCCATCACGGAATACGCTCACAAAGCATACGTGATTCTTCCTTGGCACGTCGTTCACTTGCGCAGTATCGTTTGCATTTTGGCTTTCGGCTGCAGCATTAGTACACAGAACAAGAAGCAGCTGGAGCGAAGCCAGTCGGATGCGACTTTTTCTTGCCAATTCGGGCTCCTACTTTTCCCTGCACAAAGGTCTTCTCTCTTATGTTGATAGCTTAGACATGGTTCGTCACAACCAAATCTTAGCTTAACATGCAGTTCTGGCCTTGTTTTCTCACTACATTGTGACATACACTGACGACGAAATGATGGATGTGGTGGAAGAGCAGGTAAACAAGTCACAGGCTAACTTAAGACATAAGATGAGTGGTGAGATCGGGATATTATCCCCTAATACGTGAGCAAAACGAGACATAGCATTGATGAAATAGTCTTTGCGCTCGCGCATTCCGGGGCCGAGCCACCACCGCCGGGCCAGCGTGCGCACTCAGCCTGCTCTAGACACAAGTGGTGGCGTAGGTACTGTTCGGGGGGTTCAGACGTCAGTGGAAACCACTTGGCCATGATACGAGGCGTGAAGAGAGCAGCAAACGCTTTGCGGAACTGCCTGCTCATGGAGCAGTATAGAATGAAGTTGACGGCACTATTGACCAGCGCCAGGATATCCATAACCTCGCCGAAGTTCATGTAGACGTGCAGAAAGAAGTCATCGCCGAGGATGCCGCTGAGAAGGGCAGCTATGCCGGACGGGAATTCGGTCACCAGGAAAAGCAGGAGAACGGCGAGCAGCATGCGCGTGGTGCGGTCGCGGGCCTCTTCGCTGCCGCCCCCATGGCCGCTGTGGCCACTGGCCCCTCGTCGAAGGCGTCGCTTGCGAGCCTTGGCTTCATAGAGGACGCGCAGCAGCCCAAGGCTGAGGCCCGTTAGTGCCACGCAAGGAACCAGCTTCATGAGGACCGAATAGGTCCAGAAGTTTAGATTTTGCAAGAAAGCGCCGTTTGCGCGTGTGATGTTACTGAAGTCGACCTTGTACGAGGGTTCCTGGGGCGTGCCTGCCTGATGCACTGTGAACGAAAGGTACACCGGCAGGCAGCAAAGAGCGCACGACACATACACGCTGACGACCGCCCAGCGTGCGCGCTGCATGCTGCACCACTCCTTGCTTGAGGCCGGGAAGCTGACGGCAAGGAAACGCCACACGGCCAACGTCACGGTCAACCACGTGGACACTGTGTGGAAGACGACGCTCACGTGAGCGTGCACAAGGATGAAGACTGCCGTACCGAAGCTTTGCGTGCGTGCGGGTGGCATCACGTGCGTCGTGATGGTGTACGGCAAGTATGTGGCGATCACCAGCATGTCGGCCACGGCGAGTCCCGTCAAAATGCCGTTCGTTGGCGATACCATGTTGCGTTGCGTGAGGACGATGATGTTAAGCACGTTGGCGAGGATGCCGAACACGCACACAGTCATGCTCAGGTAGCCGTGCAGGTGGCTCGTATACCATGCGTGGAAGCGACCAAGTTCGGCGCCGTGGTATGGGAGCTCCTCCTCCTCGAACACGTCGAAGCCAGCGAAGGGTCCACTCAGGTTAGCCTCCGCCAGGGACAGGTTTTCCTCGTCCAGGTACAGGCTGTCCGCTATCTGCAGCATGCTGCTCACGTTCAGAACCTCGGCCATGATTGCCTTAATTTCTATTTTTTTCAACCAATGGATCCGCACTTGTGGCCACAGGAGCGTCCTGCAGTAAAAAAGAGAGATACATCAAGACAGGTTTCCTTAATTTAGTCGACCACACACTCAAGTTTGACACTTTCTTACGCTTCAAGAAAATTGCTATCTACTGATCCGGCTGGCCTTTCCCAGAAGCACTTATATATTACCGCCAAGTGCCATGAAAAATCGTTGAAAAATCGACTATGTCGCGGAAACCAATGTTTCGACAAGTGGACCTCCCTTCGTCAAGGCTGTAGCAGTATGCATGTGGTGTAGTAGTGGAGGTTTGGGCATAAGAAAGGCCCTTATTTCTGCAACCCATAAGGGACCACAGCTCAGCGTTGTTGGAGGCGGGGGGAAAGGGAAGTGAAAGACGGCAGAGGAAAGGAGAGGCGACCTTCTCGAAAAAATGAACACCCAAAACACCGAAAACCAGGTTTAGGTACCTCTCCTAAGCAGAAAAGCCAGTGGGTGTCCGGCGGCACTGAGGATCGAAACCAGTACTTCCCGCATTGGAGGTCATCGCTCTAACCACTTGTCCACCGCTACGGTAGGCAGCAATGCCTTCCTTAGCAGTGTACTTGTGCACGCTTTGCTCATTCTCCCCCGGCCTCAACAGTGGAGGAGGAGAAGAGAGAGCAAGTGCGCAAAAGGGGAAGGGAAAGATAGGAGAGGAGGGGGGCTGTTGAGATAGATTCGCGTTTCTGATAGGGGAGTAAGGGAGGAACAGAAACAAATACAAAGAGGGAAAGTGGAGGTGCATCCGCGTGGTACACGGTTTTTTTTTTTTTTTTTTTTTTTTTTTTTTTTTTTTTTTTTTTTTTTTAGGCGCTGCGCCGTGCTCCCGACTGGGCTGCAGAAATTAGGCGCCTTTTCCTTCTTCGAACCACAACCACCACCACACGGGTTTTGTTCGCGTTGACGGGGTAGAGGGAGGGGCAGGGGGTGGGGCGGCATTGTACTAAGTCATGATTCTGTTTCATTTGCACCGATGTATTTTCCAAGAAATACACCAGAGGGTGGAAATTGCAACTCAACATGAAAATGTCATGGCAAGAACAGGTAAAACATTGCACACATCTCCCCGTAAGGGAACCCTGATGGGCATGCGAAGCAGCTAGGGGCGACGTGCGGTTCCCGTAAATGCGTTCCGTTTGGTGAACCTCGGTGATGGTTGCTTCGAGATACGCTGCCCTGCGTTTACGTTTCGCTGCAGCTTTCCTGGCACGAAGCTCCGGGTCCGCTTGTCTGTGTTCATTCACGTTGCGCTGCAGTCGCACGAGCGCGGAACTCCGGGTCCGCTGCCCTGCGCTCACGTTGCGCTGCAGCCGCGCGAGCCTTCGTCTCTTCAGAAGCGGCGTGGCGGCGTTTCCGTCGAGCGTCAGCTTCCCTTGCACGAAGTTCAGGGTCGGCTTGGCGAAACGGCAGCGGCTCGAGCGCGCCGAGCAGCAGCTGCGGATGAGTCAGACTGCTGTTTATCGCTCATACCGATGCGCTCCCACGTAGTGTCACTGAAGGAATGCGCGCGCTACCGCGCGCAACCTGGGTTTATGGCGCGCGGACCAGCGCCTTCTAGCGGATTCTTCAAATTCCTTGAGAAGCGCCTCTACCGGGAGGACCGGTAACTAGAGTGGACGGCGTCTCACACGGGAGGTAGGGTCGAGCATAGCTGCTTCGCATCAAAAAGATGGCTGATTCCTCCATCATAGGAATCGTTATAACACGAAAGTCGAACGCGTCTCCACATAAGTAGCTGATTGTTCATTGTGCTTTGACATATGAGAGCTTCTACTAGATGCATATTTCTGTTTGAAAGCTATGGCAACGTTTGACGTGGATGCACCCACGTTGACGCCTAGTGGAACATCTCCAGTCCGACAACTAACGCCCATGCTCCTGATTGAACCGTTGCGGTAGCTGAAGTTGTTAACATATACCTGGACACATCATATATCGTGAATCCTGCGCAAAGATGGCATCAACGAACACATAGTAAACACTGGTACTCGATGTGCACTCCCTAAAGATGTCGTCAATTCAGGAGGGAAAATGCAAGGTCTGCGCTCCCGTGTAATAGGGTAGAAAATTACACACATCTCCCCGTAAGGGAACCTGCACCTGTGATACACTAACATACTGCGCTTCAGCAACACGGGAGGCCGAGGTTGGTAGCTTGAGCCGTGAACGTACGAAGGCGTTTCACGTCCTGCTGGCCTCTGTCTCGCTCCACCAAGGCACATTCACCCGTCGACATCGTTGCCTTTCTGCAGCACATGTTGCCGCGGTTTTATTAGTCGGTGCTATCGCAGTCGGAAATAGTAGGTGGCGGAGAAACACCGTTGGTGCATGTGGAAGCTGCGCTACTCCGACAACGAGGCGTCACACGCTAACAAGCAGCAAAGGAAAAAAGCGTAACTGCGTCTAGGGCGACTCCTCAATGCTCACGCGACCAGCGTTCCTCGCGTGCATCAAGACGTCCTAACTGCGTCGCCGCCGTATCGATCCCTATCGGCGATCGTTAGTTTCATTGCGCAGTGCTTCACTTCACCGCTCACAGACGGCGGGCCCCTCCGCCCCGCCCCGCCCCACCCCACCTGTGTGGGACATGTACAACTTCAATCAACTCAAACTCTATATACTTCAAGCTTCCGGTCCCGAAGAGACCGAAAACATAGACAGTCGTATGATTCACAAGTTCAATACACTCCAGCCTACACGTATAAACGTTTCAAAGGCATGTCTTGAATCTATCCGATATCTAAGGTACGCAACGATTATCACTCATGCTAAACTCTTTTCTGTAAGAATTTTAACACGAAAGTGTTTTTTGCCGGGGTCCACCAAGACCTTACTGCCGTATTTCCGTCACGGATATGACGTTAGTAAAATGCACACTAACGAATGACAAAGAAAAAAAAAACTAGAAGAAAAAGTTCCGCCGCCGGGCATCGAACACTCGACCTCTCAGTCCGCGAGGACAGGTGCCCGGCGCTCTGCCGAATACGCTACCGATGCACATGCACGGGGCTCCAGAAACGCGCCTTATATCTCTCACTGTTTCAGTGAGAGACTGTCTCAGTTCGTGGTTACATGCTGAAATATGGGCGTGTGGCCACCTTTACGAAACTAAAGAAAGCAGTGAAACTTGTCCAACGAAGAGGGGTTAGTCGATAATTGTATCGATTTTACCCAAGTGTCCCATAAACATGCAACGACAAATATCCTTTTCGGATAACCTCTTTTGCCCAATGCGCGATTTTTATTCACATCGGAATACTTCACATATTCTGTTAGGTGTACGTGCAGAAAGCGGATTTGGCATAGAAAAAAAAAATGAAAGCTTACGCATTGTTACGCTTTCTATCATTTATTCTTCTGAAAAAAAATAATAAACAAAACATAATCACCGTCACGATCGTAGGCACGCTCAAGTGTGAGCCAGTTGCATTTGATAATATACTGACTCTCACATTTGGCCGACGACAATTCTTCCGAAATATGCTCTCGAATTTAATAGTTCTTACGTACTATTATTGTGACTTGAAGCCCAGCGCGCCTTGAAGTTGTTAAAGGCAAGTTCCCATGCGGCGAGGACGCAAGCTGCGCGAGTCCTCCTACATATGACGACAGTAATACGACGTAAAAGCTAATGCGACCACTTCGGTTTTTGCTATCGAGTAAACACCCGTACCTCACGTTCTACCACTTTTTAACGCAATAGCGTTAAAGAGCTCGTTTCGCAGAAATTCCGGCGTCGGCGTCGGCGGCGGCGTCGGCGGCGGCGTCGGCGGCGGCGTCGTTGGTTGTGAGCGAAAAATCATCACCTTGTCCGTGACCGAAAAATCGAGAAAGATGCAAATAAAATAAATAATAAAAAATCTCCGGGTCCAAATGAGGATCGAACCCGGGTCGTCTGCGTGGCGAGCAGGTGTTCTACCACGCTGCAGCCACGCTTCTGCTTGTGATTACGTATAAAATAACTTCTTCTGCTTGGAATTTGCAGTGAAAATCACTTTCATGCTTTGCAAACACGCGCGTCCTGTATGCAGGCGTCACAATACAACATGCAATATCGCAGTAATATTGCGTGGTACAAGCGTGCATAGCCATCGAGCGTCAGAGGATGTGAATATCATAACGACATTGTGGTTCAAAGCCGTGTACCCATTACAAAAGGCGCTCACGTTACTGCGAAAACATTTCCCGCATTTACCGCGCATAATTGCTCGTGGTTCAAAGCATGCTACGCATTACATAGTGTGCACTAACTAGGGACAGGATATCGCTATCGCGTTCAACTCCTTAAAGGCGAAGCTTTTTGCAATGTGCAGGTGCACTCGACGCTGTTGCTATCAGTGATGTTCCGTCCTGGACAGAAGAATTCCCTTTCCGAGGCCCGAAAATTCCCCATTTCCGGCATTTTTCCCCGCATACATCGCCAAAAATCCCCGCATATTTCCCTGCACAATAAAGTTTATATATATATATATATATATATATATATATATATATATATATATATATATATATATATATATATATATATATATATATATATATATATATATATATTTCTCCTTTCTCCTCTTATTACATTAGAATTACTTCTATTAGCTTCCCCTATACTTTCCTTGGCATCTTTGTCTGTTAGTTCTCATTAATACTGTGTTTAACAAAGCAAACGAGCCCTTAAGTTTACAATTCTTTCCTTCATTCATAACGAGGGTCTCGTTCTGGCAGACTTGGTGCCTTCAGGTAGTATGCGAGGGATTATTAGTCAGCTGCCCGCTCGTAATAAGATCACGTACCACGTGACGCCTACAGGCAATAAAAGAGTGTTCCACACTCGCCGTAATGGCAACAGGCGGCGCTGACTGACGCTCCCACGTTTAAGTACACATATATGCCCTATAAAGTGGACGGAGGGATGACCGCCACCGTAGCTCAGTGGTAGAGCATCGGACGCGTTATTCGAAGGTCGCAGGTTCGGATCCTGCCGGTGGCAAGTTATCTTTTTCGTCCACTTTCCTTTCTCCTCTTATTACATTAGAATTACTTCTATTAGCTTCCCCTATACTTTCCTTGGCATCTTTGTCTGTTAGTTCTCATTAATAATAATATATATATATATATATATATATATATATATAGTGTTCGACGTGTTTCAGGCTCTTCCCATCGCTTTCTCTTCTTTCCTGCCCAACTCAAAGCATCGCCTCTGAGATCGGCTTTTAATACTACGAAGGAGCTACCTTAGAGCTCGCTTTCAGCGGAATGCGATGCGGAATGAATGCTGTACATGCTCATGCACACGGCCACTGCATAAGAAGAAAAGTTTATTATTGTTTTTTTTTTTTGTTACTGAGTGACGTGGCGTCCATTAATGTGCCTAGCAGGCGCTCTGTATCTATATGCACCACATTTTGTACAAAAAACACGTCAACTTTTCAATAATGGTGACTAAATATTGTGAAATAAAACAAGCTTTTGTGGTGGTATTTAACATTTTATTGACTTGATTAGGAACGGTTCTGCAAACTACCGTAAAGAAAAAAATAAATAAATGTGAAGTGACTAGAATATATATTGACTGGGTCTTTAAAACCCAGTCAATATATATTGACTGGGTTTTTAATGACTATGGTCTTTAAAAACGAACCTTAGAGGCTGTGGTTTGGCGCGCTACATGCGCCAGAAACGATTGCGACATGCGAAAGCCTCATGTCCACAGTCTCTTGATCGTTATAAAAAATTTTTTGCCGCCCCTCAAAATTCCCTGCAATATCGCGAAGATTCCCTTTTTCCCTTTCGTCCAAAATGACTGTCGAAAATTCCCTGAAAAGGGGAAAATTCCCTGCACGGAACATCACTGGTTGCTATATAGGACCATCGTGCAGGCACAATGTTGGGGTGTAGCACGATCAAGGGAAAACGACGCCATGTTTGCCATATGCAAACATTAGGCACTACCGAAATGAGTCCTGTGAAAGGAACAAATGAGCGTCACCAAAACAAATGCTATTTCACCTCATGCGATCGTGTTAATTTTAACCAAAAGTTTGTTGCATTACGGCACCTTCTTTTTTTTTTTAGTTTATGCACTGCTGGGCAGCATTTTGGTTACGCTCATGCTGATTAACAGAATTAAGTGACGTTCTTTTGTTGATTACTGCTTGCAGACACTACAGATATAGTTGATTTCTAGTTTGTCAATTTAGTTAATCTGGCGGAAACAAAAATAAGACAGAAAAGAAACCACTTGCGCTTCAAACCGCGCGCGTATCTCGCATGCGTTTCTATGGGCGCGAATACATATTGTTCATAAGGCACCAACCACATCCAGTTGAATTGCTTTGCGCTCTTTTACATCAATCTCTTTTCAATGCGCTTGTTGTGTAGCCGCGCACTTTCGGCAGACATCAAGACCGACTACTAAGAACTAGGGATGACAATGTCAATGAAAGATTAATCTATGAAAAGAAGCCTGCAAAAGGAATAATCGTCAGCGATGTCCACTTTTCCTCCGTTCGACTTAATCGATCGAAGCTTTTCTGTCAATCAATTTCGGAACGATCACAGGAGTTAAGTGAAGTTTTTGCAGTTGTACTATAATGCTGGGGACGACCAGCGAATGTGAGGCTGCGGTGAGCACGTGGGGGGGCGAGTGAGAACGACCATCGAGTGTCGACTGTTTTCAAGTCCAGTGTGATGTCGTTGCCTGCAGAGCCAAATGCTTTGTAGATACACACGCAAACACGCACGACACACGCTCGCATCCCGCCGAACCTTCCCTCCACCACACGCGGAACTATACCGCCTAGATGCAGCCGCTTGGCGTCAGCTTCAAGCAAATACATTCGCGAGGCTTGCACTCCTACCCACTTTCGACCCAACCCAATGTCCAGACCGATTTCCTCTTTGTGGAGGACACCCAAGCTTTACCACTCTCTGTGGGGGGTGCTCCAAACCACCGGGACAACCGGAAACACCCGACTTTTCCCCCTCCCAGTGAGACGATGCTCTTTCTCGCCCAGCCGGCCGATCAGCGAAGTCTGATTGACTGGACCAGCCGCACTGCTACAGCGAATGGGCCCTGCTCCCTTTGGGACTACACGAGCAAAAATAACAAAGTTCTCTGCCTCTACTGCTACCTCTTTTCGCCCACACCGCACATGCATTATGTCATGCCGCCAGCATTGGAAAGTGAACTAACTCTCCTCGAAGACATTTCTTCTGTATGTTTCCCCGCAGTATTGGCCCAACAAGTATTGGCGAGGAACATTTAATTTGGGTCAGTATTCAAAGGATATGCCCTTTTTTAGGCTGTGTTGCTGTAACCTTGCCCGCAGAATGGGAGCGCAGAAACGTTACATACCCTCTGACGCGAAGATGCGTGTTGGGCACTTCGTGGCTTCAGTCGCGCTGCACCTTGCTCTCTCCTCATGGTGTTCCTAATGCACTCCTTTCAATCAGTGCCATGCTGAAGCATACTAAATGTCCTGTTATAAATATTATTATATTTGATCTTCAATAAATTGAAGTTATTCTACACTAAATGTTTATGCTCTTGCATTTGTCATCCTCTTTTCATCTCTCAAAGAAATTCCTACGTGAGTATGTAACTGCTTTTGAGCATTTTTGAAGCCATTCATCAAAATATGTCGATGACAATCAATGTCAATTATTTCAGGAAAAAAAAAAAGAAAGCTCTCATCTTAGACGTTGGCCATTTAAAGGCTAATTAATAAACCGGTGAGCGGAGTGAAGAAATGGCTGTTATATAGTAAGTCAGTTAGAGTTTCTGACCCATTGGTCGTGCAATTGTTACTTTTTATGGGGCCTAGAATTATAGCTAAACGTGAAGCGTGTGGAACTGGAATGAAGGAATGGCTGCTGGTGTGGCAGCTGCATACGTCTGCTGAAAAATTTGTGTACATGTATGCCAAGCAAATGTTTGTTTAATTTATGAACCGTCGAAGCACCGGGAGTCGTGAAAAATGAAGAATTTATAAAAAATAACAAAGCTTATATTATAGGCATTGCCAGATTTTCCGTGTATTGTATAGGAAAAATGCGTCGCTAAAGTATTGTTGTATAAGAAAGAGTAGTTAATGTCGGTACGACATCTCAATAAATTAACTTATTTACTTGGACAATCTTCGTGATACACACCCCTGAATGCCAGATTAGCTGTCTGACCGTCAAATTTGATTATCAATATCTCAGAGTAGACGTCCTTTGATACGATTGTCTTGGTGTTTCAGATATAAAGAAGTGCCGTAATCGTGACGCACGAAAATTTAACCAGCTTGTACGCCAATGGCTTCTCTGTCGCATACTCTAGGGTAGCTTTGAAGGGTTGGAAATCTGCTCTTGGAATTGACTCTGGCTCCGTGAAAAACCGTGTTTAGCTGAACAGATTGAACGAAGCTTAGCCTTTGTGTCGGTGGCACAGCGAGAGAAGGATCCACGTCGTTGCCGGTGATGTCGTGGTGAGCCTTAGCACATCCGCAGTTGCAATGGTTTTGCTTCTTCAGGTCCAAATCTACGAGCCAATAGAGGCAATGAAAGTGCTAGTCTCTGAGTCCTGAACCTGCTTCAAGTGAGGCACATGTGTTTGCGAAAGAAAGGAAGGAAGAAGGAGTGTGCTATTTCTGAATATTTACCTTCACTGAGGTTGCTTCTTGTGGCGATTCAGGGCTTCTTGAGGCGATTAATGGGCACCAGACGTTCGACATGCTTATCACTCGTGGTTTTCGGAAGCGTCACGCAAGGCACCCTGACAAAGGGGCATATATTATTAAAGCCTTCATAGAAGCAGTGAAGGCAGCTTTCAGGCGGAATAAATATTTAATGGCTGTCTTGCGCGGCTTTGTGACAGAGTCGTTGCTCTTAAGAAGCACTCGTGGTCCCACTACTTTGAGAGGGCTTATTTGCTTTCGGTAAGCGTGGGGTACAAAAAGAAAACATCAGATAGGGAGACACATGAAAGTAAAGAATGACCAAGGGGAAGTGTAAGTGCAAATAAAAGTAGGGGGGTAAACGGGATTGAGGGTCCATAGGACCGCGACATGTATTGAGAACGGAAGGCTGGGTGACGTGCCTAAAGCGGGGCTTATAGGGAGCCAATTAGTCCAGTAGGCAGTCAATAATAAATTGAAGAATGTGTCCTCTGTGCTCTCTTAATATAAATTGCTCAAGTTGCAAGGCTAAAACAACATAGTTAATTCTAATACCCCTGTCACACGGGCACTTAAAAGTATTTTAAGCAAACAGACTTCTTCCGAAAAGGAGATCCTGACAGCACACACACGGCAGAGAGGCGAACTCCTTTTCAGAAGCGGTCTTTTTCGTAAACCGAGATCGTCGATCTCTTTTACGGCTCCGAATGCGTAGCCTCGAAACCAGTGGGCGCCAGCAATTCCCAACTGGCGGGGAAAAAAAAAAAGAGCCAATATTTATTTTTCTGTCACAAAGGCTCTTCGTAAAAACAAATTTCATATCCCGCAGAAGGTGTAATGAATTCTTTTAATGGTTATTTCCTTTTCTACTCTCGTGAGCAGCTAGAACGCATCGGGAGTATCACGCATAGGTCGGCGAACTCACTGATGAGTCGACTCTCTCGGACTCACTCAGGCTCAGATTAAGCCGCGAGTCTGAGTCTGAGTGAGTCCGGGTGAGTAATATTCTGGTGAGTCTGAGTCCGAATGAGTCCGGCTGAAGAAAATTTTCGTGAGTGTGAGTCTGAGTGAGTCCGGCTCAGGAAAATTTTGATGAGTCTGAGTCCGAGTGAGTCCAAAGCGCAAGATATATTTCTTGAGTGAGTCTGAGTGAGTTCCACTTTTTTTTGCCGACCAATGGTCCTATCCCCTCATCTTCTGCATTACTATAAGCCTTACCTGGATTCACGTTTATACTCACGTCTACTCACACGTATTCCAAAGCAATGGCGTTCATACACCATTTCAATATTTATTGATGAAAGGCGTGAATTACGTAGGGGGGTGCCATGACCTCCCCCCCCTCCCCCCCCCGCTAGCTCTTCCAGGGACGTTCTTGATAAATATGTCTTATGTTGTCATCTCTTTCAATAAAAATGACCTTACTGGTTTGCGAGCACTCATAACTCGTATTCGAACGTACTATATTAAAAGGCGACAAGAAGAGCACCAGTTACGTGAAATATTTGTGTTAAAGCGCATTGACACCATGGTCGAAGAAGCTAATTCTAGGCCAACGGACTCATGAGTCGACTCACTCGGACTCACTCAGACTCAGATCGAGCCGTGAGTCTGAGTTTGATTGAGTCCGTGTGAATAATGTTTTGGTGAGTCTTAGTGAGTCCGGTTGAAGAAAATTTTCGTGAGTGTGAGTACCGAGTGAGTCCGGCTCAGGAAAATTTTGGTGAGTGTGAGTCCGAGTGAGTCCTAAGCGCAAAATATATATCATGAGTGAGTCTGAGTGAGCTCCACAAGTTTTACCGACCTATGGTATCACGTGGTGACGCTCGGACTCGCGCCGCGCCATTTTGCACAAGCGGGAAAAGCGTGCTCGGCAGTCGTGTGTGTACTCGGCATTCCAGTAGTCTGAGCGTCTATGGCCAACCCCGGAGACCAAGCAGCCGGTGGCTCACGGAAAAAGCAGCGTCTGCAATGGTCGGAGGCGGATACATCGTTTTATTTTCCATTGCTTCTCTTTTAACTGCTAGCGCCACGCTTTCGGTAGCGTCTTCGAAAGAAAACACCAAAAGGAGATCGTTGGTGCCGTGTGTCTGCTCCGCAACGCCTCTTCGTTAAAAGTCTTTCAACTTCGTAAAAGACCGCTTATGTAAAATACTTTTTGCGCGCCCGTGTGACACAGGTATTAGTCTCTATCGGCATGAAAGTATTTGAAATGTCCGGAAGTGTTGGCAAAAGTACCTTTAGCAGGTCTGGAAGCCGTCTAATTTTCATCTTCCAGTCTGACACACAGCGCATATTGCGAGGCTCCATTGGGGAACTGTGTCTGTTAAACTGTTTTACAGACATCATAAAGGTATCTTATATGCAGCTGACTTACATCTTGGTATCAGCTAGACCCCCAGTTTCCACGATGCACACACAGATGGCGCCTCAATAATAACTTCGTTTACTTGACTAACTTCGCCATTTCCCACTCGCCGAAGTACTGGGGCAATCACCGTGAGAAGCGCAGGATCACAATGCAACGGAAGTACTCATATGCTTATTTGAAGGCACTGGAACATGTGACGACGACTGCACCGTGTGAATTCCAATCTATACCGAAGAAATTTGTATCAAACAAAACTTTTCAATAGACCATTTAGCAGTAGAAGTGGCGATAGCCCTAGCCATCGTTTGCCCCGGTTGGAGATATATACTAAGTGAATCGCAGAAGGCGGTCATAAATTATGCTCAAAGCAGAATTTCTCCTGATGCTGCGGCTATCCTCAAAGCCAACGCGAACAATACAACCTCCGAAGAGACGGAAGAACTACACATTATATGGTTCCCAACTCACACGCCCCCCCCCCCCCCCTTCCCCCCAATCCCCGTACCCATGCGCAATGGGGAGGTTCATCGCGTAGCGCGTGATCTCACGTTCCGCGCCCGCGTAGAAAGGTCCTCTCCAGGGGATGGAAATCCAGCGGAGGGCTGAACAGAGAGGGACAGATTGACCAGATACTGTGACATAACAGAATTTTAGCAAAAATCCAGGCGTTATTTATCCAACCGCAAGCCTCTCAAACTCGAGAGATCCTAAGGGGTAGATTGTCGGCAATTACAAATCCAGACCTTCCCCAAAACCCGTTCTTCTCAGGAGGATATACCCAGACGATAACTGCAAGTCATGCGGCTGGACTTCCAAATCTCTTAGGCACATTCTTTGAGAATGTGTGGTTATAGGAGAAGAAAATTCAGTCTCCCCTGATGAAGCTGCGGTGCGGTGGACAGGCCGCGGTGCGCAGCTCAGACCTCCAGGATCAACTGTGGGCCATCCAGCAAGCCCGTGAGGTGGCGAGGAGATAGAGTCTCCGGTCCTATTCGGGGGCGGCCTCGGCCCAGGCCACGAATTTGCCGAAGTCATTAATAAAATTGTCGCCACCACCATCGCGATTTCAACAGGAATGACGATGCGTATGTGTTTTTCCGTTTTATTAAGGTGTTACCTAAGCCCACATAATTTAAGCGCACTTTTAATGCGTACCAATTTTACTTCGTGAGTCAGTCTGAAAAATCCGTCCGTCTATGGCCAAAAAAAGAAAAATCAGTTTCGCTGCAAGGGCGAAGCAATGAACGCGATAGCAACACATTGGAATGTTATACGAAGTAAAGCAAGCAGCTTTAGCAGTAATATGAATTGCAGTGAACATGAGCTGGCTAAGTAAGCAGGTGGGCTGTGGCGTGGCTAGAGATAAACTCGATGACCACGACAAATCGCGTGTAGAATGGTGGTGCTGATGACAAGCGGCTCCCTTGGCCCGAGAATTTTAGGTTGTAAAGTATCAAATGGCTTTTACATGACGTAAGACACGCAGGTTCCCACCGCAGCTCCAGCATGGTGGCTATAGGATGATGTCAGTGTGTCATATTCAATGCCCGCGAAGGCTGCCGGTCTGTATGTGAGAACTTACAGCAGAGCTGCAGCGCGCTTCAATGTCACCGAGACGCACTCTGGACGCTGCAGGTGTGTGCGCGACGGCTCGTCGCTTCGCAGATCGCTTTAAAGATAGGACCCGCGAGGCCATGCCCTAGGTACTTTGCGCCATCTCGCAAAGCTAGTGAACGAGCCTCTTCGACGCTGGAACTCATGAAATTCAGAGACGAGCGCATCCCCCTCAGGGTACGCGACGCGGCTGAGTTCCGACCCGGAAACACAAGGCTGGGTCACGGAGCGAGCAGCGGCAGCCGCCAGGGCTCAAGGTCTCTTTTCCGCCTGACCAACAATGGACTCTCGCACGCTGTACTACAGCTCCATATATATGAGGCTCAATAAATGTTGCTCCTCCTACAACCCCCAAGGGTGTTCATAAATAGCTTGCATTTTACAAAAACGAAAAAAAGAGAGTATATATGCGCTCCTGGCTGAATTGTCCAAGGCGTCTCGTCGCGGAGCGAACTGTCGGCGGCATGCTTCGGCGGTCGCGCGCCGCGGACACATTTACTTCAGGATTAGTTTTCTTTGTACTTCGTAGCGTTTGTATATATATATATATATATATATATATATATATATATATATATATATATATATATATATATATATACATATATATATATATATAAACCCTAACAGTTAATAATAACTGTTAGGGTTTAATGTCCCACCCAAATTCACGATATGATTATGAGGGATGCCGTAGTGGAGGGCTCCGGAAATTTCGACCACCAGGAGTTCTTTAACGTGCACCTATATCTAAGTAAACGGGCGTCAAGCATTATCACCTCCATCGGAAATGCGGCCACCATGGCCGGGAGTCGATCCCGCAACCTTCAGGTGAGCATTCGAGCACCATAACCTCTAGACCACCGTAGCGGTTGAAAAGAAAAAGAGGTTAACCATAACTGAATGAAAGCAACGACGCATGGTTTGCCGTCATGTGGCACTCCTTATGTTTTTTATATTGCGCTTAATTGAGTCAGTTAATTATATAAATGATGCAAAAATTCTAATCCCTTTGGGGTCAAGTACATTTCGTTACGTTGTAGAGGGCATTCCAAAACGACCAATCCAATTTTCTGTCGCAACGCACATTCTGCATGGCGAATTTTTGGGTGTTTAAAGAAAGCCGACGAAATATAAATAAAACCACGTGACTACGCTCATGCGCTGCCGTAATGCAGCGATATCAATCGCGCTTGGAGAGCCATACGCGCGCACCCTGGTTAAGTGAGCGGCCGCGGCTCTATACGGTCGGCTTCACAGCGCGTCAGCATTTTTGACAGCGGTACACGGCAAGAAAGTACCATCGTCCCTGATAAGCAATATGTTAACGGTTGAAGGACAGTTGAGAGCGCTGCACTACAGTAGCACAGGAGCACAGTCCCGTGGTTGTAATTCCTATTTTGTGGGCTTTCTTTAAACGCCTGTAAATAAATTAAAAAAAACAAAACACGGAAATAAAAGAAAAAGAAAACGCCAGGAAGCATGTACCACCGTGTCCACGTCTGAGTGTAGCGCGCGAGCAGGCGGCCTTGTCTTGCGGCGCGACACCTTGCGGCGGTTGCGGGCTGTGACGTGGTGTGTCCAAGAGCATGCGCGGCCTAATAGACATGCTGACCTGCGTTGCACGAGTGACAGCGTTGACAGGTGCGCTTGTTTAACCGAAGCACGCTCCCTCAGGGCACTTTCGGCATCTCGATTCCAAAAGATGACGCGTTTCGACTGATAACACGTGCCTATGCACGTGTTATCAGTCGAACTGATAACAACTGACTCCGAACTGACTCCGTCCTGCCACATGCACCGCTGCTCCTCATTTCCGCTCATCCCTTCTTCCTCTCCGCCTGACCACCTGCCAATCTGCAACCTCCAACTCGCCTCCGCTCAACTAGGTTATACCCCTCTTCCTTACCCTCCTACTAACCCTGACATCATTCCTCCCCACCCTCACTTCTCTTTTCCCCTCCTTGTAGTATACTATACTATACTATACGTGGCTACGCTTTGCTTCAACCTCTCTCCTCCTCCTTCCTCGTTTCCCACCCCACCCTCACAAGACTCCTCACCCTCAATTCAGGTTCCCACGCTATTCCTCTGCTATACTATACATGACTATACTATGCTTTACCCTCCCCTCCTTTCCATACTGCTAACCCTGACTTCCCTTTTCACACCTCGCTATACTATGCTACACATGTCTAAGCTATTCTCTGTCAGTGCACATTCAAGAACACCAGATGGTCGAAATTTCCGGAGCCCTCCACTACGGCGTCTCTCATAATCATATCGTGGTTTTGGGACGTAAAACCCCAGATATTATTATTCTAAGATATTCTTTACCATGCTCCTCCTCCTTTTCCTCCTACTCACCCTCACATTAGGTACTCCTCCTTACCCTCACTTTCATTTCCTACCACTTGTTATACTATACTATAAATGACTGTGATACTCTTTACCTCCTCCTTTATCTTCTCCTCAGACTCCCATCACTCCTAAAACCTCACTTGCATTCCCTTCCCTCTAGCTTTACTATACTATACATGGATATGCTACCCCTCCAGTTCGCTTTGCACAGCTGCGCCTAGTTTTGAGTGGTCGCCGGCCACTGCTGGCACTCAAGCTTAAACAGCTCCGCTTTTAAAATCTGAGCTCCGATCACCTGTGCTGAACTAGCTATTTCTGCTTTTGCACGCGCTAGAATTCGTCCTGCGCAGCGGTTGTCCCATCGAGAGCTGTTACCCTGTTTCAAGACAGACCACCCAACGGCATCGACGGATGTGGAACTCGCCGCCCTTCGCCATGCACTTTGGCTAGTCAATAACGAGCTACCTCAACAATGATCGATATTAAGCGATACGAAGGCAGCCCTACATTCTTCGCTATCAGCCTTGCGGCATTGGCCATACTAACAATTTGTTTTCGAGATTATGTATTCCACCATACTTCATTCGAGAAAGGACACCACTTGACAGTGGCTGCCAGGTCACTGCGATGTGACAGGCAATGAATACACCGACAATGCTGCTCGATCAGCGTTTCAAGGCGACAGAGTAGAGACAATACCCCTATGAAGGACTGACGCTGATAGCTAACTTCGAGTGATCGAACACGAAATTACACACTCCACTTGGAACATAGCAAGAAAACTGGACAACCAGCACCACCATTACTGTAAAGAGGCCACTCTGCTTTACCGTTTAGGGCTTAGAGTGGCTTTGATGAAGTGATTTTCCTTTCGCATTGGAATGGCTAACAAGCTTCCTTGTGACAACTGTGCTAGCGAGGAGACATTGCAACCCATCTTCTGCGACTGTCCTCGCTACAATGGGCAGAGACAATCACTCGCAGTCTCTCTAGCTCGTCCTGACGACAGACCGATGACGGCAGACCATTTTAGAACACCGTCCTGAGAAGTCACCGCGGATAAAGGAGACAAAGGCATTGCTAAAATTCTTGAAGACAATGGACTTGCACTGGCGTTTGTAGAGCGATAGCAATATTTTGACTATGAGGAGTGTAAGTATGTGCGTGTGTGCTCCACCTCTCCCTCTTTCTCTCTACCTCTAACTTGAAAGCTCCTCTATTCTTTTCTCCAGTGGCATGCCACTTTTTCCAGACTGGTTAACATCCCCGCCTTTTCTCTCTCTCCTGTTCCTTCTTTCCTGGCATAACTGATCGTCGATAATTAACTAATTAAGCGCAATATAACATACCCTAACGAGTGCTACATGACGACGAGCCATATGTCGTTGGTTTCATTCAGTTGCGGTTAACCACATTTTTCAAAAATCTTGTTACGTGAAACACGCTCTACGTACCCTAGGGGACGGAACAACATCGCCTGGTACTGAAGATACCGAGTTTCTAAGAAGAGGCTTCGTTTTAGAAATGAATGAACTCATTTAGTGAAATCTCTTGCTTTAAAAAAATTCAGTGCATCGCGTTAAGCGGGCAAGCATATAGTAGCAGTTCGAATAACAAAAAGTCGTAAACGGCCGAACTGTGACCGACGGCATAAGTTAGCAGGTATCGTGTTCACACGCAGGAGGCACTCGCGTAGCATCCGTATGCATCGCTAAGGGCCGACAGTTTCCGCAGACAGAGGAGCCCTTCTGTACCACAGTCATGTGAATAATTTGTTTAGCCTGCGCCTAGGCCACCAACCGCAAGACGCCACATGGGCTTCGAAAAACTCCAGTATGTCGGGAACTCGTCACTGTTTTGACGCACTGACACATTTTAGTCAGACCTGACGGTCGGAAATGACCATTATATCCGGCATTTTCCATGCACTTCGTGAAAGCGAAATGAAGCCAAAAAAAAAGACGGCAGATCCCACTCACTGTGGGAATCGATGTAATGCGAAGCAGCCAGGAAGGAGCAAATCATGTATTACATAATTTGCATGTCGTGTTTTACATGTTACGACCTGTCATTTGTGTTCGTCATACAGTCACGTCGCGATATACCAATTTTGGTGTATGTCAAGCTAGCGAACTGGACGCAAGCGCACCATGAGCGTGGCATGTAAATGGCATTGTAGATGACATGCATGCCAAGATTTTCGTGTTACCACCTGCCACTTATGTTCGTCATAGAGGCATATCACTCAATACCAAATTTGGTGTATATCATGCTAACGAAACGGCCGCGAGCGTGCCATGAGCGTGGCATGCAAGTCATGTCGCACATGACAAGTCATGATTTCCTTATTACGACTTGTCATTTATGTTCGTCATACAGTCATGTCACTCAATACCAAATTTGGTGTATAGCAAGCTAACGAAACGGCCGCGAGCGCGCCATGAGCGTGGAATGCAAGTCATGTCGCTCATGACATGTCATGATTTCCATATTACCACTTGTCATTTATGTTCGTCATACAGTCATGTCACTCAATACCAAATTTGGTATCTCAAGCTAACGAAACGGCCGCGAGCAGGCCATGAGCGTGGCATGCAAATCATGTCGCACATGAGAAGTCATGATTTCCATATTAGCACTTGTCATTTATGTTCGTCATACAGTCACGTCACTCAATACCAAATTTGGTGTATATCAAGCTAACGAAACGGCCGCGAGCGCGCCATGAGCGTGGCATGTAAATCATAGTTTTCATGACAAGTTAGTCATGTTTTTCCTGATATGACCAGCCATTTGTGTTCGTCATACAGTCATGTTATGCCATACCAAATTTGGTATAAATCCCATTAACGATACGGCCAGGAGAGCACAAAGTCGTAGGCGGCTAGATAGCTAGATAGATAGATAGCTAGATACATAGATACGCTCAAACTCGCCGAAGTTCGCTAAGAAATGCTTCGCATTTAAAAAAAAAAAGGGGGGGGGGGTTACGCGCCAAGACCACAATATGAGTATGAGGCACGCCGCAGTGGAGTGCTCCGGCGTGCTCCGGAAATTTCGACCATCGGGTGTTCTTCAGCGCGCACTCACATCGCCCAGTGCACGGCGCTCTAGCATTACGCCTCCATCGAAATGCGACCGCTGGCCAGGGTTGCCGTTGGGTAGACTTGAAAAGGAGCCAGAATTCAAGCTAAAAGTAGCCAAAGTAGCCATACAATTTAACTTTATCGCCAAATTTGTAGCCAAATGGAAGAAAGTGGTATTATGCCTCAAATTTTTATAAAATAAATATGATTTAGAGTATGCAAAAATATTGAAATAAGACCGTATGCTTTCCATCTTGCTCTTCAAGCCACAGGCGAGTTGCAAAAAAGGATTTATTTATTTATTTATTTATTTATTTATTTATTTACCGCAAGGCTCACAGCATTGCTAAGAGTGCATAAAACACAACCAAAAATGACATGATATAGGGAGTAAAAAAAGAACAAGCAGACTTCCAACAGACTAGTGAGCATCGGGTTTTACAATATAGAATGACCTTAGAGCAATAACCAAAGGATGAACCTTAGTGCGGTGTTAAATTAAGTGGGTCGTGGAGCCCGCTGTGCTTATATATTCTACGAAATAAGCTCAAGCGGCGAAAATTTCGATGCGCTGCTAGAGAGGGAGCGGAAAGGCGGCATTTCGTGGCTCTTACGTTAGCCGTGCGGTTGTAGTTACAAAGAATTTTAGATTCTTCCTGTTAATATTACATTATATATATGGGCATATAAATTTCATCGTCACAGCACAGATTATAACATGCAACGCTGTTCAAGAGGTAAACAGGCAGAATGAAAGTGTTTCGGAACAGGAGTAACCTTGAATTTTCTGACATTTAGTTCCGTAAGCCATATTTTGCAGCCTGCGGCGCAGCAACTATATTGTATTAGTACAAGTTCGCTGTGTCTGCATATATTTATGCAGGATAGCGGTTCCCAGAGAAAGAGGAATTTTGGAGCATTCCCGCCAACAAGTCAGAAGGAACGTCAACCTTTTAAGCAGTTTTTTTTTTAAAGCCGCACACCTAAATTGATTACTAGATTTACCATAATAACATACCAGCTTCATTTTGCCCGGCCGCGGCGGCCGCATTTTCGATGGAGGTGAAGATGCTTGAGGCCCGTGCATTTAGATTTAGGTGCACATTAAAGAACCCCACGTGGTCAAAATTTCCGAAGCCCTCCACTATATACGGCGTCTCTCATAATGATATCGTGGTTTTGGGACGTTAAGCCCCAAGAGATATTATTGTATATTAGCCTCATTTTGGTGCTGATATTTGTTTTGCGGGGGGAGGGGGGGTGCTTTGGTGCGCATGAGCCTATTGGCTGGGGCCAAGACATGCGCGAGCATTAGCTCACGCGACAAAAAAAAAGTTGAAAACAGAGGCCGAAATTTCGACTTTCTTGTTCTTTTACCTCCAAACAATAAGAAATTTGGCTACTAAATGCGCCTAAACAGAAGTTCAATGTAGCCAAAAAGTAGCCATGGCGCCAACCTTAAATTTTCGTAGCCAAACGGGGTCCTAAAGTAGCCAATTTGGCGCAAAGTAGCCACCAACGGCAACCCTGCCGCTGGTGCCGGGATCGAACCCGTGACTTTACGGCCAGCAGCCTGAACACCGTAACCACTGTACCACCACCGGCGGATAAAGAAAGAAATACTCCCAAAGAAGATATTTTAATAGAAACAAAGGTTTACCTTCCCATTATCCAAGAAAGCAGACCAGAACATTGTCGGGAATAGTGGCCCAATATATGTAAAAAATATTGGCAGCGTACAGCATAGCATCTTAGTAGAAAAAGAAGAGTAGCCTTACTCCGCTGCGCACCAATGGTGGCAACAGTGCTCCGGCGAGTAGCGTAGTGGATGCCGTTGCTCAAATCATCTTCGCGCAGCTGAAACCGGCATCACGGCTGCATATTTTCTTTTGCTAGCGTCACTTTGGTGCGGCACATTTGAGCGAAGAAGTTCTAGTGAGAGCAAGGCCGCGAAAGACTCGATTCTCGGCGGTCCTCTGAAAGCAAAGATTTCCTCAGAGGAGTACGTCGAGGCCCCGTTAAAGGTTAATGAAATGCAGGCCACGACGGGGTTTTCTCCTTCATCACACAAGAGCAATTTAATTATGGCTGCTCTGGGAGGATGCCGCCTCCGCTGAAGATAAAGCCGTCCGTGGTTGTGTTTCTGAGTCATGTTTACGCCTGGCCATTCCTTTTCTCTTACTATTTTCCCTGTACGTGTGCGCTGCTCTCGTTAGATATCGAGTCTCTTCGATTTTCTGCTCGGAGGTTCACGATGCCGCATGCTGGCAACAATACCCAGTCTATATGCCACCAGCCAGGTCGTGGTGTCTCAACAGAGCGCTGAACAGCTCGTGTCAAGCTGTAATTTCAGCGCGGTCGGCACCATATTGCCCGTTCTCGTCACCTTGCTTTTCAGGCTCATCTTAACGTCGAGCAGTAACCTCATCAAAAGAATTACAATGATTTAATGAGATGGGAACGCTGCTCACTTTCCCTTACCTATTTATTGCGTACACGAGTCCCGACTTCTCTTTGTGAATATTATTATCAAGTGCTCGAAATCACACAGCCTGTACATGATTTTCTAGTTGGCATACTGCAAGATATAGAACCGCAAATGATTAAAATAAAATAAGATTTTCGAATGTAAAGACAAGAAGTTCATAATGTAATAAAGTGAAACGCATGAAAACGTAACGGGCTAAAGTGTCTAGTGATAATCACTACGCAATTAGCAGGTGGTGGAACACCCTGCACTATCGTAGAGTTTCTGGTTTCCAATTTGGCTACACATTGCTTCGAATAGCGCGCTCTTATAACATTTATTAGGCCTTAATTTAGCGCAATTTAAGCTATTGCATCAGATTATGGCGCCTAAAATACTGCTGCCATATAGCCTCATTGCAGCACGCCCAAAATAACGCTGTTCGTGTGATTACGTCAGCTCATTGCAACATTAATGTTGTGTCCGTCTTTCCTGTATTCTTCCTTTTGCTGTAGCTTCTAAACGCAAAAGAAGTGAGACACGAATTTTGTGCACAAGACAGGCGTACTATCCACGTCAAATGAAACCCGAACAGCGGCAAGCATTCGCAGTGGTATAGTGCGCGCCGTCCAGTTATCACTATGGACAGGCGCGCATGCATGCGAAGTGCTGCCGAACCGGATGCGCGCGCCTGTCAGTGGTGATAACTGGACGGCGCGCACTATACCAATGCGAATGCTTGCCGCTGTTCGGGTTTCATTTGACGCGGATAGTACATCGTGTTTCGTTTCTTTTTTGTGCTGTCAGAAGCTACGAGTTAGTACCGAATCATAACTGGTCGCAAAGCACGAAATGTACTCATATCTTCATTAACACTGACACACCCTGGTGGTAGACTTGAATAACTATACAGAACCCACCACCAAACCATTGAAAAAAAAACAACGAAAAAAAAAACTACGTCATGTCATCATTAATACACCGTAAACTTATAACAAGCCTGATGCTGACAAACCAAACCAACGTCATATCTGTGACGGGTGTTATGCACATGCTCCTCAAGGAAGCGAATTTCTTGCCTGACTTGCGCAATTATTTCTCATATTTCTTGTATGGTAGAGAAGTGTGTAAGTCAGGCTTCTCGCACAACTCTCAGTACTGCTGAATCAGTAACAACTAGCCCTATCTCACTGCTTGCCAGATAACAAAAAATATCTAGTACAACGTTCATACGACTGCTGCTTTACAGCCCCTTAGGAATAATCTCAATTAATGATGTCATCGGCACAAAGAGCTTCGATTACCCCCGCACTAATAGACTTTCTTTACCGAATAATATGTTGCTCCCAAACCACGCATCATCCTTAAACGGCAAAGATCTGTTTGTGCTGGTGCGAAACTTGCGATGCTTTACTTGCCGAAGCATTAACTCCTCACCAACATTATCGTTGGTGATGCACAGCTCCCATCTCCAGCGCTCAAGCAGCTGTCTCTGCTCTTGTTGTTTGAGTCATACAGCAAGCATAGCCACCTATGTATTGATGCCTCAACCACTGTGGATGGGTCTGCAGGGTCGGGGATCTCTCCTGAAAGAACTACCACTGTGAAGATTTGGCTATCCTACCTAATGACATCGACAGTTGCGGAACTTGCTGCTCTGCGTGGAACACTTTTCGAGTAATTCACGATCAACCACCCAAGAAATAGAGCGTGTTCACGGACTCCAAGGCAGCTCTTCAGTGCTTGATATTCACCCTATGCCGGGAAACTCAAGAACAACTAGTGTTTTGGAATTTGCGAGCTGCTCCATCTCCTCTTTGTACAAGGGCATTATGTGCACGTCTCAGAGGCTCACTAGTCACTGCGTGATATTGGGCAACGAACATGCCGACGCAAGTGCTCGATCTGGACACAAAGACGGCATACAAGATTCAATCCCATTCTCAAGAACAGATGCAGAAACGAAAATTCGCGAGCTTGCTAATGAAGACCCAAAATACACCTGGAACACGCCAAGTTTACAGCGCACAAGGTTGCACGGACGTGACCGTCTCGTCGACTTCGGACTCCGTCCGGACTATCTCTACTCGAGACAACTATGCTTTGCCAACTGTGGCTTGGTGTCGTTTCACCAAATCTTCTGCCTTTCGAATCGGCATGGAAGACAGTGCTGCTTGCAAGCACTGCGGCATCGAAGAAACAATAGAACACGTCCTTTGTAGCTGTCCTCGCTACAACGCGCACAGACTGCGCTAGTTGCAGCCGTGGTGTTCGCCCGGCTTGACGACAGACCCCTGTCGAAACAGGCTGTGCTAGAATGCCAACCCGAACTCTCGTCGCACAGCAAATCAGTTACGGTCTTACTGAACTTTTTGCATGGTAGTGGTCTATTGTATAGGCTATGGTACTCCCGCTCTGCACCTCCTTTTATTTTGATGCGAAGCATCTATGCTCGAGCCTACCTCCCGTGTGAGACGCCGTCCACTCTAGTTACCGCTCCTCCCGCTAGAGGCGCTTCTCAGGGAATTTCTTGAAGAATCCGCTACAAGGCGCTGGTCCGCGCGCCATGAACCCAGGTCGCCCAGGTTGCGCGCGGTACCGCTCGCATTCCTTCAGTGACACTCAATGGGAGCGCATGCGTATGAGCGGTAAACAGCAGTCTGACTCATCCGCAGCTGCTGCTCGGCGCGCTCGAGCCGCTGCCGCGAAACGGCAACGGCGCCAAGCCGACCCTGAACTCCGTGCAAGGGAAGCTGAAGCTCGACGGAAACGCCGCCACGCCGCTTCTGAAGAGACGAAGGCTCGTGCGACTGCAACGCAACGTGAACACAGACAAGCGGACCACGTCGCCCATAGCTGCTTCGCATGCCAATCAGGGTTCCCTCACGGGGAGATGTGTGTAATTTTTAAATGCGAAGCATTTCTTAGCGAACTTCGGCGACTTTGAGCGTATCTATCTATCTATCTATCTATCTATCTATCTATCTATCTATCTATCTATCTATCTATCTATCTATCTATCTATCTATCTATCTATCTATCTATCTATCTATCTATCTATCTATCTAGCCGCCTACGACTTTGTGCTCTCCTGGCCGTATCGTTAATGGGATTTATACCAAATTTGGTATGGCATAACATGACTGTATGACGAACATAAATGGCTGATCATATCATGAAAATCATGACTAACTTGTCATGAAAAGTATGATTTACATGCCACGCTCATGGCGCGCTCGTGGCCGTTTCGTTAGCTTGATATACACCAAATTTGGGATTGAGTGACATGACTGTATGACGAACATAAATGACAAGTGGTAATAAGAAAATCATGACTTCATGAGTGACATGACTTGCATTCCACGCTCATAGTGCGCTCGCGGCTGTTTCGTTAGCTTGATATACACCAAATTTGGTATTGAGTGACATGACTGTATGACGAACATAAATGACAAGTGGTAATATGGAAATCATGACTTGTCATGTGCGACATGACTTGCATGCCACGCTCATGGCGTGCTCGCGGCCGTTTCGTTAGCTTGATATACACCAAATTTGGTATTGAGTGACATGACTGTATGACGAACATAAATGACAAGTGGTAATATGGAAATCATGACTTGTCATGTGCGACATGACTTGCATGCCACGCTCATGGCGTGCTCGCGGCCGTTTCGTTAGCTTGAGATACACCAAATTTGGTATTCAGGGACATGACTGTATGACGAACATAAATGACAAGTGGTAATATGGAAATCATGACTTGTCATGTGCGACATGACTTGCATGCCACGCTCATGGCGTGCTCGCGGCCGTTTCGTTAGCTTGAGATACACCAAATTTGGTATTCAGTGACATGACTGTATGACGAACATAAATGACAAGTGGTAATACGGAAATCATGACTTGTCATGTGCGACATGACTTGCATTCCACGCTCATAGCGCGATCGCGGCCGTTTCGTTAGCTTGGTATACACCAAATTTGGTATTCAGTGACATGACTGTATGACGAACATAAATGACAAGTGGTAATATTGAAATCATGACTTGTCATGTGCGACATGACTTGCATGCCACGCTCATGGTGTGCTCGCGGCCGTTTCGTTAGCTTGATATACACCAAATTTGGTACTGAGTGACATGACTGTATGACGAACATAAATGACAAGTGGTAATACGGAAATCATGACTTGTCATGTGCGACATGACTTGCATTCCACGCTCATAGCGCGATCGCGGCCGTTTCGTTAGCTTGATATACACCAAATTTGGTATTCAGTGACATGACTGTATGACGAACATAAATGACAAGTGGTAATATTGAAATCATGACTTGTCATGTGCGACATGACTTGCATGCCACGCTCATGGTGTGCTCGCGGCCGTTTCGTTAGCTTGAGATACATCAAATTTGGTATTGAGTGAGATGACTGTATGACGAACATAAATGACTAGTGGTAATATGAAAATCATGATATGTCATGAGCGACATGACTTGCATTCCACGCTCATAGCGCGATCGCGGCCGTTTCGTTAGCTTGATATACACCAAATTTGGTATTGAGTGATATGACTATATAACGAACATAAGTGGCAGATGGTAACATGAAAATCTTGGCATGCGTGTCATCTACAATGCCATTTACATGCCACGCTCATGGTGCGCTTGCGTCCAGTTCGCTAGCTTGACATACACCAAAATTGGCATATCGCGACGTGACTGTATGACGAACGCAAATGACCGGTCGTAACATGTAAAACATGACATGCAAATTATGTAAAGCATGATTTGCTCCTCCCTGGCTGCTTCGCATTACATCGATTCCCACAGTGCGTGGGATCTGCGGGCTTTTTCTTCTTTTTTTCGCGGCCGCGGAACCTCTTTCAGCATAATACCTCCTATACGCATTATATGACGCTGATGAAGCAACAAAGCAATTTGAGATATAAAAGCAATCGTACAAAAGCCTACGATAGCAGAAGTTGTTTCTGCCAGCCCAACAAGTTGGCGATATTATGGAAACGTTATATAGCTGTGTCTGAGAGCCCGCACGGAAACAATACTTTTGGTGACGCTGTTGTAATTCAATACTCCACTACGAGCTCCTGGGTGCCTTTGAAACGCGCAAAGCTTTTTACCGCGACTTCTATAGACGAACTCTACAAAGTGCACCAAAAGCCGGCTCTTTCAAGCTTTAATTACGTGTGCTTTTTTCTGACTCCATTTTCTTGTACTCAAGTGAACTGAAGCAGCCAAACTGTTTACTGTTTTTTGGTGTTGCACCATTTATACCACTGTGAGTGCCTATTGTATTTCTCCCTTCATTTCCTTGTCATAGGAATTCTACAATTCATTCTTCCGAAAGGCGGCACAGCTAAACCTGCGCACAACTTACTGCAATCGCATAATTCTTGCACGGTGTTGCGCATCATCCGCGTCCATGTTGAAAGTCGCGTGTTGATCAACGCCAGTGATACCCTTCAACGCGGAGCTTTCAGCAAAATAAATAAATTGGGCCTCCTATCTTGTTCGCCAGAATGGAGTTTCAGAAAAGTCATGTCACCGGCTCTTAGAAGATATAAATCCCTTTTCCTCAGACAGCGCTGTGAGGTACGTCAGTGGGCGGTAAAGAAAGGTAGAAAGAACAGGAGTACTGCGCAGCTTAGCGCCGATGAACTGGAAAGCTTTTTATCACTAGTTTTATTTAACTTCGAACCTCGTAGTCGCTGACATTTGGGCTGAACTGGGGAGCGTGTAGAATAATTGATGTGCCTTTTCTAGATTATTGGCTGTCTCACTTGAGTCACCGTTTCGGTTTCTAGCCAGAATAATAAAAAAAAAAAATGTGCCATATGAAAGTGAATTCCACGCCAGGTAACCACCGACTTCCCTCGAATACCTCCTTTGCGCCGTTCATTATTTCGCTCTTGTTAGTGAACAACGCAGACACGAAGTTGACTATATATTGTCAGCTTTTGCTAGAAAAGCTATTGCCACATTTCATGTAATAATATACACTTTCTTAGCAGAAAGGTTTCTTTTATGTTTCTGTAGGTAAGTGGAGGAAGGGGGTGGGGAGGGCAGCATATTGTATCACGAAATGGCGCAGCTTTCTATTAGCGGCAGGGTGTTAGTAGGACGTGTCGGGTCACGTAGATGCATTAATTACAGGCGCAAGGATTTCATATTCCTGCTCGGCGATGAGGAAACCTGGCAGAAAGAACGCGGACACATAGAACAAAGGGACCTGAGACCACTTATATGGTTCTTTTTAATAAGATACGTTTCATGATAGCGGAAACGTGAAATGAATATAATAATATTTTTTTAAGATTTCAATGATGCTGTAATTACGTGCGATTCATGCTAATATTACTCGTATTTGTCCCATTAGGCGGCTCATATAAGTCTAGCCGTGCCAGTACTTGATTGATCATTTTGAGTTTCCCGAATTCATTTTTTTTAATGAAGACTGAATTAGCGCGTTCGATCGGGCTTCGCAGCCGCCAGTGAGCGACGTTTATTAGCAACAGCCTGAGTCCAGAACTTTGAGGTTTGAACCTTCGGCAATTTTTCCGTTTGCCATATTAAGTAGCTCTACTTACTCTTCATTAGTAGCGTTGATTCACCCGGCACTCGTGGATATTATTTAATGTACAGTGCTTTTGAAGTATCCAATCTGTATTTTTATTGTTTTTCTGCCGGTATACACGCCGAATTTACAGTTCCCATAGCTTGTGTTCCTTTCCTGGTAAATAAATCAAGCTAAGGGGAGACCGTTGCCGTGTAGGCTTATTTCGCGGCCTCCAGGTTCCTGAACCTGCTACAGTGCTTTAAACTGATGAATGCATGACGTCCTTGCCGCTTTCTTTCTTTCTTTCTTTCTTTCTTTCTTTCTTTCTTTCTTTCTTTCTTTCTTTCTTTCTTTCTTTCTTTCTTTCTTTCTTTCTTTCTTTCTTTCTTTCTTTCTTTCTTTCTTTCTTTCTTTCTTTCTTTCTTTCTTTCTTTCTTTCTTTCTTTCTTTCTTTCTTTCTTTCTTTCTCCTGAGCATCTCGCGAATGTTTGACAGCGCCGATCGCAGCTATGACGGCGAGTGTGTGCCGGAACGAGACACTCGCTATGAATGAGCGAAACAGCGAGGGTTGATGATCGAGGGCTCATTTCTTTTAGAATAACTGCCAGTTGGGCGTGTTGGTATACGTTCATGAGTGCACGTGCAAACCCGACTTTGAAAAAACCACTGTTGTAGAAAAGCACGCCGATCGAACTGTGAGAGAGATCGTTGAGGCGTATCAGATCAGAAAGAGCGGCAATGGTTGCGTTAGCCAGCCATCTCTTGTGCTCTCGGAATGTGAGGTTGCGTTTTTAGAAAGAAGGTAAAAATTAAGTGTTTGTTGCCTTTGTATGAGCGCATGTGTGGTTTTATCTCTTGCCTGATTGTTTCTTTATAATCACGTGTAAAAAAAAAAAGTTTGGTTCTAACGATGACGTACATTTTATATATAAGAGGGCGTTGTTTTTCTAAATAAACTCAGTTGCTAGTAGCGCTTCGTCCTGTGTTCTTCATAAGTCTCCGTTTTCCTTTTAGCGCTCATTTCTTTGTTAGACAAAACCAAATGAAGCCAACAGAAGTTGCTCTAGATAACACTCTCGGGATGACACAAACATAAATACCCAATAAAGTGTATGGGAAAACGACCGCCGCTGTAGCTCAATTGGTAGAGCACCGGACGCACGATTCAAAGGTTACAGCTGCGGCCCCTCCCTGCGGCAAGTTTTTGTTTCGTTTTGTCGCCTAGGAGAACTTGGCTCATACCCACATGGGGGTGTGGGCATGAGCCAAGCCAAGTATGAGCCAAAAATTTAAAGGCCGCGCAACATGAAAAAACGAAGAGAAGGACTAAACGTAATGTAAATTAAAAAAAAATGAAAGAGGTAAAAGGATTAAAACAGCCAGAGATAAAAGGTAGAAAAAAGAAGGCAAAAATGAATTGTTTCCATCGGCGGTACCACTAGCAGCGTTACCTTCCGGTAGCTTGAATAAATTTATGTAGCATAGATAGAACCAGCACTGCGGCTTGCACCAGACTGTCCGGCTGCAAACGAAACAGGTTAGAGGTATTAAATGCTAATCCCAGTACACCAGTCGGCCTTTCAAGAAATATTCGGCGGAGTGAGGCAAAACGGCGGCATGAGAGGAGGAAGTAATCTATTGTTTCCGGTTCATTGCAAACTGCGCAGATGTTAGGTTAATGAGAAGCCAGATTTGTGACGGTAATAATTTAACCGGGGAACTCTACAGCGAAAGCTTGGGAGGGTCACCTCGCATTGAAGTGAAAGGCATTTTGTGGTGTTCCATGAGAATTGCAAGCGCTGAAACTCCTCAGATTGTACGAGAGCTGTTTCATTGTTTTTTTTTAAATAACAGGCGTTTGAACTCTTTCTCCAGTAACGAAAGCAAAATGTGGAACTACATGTGGAACTAATACCGGGCCATTTAAAGACGCCGTTAGCGAGCGTGTCAGCTGCTTCATTTGATTAAATTCCTGCATGCTCGGTGACCTACCAAAAACCGAACTTCTAACAGGCTACGTGGTACAAGACTCGTAAAATATGAGAAGAGGGGATTGCTCTGCGGACGTTAAATGTGTACAAACAGACTAAGCATCTGTAATAATAATAACTTTTGATTGCCGGAAATTTAGTTTTGTAACAGCAAATGTGCTTGCCAGAAATTCTGCGAGAAATATTGGGGTGAAGTCAGTCAGCCGGAGGGCAAAAGACCAAATTAAGCTGATGATAAAAGATGCCCACTCCAGTCATCTGAAGATTTTTGCGTTTGCAATCCGTAGAAATTACAAAGTGAGCGGGAAAATGGTCGAGATTATCCTGAAAGAGGCCCTCGAGAATACGCTTTGGGAAGTAACTTAGCATCTTTTTGGAAAAATATAATAAAAAACTAAATTAAAATGAAACGAGAACGGGTTTTTGGCAAGTTGAGCTCGGCAGAGAAACCTGTAGGCCCGATTAACAGAGACTCACGAAAATGACCCAAGGCATTCGATAACGTCGCCACGAGTGCTTAAAGGATGAAAACTGTCTGAGAACGGCAGAGAGATGCATCGTGGAGCATTTAAAAATGCCTGCACAGTAAGCTGTTTAAATACTGCGTGAAGTGGCATGATTCGAGCTTCCAAATACTACACGTTCTTAGCAACACAACTCGGGTAGCCCGAGACACAGACGCAGCGCTTGCCTTTCTAGCATTATTAGAGGTCTTAATTTTTATACAGCACATGTGGAAAAAAAGAACGCAACCGAATTCCAAAATGGCGCGTACGTAAAGGTTATACACCATAAGTGAAGTTGCTGTGCGCATCCCTCAATTTTTATTACAACACCGGCGCAACAATCCCATGACGCGTTCTGCTTAACGGGTGTTTAGCTCAATTTGTTGTCGGCCAATTTAAATTATCAACATAGACAGTGCCTCGATATTCTAATGCCGTTAATTGCAGAATCTGCTCATTTCGATGATGAAGTGAAACAAAAAGCGGGATCTGATAATGGGAATACAAGTACAGCGCATTCTGCTAACCGTTGAGCGAAGAAGAAACTCCGTCAAGCCATGCCTCAAGCTCCAGTCAAATAAGACTAAAATTTCGCATGAAGTATAGATATCTCGGGATGACAAGAAAAATGCGATATTGTCGGCATAGACATAAATGTGAAAATCTTAATGAATTGGGATTGATGATAATAAAATGTTAAATAAAAGTGGGGAAAGAACTAATCCTTGCGGAACACCTCTTGTTTGCTTATATGAGCCAGATGTAACTCCCCCCGTGACAACAAAAGAATTGTCTCTCGAAGAGGAACTCCGGAACCCAGGAATACAATGTAATTTGGACGCATCACAGCTCACTAATCTAGACATCAATATATCGTGTTCAACACTATCGAATGCTTTTGCAAGATCTACTGTAACTAATGCAGAAATCTGACCAGATACTCCTGCAAGTCGAATTCAGCTTTCCAAACAATATGAGTGGCGCATGTTGAGCAACCCAGGTCTAAATTCTATTCGTCTAGAAGAATGGAAACCCTGACGAGATATCAATTCGCTAAGCCAGGATATGAGCTTTTTTTTCAATTATTTTAACTAAAGCTTGAAGTAAGCGAGATTGACCGTATGTTATCCAGGACATATCCGAGACTGATTTTTACGTAGGAGCGCAACTTTAGCTATTTTCCATGAGCTCCGGAATCCATGTGTACTATGTAAGGAAGCAGTTGGCTACATTCTAAATTTCATCGGAATAAGAATAAAACATGAATTTTATCATAGAGTTTGTAATCCGGTCCGGACCAGGAGCCGCTTGATTAACTGTTAACATGACATACACCAGTTCTGCCACAGTGAAATTCTGAAAGTCCGTATCGAATTTTGAACATCGTAGGTTTAAGCACGTCGAAGCAAAATACGCACTTCGAGCGCCTCCGCGTTGTCTTCTAACAAGACAGATGGCCCATTAGTGGACAGCACTACGCAATGCGAATACGCCTGATATCCTGTGACGATTTCGTGTTTCGTAAAAATCTGAACAGTGCAGGATCTTTTATCCGGTTTTCGATAAGTACGAATGCAAATAAGATTTTTGTTTATCTTTAGCCAGTGCAACTGCTCATTTAAATATTGCCGCGTAGAATTTAGAGTCAATCTAATTTTTCGGTGTATGGTTATCACGTAGACGTTTCCAGGCAGCTTTCCGGCGCCTATAATCAAGCGTACATGCATCATTCCTCCGAGCGCAGTTTGACGGTGTACTACCCAGACTTATCAGAAAACTCTGGCCGGCTGAACAGAGTCACTTATACACGCTACTACTGAGGCATCTCTTTGTTGCTCATTACATGTTGTCAATGACAAAATATCACTGAATTTAAAACGGTTTTATAGATTTTATAGTTGATGAACCGCTGTTTACGCATGCCAGAACTTCAACGCCATAGCATGATTTCACAGGGAATCAGGAATGTGGTCGCTACTCGTCCCATTGTCAAATGTTTCCCAAAATGAGAGGACAAGCTGGCCACGCGAACAAGTCATGTCTAATGTTGATGAACATCGCCCACGTAAAAAGGTAATTTGACCTGAATTATGGCAATGAAAATTATTATCCTGCAACCAATTCCACAATCCTTGGCCACAAACATCCCTGTTTATCCCGCAAGAAGTCTGGTGCGAGTTAAAATCTTCTGCCAATAGAATCGCATGTGAAGTGGAACTTTTGGTGACACTGCCTAGGTGATCTGTACTTCTTACTCCATTCGGAAAGTACGCACTGACCACGGTATTTCGAGATGACTCAGGCCACAAACAATCTACTCCTAACGATTCACAATCAGGACAAATATGTTCAAAAGTTACAGTGGCATTATGATACATTTTTGATGAGACTAGAGCCAACAATCCACCTCCTCTGCCTGGCCGATCCAACCTAAGGAGCATGAAAATTATTAAAAGTAAATTTTTGGTTTACTGAAAGCCGTGCTCTTGAAGTAAAATAATATCAGGATTTGTTTTGTGTATGATAAAGGAGATCTGTGTAACCGGAAGATACCGAACGGTAATTCCACTGAAGAACTTTTAGGAACGCTATAGTGGACTTAATGTAGTTCACTCCCCCGCAGAACGCAATGCGTCCTGCTCGTTGCTGTCATCGTTAGCTCCCCCCCTTTTTTTTTGACGTTAGAGATTGAGTCGGACACAAACGGGCACTTCGTTGCTTATTACTAATATTTCCGAGCCTCATATCACCAAAATGAACCACTTGGCCCCACCGGGACCGGCGACTGAGCGCTGGCGAGCTTCTCTGGGACAACATCTGCTTGACTCTGAGAGATTATTTCATTCCTGAGGGGCTCAGACTCACCATTAAACGTGACAGTGGGCGGAGGGCAGGAGGGAAACTAGGCTGTTTAACCTGGCGGCTAACATCTCAGTCAAACCTTCAGCAAAAGTGTTGAAAAGCCGCTTCATAACTATTGGCATAGCTTTATATATCGCTGCAGCAACTGCAGAAGAGAATTTCGTTTCGAGGGACCCGCATTGACGAGATGTAGCCGCGGCGTACCCAACCTCACGCTCTTTAATGAAAGAGGCAGGCTCTGCCCGGGAACAACGGCGTTTCTCCACAATATCAAGGATCTGTGTCTCACGATAACAAGCGGGACAGTTACTGTCCATGGCTGTGTGTGATCCATCACATAAGCAACACCTGAAATCTTCTGCCTCACAGTCTGAAGCGGAATGTGATCCACTACATTTAAGACATCTTTCTGAGAGCGCTATGTCCGAAACGCCAGCAGTTACGACACTGCAATGGTCGAGGTGTCAATGCCTCTACACGAAATAAGTAGGGTCAGGCCTTCAATTCAGAGGCGTGTTAGGCCCGCAAAAGTGATGATAACGCTTTCAGTTGGGACCCGCGCATTACCTACAAAGTTGATTTTTCATCCCCTTTAAAGGGACTATCGTGCGTTATGGTTTTTCTGTTTTGTGTCGCAATAGAAAGCATACCATCTGAAGTGTCCAACGTTGCAAGCGGTTTCTCTGAAAAGTGGGTAGAACATTTTAAAACTGAAGTTAGGTGCTCTCCGAAATTTTTCAATTTACGTTCTGTCATCTTCAAATGGTGTAGGGACGCCCAGAACGCTGGTTACTCCACGCGGTGACAATGGTTGTGATGGTGAAAGTCGAAAAGTAGAACCACATGCAGTTTTTTTTAAGGCTGAATTAGGTTTGGTTTAATAATAAAACGATTACTGTAATGGTCGTTCAGGGCTCGCAAACTGCGAAATAAAGTATTATCACTACATTAATTCAAGCTTAGTTTAGTCAGCCTGAAAAACCACCGCAGTCAAGAGGAAAACTTGGTATGTTCCAGCAACACTGCCGGCGTTGTGAAATGAACTGTAGTGGTTCCGCTCATGCCAAACGTGCGGCTAAAAGGAGCATGAGGCGTGCTTCACAGAACGGAAGGTCCTTGCTGTTTTGCAGTTATGTTTAGGTGTTCTGGGTTGCGTATGCGAAATAACAGCCAATTAACACGGACGCCTTGGTGAAGCCGAACCTGAAGGCAAAATCTTCTTCAATGTAGAACCCATGAGGTTGACCGCGTCGCAAAGCGACTTCAGCGTCGGTGAATGCTGGCATACACTTTTACGAAAGAGAACTCACGGTTCGTAAATTCCGTGAAGTCAGTCGCGCTTCTGTTCGCGCAAGACTTCTATTTTTATTTATTTATTTATTTATTTATTTATTTATTTATTTATTTATTTATTGAGGGGCGCAGGATGCCGTGCTCGCGTGGCTCGCGTTTCTCCGCCGTAGGCAGGCTGGTGAACGGGGCGCCGGAAACGCCACCAGCGCCCCTCTGAACGTGTGAGAGAAAAAAAAGCAAAAATTACTCTCTGACCCAAAGGAAAGCTGCCAAATGTGCGTAAAGTACATTTTTAAGTTATACATATTTGTTTTCAACAAAATAAGTCTACCTGTGAGAGTTTGTTGCTGCTACCAATAAAGTGAACCATATCGCTGTAGCTGACGCTAGCGGTCATACTTTCACGACTTTCAGAGCCAAAAAAAAAAAAAATATATATATATATATATATATATATATATATATATATATATATATATATATATATATATATATATATATATATATATAATTCCTTTTTTATTGTACAAAAAGCATGTTCCTTGTCGCCGATGTGACAAACAATCTTCTCATTTTCACCACAATCAAGCAAATTTTTCCGAGCGGTAGACAGTTCTTTAATTCCTTTACATTTATGTCATAATTACAGTTAAAACCTACAAATTATTATCCCCATACCTTCACTACCTTCATTATATGTTCGTTTCATCAGCTTGTGTCCAAAAAAGTATGGCCGCACATTCTTCAAATTATGCTGCCTTACATCATTGTTTTTCACCAAGCGTAGAACTACGATATCGTTATGTATCGTCTTACTTTGCTATGTACGAATACGATGCTATATGCACTAATAATATTTTTTTTCTGCAAGTGCATAATATTTATTCCTTTTTCGCTTGTATATTTACGCTGTCATTTAATTAGGTCACGGTTTGCTTGTTTTTGGTTGTATCGTTGTATTTCTCTTACACTGTCATTGTTCCTATAATATGGACGGCGCTTAGTCAAGCAGCAGTATCCGCAACTTTTTCGCCGTTTCCCCTTTTTCACCATTGTATTTGTTTGCTGAGAACCGACTGAATGTCTGTATGCTGAACGAATACTGTTTTGATGGATGGGCGATAACCTGTCAGAATGCCACTTGAGACGTGATTGAGGACGCCTCAATTGACGCAACGATTGTGCTAGAGAAATATCACCCAGTCACAAAATACACCGCTATTGATTGTATCCGAGCGCGCATTTGATGTTTTTATTTTTTCCGGGATTCCCGAAGTAGCCTACATATTGAAAGAATAAATATTAATAAGCATAGGCTGACCGAATTAGGTTGCTTAAGTTGTGGACAAGTATTGTCCTTAATTTAAGATTTTGTGGACATCTGATTTGTTACATATCTATCTATATCCATGCTTCCAGCGCTGCGCATTTCCGATAACTAAATGCGGATTACTATATCAGTGCTTATGACCATTCCATGCTAATAACATTGCCGTCTTCTTACTAAGCACGAAAGAAAAAAAAGAAACGGAAACTAAACACTAACTGAGGGGACATAAAAAGTAAGTCGTCTGGAAAAGTAAACAAACAATTTGAAGGAAAGAGTACGCGAAGACGCAGCATACAGCACAGCAAAAGCGAAACGATGCTATGTTAGATGAAAAAAGATAAGCAGGTCTGTGGTCCAAGTATAGACTCCTATAATTCGCTTGTACGATTATACGAACGAAGAATAAAAATAATCTACAAGCCAACCCTGACATATTTTTTTGACTCATATTCTTCCTATGGGTGCTCACACACGACTCGATGGTTTGGGCCTGCTAACGTTACCGAACTGCTGGCCAAGACTGCATACAATCAGCATGATGCTTGGTAAGTGAGTCTGCTTCCGGCAGATGAAACAAGAGAAGAAAAAAAAGCATCACACAGTAAGCGCAACAGCTGGGTGCGATATAGCACTCTTCCCTTCCTTACCGGTGGCCTCTCTCGGCTGATTGCACCGGATAATCACTGCGGTTGCTTGCTCCTTTTGCAAGCTCCGAAAGAGCTCGCTCATGGGCGGTGGAGGCCAAACTGCAGATGGGGGGCGGTGGGGAAGGCCCAGCAACTTCGTGAAAGGATTAGCTGCATCATTAGCCTGTTGGCCCAGAAGGAAATCTATCACAGTGACTTAGTGAATGTAGCCGACCTGCCGCCCCCCGTCCTCAACCTCGCGCAGCTCCTAGTGTGACACGCGCCGCACACAAGAAGCAGCGAGCAGAGGTCGCTTGTACAGATCCCAGCATCTGGTTAGCCGGGCACTCCGACTGAGTACTGGTGGTGCGCCGAAGATTTCCTCATATAAGCTTTGCTCGCTTGAAATAGATGCCCTCTCATTTGCGTCAGGGCAGCCTTTTCTGCTCGTTCTCCAAAACAGTTACACTAATTGGAATGACCTAGCTGTCGCACTGTGTGCGAAGTCCAAAGCAGCGAATATCAAGCATTTCTTGCGCCACCAGTCTTTTATTTCCCTCGCAGAGACAAACACTCTCAAATGCATTGGGATTTTGGTATGACCGCCTGTTGTCCGCGCAAGCTGCTTCTCAATAACAGTACCCATCGGTCGTCGGCGGCGGACAATGTCGTAAAAACTTTATTTTTTCTGCTCGTTCAGGACGAAATATTAACGCTTTTGACTGAGTGTGGTGCCCCACACATGTGCGCGAATATAAGCTTTTCTTTCTGCCCTGTGTCATGTTTCTACTGCCCATTTTCTTATGAGAAGACATAACCAGGCGCTTTTTTTTTGTTAACATCACTGCCTTATCCCGTCCACTTCCTTCCTCCTCTAGAAAACATTGACATCTAAAATTTTGCCGGCAGGCTCGAATAGATTAGGGCTGACATGTTGTGGTTATACTATGAATGTCTCAAGTTTATGGCCCTCTGATATTAGTAAAGTCACGTCAAAAATTACTTGCTTGAATATGAATGCAATACGACGCTTTCGCATCGGTATGCCAACATACATGACGCATATAATCTTGTTTTATTAGCAACAACGAACAAGGAAGTGTTAAGTTCTCCCAACGCTGAAGTTTTGTGTTGTTAGGGCTTCACGTAACCCGAATTCAAGTATGCCCGTCCTCCGCAGCTTTTTGTGGCATCGTGAGTACTCGCCAGGCCCGCAAGACACATCTTGGCTTTAACAACGTTCTTCGTTCTCATGAGACATGTGTTCTCATGAAACCATACAATCCCACAATGTGAGTTTGAGAGTGCAGTAATTATGATGCTCCCGTTGGTCGGTTTCGCGCAGTATGTTGTAACCGAGCGAACTATTCACACAAGGGAGGATGGAATGCGGCGAGCACAGATCGCAGCTCGTTCCGGCAGATATCCGCTTGGTTCGCCGACGGAAAACCACGCGGTGAGCTCCATCCAATAGTCTGGCACGACGGCATAGTCGACGCGCTTGGCATCGCGGGCGCGGAGATAGGACATATCTAGAGCTCCGTGTTTTCGGAAATTCCGAAAAATTCGATAAACGCTCTCCGGTAAAACTTTTGACAATTCGGATTTATCAGATAAACTCCGATTACAACGACCAATATGACCCTGTTCAGTTTCTTTTTTTTTTAATCGAAAGGGCATGTTGCTAGAGGTCATTGATACATGGACTGGTATGGCCAATATAAATTTTCCTCACGTAAAGAGTACATCGTAGGCCCCACACCCATCGCACAATTAACAAAGGGCTTGTCGCGCACGAAGCTAGAGGCGTCAACTTATGTAGGGCTCACGGGAACGCGAGACGGCATCTTGATATACGGTCCCCTGGCGGCCCTGGTGCGCGCCAGACGACATCGAATATATGGACCTCGTAAAGTATGGCTGCGTCTACTACAATAGGCTTTAAGGATGCAACACGCACAAAGGTAGGTGTTTTATTTGTGCTTGTGTAGATGTGTTTGTGCGTTCACACCTTCCAGACAACTAAGATACGCTTCGTGTGTTCTGATGTTTTCGTGTTCAGATAAAATTTCAGCTAAGATACTGCTGTATTAGAATAATGCAGAATTAAAGTGCGGATATCGGAGAATTGGGGATTTACGCGAAATAAACTCTGATAAACACCGAACTTGGGCCGAAAAAATAAACTGCGAAAAATACCCTCCGAATTTCAAGAAAAATGACGTCCGAAAACACGGAGCCCTAGACATATCCCATTTCTAGCAATTCGCCTCCATTGAAATGCGACCTCCGCAGCAGGGATCGAAACCGCGACGGGTGAGCAGCCGAGCACCGTAACCGCTGTACCATCGCGGCGGCGTATGCTGCCCTCTTGTTTTACATTAGCGATTGTCGTAATCTTCGGTGTAGTTTTAGAGCGAATATGTATATGACATGGGTTCCGTGCATTTCTAGACTCCATCAACACGTGCTTAGTTTCCTCAGGCTCCATGGGGGGCGGCAGTTGTCCACGCTGCAGCACAATGAAATCGCACAGAAACACACTGCATGTGTTGCCAGGTTGGGTTATATAAAGCCAAATTCGGCTTCCGAAAAAAAAAATGTGGCGCCGTGATGGGCGAATTTTTGACATTGCTATTATTGGCCTACATCACATTTGCTACGTAGCTATCTCTCTTTGGGAACCTCAAATACCAGCAGTTAAAATTTAACCACTTTCCCCCTCAAAATGAACGGCTCTTAGCACATGTAGTATATTTAAAATATGGCAAAAAAAAAAAACTTCCCCATCTCCCGCTAAAGGGAACCATGTGTGGATGCGAAGCAGCGGGGAGATGGTTAGCTTGAGCAGGGAGAAACGTCGCCGCTCTCGTTTTGCGGCAGCGGCCCGGGCGCTCATCGCGGTGCTGCACAGTAAAGAGAATGAGACGCGTTACTTCATTTTTATACCGCGGAACTACCGTGGTGCCCCCCAGCGGTATGCAGCTGTCGCACCAGCTGTCGCGCGCCGCTCTGTAGAGGATTCCTAGAGAACGGGGGGGGCACCGTAGGAGAGGAGCGGAGAGGGGACGCGTATGCGCTGTGGGGGGTGTAGGACGCGGGCGCCGCTCCGTAGAGTAGAGTATTCCTAGGAGAGAAAGGGGGGTGAGCGTAGGAGAGGGGGGAGGAGACGCGCATGCGCTGTGGTGGTGTGGGACGCGGGAAGGAGGGACAGACTAAACCGTCATTTTCATACCGCGGAACTACCGTGGCGCCCCCCAGCGGAGTATGCAGGTGTCACAACACCTGTTGTGCGCGCCGCTCCGTAGAGGATTCCTAGTGGAAAGGACGGGGGGGGGATCGTAGGAGAGGAGAGAGAGAGAGGGGGGGAGGGGACATGCATGCGCTGGGGGTATGGGACGCGTGAGCCGCTCCGTAGAGTAGATGATTCCAAGAGGAGAGGGGGAGGACGCGCATGCGCTGTGGGGATGTGGGATGCCGGAGCCGCTCCGTAGAGTAGAGTATTCCTAGAGGAGAGAGGACGCGCATGCGCCGCTCCGTAGTAGGTGATTCCTAGAGTAGAGGAAGGGGGTGAGCGTAGGAGAGCACAGGGGAGGGGACGCGCATGCGCTACTGTGGGACGCGGGGGCCGCTCCGTAGAGCGGACGATTCCAGAGGAGAGAAAGGGCGTGAGCGTAGGAGAGAGAGGAGGAGGGCACGCGCATGAGCTGATGTGGTGTGGGACGCGGGAAGAAGGGATGGACTAAGCCCCCCTCCAAACACATTCAAGCAAGATTAAGGAATGGGGTCAACCTGGGCGACGACACCACCTGCCTAGCCATTGCTAAGCAGCCTCTCCGTGCTCTCGGCCATGACTCAAGGAATGGCGTCAACCTGGGCGACAGACACCACCTGCCTAGCCATTGTTGCTAAGCAGCCTCTCTGTGCTCTCGGCCATGACTCTGATGACTGTGTTAGGGTTGACGGCCTTCATATTACTACGGTGTTCTGGTTCGCATAATGGGTGCTTCGCTACTTCATGAAAGTGGCCGGACGCGGGACGGGGGACGCGGGACGGACAGAGCCCCGAGCATAAGATGCTTCGCATCTAAATACGGTGTCTTACACCCTCATAAAATTAATTAGGCACTGAAGTCGTGTCTTGCACTATCCTTTTTATGCCATACCTTTCAAGAGCGTAAAAATATTCATTGTTTACTAATTGGCCGTCGGTCACAAAACATTGAAAAAATTCAGCCAGCTCCGCTTGGCCGGACACTCATGAAACAGCGAAGATGGTGGCGTACAGTGGGGTTGAATCAAGTGGAATGAAGTGGGTTGAATGATGTGGGATGAAATGGGAATGAAGTGACGTGAAGTGGGTGACTGAAGTGGGAGGAGTGGCGGGAGCAGTAGTGGGCGTAGCGGTGAGTTGCGGGAGTAGCGAGTAGTAGGTTTGGTGGGAGGAGTGGCACATATCCGTAGAGGGATTTGCCCACTTTCCGTGGGTAAATCCCACTAGGATCTACGATCTTCGATGGTCCCCGGACATGAAAGCCTCGACCAAGAACAGACTCGCTGTTAAAAAATGCGTGCCCTAGCAGTTCTGTGGTGCTTCTGCAACTGGCTTTTTTGGCAAGCATGCATCATAGTACCGGGCCCCAACCTTGCATATCCGTCGGTACCGTGCAACTATTCTATAACCACTTCCGACCTTTTTTCGACAGCTGAATGTATTTGGCCATAATCAATTACCTACCAGATTTATTGGTCAGAACAATAGCCTGCTTGAGTGGCGGAAAGATCCGTGTGCCAAGCTTCGTTGAAGAGACCTATTAACCATGACCCATCCCGGCAATTCTGAGCGATACGTGTTCGTGTTCTTCGCGCTTCGCAGAGCGAGGGTCCACCATGATGGCATGAACGTGATCAGCTGCCATGAGCAGCAGATGGTAAGACTAGAAAAGAATCGTGAATAGCGCTTAAAAAAATTCGTTGCTGGGCTAGCTGGTTCATAATGGTAAATACTGGTTGGCACGGCTATGACACAGGACAAAAAAAAAAGATCAATCCTGTTCATCGGTGTTGTTTCTTTGTCTTAGGTCGAATCCGCGCTATACAGTACTTAAGGTGAATAACGCGTCACTGCAGAACTTCTGCCCCATGAATTTTCATGGTGTCACGAAGAAAATGAAACATTTTCATGCACCATAACCACAACGGCGAATGCCTCAAGAAAACACGCCACGAATCAGTTGCGACTATATAAGCCTGTAATTATGACACAGTTTCATGTAGCGAAGCCTTCAGTCTTGTGAAGCGAAATACGAGCCATTTTAGTCGTATGTAGCACCCGGATTCCGTTTGCGGCGCCATATAGCTACGGGCACTAACAACGCAAAATAAATTTCCGCGCTATTCTGGCTAGTTCCTGTGTCGTGTTTGCGGCAGCTGAGAGCTAGCTTTTGTAATCATCATCTACAGGTGACAAGCAACAAGAATATGAGCATATGAGCGTTTATCGAAGTATACCAAAATGTCACTGAAGCATGCATGTCTTGCAATAATTGCTTGCGAAAAAATTAATGTCACAGAATTCATCGGGATGGACACGAAAATGGCTACATTGGCTACAAAATGTTTTGCTCTTCTTTCAGCTTTGGCAATCTTTGGGTTACACTTTCTTCCAGTTTTGGGTATCCCACTTTGCGGAACCTGATAACACTGCTCCCCCCCCCCCCTCCACTTGCTCCCCTCTTCACTCAGAGAGGAGAGCACAGGGGCTTTAAAGCCGGTGGCGGGACAGCGTGAGTCTTCACGACCTTGCAGCGCTCTCTACTCAGAACGCCAATGCCGAAGGCGGAGGCTTCAGGCTTTGAACATCAGTCGTCAGTGTCCGTGCGCACGTCTTGGCGGACGTAACTTCTTGCCCTCTTGTCATCCCCCCCCCCCCCCCCCCCCGCCTTTCCATGCATAGCTTTCAAAGCGCTCGCTAGTACGAAAAGGGAGAAAAAGCGCTCAAAGTGTGCGACAAATACCTGTTACTCCACACGTACTTGGTAGCATAGGTCGGCGAACTCACTCATGAGCCTACTCACCCGGACTCACTCAGACTCAGATCGAGCCGTGAGTCTGAGTCTGAGTGAGTCCGGGTGAGTAATATTTTGGTGAGTTTGAGTCCGAGTGAGTCCGGGGGAAGAAAATTTTCGTGAGTGTGAGTCCGAGTGAGTTCGGCTCAGGAAAATTTTGGTGAGTCTGAGTCCGAGTGAGTTCATAGCGCAAGATATATTCCTTGAGTGAGCCTGAGTGAGTTCCACTTTTTTTACCGACCTATGCCTCCTATCTACTCATATTCAGCATTACCGTGAGCCTTACCTGCACTCACGTTTGTACTCACGTCTACTCAGACGTATTCCGAAGCAGTGTGGTTCATGCACTATTTCAATATTTATTGATCAGAGGCGTGAATTACGTAGAAAGATGCCTCCCCCCCCCCCCCCCCCCCCGGCCAACTCTTCCACGGAATTGCTCGATAAATAAATCTTATGTTGTCATCTGTTTCAAGAAAAATGACCTGACTGGTTTGCGAGCACTCATAGCTCGTATTCTATGGTACTATATCAAAAGGCGCCAAGAACAGCACCCATTACGTAAGATATTGGTGTTAAAGAGGATTCACACCAAGGTCGAAAAAGCTAATTCTAGGCTAACGGACTGATGAGTCGACTCACTTCGACTCATGAGTCGACTCATTCGGACTCATTCGGACTCACTCAGACTCGGATCGAGCCGTGAGTCTGAGTCTGAGTGAGTCCGGGTAAGTAATGTTTTGGTGAGATTGAGTTCGAGTGAGTCCGGTTGAAGAAAATTTTCGTGAGTATGAGTTCGAGTGAGTCCGGCTCGGGAAAATTTTGGTGAATCTGAGTCCGAGTGAGCCCTACGCGCAAAATATATTTCATGAGTGAGTCTGAGTGAGCTCCACAAGTTTTGCCGACCTATGCTTAGTAGATTATAAACATTTTTGCGGCAGTCGATTCGTGAGGAAATACCCTCCTTTAAAGAAGCCATTCGATGATTACTTGTAAAAGTGTTCCAGGGCCATTATAAGGAGACCTGAAATGTGTTTCTCTAAGTTGAAAATTTTCTGTCCGAAACATTTTCCCTTTCTTCGCAACTGGATGCTCGTTAAATGGAACCTGGTTTCGTAGCACCATACTGTGTGGACGGCCGCCAGGGCGACGCCATGGAAGTAAGTGGAGAAGATAGGGCACTGCACGGGCCCGGGCCGGCCCGAAAGCCCGGGCCCGGCCCGGCCCGCGGGCCGGGTCGGGCCGGGTAAGTAATTGTTAGATCGGGCCCGGGCCGGGCTCGGGGCCCATGAGCTTCGGGCCCGGGCCGGGCCCAGGCCTCGGTCAGGCCCGTATCAGGCCCGACTCTCATACACTGTCGGCAATGGCGCGTAATGCTGTTTGGCTTTGTTGTTTTTGGGCATTTAGCGTCCCGAACCTATTCAGGCTATCTGAGACGCTGCAGTGGAAGGCTCCGGGTAATTTAGACCACCTGAAGTGCATTAGCGTGCACTGAAATGGTACAATACAAGACGTCTCGCATTTTGCCTCCGTCGGTATGTTACATATAATTTCTAAAAATTGTCTCATATATGTTCCCGCCATTATATTGAGTGAAACACGTACTTGGGTACCGTGTATCAAAAGAAATGGTATAGCTGAGCAGCACTGCGGCAAGAGTGAAGCAACGGTGCACTGCCCACATTAGTGCATATAAGATGTGCCCATCGGTATCATGAGAAACATTTCGAGTATGCAGCTACGCTCGCATGCCCGCCGCGCCTGCTTCCGCCTTCGTGACTCTGTAGACTGGTCAATGCGACTGCGAAGATACGCATGTTCGGTCGAACACAAAACTACGAGACACGCAACCAACGCAACGAATTTTAAAAGACCGAGGATAGAAAGAGAGAGGAGGCGTAGGCGCCGCGCCACCACGGCGCCCGTCTCCGTTGGCGAGCACGGCGCCGCAGCGGCGCCGAACGCGTGATACGTAGTACGGCGCACACGGCAGCGTCTTCATCACGGAAGCCAATCGACGCACGCTTCACGAGAGTCACGTGATTCCTGCAGAAATATCAACTCACTCTCTCTCTGGCTCGACATTTGAAAAGGGGCCAAGTGGATAACCAGAGTCACGGTGCCGAGTGTAGTTCTGCAATTCTATGAATGAACTGCTCGTTACATTAAGAAAACCTCAGCGTCACCGAGCGTTATTGACGTCGATTACACTGTTCATCGGCACCGCCGGCTCTTCAACTGGGCTTGATTTCATAGCCTCATGAGTTGCTAGGGCTACTTCATCAGTCGATGACATAACTGGAATTGACTCTGAGGTAAGTTAGCAGTTTTTAAGCTTTCTTCGCTCTACTACAGTCACAAAGCTTTACTATCACGGATGTACAGTGCGAAAGGAAAGTCCAGGACACTCATTTTAAGTTTGTAGACAGAATGTCGTCGTGTTTCGTCAGGTCACTAATTTCCTCATTTCGGTTTAATACGTCCGACTGAATTGCTGTGAATGGGTATTGGTTTCGCGCCCTGTACACTTTTTCTTTCTTTTTGCATTTTTGCTTTCTTTACCAACTGTCTTACCGAGCGCCTCTTTTGTAAGACGCATTGCTAAGGTGCCGTTCGTTACCACGCGCGCTTTCGTATTAATCTTGCGCTTTGTACTGACTTTTCTGTTGCAACACACAAATACAGTTAAAACTCGATTTAACGAATTTGAGGGGAGCCACGAATTATTTCGTTAAATCGAAAACTTCGTTAAACCGAAGACGGCATTTCGCGGTTACTTAATTCGGTACATTCGATTATATGGTGTCTATAGCGGCATCCGGAAAGCTACCATGGCATCATATTTGCGTAGCGTAAAGGCGCGAAAAATGAAATAGCGGCCTTAGGAAACGACCGCCAGCTCCAGGGTGTATGAAGCAACAAAAATTGTTAGCTTAAAATAAAGTTGCTTCTCTCAATAAAGTTGCTTCTCTCTCTGTTACCTCAACAATAAAGGGCCACAGGTGACAACATATTTATTTCCCAGCAAAGAAGTCGGTGATCTTGGCTTGCTTGCGTTTTGTTAGCAATGGCCACGCAGTTTAAATTAGACAAAGGTGTTCCGCGATGTTGCCGTTTGCTCGCAATCAATAACTTTTAGGGCGTTATCTAAAAATAGACAAAGAATGATCAATTCTCTATCTTATTTTCCGAAAAAAAAAAAAAGGTTTGTTAAATCGGGACGGATCTCGAAATTTGTTTCGTTATATCGAGTTAGTCAAAGTATGGGACCCTACGGGTGTCTGAGGGGGGAATCGGGGTATCTTCGTTAAAGATCAAGAATATTCTACCAAGGCCGCGCTAGAAGGCATCCCGCGCCTACACGCACACGCACCTAGGCATTCGTATGTGTTCTCGTAAGTGCGACTTGCTCGCGAGCTGCACGTTTCAGGTTTGTTAAGATATATAGTTTATGCGGCTCTTTCTCCACCATACTCTTATATATATTTGGGAGAAATAAAAGTTCGTTTCATTGACTGATGGATTTATTTGTTTTGATTTTATGTAAGGAAATTAAGAAAAATATTCACTTGGCCCTGCTACAGATTTTTAGGTAACCGTAAGATGACCTTACTATTGGACTCCCCTGCGTCACGATTCTCCTCCCAGCATTTGTTTTGTTTTCGGACACGTCGAGTTTAAGGAGAGTGACAAGTTATGCAAGAAAGGTGTACTTTCTTCCTCCTTTAGTCGGAACAAGCGACCCAGCCTGGCGAACCCTCCCAGGAGTAGCTAGAGCACGTTTTTTTTCTCTCTCTCGTTGCATTGCGCAATAAACCAAGTTTGCAGGATATGTTCTGCTCTATTTCCTCAATAGTCCCAACTTGCCAGCAATTAATGTAAGATCGACTATAAATGTCCGCTGTTTTTTCACTTTATGTGGGCGCTGTATGTTGTAGTCGTTCTTTGAAATTCAATAATAACATTGCATGGTTAGCGCTGCATGTATGGACAGCCAGCTGTGCCTCCTCATATATCCCCCCTGCAATTCTTTCGCAAAAGTGTTACGGGCGTCATTAACCGATGGTAAACACAGTACCCGTGAAAAATCGTGACACTGTCATAAGTTCTCACAACACTGTCCAGGAACTATCTTGTGCGTGCCTGGTATCTTCACTATAAGCGAAGATTGGACAGCGCCTCGTTTATGCTCAAAAAATAATTTTTTGAAATGGGCCGGGCCGGGCCGGGCCGGGTCGGGCCGGGCCCCAACCTTTCGGGCCCGGGCCGGGTACGGGCCGTATTTAAAAACACCGGGCCGGGCTCGGGCGGGCCTGAGCATGGCGCTTTCGGGCCGGGCCGGGCCCGGGCCGGAAAAAGCCGGCCCGTGCAGTGCTCTAGGAGAAGACCAAGAGCATGAATGGTGCGAGGCGCGCGCATGATGGCTGGGGCTCGGCTGCCGGACGTTCCTGGGCGTGGCAGCCACGGCTGCCCTGGTGGAGCTGCAGGCTGAGACTGCGGAGATACGGTCCACTACCACAATATTTACGAAGGCACACGTGTGACGATGAATTGTTGAGCAGTCGTCCAATGGTCCATGCTTTCCTTTGCAGCGAAGCTGTATATGCCTACCCGGCCGTATATTCTTGAGCTCCGTTAACGCGTAGCCGTTTCCTCAAAGCCCCCCCCTCCCCCCCTCCACCCCTCTAGTTGGTGGTAGCCGTCCACGCTAAAGCACATTGGACAAGGCACGCGGCTCATGGTAACAACAAACAATATATGGAATAATGAAACGAGGTCCTAGGACCTACACTTTCTTAATATAAAATAAATTGTATTGCCACAAAAAGAAAAAAAAGTGCCTTCCTAGCAATTTATTTGTGTTCATAGGTGAAGCCGACTTTAAGGGGATCATTGGTCTTGGTAGGCTGGCTTTCTCACATACACGGCAGTGAAGCCTACTCATGACGAAACATGTTGTCCACGCTGGATCACAATGAAATAAATGAAAATCGTGCATGAAACGACAAGCCATGCGGCAAGCCATAGAAGACGACGCATGTCGTGAAGTTGAGAATGCGGCATGTAGGTTGACATGGCAAGTAAACGTCGCCCATGTGCTCCTCGATGGCGGTGTCGTCGTCGATGTGTTGCAGTAGAGTCTACGCAGTGGTTTGAACGTTGATGCGCACGTACACAACCTGACCTTTGATGCCAAACTGACCGCGGCCGTGTCATCTCTGCGTCGTGTGCTAAATAGCTTCATTGGTCTTCCACCTTCACAGAATAGAATGGGGCACATTTTTTTTTATTCTTGCCTTTTCACGAAACTCTATTCCCTGAGTGATCTTTTCTAATATGGTCCCTTGTGCATACAAAATGGCTATCGCTGTATTCGACTAGCTGAACCTTAATGAAATGACAGGAGGATGCTAAGGGAGTAAGAATGCGATACATTCAAGCGCAGGTAAGGGCAGCCGCGCTTCCGACTTCTTAAGATAAAACAGGCAAATGAAGTCAGGAAAGGTAGAGGGCGTTAATTGTGCTCTTTTAAGTGTATCGTAGTAATCGTGATATACATTTGGAGAAAGTAAAGTGGTAACTGCAAAGTTGTCGGCCGGCGGCAACTTGTCTTTTCGTCCACTTTACTTTCTTCAAATCTATATCCCAATTACCACAATACATTTTAAACAGTACAGTTAACGCCCTCTTTACCTTCCTGGGCTTCATTATCTGCTGGGTTTCATTAAGGTGGACCTTAGGGAATAATACTAAAGAGCAAGATCACTGCGGAAGCCTTAAACAGCCAACAAAACTTCTTGCGGAGACAACTCAAGCTCCGAGTCGAGCAAGTAATTAATGGTAATTGTACAACTCAATCAGATACAAAGCAGGCATAGAGGAAACGAGCACGAGAAACGGTGCCACCAAGTCTCACGTTCTTCAGTACTGGGCAGCGGAGTAAAACGCAAAGCTAAAAGAACGACGGCGCGTGCAGACACACTGCGAGTAGCGCACGCGTAGACACAAAAGGTCCGCACATTAGTGATGCTTTGTCTGCAACAGAGCGGGTGCGGGCCCAGGCAGCCCAGCGCTATCTCGCGCCTGGCCGTGTCCCGCCGAAGGGGGGATTGCTCGTCCGTGGCTGCAGCGAGGCATGGATCCGCCTAGGAAATGCGCTTCCCCAAAGACCCATCCATCCAGGCGCAACAGCGAAGGGCTGCGGAAACGAGATTCGCGAACAAGCAGCCTTTATCGGCAGGGGAGCGACGCCAATTGCTCGTGATGGCCGCTCATGGATTAGTGCTCGCGGCTGGCCGGCCATCCCCGAGAGCCCGGGCTCGGGGCTCCTGCACCGCTGTCGCCATTAGGCGTCTTCGTTGTATCGAAACCTCCGCTGTGGATGGCAAGCGTGCGTGTTGCTGCTGCCGAGGTCGTCGCCCATGAACAGATGGCGTTGTCCGCGTAGCCGCCGATGAAGCCAGTGTGTCGAGCGCACGTGCGAGCACGTAGTAGCAGATGCACCTGCGCAGGCGGCTAGACATAGCGGGAAGTGGCACTTCAGACGTTGTCCATTCGGGGGGCACTGGAAGGCTCTGCTGGAGAATTGTCTAGTGGCACAACAGCCGGTCATTTTGCCTTCTCTCTCTCCCTGTCCCCCCATACACTTCGATGCTTTCCAGTTACACACGCAACACGAAAGAGCACCATGATACGATTATTATTTTCAGCTAGGACACAAGGTGATTATCGGGAATGACATACACCTACAGACAAAACTTCGCTTAGTACGAAATTTATTCAATTTTTCCTGAAGCACGGAACTATAACAGTGTGGGGATATCACAAAATATGTCCGAGAATGATAAAAGCATTTTAGCATCGATGGAAATTATATTTTTGCATCTGTTGAATGAGCTGAATCGCGAAATAAGGAAAGAGCATAAAACATGCCAGCACAGTTGTCTAAATCATTTAATGGTGCCTTGGTCCTGCAACGTTGTAAATATAGTTGCAAGTGTGTTGACACACGATATAATTTCCAGAAATAATTTGCTAGAAAGAATAAATGGGGACCTGAAGGCTGAACATTCGGTTGGTTTTCCCGTGTGGTGACTGAATGTAGTGACCGTAGGATTATGTTCCTGCCCTCGAAACAACTACTTGAATGCGCTCTGCTCAAGTGATTATTTTTGAGCTGGAAAAATAAAGTGGGGTACTTGACGGAAGAGAAGCAGGTTGGGCTTCTCGTGAAAAAGAATGCAGTGATTACGGTCATATTCAGGCACCCAGGTGGACGCTGATTATGAATCGGGAATACTCGTGAAACGAGTCTGTGGTCAGACTTCAGCAAAGTGAAGTATTGGGATAGTTGTTTTTGCATGATTAAAATACTGCGCTACAGTTACTGAGACAAAAGAAGTTAGAGAGGACACACGTTACGAAGTGGACACAGCTCGTAACGTGTGTCCTCTCTAACTTCTTTTGTTCCAGTAACTCTAGCGCAGTATTTTAATCATGGTCAGACTTCGCGGTATCGTCGCGTTCCCGAAGCGTTCTGGAGGAGTCGTACGATAACAATAATAATAATTTATTTCTGGGGTTTTAGGCCCAAGAACCGTAATATGAATATGAGGTACTCCTTAGTAGGGTACTGCAGATTAAATTTGACGACCTGGGGTTCTTTAACGTGCACCTCAGTCAAAGTACGCGGATATTCTTGCATTTCAGTCGTACGAGGTCTGCCCTAAAAGCTCATAATGAGTCGTGAAAAAATTAATTAAAACCAGAAGAGGGCGTAGCGGTGCCACCTTCTCTCGCTGTCTTCACTATAACAGACCCGGTTGACTCATATAGTACCAGCCGGGCAGATAAATGACGTGGCCTGAATATTATGCGTCTACAATCGGCGTCAAATGAAAAGCGACCAGCGGCAAGCATTCCTAATGGTATAGCGCGCGCCATGGACTGGCGTACTACATAAGCCCAGTGCTATTAAACCGGATGCGCGCGCCTGTCAATGGTGATGACTGGAGCGTGCACTATATCATTGCGAATGCTTGCCGCTGTTCGGGTTTCATTTGACGCCACTAGTACTTTTAGGGGCGAAGAACCTTACGGTCTCGGCTTGTCGGCGTGTCATGTCGTCGTTACGGTCCATCATAAACGGGTATGCGCCACAAAAATTGGGTAAATCCCCCCTACTCGCCACCGGTTCACACTATGCATATTATGAGTGAAATGTTCGTCGTTACTGCCTAAAATATTATGTTTGGCTTAGCAGCGGTGTCAGAATCCCCGACGAAAATTTATCAAGGCGCTCAAGTTTCTTATCTAAAACCAGAGACACAAACGTGGGTCGCTAAGGTAAAGTCATCTATATGAAACATCACCGCTTGAAACATATCTGCAATGTAATGGTGCTTTACTCGCAACCGGTCCACTAAAAATGAAGAAGGCAACAGTTAGCCCAACAAATAGCCCACAATGTTAGTGGAGCTGAAATACCCTTCCCTAACATGCCGTAGGGAAAGTAAACCGGGCATGTAGGGAAGAAGAAGAAGAAGGAGAAGAAGAAGAAGAAGAAGAAGCACCTTAGGGTAAGCTGCATTCCGACGCAGTTTTCCGACGACGTTAGTGGAGCTGAAACACCCTTCCCTCTATGCCCGGTTTCAGGTTTGGCATTACTAGTGCCTCATCAAAGAAATCTTTCTCAAAACAATGCGGCGAATTACCTCGGTCAGGCCCTTCTTCTTCTTCTGTCTCTCATTGCCCATTAACAGCGATTTTGCTGTGGGAAAACACCGTCGCACACTGCATGCTTCGCCCCTCCCCAGGTTTTAAGTTAGTGGAGCTGAAACACCCTTCCCTACATGCTTCGCTCCTCCCCAGTTTTATTTTTTGTGTTTGATGCAACCCAATTTTTAGTCTGTCAAAACGGCGATTTTCGAAAAGATGGAAGAGATAATAATAATAATATCTGGGGTTTTACGTCCCAAAACCACTACATGATTATGAGAGACGCCGTAGTGGAGGGCTCCGGAAATTTCGACCACCTGGGGTTCTTTAACGTGCACTGACATCGCACAGTACACGGGCCTCTACCATTTCGCCTCCATCGAAATGCGACTGCCGCGGCCGGAATCGAACCCGCGACCTTCGGGTCAGCAGCCGAGCACCGTAGCCACTGTTCCACCGAGGCGGACAAAAGATGGAAGAGAGGAATAATATTAATTTCAAGTGAAATGTGGATAACAACGGTAAGAACTTCATCAAATATTGCTAAAAGTCGATCATTGTTAAACATCATTAGATCAACGAATACTGTTCGCGTGGGTCTAGCGTTTTGGGAAAGGCCGTGAAAATTTTAAGGATGCGATGCGAGATCAGGACAGCCGTCTATTTCGCACCGAGATAGGAACCTCGATCATACGCGTTCTCTTAAGCCCAGTTACCGGCGAACTACTTTAAGATTGACAGCAGAAATATTTGTTTTGCAAAAGTCAATATTTGATTGTTCATTTGGAAATGGAATAAAGGTTTCCGCTAACGCGGTGAGGATACGGTCGGCTCTAAGCCAAAAGTTGCGCCAAGAAGGGTTGTTACCTAATTAGAAAACTTCAGACCATAGCGATAAATTCTTTTAAAAATTCGCCGTCCATGACAAAACTTGGATTTACGGAAGAATACAACTGCGAGATGACCTCGCAGAGCTAGGAGTGAAAGAGGACGAAGAAGTTTACGCCGCTTCCCCCCCTCCCCACCCCCCATCGCTCCACCCCCGCAAAAAAAGAAAGAAGAATAATGTCGGGGAGACGTTACGGGGACGAAGCCTCAGTGGGGTACATAAATGTCTCGTACATGTTGCCGTAGGTGTATGTGATGCAGGGTATGCAACAGTTTGCACGCTTGTATAATTAACGTCCGTGTGTGGACGTTCATGATACACCTTTTTTTTTTTGTTGGGGTGGTGGTGGGGGGGGGGGGGGGGGGGGAGGATATATATACAGTCGACTGAGAAAAAAAAGAAGAAAATGGTTTCCCGCCCTCATGCCGTCTTAGGCGAATGCATAAGGGACTATGTGGCTTTTCATTTGTCTCAGGGCTAAGGTGGTCTCATGCAAATGACCCATACAAATTAAGACGATTACATGTCGCGAACCGTCCGACCATGTATGCGACCTCACCACGCCTTGTGACAGCCGAAAACAGTAATGTGCCACCACCGAGGTTTATCAATGACTTCGTATTCAACTTTGCTTCATGTACTTACGTGCACTTTGAAAAATTAATACCTTTATTGTCAACCGTTTTCATTGGCATGTGCGTCAGATCCTCACCCTTCTCGCCAGTAGTTGCGCCGCAGGTTCGGCGAGTTGGTTTACAATCATTATGAAACGTAAACTAAATGTACGAGCATGCGCTGATAAGATGCTCGCATGCACAAGAAGCGGGTAATGATGCGAATACGTAACTGATTACACTAGCGTTAATGCTAGCTGAATTCTATCATCGCTCTGATAGTAAGAAGTTAAGCGCGAGGAAACGTACTACGTTACAGCGTGCTTATCTAGATATCGTACAATTGTGGTTGAACTTGCGAGTTGCAGTTGCGCTTCATAAAAACAACAGCGGAAACTTTTTCTTCTCCTTTTCTTTTTCTTTTTTTTTTCTTTTTTGAGCGTAGACGTAGTTTGCCTTGCTCAGACTCCTCCCCTTATTTGATGCGTCAGAGCGGAAGAAACTTTACAAGTCCTTAGTACTTCAAAAAATTCTGACAGTTCACTCTAAGAAATGATCGAGTAAAAAGGGTGTCTTTTTGTCCCACAACAATAATCGTCATCTATCTTGCGTTACTTTCCTTGCCTTATCGCCGCGGGCCCGGCAGTTTCTGGTCACGAACGACACGCGCGTTATCAGCGTGACATGGCATTCTTGAGGAAAGTGGCCAGCGCCGAGTTTTCAAGAAAGGAAGCGCAAGCAAGCCGGATGACGATTATTGTTGTGGGACAAAAAGACACCCTTTTTACTCGATCATTTTTTAGAGTGTTCCCGCTCACTGTAGGAATCAATTTCAAGGGAAGAAGTCACAGAGTAGCAGCCTACGCCAGATTTTTCGCCCGGGCCCAAGCTTTACGAGGTGGATCGACGTTTTAGATGCGAAGCAGCTCTTTGACTCACGTGTGTAACGCCGTACGTTACGTGCGTCCGTACGAATGCGCCGCAACGCGTTCCCCTCGCCGTAGGTGTTGGAGCGTTGCCAAGTAGGTCACGCCACAGCTGCGCGTTGACGTCACGCTCCCCTCGCACGCTTCCCTCGCAGGTGCGCGCTGACGTCACTCTCTCCCTCACCCGCAGCATGCTCGCGGCAGCGCCCGCAGCTGCCGGGCTGCTTCCGCCCGCTCGCAACACCTCTGAACGTTTCACTTCGCTCTCGCTTCACGATCTCCACCGCCCGCAACGCTCGACCGCACGTCGAGTGGAAACACTCTTTCGGCTCGTTTATCTGCGATGACGCCCGTTTCAACCGGGTCAACGCCGTGCGCACCGCTGCTGCTTCGCATCCCATCAGGGTTCCGTGATCGGTGGGCCGATCACGGACGCAATGCAAAACCAGGTGATGTGTGCAAAACTTGCAATTACTCCGATCCTGGAGGCAGCGCAAAACCACGTTATGTCCAGGAACAATACATCGACTGAAGAAAAAGAAGAAGAAGATGGCTTTCGCCTTCGAGCCATCTTAAGCCAATGACCCTGTGAGTCTTTTTAGTACAGTGATCGCACCGCACCCTATCAGGAGTCGACAGCTGACAGTGATTTACACTATTTTATCTCAAATACATCTTCTTACGACTTTCGATGCGAAAGCTTTATATTTATCTACGTTCGTGTGATTACACTAAATTCTGTTCAGCATTTCTGTTCAGCAGTTCTCATTTCCTTATGTATTTATATCTGTTTCTTTTGTACACTTCACACGTTTTATGTTTTATACATTTTCTTGTATTACCCCCCCTTACGCAATGCCTCTAGGGGCCTGTAAGGTACTTTTAAATAAATAAAAAATAAATACCTTCAGACGACCGTTAACGAGTCAGCAAAGGTCGATTTATTAACGTAGGAATTAAAATATGTTGAAAAAAAAATTCCAGACAACCTACCAATATGTTATATCAACGTCGTGCATCCCATTTTGACTCGTGCTTTCAACCTAATTATTTCTTGCTTAAATTTCTAAAACTTACGACGCGCTCAACAGCAGCTGCTGAAAACTTGGGTTTAATCAAAGGATGTTGCCATTAACGACCATTTAATATATTTGAATGACATCGCACGTCTTTTCTCATGCTCTTAAAACTCCGAACAAAGGAAGTGAACAGAAGCAGCAGGCTTGGCAACCGAACACGCGCAGCACGTGGTGTACATATATTGCGCTTTAACGCAGACATGAAAGCCGAAGCCCTAACGCGGAAGTCAGCGATCAAAAATGGGCCGGGAAATCATTTTGAGTGCGCCACGGCCATAGAACAGTGGCGAAAATAAATCGTCGCCATACATGCAGATGTATACACATTGGTGGCTAGCAGACGACACCAGGAGCAATCGACACTGAACGTGCTCCAGACGGCAACACCGCTCGATTTCCTCTCGGCATTTTGCTTGAAAATTCAGTACGAATTGCTTTATAAACTGGCCCACTAAGTTTCAATAACTTGAGCAGCACAGACCAGCCGGCAGCGCCGAGCAGCCTTCACGTAGCGAGCGCGCGCGCGAAGAGCGGCACCCGAGTCCTCTCTCTGACGTCACACGCGAGAGGGCGCTACTCAAAGATCTAGAGGCGAGTAGGGAACACTGACACTACTACTGGCGTCGCCCCAACATGACGCTTGTTAGGGCCCTTTTCCAAGCAGTTTAACGCACTGGCGTGGCTGCGTGATAGAATATTTGACGGTCACGCTGAATGCCTGGGTTTGATTCCGGCTCAAAATGTGATTTTTATTCTTTGCTTTCACCAGTATTTTTCTCTCACCGACAACGACGCGGGCACGGAAATTTCTGTGTCACAAGCTCCTTAACTCTATCGCGTTAAGGCTTCCAAAGTGTATTACTCGCTGTCCCTGGGTTCATATAGACTTTGAACTGCCGGTGGCGCATACCCGTATACCCGGCCGTGTTATGCGGGTATGTGCCACGCGTGACTTGCAGAAAAAGATTCCATGTCGTACGCGACAGGCAAGTCACGTTATTCACGTCATGACCTGTGTATTGCGTTCGTCATAAACTTATGTCCTCTTGTGCTAATTTTGGTATATACCAATTTAAGACATAAATGTGAGCGCCTGGACGTTAGCCGGCTAGATAATAATAATAATAATTATTATTAAAATAATATAATAATAATATTTCATTTCCCATTTAGGTATTTCCGGCTTGATGCAAGGTTCGAGACTAAAAGCGAGGAACGCTTGACTAAGGTCTCCCAGCTTTTACAGCATGCAGCAGCAGGGAACATCTTATACATTGTAATCGTATTGACAAGAACACCTATATTGACTAGAAGACCTATTAAGAACGACAAGAATGAGTGAAATGCAATTCTGACGTGTTTCATTTTGCGGCATAGAGATTATACAGATCTATGAGCAAAGAAAACGTACAAAAACATACAAACCAGGTTGGCGAGCATTTAGCAAAATATAAAATGAAATAACAACGACATTTGATGATATTTGAAGATGACGCCTGTAACGGTGCCAGTGAATTGCGATTGGTGGGCAACACCCACGCTGTCAGCAGGCAACACTGGGAAACCTGTGGGCTACAGTAGGTAACACCCACGCTGTCATGTGTCGAAGTGGATGCGGAGATTTGAAGAGGCGTAAAGACGCTAACTTTGATATCAACTGTAATGATTTTCTTGGTTTTTCCTAAAATTGCATAACAGCTTGTAAGTACTTGAATAAAATGGGTGTATGATTTTATGTACGTTAAACAAGTGTTTAGTTGTATTTACGTAAGGTATAAGATAGATAGATAGATAGATAGATAGATAGATAGATAGATAGATAGATAGATAGATAGATAGATAGATAGATAGATAGATAGATAGATAGATAGATAGATAGATAGATAGATAGATAGATAGATAGATAGATAGATAGATAGATAGATAGATAGATAGATAGATAGATAGATAGATAGATAGATAGATAGATAGATAGATAGATAGATAGATAGATAGATAGATAGATAGATAGATAGATAGATAGATAGATAGAAACGGTGAAAGTGACTTTGGTTCCCTAAGAAATGCTTCGCATTTAAAAAGTGCCGCAACAAAACTGAAAACGGGGCATACATTCTGGCCCCAGCACTTTCGCTTGCAGATCGCTCACTTTGCACTGCCTAATCCACTACGCGACTGCCACGGCGGCACTGTGGTCGTCGCTGTTTTCGCAGCGCAGCGCAGGAGGAATTTGGGGGCTACGCTCAACGAATTAGCGTTTATCTTTACAGGCATTAATTGTTTTCAGGGTAGCTGTGGCTTTAATAGGCCTCATGGAATTAACTTTCGCTATCTGTCCACAAATGGCTGTAGCTGGAAAGCTACCACAAAGTTTATTCTTATTGTAAGGTTTATCCAGAAGCTTTACTTACATTCGTGAAGGACAACACATGTCAAAATGCAGTACACCGTATAGTTGGTGGATCCTGTTTTGCATTTCTGCTCTTTCTGTTGTACTTGCCTAACAAAGCCCGAAAGCTTTGCCTAGCTGTGCAGGAAGAGGTCGAAGTGGCAGGTAGGCATCGGGGACTGGGGTGTGAAATTAAACAGACGGTTAAATATATCCCTTGCCTCACGGGGGTCGTCTATCGGATTCCTTTTTTTACGTGCGTTGCTTCCTACATAGGCCAAACCGGGAGGTCTGTGAACACACGTCTTCGCGATCACCGGGGCAATACAGGAAGTGACGGTACACTCGTAGTTGACAGAGCACTGCGGCAAATGTGGTTGTTGCGTAAGTTTCGCTGACACTTAGGTTTTATTTACACCCTCAGGAATCAGGCAACACGCGAGGTGGTTGGAGCCTTCCATATAGCAAGGAGAGGTAAACATTGTGTTAGTCAACACTCCCTGGCACTGTGTGGCAAAGAGATAGCCCATTTAGGCTTGAAATGTATAGATGGTTGTTACCGCCAATATCCGTCCTTTTATTTTACTCTACATTGGCCACCATGCGTTACTGTCATGTAGCCTATAACGGGTGTTCAAAGCATGGTTTTCTTAAAATCGAGCACTGGAAAAAACGTGAAAACCACCTTTGTAAATAAGTTGTGTACCTGGGGGACGCAACGTCAGACAATAATTATCGCTGTCAGCCGCCCAACTAACTGACATTGCATAATGAACTTTTTAGTGACTGCAGCAAGCGAGTATGTTTGTATTGAAAAGCTGGAGGCAGTCGCGTTTCTACACAGTTCCATTTGGAAGAACTCTTCTAGCATGTCTGTGCTCCAACATATCCCGCTGCAAAGTTTAATTTCGGTTTGCATGATTACATATGCATGGCGGTGAGAATCGGCGCAACTGCCGAGGCACATTGGCGAGGAAGCTTTGCGTCAGTGCTCACTGTCTTGCATGCGTAGTCATGGAAACAGCAATTAAACTTTGCACAGACATGCTAGAAGAATTCTTTCAAATGGACTGTGTATAAACGCGACTGCCTCAACTTCTCAATAAAAACATGGCCGCTTGCTGCAGTCCCTAAAAAGTTCATTATTCAATCATAGTTAATTGGGCGGCTGACAGCGGTCATTATTGTTTCACTTTGTGTCCTGGATGCATAACTTATCTGCAAAGGTGGTTTTCACGTACCTCCCAGTGCTTGAATTTTCAGAAAACCATAAAGGTTAATTTTGAACACCCTGCACCCTGTATAAATGTTTTATTGCGATGGCAATTACATGGACGCTCTCGGCGGGATTTCACTGTCGGCGTCGCCATGCCGTTGTGCACATATATTGATATATACGAGAAACTTTTTCCGAAGCGCCCGACCATGAATTCGTTTCCTCGATCCACTGCGTGATGCATTAAACTACTCCGCCACGCAGCATACATTCTCCAGGATACTAACGGCGGGCTATTTATATAGTACCTACACCATTTACCGCTGGCGGTATGCAGAGCTCTGAGGTGCTTCAGCGTGGCAAAGCCTTGTTCACTATCACCCTTGTTGCGGAACGCCGGCCTTCGATAAGTATGGCGCCGCCAGAAAGACGGAGCCGCGAGACACACCCAACAAATGCCTTTAATGGCGACAATCGAACACTAAACAGTACATGATGGTGATAGTGCTGCACGCACTTCTTGGCGCTAGCTGCGGAGACAGCAACCCACGATCAATTCTTCGTCGTCGTCTGCTGATCTCCGACAACCCGCGAAATGGCACAAAGGGCGCGTTTAAAGGTTGTCGCCACACTCGTCTTTCGCCGGAGTTGGGATACGCACATCCACCCTGTACTCCGACCTACAGGGCGTGGTCGCCCGTGCTCGCACGCTTACCTTTTGAAGGTGGAGGTTCGTACGTGTCATGCTTATACCGCAAAGTTTACGTTGAAGCTATATAGAGAGAACGAAGGTGGCTTCGCTCGCTGCAGCAGCCGTGTTTGGGAGAGGAGTGAGCTGCTAGCTAGAAGAGCCAAAGTAGGAGTTAGTTGGTTGCGCATAGTCGACATTTGCAGCGCGCTGCTCGAACAGAAAGAAGGGCGCACGAAAAGAACACACAGGCCTCCAAAGGACGAGCGCGAACTAACAAATGTGACAGTGGTTTGTTCGCGCTCGTCCTGCGCATACTGCCGTGTTCTTGTTTTTTTTTTCTTTACATTTTTTAACCCTTTGTCCTTTTTGCTTCCTTACCATTCAACCCACCTTACCCCTTCCACAGTGCAGGGTAGCAAACCGGAAAATTTTCTTCTGGTTAACCTCCCTGCCTCTCACTTAACCTTTCTCTCTATCTCTCTCTTGTGCGTCCTTCTTTGTGTTTGAGCAACGCGCTGCAAGTGTAGACATGCTAGCCTTTCTGCGTACGACATTCCAATTTGTTGCATCGCATTCCTTGCTTCTCCCTTGCCGCGAAACTGACTTTTTTCAAGTGAACTTCACTTGCGAGTTCAGCGCATGTCCCGTGCATTCCTTTTCTCGTCCTTCGTCTAGCAACGCGCTGTTTCATCACAATGTACGTTAATTCCAGTCAAAATATATATGTATAGACAATACGATCGGCTACCATTTTTTTGCTGACCCAAATATACAAATAAATTTTGACATCGTATTTTCACGCGTCATTTTGAAGTTACAGTAACTTCCTGAACTGAGAAATTGTTCCATTTTAACTTACCACCTTGAATTAAGACTATAAATTTTCGGAATACTTTAGTTAACTTTTTCAAGTTCGTTCTCTCAATAGGTGGTATACTTCGTGGTCTGCGGTTTCATTGCACTTTCACGTTTAATTTTTTACTGACATTAATTAGTAGACCAATATACGCTTTATCAAGCGAAGAGCTGTGTTGCTCTCCCCTTGCCTCTCTCAGAAGCTTTATGGTAATGTCTAGCGGACACAAAAGGTTTAACGACTTTATGGGCCACGCAGAGGCTTCTCTTTTTCATTATCTCGCAAGTATCATTGGCGTTGTGGGTGCGACCGCAAAGAAACCCGGCGCCCGCGAGCCCAATGAGCGCCGGTCACATCCGTATTTGTACGCGCTATTTCCCAGTAAGTGATGCTCTCTCGATCGTGGGTTTTGTCGGCGATCAGCCGTTTATGATACAGCAATGCGATCTTTTGTCGAGGTTATTACAGTGACTTGACATTTTGTGAACTGCATTTTATTATTGCTTAATATAATAATATGTGGGGTTTTACGTCCCAAAAACCACGATATGATTATGAGAGACGCCGTAGTGGAGGGCTTCCGGAAATTTCGACCATCTGGTGTTCTTTAACGTTTTTATTATTGCTTGTATATGAACGCATGACCGTCGTTGTAGCATGTAGGAGCTGTAGTGTTGCTCTGCTGAGCCCGTGGATGGCGGTCCAATTCCAGTCGTCGAGGAAGGGAACAATGTGAATTGCGCAATGGGAGCACTGTGCAATGGGATTGAAAGAAAGAAAGAGAAATAAATAAATAAATAAATAAATACATAAATACATAAAGAAAGAAAGAAAGAAAGAAAGAAAGAAAGAAAGAAAGAAAGAAGGAAAGAAGGAAAGAAAGAAAGAAAGAAAGAAAGAAAGAAAGAAAGAAAGAAAGAAAGAAAGAAAGAAAGAAAGAAAGAAAGAAAGAAAGAAAGAAAGAAAGAGAGTAGTACGTCGGGCACGCAGACGCCAAGCTTCTCTTGCCCCCCATTTTCCCGATAGGGAAGGGCTCCTGAATTTTTTCGTTACTTTTTAAAATGTTAAGCTGAAAGCTCGCGTCTTCGTCTTTCGTTTGCCGTGTTATGAAGGCAGACTAATTACCTGCCCGTTAAGAAAGACAGCAGAAAAACGTGAAAAAAACAAAAACAAAAAACAAGAGGACACAGCCACCATGTTTTTCAGTTGCCTCAGTGTGCCACCCATTGTAGCTTTTTAGTTGCCAATACGAATTCTGTCCGAGCCACCCAGCCAGCAGTCACGATACAATTAATTACGTGTCTGGTGAGCTTCCGTTTTGCTCTTGCGAAAGAATGAAGTTACCGCAGGGAACAGCCATGTGAGCTCACGTTAGCACCGTCGAGTTAAAGGAGAAATTACGTTGGTACACGTTGTCTTAGCTAATAGCGCCGAATATCAAGTGGTTTGTCGGTTCTTAATTAGCACATGCTCGTAACAGGTCGCATAGGGCGTCTACAGTCGGTTTTAATTAAGGCGCCTTCTGATTATTCGAGGCTTCATAGGCGTTGCACACGCGACGATAAATTGGAAACTTGAAAATTCCAGGCATCTCAGAAAGGCCCGCGAGGGTCTTGTCAGTGCTGTTGTCTTGGGCTTCTGAACTTTCCCGCGCGGTTTACACTTCAAGATTTGTCCCTTTCGTGTGTTGTTGGGCACGCGTTTGAGTAGAACTTTTAGTCGGGTGCGCTGCTAGAGTTTATGCGTTTTTAAGCTCGTAGCAAGCGATAGGAACACAAAACGCACAAGCACGGAACAAGCGTTAACGGAAGACTTTTTTATTTTTCACTCAAGAGAGACTGAACCTATAATAAACTTCTGCTCGTTCGCGAAACGCCTCTTTTTGTTTAAGTGTTGCCAGCGCTGGCAGCGCACTTCGGCGACCGTGTGTTCAGATTGCTTCCTTGCGAACAGTTTTGCCTGTTATCAATGATTTGTCTATATTCTTAACTTCTTTTGTATAACCCATATTGCGGACTCTGCCTAGTTCATTTGGTCAAATTTTTTCTTCTTTCTTTTTTTTTTGTCTGCCGCAAAATGTGCAATTAAGTGCGTGGGTAATGAACGTTTATTGACAAAGAAGAATCAAAATTTAATTACTGCCTTATTAAACGTTTCCTATCGGCCCCCCCCCCATTTTTGCAGGGAGCCGACACTTCATTAATAACACCTGGTCGGAAAATATCTATTAAGAGTGTTCTTTCTTGTTGCAATATTTCGCTGCATTCACACGACGAACTTCTTGAAGGAGATGAGAAAATTTGCTCTGTGTTAGGACGGAACGCATATTTGACATTAAAATGCTCATTCGTACACTGTTACTTTGCCTTGTCACTGCAATTAAGAGTCGTGAAACGCGGTGAATTCACATCTATTAATCAAGACAACGTGGCGTTTTACGTTCCTATATGTGCCAGTAAGGACATTGCTAAGCTCGAAAAATATTAGAACCAGACTAAAGGCAGCGCGGAATATTTGCGTAGTCAATGGGCCATCGATGGCCACGAACTGTTTGGTGCCTCAATTCGACTAATACGCGTCAAGCGCGAGACGTTCTCAAAACCAAAGAGGCTGGTGAAGTGCTGAGCCTTTTAACAGAGCAGAAGCTCTGCTCGATTTCGTCCTCGCATAACATCCACTCCTCGCTCGTGGTGCTGCGTTCTTTCAACCAGGGCGAAGGGGGGGGGGGGGGGGGGTGGCTCAATCAGTCTGGGCGAGGAACCAAACAAACACTTCAGAATCAACGGTCGACCCAGTGGAAACAGCGCACACTCGGGCATAACACGGCGTCTCCGTGCGTACGGTTCCTGCCTCGTTATGTCGCGGTTATGACACTGAATCGAGATATCTTAGAACGAAAAGTGTATACAGTGAAACCTCGGTGATACGAATCTCAGGGGACCACCAAAAATATTCGTATCATCCGAAATTCGTATCACCAGAAAGCATAAAAAAATTAGCTTGCGACAAAAGAAAGCTCGCGTACATTTTCATTTATTCCTTTTCAGGGCCACAGCAACCTAAGGAAGAACTCTGAATGATTGTCAGTTAAGTTTTTAGATGTCGGCAGTCACACCAGTAGTCGTAAATATACGGTCCGTACGCGCGTGTTTCATAAATGAACCAGGTGCGTTGTGACCCGCGACAGCAGTAGCCCCTTCCAAATTTTAGTATGCTTTTTCGCATGACACGCAAGTACTGCGGTGAAAGTAACAGAAGTGCTTTGACGCGATAGATCAAGGCCACAAAATTACAGAACTATGGTGCTATGTTATCGCGAAAGTTTTGGGGATGTTTTTTGGGAGATTTACGGCCGTGCTCGCACAAATACGACCTGAACAGTCGCGCATGCTGACGTTTTGAGGCCTGACTCCTTCGCCAAGACAGTCCTCGCCTTCTTTCGGTCCTCGTCCACCTTTCATAGGATGTCTGATGCACGAGGCAGGCACGTGTAAACCCAATACAACGACAGCAGCCCGCGTCGGCGCGTTAGAAAAAAAAAAAAAGCATGGCGCCAATGCCCTCTGTAATGTAAACGCGAAGGCACACGGAGGCACATTAAAGCCTCAAAGGTTCGCGCACACAATCTTGGAGGCCGTGACGCATCTCTGAAGCAAAACTGCAAACTGCATCTCTGAAGGTTTATTCTGACCGTAAGAAAAAAAAATATTTTTCTTACACCATGATTCTGACGATTTGGCGGTGCGGCGCGCATGCCCGCCCTTGCGTTGCCGCGCTCGCACGTGCTTGCCGCGGTTTCCGCGACAGCGCGGACAGCACCTCTTCGTACCTGGGTGGCAGCGCACGTTCGTATCAAACGTCCCGGGGGGAAAATCGGTTCGTAACAACCGTACTCCATTACATTGCAGGCCATGGGCCTTGGCCGGGACCAAAGAAAAATTCGTATCAACCCGAAATTCGTATGAGCTGTATTCGTATCACCGAGGTTTCACTGTAGTAGCCGGCGCATGCCTTCGTCATCATGGTACGAACACTACTTATGAAGGGTGGTTGACTGAAACTTTGACAAACGAGCTCACTGTGGTGGATATGAAAGACGTACTATGCTTGTGGTTGTAAAGAAATCAGCTGACAGTGTTAAAGTGGTTGAGCTAGTGAATGTTTGTTGAATGGACACCGCTATTTTGTAGAGTATAGACAGTATGGGTCAGACTTCTCTGCTGGGCCTTCATCTGAGAGAAAAGACTGGTAGCGTCGGCGTGACAGGAGCGCCGGCGCATCCATTCATTACGTTGCCGTTTGCGTGCGTTTTCTCTTTTTTGTGGTGGTCGCACTGTATTTCGATCGGCAGCGCCGGGACTAGTTGACAAATGGTAGTTGTGTAAATTTTGTGCGGTTTGAAGCAGCTATACACGGAGGAGAGGAATTTCGAGGGCTTGTTTCTTTGTTTGATACCGGCTTACTCAAAACCAAAAGATAATGAAGTCGAGGGAGATATAGGAGACGTTGATTGTGCTGTATTAAGTGTATTGTAGTAATTGTGATGTAGATGTGAAAAAAGTAAAGCGGACGAAAAGGCAATATGCTGTCGTCAGGGGCCGAACCTGCAACCTCCGGATAACACGCCCGATGCTCGGGCGTGTTATAAACGCAAAGAACTGTCGATGCAACGAACTGTCGCTAACGTCGTCAACGCCGGTCGGGAACTATCGAATCAAAACTACTACCAAACTAAACCACAGCGAGGTCGCGAATGCGGTGTCGACAATATAAGTCGCGCGGCCTGCCATTAAAATGACGCAACAAATAGAGAGCACTCAGGTTTGATTGTGGAAAGATGCGCAGCCATCGGGCCGTCGCGTTCCGCGGCTGTGGACATTAAAATTTTGTTCGCGCCAAGTACAAGTGCTATACCAGCGGAATCTCCAAGCAATGTAACGGTCCCATAATACCAATTGTTCAGGTTGTACGTGCCAAAACCCCGATTCCATTATGAGGAAAGCCGTGGTCGGGGGACTCCGGATTTATTTTCACCATCAGGAGATATTTGACGTGTGCCTAAATCTAGGTACGCAAGTGTTCTTGCATTTTGCCTCCATCTAAATGCAGCCGTAGTGGCCGGGAATTGAACGTGCGACCTCTGGCTTAGCAGCGTGACACCTCAGCAGCGAAGCTACCAAGGCAGGTGTGTATATTATATATATATATATATATATATATATATATATATATACGCTACTCATTATGTCGTTACTGATAATTAATGAATTAGTCATAATTAAATTCTTAACGCCAAATGGTGCTCACCTAATTATCAAAATGTCAATGAGGCAGATGGGGGGCGTGTTGACTGTCACTTTGTCACACCTTTCTGTGCTACTTTCAACAACGTACTAATTACGTGCTCATTTTTTCCCGTTAATAAATAAAGTCCGCGAAATATGAAAGATCACACTTGACTACACTGCTGCGCGCATCAGGACGCAGCGCCCTAAAACAGACTCACTGAGAGGTAGCCAGTATCAATGGAGAGAAAAGAAATGCAGAAAGAAAAATAATATGAATCGCGCCAGTTCCCGTCCGAAGAAACGCGCCGCTTTGATCTTACGCAGTCAGACTGTAATCAGAACAGTGCGCCGGCGGCGTTACCAACGAGGACAGTTGGCCGTGAGATATGGATAACGATAGTGACGTAGAATTGAGCTGAATTAATCCCTGCAACACTGCGACGTATGTTGTTGGCGCCCGACCTGCACCCTTGCCAATGTGCGAAACGCTGTCTCTGGCAACGAAAAAGAGGCAAAGCGGTTGCTTGCAGTAAACTTATTTGAGGGCGCTGCTTTCTTTTGCGGGTGGGAGCACCGTCCCGTGTTATTTTTCATATTTCGTGGGCTTTCTTTATAAACAGGAAAAAATGAGCAGGCAATTAGTATTTTGTCGAAAGTAGCAGAGACAGATGCCATTTCACCATGCCCACATCTGCCTCATTGACATGTTGATAATTAGGTGCGTACTTTTGGAGTTACGATTATAACTGTGACTAATTGATTAATTCGCATTAACGAAAAAAATAATAGTATCGGCTACTACAGCATACTGGGAACAATATGCACTAGGTCTGCTTCGCGTAACGCTGTTCCTCTTTTTTTAAATCGTGCTGTGTGATAGCTGGGACGCCCTGTATATATATATATATATATATATATATATATATATATATATATATATATATATATATATATATATATATATATATATATATATATATATATATATATATATATATATATTGTAAGGACTCAGACAAGAGACAACGCCCTTGCTACGGGCCGGCTGTTCTTTATCTGGTTCTCGTCTTCCTCTACTTCCCCCTAGATCTCCGCGCGCCCAACCCCAGTGTCGTTCTTTGTCTTCACACTCGGCCATGACTGCGAGGCGTGCGGAGCGGCCGACAATGCTTCTGGTGGGCGGCACTGGCTGAAGCGCGGTGGTCGGTCCCGGCCACGCTGTGCCTCTGCTTGAAGATCTGCCAGTGCATCTTCTGGCGGGTGGCATTGACTCTGTCGCTGTGGTCGAACTTGTCCATAGTGCGACGTCTTCTGAAAACCGCTTGACGACGGCTCTGGAGGGCGGCTCTGACTGTATCGGAATGGTCGCAGGTTTATCCCGAAACGCTCGCCTTTTCCGCGCCACATTTTGGAAAACCGGGCAGGAAATGGTAGATCCGCTGACACAGGTCGCTGCACCGAACGCTGCCGTCTGCGCATTTCGTAGAGGGTCGAGGAGCGTTTCGCTGTCCTCTTCGACATCTGCTGCAACGTGGGGTCACGTTCCCGCATTGACCTGCGACGTGGCTTGTGCTTTTGCAGCGTTGTCAGTCTGGGGCTCCCTGAAGTTTTCAAACGTGAAATTCTTGTAGCTGTGCTGGCTGCACCTGGGACGTCCTCGTCAGAAGCCGTTGCAAGAGCAGGTGACTCGTGCTGCGTGGGCAGGTCTTGAATGAGCATGATCGGAGACGTGTCAGAGAGCTTGGTGTCGTCTGGAGAGTCGTCTCCCAGCAAGTTCAAAACACTCTCATGTTCGGCCAGTGAATGCTTTGAAGCGTGCAGATCCGCCTCCGTCTGGTCAGGCAGGACCTTGGTGGAATCTTCGGACATGTGGGTTTCATTACGTGCTGGAAGGTCCAGTACGACGCTGGCCGGCGCCTCCAAGTGCTCAAGCTGTAGCGGGCGTGAAGGCAGCTTTTCTGTAAGGTGTGGAGCGCAACCGCTCTCGGCCATTGGCAGGGATGTTCTGCCACCGGTTACCGAGGCAGGGACACAACACAGCCTTTGTCCGGTGCTTGTACCAGACCCAGCTGCGCAGCTGTCTGACGGTGAGCTACAGCCTACCGTTGCTGCCTTGAGTGGGAGCCCCTCCTGAGCTCCGTCCTCGTTGGAGGTCAAGTTGAACTCGCTGGAGGTACAGGGAACCCGGCCGAACGCGGCAATCAGGGCAGCACTCCATTCTGCCCAGGACTGCTGCCTCACGCCTTCGCACCTGTGCCGCGCTGCGGCACCGTCCCGAAGGCGCTCTACGGCCAGGGACCATTTCTGCAGCTCCGTCCAAGCCTCGAGAGGTCCTGTAGCGTTGATGGTCGCCACCCAATGTTCGGCGGGATCAGGAAAGCCGCGGAACTCCGGTATTTCGAAGGCGGCTCGCGATGGTGGGACGGCCGACGAAAATCGAGAGAGCGCCAACGCGAAGCAGCCCAGCTGGTGTGAGAGCTGCATGAGGGCACACCGGAGTTCTCTGCGTTGCTCAGGTGGGCTCGCCTCCAGATCGTATGAGGCGGCTACATCCAGCGTGGCGTTGGCGGCGCTCAATGCGTTGCTCAGGTGGGCTCGCCTCCAGATCGTATGAGGCGGCTACATCCAGCGTGGCGTTGGCGGCGCTCAATGCCGGCATGAAGGCAGGAAACAGCGCAGAGCTCGACGCTGTCAAACCGTTCACCGTGACGCGGAGTCGCGCGATGGTACGCCGCAGCTGCGCGGCGCTATCCGATGATACGCATGCGGAGCCCGCGGCAATGTTGGTGAAGTAGGAGGTGGTGATTGGGCTCACTGTTGTGGGATCGTTGTCAGAGGGCGCCTGAACAGCACCCCTCAGCAGCTCAGGTGCCGATGGAGTCCGGAGTGAGAGGCAGTCGGCACGGGAAGTCGGAGCAGTGGTGCCCGGCAACAGGAGGCCACGTGTTGTCTTCGCGGCGCCGGGGCACGCCAAGGAAGCGTGAACGGCGTCCCTTGGATGCTCACCCGTGAGAAGAGTGTCGGGCACGGGATCCGTGTAACGGGAAGCGTACTCGACGTTCCCGAATGGCAGGAGCCCGTGCGCCTTCTCAGACGAAGGTGATAGCAAGGTTCCTGTCATGTCGTGCCCTGGAACCACCGAAGAGGCATTGACGCCGTCCGCGGATGACTCGATGGGCAGGTGCAGCAGCGTTCGGGTCGTGGAGTCCATGATCGAGGAAGCGTGGACGGCGTTCCTGGATGGAGAGACCCGCGCTGCCGACGACCCGCGAGGACACGTACAGGTGGCTTCAGCCGTATGGTTCAGATGTCGGACTGCGCCATTGTAAGGACTCAGACAAGAGACAACGCCCTTGCTACGGGCCGGCTGTTCTTTATCTGGTCCTCGTCTTCCTCTACTTCCCCCTAGATCTCCGCGCGCCCAACCCCAGTGTCGTTCTTTGTCTTCACAATATATATATATATATATATATATATATATATATATATATATATATATATATATATATATATATATGCATACAGGGTGTCTTTTTTTAACCAATACAAATTTTTTATAAAAATCCTATGACAGTACGGCTCCTGTCGTTTTCGCACACGAACTCCACGTCGAAGCGGTAATACACTGTCGCAGTTAACATGACACTGTTGCGAATAATTAACAACAATCCCTAATTAACTGTTTAATTATTGACTTCAGGGCAAGTGTTCATGTTACAAAGTTGTAGTGCCTGCCAATTTATGGCATACCTATTTTTTAGAAATCGCACAAGTTGCACGCAGTTCGAGATATTCATCATCGAACTTGAGAAAGACCAAGCAGGATCAGCGCTAGTCCTGTTTGGTCTTTCTCATCTTTGTGTTATCGCGCTGTTTTCTACTATGAATGTGTACTAACAAGCGCAAGTTGGCACACTTCTCGGAGAACTAGTTCAGCAACCGTTGCTGTGATATTTGTTCACCTTCACCTTGCACAATACCAAATGTTTCACACATTTCGCCTCGTAGACTGCATCTAACAGCAGTCGCAAAGCCTGCGGTGTGAAGTTCCATGGTATTTATGCACTTTTAATGCTATGGATACTGGCAAGTTCACTGGAATGGAAAGGGAGCAGTAGGAATCGTGCTAAAAAGGAAGGCATGGCACATATTCATGTTTATCTTAGCAAGAGACAATGAATGTGCAGGATTTTGAAAAAGAAGTTACGGCAAATTACTTGCTAAGGAGACCGATTACCCTACAGTGCGACACCACTTCAGTTATAATGATAACGAAGCGTCCAAGAGCTTATGAGAAAAAAAAAAGAAAAAAAAACGATCTCGCTGACAGCGCGCACAAGTCGCTGTAGGCGCGAATTTTCTTAAACTTTTTTAGAAATTATTTTCGGAAAGTTTTGATAACATCCACGGAAGAGCGCTTACTCGTATATAGAGCTATAACTGCTCATATAGAGTTGCGGCGCTATCGCTTAACTGAGGCTTCGTTCTGCTATGACAGACAGACCACTGTAAGAAAGTATGTCACATATTTTGCCCTCAGCAATTGGCTGCATTTCATGCAAGAAGTTTCTTTGGGGATACCCCTATCGCGGCGACCGCGCTCAATGTGCGATCACTGTATACATGTTCTGTAAACAGTGCTTTCTGTGATTCTGGTTTTTTTTTTTTTTTTTGTCCAAGGTTATTATCTGGACTGTAAAATCTTTCCTCGTTGCGAAAGTTTTCATTGAAATGTCCAGCAGGGCTTCCGCTTGGATTTTCGCATTGCGCCCAGAGCAAAGCCTACGAGGAGCGCGCCGGCGTTATCCTACCTAGCACGCAAGAGGGGCGCATCCGCTAGAGGGCGACTCCGTAACTCCTCGCCCCCCCCAATAACGGAAGTTCTGCGGTCTTTTGTCACAAAGGGTCATGAAATGTCCCTGGTGAAGGATGTGAGTAACAAAAAAAAAAAAAAAAGCCCCTATTGAAATGTAAGAAGCTGAGCTTTAAGGGCATATAGCCTACAAAAACCTTTCCCGCACAACCAAAGGCGGCAAGAAGCGCCACTGTGGGAGGAGAAAACGACGATGCTGCGGGAACATATAATGGCTTCTGAAGACCGCACACCATACATCTTCAGAAGGGCCGTTAGACGTAAGAAATAGACGACACTTGCATTGGTCCACTTTATTTCCTACGTGACCTTTTCTTCGTTTAAGAAGTTTCAACTCCGGCTACGAGAGGGAATAACCAAACAAAGCCTCAGAAATAAGGTTTGAAGCATCTGTCAGAACACGACATTGGCTCGTAAGTAGTAGAGTGGCTCTTGTGCTTCATAATTCATGTCGGGCCAAAGAAAAATGGTGCCCTCATACTAACACGGCGCGAACTGCAGTTAAATAAGTGACAATACAACGTCGATTCCGTAAAGCGAGAGATACTGGAAATAACACAATCTCGTGGCGCACGCGCTGGTATGCGGAATATGTCATAAAATATATTCCACACCATTAGGAGGGGATCAAGATTTCATTTTCACCGCGTATTTCATGAGGCTACATTTTCTCTTCTGCATTAGGCCTAAATTGAATGTTAAGCCTTCCGTTAGCATAAATTTTTATGTAGTATGCTGAGAGGGCACAGGTGGTACCTTAAATGTGTGTATTCAATTTTTTTTTATTAGATTCACGATACTCGGTTTAAGAAAGCATGAACCTCACGGAATTCAGAGCAACCTGCTATCGTAGTACCCAGCGTTCGAATATTTCCCGACAGTCGATCAATGAATTTGCAATGATATACTTAATAATAATAATAATAATAATAATAATAATAATAATAATAATAATAATAATAATAAATATAATAATAATAATAATAATAATAATAATAATAATAATTTTTGGATTTTACGGGCCAAAACCACAATATGATTATCAGACACGCCGTGCTGGAGCACTCCGGATTAATTTTGACCACCTGCCATATGGTTCTATAATGTACGTTTAAATCTAAGTGCCCGGACGTTCTTCCAATTTACCACCGTCGAAATATGGCCATTGTGGCCGGGAATCGAAAACCTGCCCTCGAATTCAGCAGCGAAACACCTAACCTGCTAAGCTACCACGGCGAGTCTGCAAGAGTATAAAAGGCAATAGGTAGTAAGTATATCAATTGCAATATATATATATATATATATATATATATATATATATATATATATATATATATATATATATATATATATATATATATATATATATATAATTTTAGGTTCTAATACCATTATTTTAATATGAAGCACGCTGTAGTCGCTTGGTACGGATAGATTGACCGCCTAAACTAAGCACAGGGGGCGTACTTGCGATACGCCAGCACAAAATTCTGCTATCGAGGCCGGGATGCAACCCGTGACCTATACAGCTCTGTAGTATACCGCTACATGGCCACATGGGAGCGGGGAGTCCTGCAAACAACAGAATTTTCAGCGATATTACCACGTCATGGCACGAGATATTATATTCTTGGGCGCGAGGTCTTGCCGGCCGCGCCGGGCACTGGGAAGCCGGTGTGCCGGGTAGGACCGGCGACGGGCTTGGTCCAGCCTTTTCTGGAGGCCAACCCCTCCCACTTCAGGGACATTCTCTCTACCTTCAACGAGATCACTAGCCACTACCAGATGAGTCGCAGGGCTTTCCCCTTGACACATCGAAGTCTCGCGAGGCCCCAGGCCGTGACTCTTAGGCTCCTGCAGACGAAGTCCTATCCCACACTCTCCGTCTTCAGCAGGTACACGGAGGTCTCCCCTCTATGTCCCGACTGTGGGCCGGTTAGCGATTTTAGGCACATGCTCTGGGAGTGCCCCTCTTTACAGCACCACACGGACCACGGATTGACGGAGGAAGAATTTCGTTCTTTTCTCAAGAGCCACAACTGGTTTCACCAACTCCGGGCTGTCCAGAAGGCCCACGATGCGGCGGTGAGGCTTGGCCTTCCTGTCCCAACGTGGGAGGGGCCCGCAGTCTTGCCCCTATAAAACGGGGTGAAGATTCTTCTGGACCCGAATTAAATGTTACTATCTATCTATCTATCACGCGACGTTCGCTAGCATGACTTTCCTTAGAGCAGAGAGGGAGCAAGAACGCCAACGTCGAAATTAGTAGAAAGGGCGGAAGCCTTGCGGTGTTCTTTATACTTCTTATTCTTTAATTAAGGCTTCCGAAAAGCGGGTGCTAACAGATTTTCATCAAATGAACAAAGTGATTCACCATATTTTAACTGCTAAGTGAGAGCACGTATATTTAAAAATGGTGTGAAGAAAACATCTGCATGGCATTGAGTGTTATAGAAACATTACTTGAAAAACTGTGGCGTTAGTTGCTACAACAGCTGCAAGGATGATGGGAATTCAATCAACGTGGCGATGATAAGTAAACATGAGTTTAGCTGAACTTATCCTTTCTGGCGTGAACTGACTTTTTGACATAAGTTTATCATACCCAACAAAATCTTGCGTTATAAATGCAACAATTCGCAATTGTCATGCATGAACGCAGTTTTAGTGTCTTGGGAATTTAAACACTTTTTATTGCTTGGAAAAATTTGTTCAGTGAAGGCAGGCAACGCGCTACGAAAAAAAAGGTACAAAAGAATGTCTGAAGTAGCAAGCACGAAGACAAGATAAATCCGTGTCTTCCCAATGTTCCCATGCGAGATTCCTAATCGCAGTGTTAGAGTTACCCCTAGAAATTCGAGCAGGGAACTACTCTATGCTGCCTAAGAACAAAGTCAGTGTGCCGTCGCTGTGCGCTTCGCATGTATACGTTTACGCAGAGTCCGCCATTGTTGATGTGTCGAAGACTGTTTAAAGCAGGGGTCTCAAACACGCGGCCCACAGACCTTTTGCTAGCGGCCCACGGCTTCCTACGGTATAAAGTTTTGTGACTTTACTAAATATTACTCACATTATTTTCTCGCCTATTGCAATTAATAACGCTTTGTTTGGGTAAGCTACAGAGACGCGTGAAAGCAGATGCAAGGGGCAGTAACCAGCGTCGGGACAACCTCAGGTGCTGGATTGCAGCTAACAATGGCTACAGTTCACAACTATATTCCCTCTTCTGCGCATCTCTCGCTACCACTTGGCCAAGGTCCTCCCATGGAGACCATTTCCTGCCTCGACGTCAACCTGCCAGAAGGTCAGGACGATGACTTTTCTGACATGTCAGATTCCTCTGCTACTATTACATACATGGATGCTACCGTACTTTCCTCTAATGACTCGGAAAAACACATTGATGAACCACCCGTCTAACGCTGCCACGGATTGAAGAGGTCGCTCATGCTACCTAAATCTCTGCCAGCAGAAAACACACCTAAGCCAAACTTGACCATCATATTCAAGCCAAGCAACCCTGAGCAAGTTATCACACGCTTCAATCCACTAGCACTGAAGGCAGCCTTTGAAGAGGCAGCTCCAGATGGCGTTCTGCAAGTACGACCAAATGAACGTTTGAATCTCCTGGCTGTCGATACTCGTAATGCAGACGCTTCTGAACGTCTACTGAAAATCTCAACCATTGCTGGAGTACATGTACAAGCCTACGAGCCACGACCGATCAACTGCGGAGTAGGCGTTACCAAGGGAGTTGGACATTCTCGCTGCTCTTCTTCAAAGAGCTCCCGTCAGATCTGTAAGGCGACTGGGAATGTCAGAAAACGTTCGCATTGTGTTTGTCACCGAAAGTGCTCTAGAGTACGTCATCTTGGGCTACACACGTTACCGAGTGTACAAGTACATTGAGGCTCCAAGACAGTGCACCAAATGTCAGCGTTTTTGCGACGTTGCTGGTGCCTGCAGGTTACAAGCACGATGCTCACGCTGCGGGGGCAACCACGACCGATCTGTATGTGGAACTGAAGAGCCACAGTATCCTAACTGCAGGAAAAAACATGAATCTACGTCTACTCGCTGCCCCATTTTGCGCAAAGAGAAGCGGATCCACAATTACAAGGTGGAAAACAAGGTTGGGTACCCATTGGCAAAGGATGCGGTACGCCATCGACGGAAACCTCGAGGTGGGGGGCCAAGCAATGATGTCCACAGCAGACAAAGGAACATTGGTAAATCCGCCACGAATTGACGACACAAATTGAGTTCCCGTCTCTACCGACTTGCCCACCAGCTCCTTACACAGGAGGTGCTGAGAAGCGCACGCCTGGCCAGTCGAAAGAGTCACAGGCCCCAAAATCTTGGCGTGGATCACATGAGTGCTGCGCTCGACAAGACCACAGAAATATGTACTCATTGCTATCTGCACTTGTCGACGCTGTACGAAGCTTCCTCACCCCATGTCATCTCCGGCGGCTACGTATATACTGACGCTGCTTGATTTTCTGTCTCCCGTTCTCGCACAATGGCGTTAACGGCCCAGTCTGAAGAACATTAAGAAAAAGGTAGCAATATTTCAATGGAATGTCTGCAGCCTCCGCTGTCGTCTCTCCGACTTCAGATATTTTGTAAATAAGCACCGCTTTCCGGTGATCGCTCTCTCAGTGTCCCGAGTGCGCACCGGCATTCGTCTTTCTGTATACACCATCATAGTTTCACCGACAGGAATAGATACCAGCACAGTTCTCTTGGCTGTTTACAATGATTTAAGGTAGGTCAACATCTTCAAAAACGCATTTTTTGAAAAAAAATTGAGTTGTTGGGATTTTTTTATTTTCAAGTTCCCTGTCCATTCAAGAAGATTTAGAAAAAAAAATAATGCAGATATATTAAGCCATTTGAAAGTTATGACCATTTTTTCAACACCTGCTGGACACATCCGAAACTGAAGGATTCCGATTCGACATCTACCATCTCGTCATAAATGTTTTTCGCGTACATATTACGTAATGCTAAGGTGTTTAAGAACATTCTAAAGCTTGTAGAACATGATGTTTTCAATTTATTTTAAAATTTCCTCTACTCGGCTGCGGCACTCTATTGTTTAAGTTGCGCGTGCTCTCACTCGGCAGTCTGTGTTCTTTTTGTGTGCCATTTCGAGCTCTTGGACTTAGCTCTGGGTTTTCAAGGAGAAAGTTATAGTACTTCATGAAACATGGCGAAGTATAGAACGAAACAGAAGCGTTTATGAAAGTTAGGGAATCAATATTCCAAGTGTGGACCCACTGTGGAACACGGGGCTGAGAGTCAGCTGGAGACACGAAACGAGCTAGGAAAAAAATGTGTGCTTCATCTCGCTCAAAAGAAGATTATGCCGCTTCAAAAGAGGTCCAAAGCTATAAGCCTGGTGAATTTCAGGTCTATTGAACGTTTCTTTGTTTCATAGACATTCGGTTCAAATCTTTAAAGCCATTTTTCTCAAAATGCGATTTTTTGCTTCCTACAGTTACGCGAACAATGATAACCGTCTTTCTAATAGATATTTTCGCATAAAATTTTTTGTGCTGTTTCTTTATAGGTGGAGCTGTGCATTCAAGCAGAATTATTGAAATCTAGCGGTAACTTTTTGTGCAGTGGCCAACTGTGAGCAAAGCAAACCTGCCAAATATCAACTTTTTCAGTCTTTTTATGATAACGCACCCAAGCTTAGAGATATGATGATCGTGGAGGTTAGATGCACAGAACGTTGTCCTCACTACGTAGTTGCCAAGTCGCGTTTGAATTGCAACAAGAGTTTTTTAGTTATGACTGTTGGCGCAACATGCATATTTTGGCATATTTTGATTTTTATAAATTTTATGTTTTTGAGTTTTATCTATTTCATAATCATAAAGCTTAAATTTACCGAAGCCCAACAATCCAAAACCATAATTATAACTTTTGGACCAAAACGGTAAAAGTTTTTCTCGAAGGTGGTGACCTACCTTAACTTTCAATGTTCACCACATATCAGCCGATGCGTCCAATTAATATGCTGCATTGACAGTGAAGATGGACACTTTGACCGCCTTTACGGTGATTGCGGCATATATACCACCTCGTGCTAAATTTGATGTGCACAGGCTGCAGGACGTAATAGATGGAACACCTGGACCTCACATACTAACCGGGGACTACTAACCGGGAATGTGGAGTACTCCGCTTGCAGATACGGTAACGCCATAGCTGCGAATACGCACTGTTGACAAAGAGCTAATGCTCAACTTGTACGAACCACGCGAGAGGGCCGTGTGGATGATAGGGCCGCAGCAGCAGATGACATGGATTATCTAGACTCAATGGGCGCCATTACTCTTCACAAGCTGGCTCGTTTATACCTGTAGGCTGTGTTACGTGGAGAGGCCGCTGCCCGTAACCCAGCCACCGGATGTTTCATGTGGGAGGACGTCTACTACTCACATTCTGCGGATGAGCCATGTCCACCATGGTTGCGTTTTGACAAGGCCGAGATGAAAAATCGGTGTGTAGTTAAATTTAGGTGTACGTTTTTTAGGTTTCAATTTAGGTGTCAATAATAATAATTCTACCCGTAACACAGCTTCTGTTCTGCTTGGCTACAAATTTGGCGACAAACTTGACTAGAATGGCTACTTTCGGATACTGTTAGCTTTACTTCTGGCTCCTCTTCAAATCCATCCAACGGCAACCCTAATGCATGGTGCAACAAATAAAAAATCTCACGAGTGAGAACACTTCCCCAGTGCAAGCTTTTTATGCCACATGACAGTTAATGTGTGTATTTCACATTTTGTGTCGTTTATATAGAGACACAAAGTGGTCAAATTCATTCGATAACCTATTTCTAAGCAGCATCCAATAAACCTCACATTGCCTTTTAGTCGCAGCAGATGTGGCGGCATACGCATACGCGACAGGCTTACATTTTTACACCTTGGCTGAAACGAATAGAGCCTAACTGCAAATGTGGGCATTTTTCTGCAGATATGCACAGGCAGCCGGAGATAGAATGTATAGAAGACAAGCTGAAAGCTGTTGAACGCCTAATTTATAATAAATTAATTTATAGTTACCGTGAACCGGAAAAAATGGAGCGCTTTGTTAGGTTATCTGCGTCAACCACGGAAGTTTAACAACCCCAGCAGTGCGCTGCCCGCCGACGTCAGGCAGCGGAATGTGTGGGCAGATCAAGATGTCACGCGCACAACAGAATCCGCAGCATCGAAAGAACGACACTTTTTCTCGCTTCAAAGCACAGCCTGTTCCTGAGGTACGGCTGGACGAGAGAAAAAGAAGCCCCGCCTTTCATTTGCTGCACTAGGAAGTGACGGTGAGAATAACTTAGCCTGGTAGGGGGCAAAAAGCTAATAAACCAAACATTGCACTGTCTAACCTTCCTTGTGCAGCCGTCATTGTTTACTTGCCCTTTATTCACAGACTATTGATATCTGCCGCCAGCCTGTTCTCATTTTTCTTTATATTTCTTCCTTGCCCCAAGTTTTTGTTTGTTTTCCTTCTGTTATTTTTTCTTTCGTTGCAACGAAGTGTGCGGAAAGCTGCGAAAAGCTGCAGCTGCATCGGCACATGTACGGGTCAGTGCTTGCTGATGCCTGGTCGATAACGAAAAGGCAGGCAGGCATGCACCGTGGCCCTTTCGTCCGAGGTGTTTGTCGGTGACCACAAAACGGTAATCCAAAGTTTCTATGCCTTGTATAATGAGTAAGAATCGTGCCTTGATTCTCTGCGAAGGCATTGGCGTGATTGATATGACAGTACATTAAGACCTATTATGAATCTACAAGAGATTCCCAGAGCTCAAATAAATAAATAAATAAATAAATAAATAAATAAATAAATAAATAAATAAACCATCAGTCGAGGGAGTGACACAGAGAGCGTACGAGTGAAAAAGTGAAAGAAGGAATCACGACACACATTTTCATTTCGAAAAAACTACAACAAGGCATAATTCTTTAATCGCTGAACAGCTGGGTCTTCTTTATCAGTCAAAAGTCTTTCGCGATCACTTTCTCTATTAGTTTTTTTATTGGCTGCTATGTTTTTACAGTTTTGCAACAGCCAAATGATTCCAATAAAAACAACAGCGTTGAATTGTAGAATATCAAAAGGTACACCAAGAGCTTAAAAGGATGAATTGGGCTTAAAAATAATTAGAGTGAGGGAGAAACATTTAGGATTACAGGTGGTTACTCTAATTGATACCACCATTTTACGAGTTATTCTGCCGGTTTTACGCCGCCATATATGTCTCCGTACAGAGAACACTTACAGTAGATAATCTTTACGCTTCGTTGCGATTCAAGGGCCACCAAATGACTGTTTCGCTTTATTCAAGTGCTCGAGTAAAGAAAGTTCCGAAGAGAGAGTGAGCGACAGAATGGGGATGAAGAGTGCGGGTGTTTAAAACCACGTTCTACCGCTGTTATGGTTTCCTTCTTTTAGTGCAAATGAACACACACAAAACCTGTTGCGGTTTTGTGTGTGTTCGGTTTTGTTATTAGTGCCGCTTTTCAAGAAATGCTGTTAAAGCTTTTCGTATGAAATATTTTATTTGGCTAGAACACCAAGTTTCTCCTGTATTGGTCATTAAATATTTTTGGCCGCCGTAATTTACCTATTTCTTGCGATTATGCGCTACAAATACTTGAAAAGTTCACGGTAAGCTAAAAAATTAAAGGGTAATGCAGTTAATGAGCTAATTATTAATATTCTTACATTTTTTAGGTTCGCGTAATACAATAGCAAGTACGCAAATGTGTGCCATAAGAACTTACACCCTTAAAAAGTATCAGTATTTAAGATTTACCAGTATTTATCACTAGAAAATGCTCGTCACAACATCCACTACCTGTGTACTAAATGCACGTAGTGGCTGCCGAGCCAGTAATATTACTACCATGACGCTCCGTATTTACAACTACTACCTACAGGGAGGCAGTAATACGAAGCTATTAAACTTACTACTATGACTGTCACTATCTTTATCGTACATTTAATAACACCTAGTGAACTGCAAATACCCAAGTGTTTATACCTACCGTACTTGGTATTTTGGTTGGTTGGTTGGTAAAAGCGATTCAGGCTATGATAGACGCGTTAGCGTTTTGAAATCAATATGAACCTATTACAAATGCATGAGCTCGAATAAAAAAGTGAAACGGTACGGTATTGCCTTATTACATAATTTAATAATCTTTAATTGCTTCATGTGTTTACCTTGGTTAATACATACTACAGTGACATCTCCAGATAACACTGTATACATAGAGGCATGAACGAAGCATAAACGAGAACACACGCGCACACACAGAATACCAAGGCTTCTACAAGACGCATGCTATATGGGCCTACTTAGGGGTAGCCCACTCTGTATCGGTGAGCAGCCGTGAAAATACACATATGATTGATATTTAGGACCAAGATCCCTATATTTGACTGCTTGCGTTAACGCGCGTCATGACGTAGCACAGAACTGTTATTCAAAGCATAACGACGAAAATTATAGTTCGCCTAAACTTTCCACAAGACTCTCCCAAATTGCAGAATAATACATCGCGCCCAGTAGAGGTCGTAACGTTTACTAAGCCAGGTTTGTATACGGAAATTATTCACAAAATTTTAATGTAGCTCAGTCAAAAAAAAAAAAAAGATTCGGGTGGGGCACGCTGCGAAACGATGTTTAATTTATAAACTGAAATTGTTCCATGATATCTGCCGTTAAAGAACAGGGATTGATCGCACAAAACATTTGCATGAGCCCGGCTACGCGTCTACGAGAGTGGATCAGGAAGTAAAAGTGAAAGAAACATTATGAAAAACTAACGTGTGTAGTAAGTCATTTTCCCCCAATACAATTATAGTCTGGAATCGGTTACCAAATGATAATGTGAATAAAACTTCAAACGCTGTGTTTGTTCAGTCGCTTCATAATATATTAGTATAGGCATGAACATGTGGTGTTTTATTCTATGTAACCTACAATATGTTTTTCGTTATGTCATCCCCCCCCCCCCCCCCCCCCACACACACACACATACAATGTAATGCCTATGAAGGCGCTGTGGGTAGCTTGGTAAATAAATAAATAAATAAATAAATAAATAAATAAATAAATAAGTCACGTACGCAACTAGTAGCCTCTGCTAACTCTGACACGCTGAGCAGTAATGACAACGTTTACTACCTCTGATATGTTTGTTACATGGAAAACGTTAGCAACACGTAGTAAAGTTGGCATGGGGGGTAGTAAATGCTGCATTTACTAAACCTTTTTTGTAAGTTTTTGAATTTTTACGTAATTAGTTAATTCCAATATTGCCTTGAAGGAATTTAATAAACAATAAATAAAAATATTAAAAAAATATTTGAAAAGTTATCAAAAAGATAAAAAAGGGGAATTTTAAAGATAACCATGTTTGAAACTAAACTTTTTGGTGTACAGTGCAGTAGGTGTTCGGGGTTCATGTATCATGCATGTTACAACGTTTATACTGGTACAACACCAATCGTATTATTATTAATATTACTTTATTTTGTTTTCAGTTTTATTATAAGTAATGCTGTGTTCTAATAGTGCAATGAATGCTGCGCATCGCACCAACCGTAGTCTACGCAACTCCACCAAAATGAAGTTCAACGCCATATTTTTAACGGTGCAGTGAATCGCGACCGCACAATGCGGCCTCTGCAGTAGGCGTACCACTGAACATAAAATGCATCCAAATATCTTTGAACCACTAGCGGTATCAGGGCCAGGAAGATGGAAGATGAAACAAGAAATTGTAGTTCCCACCAAGGAAATATAAAGAGTTGGGACGTTAACCGACAGTAGACTGATAAATGGATGCCTCTTGTTTCCTTCCGCTTTACGATGTGTCTATAATCGAAGTTTTTCCTCCTTACTTTTTTTTACATGTTGAAGATGGGGGCTTTGCGTGCCAAAACCATGATATGATGACGAAACACCCCGTAGACGAGGACACGAGATTCGATTAGACCACCTGGGGCTCTTTCACCTGCCGCCAAGTCTGAGTACACTAGTGTTGTCCGTGTTTCGGGCCCCTCGAAATGCGGCTGCCGTGGCTTGGGATCAAACCCGCATCTTCGTGCTTAGCGGTGCAACGTTATAGCCGCTAAGCCACCGCAGTGGGTGGCGGCTTACCTCCATAAACTCTGTCGCTTTCAAAGTTATCTAATGAAGTCAACAGACAATGGAGTTAAGAAAGGCATAGGATACATTATTTGTAGTTTGTAGCTGTATAGTATAGTAATGCTGACATAAATGGAAAGAAATTAAAGTATACGACAGATCAACTTGATCTCGGTAGAGACCGAACCTACAAGTTTCGTATAACGCGTCCAATGCTCAACCAATTGAGCTACGACGGTGGTCGTTCCTCCGTCCACTTTATTAGACGTTTCCGTGCATGCAATCCTAAAAGCGTTAGCCAGCGGCACTCGTAGCCGTGGCGGCGAGTGGCGCTGCGGCTAACACGTCCAGGTTTGCACACACAGTAGCACCCAATAAAGTGGATGAGGGAAAGAATACCACCGTAGCTCAGTTGGTACAAAGCATCGCACGCCTTATGCGAAGTTGTAGGTTTGGTCCCTAACGGCAGCAAGTTGTTCTTTCGACCACTTTAATGCATTTTCCTTTAAGTCATTATTGCTACTCTACAGTTAAAAATTTCAAATATTGTGCGCTATGCCATCCTTGGCTTCATTGTCTGGTGGCTTCATTAGGTTGTGTCTAACAAAGAAACGAGCCCTTGATCATAATTCGCCTTCTTTCGTGCTTTCAAAATTACATAATTTGGGTTTTGCGTGGCTAAAGCACGATTTCATTGGTAGGTACGCAGTAGTAAGGAACTCCAGACAAAGTTTTATCACATGTTGTTCTTTAACGGGCACCGAAAGTACATTTTTACATTCCAATCCAGTTAGAATGCGGACAACGCGGACGGAATGGACCTGCACGCTTGAGCACTTCAGCGCGAAACCACCTCAACTGAGCAACCGCGGGCACAGAACTGACACTTCGTCATTGGTGGCTGTCTACACCACTCCGCAGTTGTCGTCTAGCACACTTGGAAATGAAGTGACTACATGTGGACTCAAAATAAACATTTTTTTTACTCAATCGCAGAAGGCCTATCAAGGCATTGAGCATAAGCGAATGCGATAATTATAGACAGCTTGCCGGAGCAGGCTGCACCAATAATTTTATGGCTGTTTGTCTTTCGGGCAATTAGTGCTCATAACAGTGTTCATGTTTAGGCAACCCAAGCCATATCTATGGCGGTTGCCGAGCAGTCCCGTTACTCAGTGGGGAATGTCTCTCATCAATTCGTTACAGCGCAACGCTTTCTCATGGAATCAGATTGCTTCGCTGACGTAACCTGCGCCACATCTTTTTCGCCATGCACAGAGTTTTGCTACGTTGCAGAAACTCTTCTCTATTACACCATTGCCATTTATTTGCACCAAGTGAACAACTGTCGAACGATACGTTTAGTAAGCTCTTATCTACCGGAGCGGCATTTTTTCGCTGAGATAAATTTATGACGCAATCTTGGCACCTGTCAAGCTCTATGACGCAATCTTGGCACCTGTCAAGCTCACTTCCATTCCGCATGGTCACCAAGGAAAAATGAAGTGCTCTTTTTGAGGAAAAATAAGGTATCGCAGTGAAGGGTTACACGTGTAAGTGTTCTTTTAAATCGTCTTCGCTTGCCAGCAAGCAGATGAAGTGACGGGAGAAAACAGGCAGCTAGTGCTCTAAGAACATGCGCGGAAAGCAGCTTGTTTCATACAATATTCAAGATCAAAGGGCCCCCGATCGCTTGTTGTGTTTCCAAAGAATTGTTGATTTCTTCAAAACTACGCGTTTGCGTTGTGTACACAAATAAACGTATAGGCACTGTGGCTTGGAGATAATCCGTAAAAGAAACACGGAAAGGTTGTTTTTCAGTGAAACAAAGAACAGGGGGGAAAAATGCGTCCTCCAAGGCATGCTCCTGAATCGAGCAATGAGTTCAAGGATCAGTAAACAGGATTGTAACCCACGTCAACGAAAATTCTTAAAATCCTTTTATCCCAAATCAATCCGTGTAAGCCCACAACCGAGAGAAACGCAGGAGCTAAACTGTCATTTTTAACTCTGTAAAATGGTCCGCCGTGGTGGAGCTGTGGTTATGGTGCTCGGCTGCTGACCCGAAGGTCGCGGGTTAGATCCCGGCTACGGCGGTCGCATTTCGATGGAGGCGAAATGGTAGAGGCCCGTGTACTGTGCGATATCAGTGCACGTTAAAGGGGCCCTGCAACACTTTTCCAAGTAGCCATGGAATGGATTCACTAAAGGAGCTTATTGCCTCACGAATTCACCGCCGCAAAAATTTTTAGAATCCGTCCAATACGAGCGGAGTTATAAACATTTGTCGCACGCTGAAATTGCATTCTCTCTTCTCTCGTCCCGACGAAAGCGCTGGAAGCTAAGCAGGGAGGGATAGGCACGGGGAAAGAAAATACATTACGCGCGCCTCGTGACCTTGAGCACTTTTTCTCTTTCTTTTCTTCGAATACGCGGCTTTTCAGTGCGATCGCGCGCGTACGCGTGGACAAGTCGCGGCATCCCGCGGCGTCTCCAGTAACGACCGAGCGCGACATGCTCAAATCAGCCAATGGGTGATACAATGGCTGTGACGAGTGGTTTTTGAGCTTGTAGCGTCATTTGTCGAGAGAAGAGAAAGCAATTTTTAGCTGACTTTGAGAATTGATTGTGAATTCCAGGCCGCGGGCTGCGCTATAATATTGGGCTCGCGTGTTCTCGGGAGCATCGACTACCGATCGGCAGTGTTTTCTGACCATGTTCAAAAAGTGTTGCAGGGCCCCTTTAGAGAATACCAGATGGTCAAAATTTCCAGAGCGCTCCACTGCGGCGTCTCTCATTAGGCATATTGTGGTTTTGGGACGTAAAACCCCAGATATTATTATTCACTCTGTAAAATGCAAAAGGTACACTCCTAAAAAATGTAGAAAGTTAGTAACCGCAGCATTTACAACCCCCCATGTGAACTTCACTACGTGTCGCTAACGTTTCGCTCCTGTCGAAATACATGTAGTAAACGTTGTCATTGCTACTTAGCGTGTCAGGGTTAGTAGAGGTTACTACTTGCGTACATGACGGGTTAGTAAACGCTATTGACTCTAGTCGACAGTATGTTATACTGTAATTATGACATTCTTATGAAAATATTAGGCTCGCTATAATTGTCTTGATTATGGTGGAATATCTGTTTTGTGCCTCGTCATGGCACATGTATATACAGACAATTGAACGTAGGCTAAACAACATTGTAGCCCACAGTCTCCGTGTTTGTATGGGTTCACCGCGCTCAACTCATAGTGGCCTCGTAATCGCAGAAGCAAAATAACCACTCATTCAAGTTCTTTGCATTCAAGAACTCTGCCTCCACTTCCTTTGCTTATCGCAAAAACATTATGCTCATCCGCTTTGTGGAAAACTTTTTTTTCAAAGAAACAGGCAAACCGGTGTCACCTTGCGAGCTTATGAAGCAACAATTCAATAAGAACAATATTTTCTTGCGTCCAGATATCAACTTTCCTCCTCGGCAGCTCCTATCGCCCTCAGTGACATTGGACATCAAAGGAATAGAAATAAATCTGTGATAGTCTAGCTTGAAGCAAAGGTTCTCACGCTTCAGCAAACGTACAATTATCAAGACCATTACACATTTGTGTTCCTGGACGGATCTACAACTGATGAAAGCTGGACGGCGGCTTTTCACATAAAATAGAAAGAGATTTCCGAATTTCTCGAGAGACATCGCCTATAGTAGCGGAGCTTATGGCGATATTACAAGCCTCAAAATTTATTGTTGAAAGCGAATACAGTTACCACAGGATAATATATTCGGACCCCCAAACAGAGAATGAAAGAGAAGACAGACAGACAGGAAAAGAAAGAGAGAACGAAAAAATAAAGAGTGAGAGAGAAAGAGATAGAAAGAAGAAGCGAGAAATAGAGAGAGAGAGAGAAAGAAAGGCTAGAAAGAGAAAGAAAGATAGAAAGAGCGAGAAAGAGAAAGAAATACATAAAGAGAGAAAGAAAGAAACAGAACGAAAAAGACAACGAAAGAACAGAGATGAGAGAAAAAGAAAGAAAGAGGAAGAAAGAAAGATAAAAATAAAGCGAAAGAATGGCACCCAGCGACGCACTTCCTTCAGGCTTGGCACCAATAGCACGAAGATGCCTCAATTTTTCTTTATTTTATTAAGGCCAAAGCCGTAGATGCCTCATCAAACATGAAAACTGACCGGCGTCCGCTTTCGGCGCCGTCAACCCAGAGTGTTGCAAAAAAAACCATCATCACGAGATGACGTCACCATATGACATCATCATGACATCACAGATCGCAAATATTTGTGATGTCATCGGGACGTGACCCCACATCATGACGTTACCACATGACATTGGTCAAAGGTAGGCCAATCACGGAGACAGTACAAAACCAGGTGATGTGCAGAAAGCTTGCAATGTCTCCGATCCTGGAGGCAGTGAAAAACCTCCTTAGGTGCAGAAGGCTAACGGAGGGGGGCAGGTCGATACGCCGACTGAGAAGAAAAGGATAGTTTTCGCATTCGAGTCGCCTGAGGCCAATGCATAAGGGACCCTAGTCTTTCTTTTATTCGTTCTAGTTTTTTTTTTCATTTTTGTGTGTTTCTTTAATACTACTATCATTTTTTGGGATAGCCGGCTCTAACATAGCCTACCTTCCCATATTTTCTCACATATAAATAAATAAATAAATAGTAGTAAGGTATAGAAATCTGGGTCCACAACATCGATTATAGCTGCCCAATGGTATAACGTGCGCTACGCCCAAGTAGAGCCATGTATATAGCCTTGAAGCTGCTGCTCCATGCAGTATGCATGTCGCGTAGAAGCCTTGATATTCGGCGTGTACGTGTATGTGTGTGTTCTCGCATATGGTTAGTTCATGCCTCTATGTGTACCCAGTTATCTGAACACGTCATTGTGGTGTGTACATACCAGGGTTATCGCATGAAGTAATAATCGATTAATAATTAGTGTCACAAGACAACGCCGTTTCCACCACGGCGTGTAATAAATTCTACTTGATATGTAAATGTCAGCGGCACACATAAACCAAATAAGTGCAAGCCTATTGTTGGGCAATTGTAGTTTACTAGTGTTAGTAACTGTTCTAACAAGGTAGTGGCTGTCACCGTAGTAAAGTTACTAACTTTGTATTACTACTTCCTTGTAGAAACAAAAGAAGGAGAGTGGGTCAAGGGCTCGTTTCTCCGTTCATCATCATCATCATCATCATCATCCTGACTACGCCCACAGCAGAGCAAATGCCTCTCCCATGTTTCGTCAATAAACCCTGCCCTGTGCTTGCTGTGCTTGCTTGCTGACCCGAAGGTCGCGGGATCAATTCCCGGTCACGGCGCCCGCATTCCGATGGTGGAAAAAATGATAAAGGGCCCATGCGCTTGGATTTAGGTGCACGTTAAAAAACCCAAGGAGGTTGAAATTTCCGGAGCTCTCCGTCACGGCGTCTCTCATAATCATACCATGGTTTTTATACGTAAAATATAAGAAAGTTTCGTTAAGCCACACCCTCCCCCCTCCCCAATTATAAGGAACCTTTCGTTAAGCCTGGACTCCAAACTGCAGCCATTTCGTTATACCTGACGTTGATGTTTGTAATGAGCGATTGTGTAGGCGTCTCTTTCAGGCACAAGACATCTTCTGCCCTTGTAGCAGACCGCGCCATCTCTACTATATCAGTCATACATGCACCTGTTGATTGCACTCGAAGTATATGTCAGTAAATGTTGCAGAAATAGTGATAGCGACACCAGGGCGGGAGAGGCATGCTATAATGAATGCTAGTGCGTTGGAAGAGCCATTAACAGTGTGAAAGAACGACGATGATAAGACACTTTTGCCTTCGGGAACGCGCAGTATAAAACTAGTGACAAATATCTCTGTACCTAACTTGTTACCCAGGCATACCGAAACTGACAGAATGTTTACTTAAGAAGATACCGCAGCGTAATAAAGCCAGTTACTTATGAACTGTGGATTTACTTTTCTTTCTGCCACACAAGCAAGAGCGTTAATTCGCGCATCTCCTGGGGTAGCTTTCATTTTTTGTTCACTTCGGCTCTCGTGCCGCATGGTGCTTCCTTTTCGATTCTGCATTTTGCATTACATCATCCGTGTTGCTCTTTCTCTTTTTTTGCTCGCCCAACAGCAAACGGCTTGAAAGGATAAAGCCCATCACGGTGAAAGCGTGTTTTGATTCCGGATCGCACGTCGTGCAAGCACTCCAGCCCCGAGTCTAGTATGCTTGCATTATTAGCGTGCCAGGCGTTCTCAACCCGCTGATTTTCCCACGTTATCGCGCGGGTGCCAGCGCGTCGGTTCTTTTTCAGCACGTGCTAAGCCCGCCAGCACTTGCTATGCGACAGGATTTTGGACGCCTGGTGCTCCCTTGAGCCGGTAGAACTGCCGGAGGATTAGCGGTGTGTGCGGGCTTTGTGCTGTTGTATTGGATTGCGAGCATGGGTGCGCTGTTTGCTGTTTGCTATTTCCAACGAACCACCGTCTAGAGGCACTCTGGCGAAGCTGTCATCTTTTCAAGTATAACTAAGAAACACTGGAATGAAAATGCGAGTTGCCATAACGAGGTGATGCAGCCGAAAATTTTCTCCCGCCGTAGCAGCAAGGAAGTTCATGACACGTGTACGCTTTTTTTGGGCTAGGCTTCCGGGTGTGCTGTGAAGCGCGTGCTGTGTCTTATTCTTCTGTGTCAGCGCGTTTGCACTCCCACAGGACGAATAGCATGAAGGATTCCTCTTCAGCGACGGATCCCGCACACTAGAAGCCTCGTGCGCACGACAAAGATGTACAGCAGTGGCTGGGCGCAGTTTGCTGCTTTAAAACCGTGATTTCACTGCACCCGCTAACGATGCAACCGTCTATAGCTTCTTGAAAGAGTACGCGACCTCAAATAAAAGAGGCAAACAAGATGCGAAAAACATCTTCAAAACTTGATAACGAGAACTGGGACTCGGAAGAAGCTTAAGAGAATGTTAAGAAACTCGAAAAAAAAAAAGGCACGTATGGACTCCTGCTTACGGAAGGCAGCACTCAGAAAATGTCGATATATTGTATTGACGCGCAAGAAACGTGGGCGATAGTGTCGACACGCTTTGCTCGTAATCAGCCTTCACATAGAGAAGCAGAGATGCGCGATCGTTTTTCTCATACGTACTAAGATCGCACTTTAACTGAATCGCATAGACTAGAATTTTGTTCACTTGTACGAGGCAACCATCTTTTGCCGGGGCACGCTGCTAGGTGGAGCGAACGACCACGACAGCGTCAAGCCTCTCCTTATCGCACTCTTGCTTGCTGCCAGTGTTTGCGTGCCATTAGCTGTGACGCCACCATCCCCTGTGTTGGCTGCGCGGACAGGTGAGAACTAGGGTCAAGATAACGTAACTTGCTCTTAATGTGGATGCGAGAGTACAATAATATGGTCTGTATCTTCTCAAACAGATGTGACTCGTTAGCTCGCTCTTTTCTTTCCACGTCAGTTTTCATAAAAATAAAAGTGTAGGAATGTCCGCTCAAGTGAGAAACTCTCGTTTTTCTTTTCTTTTTGTTTTTTTTTTTGTACATGGACCAGGAGTAAACGTACGGGAAAGCTTCTTTTGGTGATACTTTTTATTATGATTATTTCGTTTTGTCCATGCGAAAGGCTACGAGGGTCATATGTGATTCCTGCGTTACACCCTTTGCACCCTTCCACCAAAGAAAGCGCTCGCTAACGAGGGGCTTTCGTGTCAACAATAAAAGTTTACTATTATGTGGGACTGTTATATATCTTCTTTCGGGGAAGCGGAAGCAGTCGTTCATAGAATAGTGTCATATTGCGTTTCCATCCGAACGTCACGCTCTTGTTACCAGGCTATAGCCTAAGTGTCGCCAGGTGCCGCCTGGCTGACATCGCCACTGTCGGTGCCCGCTTTTTTGACGAACAATAAAGAACACTGCAATACAGAAACCCATCTGTATTAGTAAATAATGAAACTGTCTGTTTAAGTGGTCGGGAAGCAGGGGCACGCTGAGTTGAAATTGCGAGAACCATGTCTCCATGCAGATAGAGGTATGTACTGAACCAGTATTTCATAAACTGACAAAATGTTTGCCAAGACGGTTGGATTGGGTTAAGTGACATGCAGTGTAGGCACGCTGAAAAACTTTTGACTCATAGCAATGCGTCTAAGTGTGGTTTGTCATCAACAAAGAAATATGCACCTCTTTGTCTAAGCAGAACAAAGGACGAAGGACAACTCCTAATAATAGATATGAGATTTCTGAACCACAGTGCCAAGATCTCCTCACTTTTGCACTCTCGCTTGTACAGTGCAAATGAAGCTTTTAGAACGACTGCCAATAATGCTTTCTTGAAGACAATGTCAGCAGGCAGCACAATCTCCCGTCTCCTTGCAGCATTCGGCGCTGAATAAACGCTTCCCTCTGCCGTTCTAGACCAACTGGTGATGAAAGAAAGATATTGACTACAGATCCCTTTGTCTGCCATCCTGCACAGACATATGAAAGGTCTACCCGATGTCGCGCTAGGAGTGGGCTTATAGTGCATGCCCACTTAGTTCTTTGTAGGGCCGCGCATTGTTTGAAAAGCAAACCTCGCTGCTGAAAACAAAATAGAAATCCTCACGAGAAAGCTCGCCCCACAATGATCTTCCATTAGCGAAGACTTGTATATGAACGTGAAGCACACATGCTAATGCGGCAATAGTTTTTTTTTTTTTTGGTTCAAGGCGTATCAACACCAATCTAGTCATGACAAGGGCGGCTTCCTTCTTAAAAAGTCTTCTAATGGAACAGTAGGAGTTATGATGAGAAATAACGTTGCAGCAAGAAATGGTTTCTCGAAATCCCCAGAAGTGTCTTATCCTCACGAAAAAATGGTACTTCAGAGCGTTGCCAAGTTTTCAGTTTTAAAAGCGAAAGAAATATGGCCAGATCGTCTCAGCTTACAATGAAGTGTGCGTGCTTCAAAGGAATCGTTCGAAAAGAAATGTAAGTGCAGTTCTGACCTATAAAAAGAGAAGTTGCTTTTATGGGACCTACATCATTGGTTTCAATGAATTTTAGTCCGTTTGGGCTTTTGCGCACTCAGAAACTGCAGTGTGCGAGTAGGAATTGCCATTGTTTCGTTCTCTGTGCTACGATCAAATGTTCGGGTGGCACGCTATACAGCCGAATCAAAAATATTTTGTCGTCATTCTTGGCTACAATTTAGCCTTGAATTTCTTTCGTACAATATCAAGCGGGTAGCATCCCAGTGGCCCGATCGCTTTGTTTATGATAAAACAAACTGATCAATGAACACTCTCATGCTACCTGAATACATCGAATTTGAGGAAGACGAGACTTTCGCTATGAAAGTGAACGATAAATATGTTATTGAACAATGCATGTTATTGTGCGTGTTTTGTTGCATTTTCTTAAACCAATCAAGGGAGGATGAACTTAGAACTTTTCCTTTGTTTTTTTTTTTTCTTCTTTCCCGAGGAATTCTCTGGTGCCTTCGTACTCCCTTCATCATCAGGAGTGCGGTCTGTTTTGCGGTTGATGTCATGCGCGGAACACCGCAGTTCTCCGAAGCGCTTCGACGCTGGTTCGCGAACACACTTTCATAATTATCGCAATGAAGAAGCAACCTGCTCTGGAGAGTCGCCCACCTAATATATTCCCGAGGGACGCAATCTGCGGTGCAAAGAACGCCGGACCAATGGTGTCACCCTTCATAACGAAAGCTGCGTTGTTCGCTGCATATATATATATATATATATATATATATATATATATATATATATATATATATATATATATATATATATAAAATTTGTGCTCTCACTTCGATGTGAGCCGGCCTTACTTTTTTTTTTTCACACGAAAGGCAATCAGAGGTAGAAAAAAGAGGCAAACGCCTCTTTAGGCCGCGCGGCAAAATGGCGAGCTCTCTCGCAGCTCGGTGGAGCTGCGTATCGAACGCCGGGTGGGTAATGCGGGGGGGGAAGGGGGGGGGGGGGGGTAAAGGGATATGTGGGATGGGGGGGGGAGGGGGGGTGGAGTTCTTCGAAGATGTGGAGTGATTTACACGATTTGTATCGAACGCGTAGTTGCTGAAGACGTGCACACGTGCGCCCTTGCTGCGAAGTTCTGCCGCCCAGGATCAAGAAAAACAACCCAAGGATGCCTCCTGCTCATAATCAGATCGCGATGTTTTGTGCATGTAGCTCAATACCGCTCAAAGCGCTTCCTTTGGGGCATGGTGCTGCCAAACAAGGAACGAGAAAAGAAAAACTGCAAAAAACGCTCGCCCGCTTCCAGGAGCGGTTCTCGGCGGTTCATACATCGAGAAGCATTTCCGATATTTCATCGGCCCGAAAGCTTTCTCCGCAAATTTCGTCACAAACCCAATGCTTTCGTTTTCCCCCATTCTCGGCACGATCGGTTCCTTTGTGTAAGGTAGCCCTTCAGTCCATCCGTGGAGCGAAGTTTGAACAAGCGAAGACAATCCGTTTGAGCGTTGTGTTTTATTTTGCAATTCTTTATCAAATTTAGGCGGCAACGATTGACGCTTGTGTCAATCAGTCGACGGGACCCTGAAGGCTTTTTCTTCGCTATTTTTTGTTTGTATGTTCATTTCCCGGTATTTCGCCAAATGAATATTATGTTTGAATGATTGGACCCAGTGCCTTGAGCATAACAGCGCAACGACTAAGCTACTGAGCCACGCAGCTGCCACCGTGCACCAGAAATTGCTCTATACGGGACCTTCATAATTAAAATGCCAACAGTTTGAATCAGACGTATTCCTCCTTGCCCAAATACTCCTCGCGAGGGTGCTCCATGCACATTAGCCAACGCAGTTTTTCGCGGTTAACTTTTCTAAGTGCATAAACACATAACAAGCAAAGATTTGTTGCTTAACCTTTTATCATACGTTTGCGTTATAGACACTCAAACATAATCGTATTTAAGGATAAATCTATTTTACTGAGTATTTATTGAGGGCTTGTGACCTTCCATATCGATGTTAAATTTTGGCGCCCAGTACGCTGATTATGAATTCGAAGGTGATAACTTCTACATCCAGGCTAACGCCACATGACGAAAGATTGCAGATTTTCTGTAGCACGTCAGTCTAGAAGCTATACGACGGAGCTGATAACAATTGCGTGCCGGCTTTCAACTTACGCAAACAAAGACTGTTTCCTCTCTTCCAATAAATCAGCTGCATCACATAGGGTGTGCCGCGCTGATGAGAGGGCAGCAGCGAAAAGGAATGTGTGGCACGCGTGCATTCCAGGGCTGGGCAGACATACTTCGAAATTGAATCGTAATACGATACAAGATGTTCGGGCAAGAAATATTTCAAATACAAATACAAGATACTACCGCAATTTTAGCATATCATAAGGTACTTACCATTTGTATGATAATATACTTCGATGCATTCGCTAATTTGTTATTATGGATCGATATAATGTAGCAGCAAACACCTATGCACAAAAATGTTTGCTCGAGAAATTCTTTACTGCGACCAACTTTGTTTTATTTGAATGACATGTGCGCTAGTATCTCAACAGTTTTCTATTTCTTGATTATTAAATTATAAATTTGTCCTCAACATCGCTTTGACATGGCAGTGAACTCAAGTGTAATGTAAATATGTAAATAGTGTATAAGCGACGCAGACAGTTAAAAGTGAGATTAAAGAAGACGGCTTATTTTGGCCGCACGTCATAAAAGACATATTACAGTAAACAAACCGGAAACAACGATACAGAGACCTAGGTAATGTAGGGGATGCGAAATAATGACAGCTAAGGAAGCACTAGTGCTAACAATGAACTTACGAGTCTAGTTAACCTCCCTACCTTTCCTATATTCCTTCTCTCTCTGTGTGTGTGATTTTAACGCGATAGCGTTAAAGAGCTAGTTTCGCAGAAATTCTGGTGTGGCTGTCGTTGGTTGTGAGCAAAAAATCATGATCTTGTCCGTGAACGAAAAAATCGAGGAAGATGCAAATAATTATATATCTTTGGTTCTAGGGGGAATCGAACCCAGGGCGTCTGCGTGGCAAGCAGGTGTTCTACCACAGAGCCACGCTCTCGCTCGAAACTTTCTCGGAAAAAAAAAGCACTATATGAATGTCATGCAGTGGAATGAGTCTCAACCCATGTATTATTGTGTGGCAGAAGCGTCGAATCGCGCCAGGCGTCAAAACATGTGAATCATGATCAGCAGAAAAAGCGCCAACAAAGTGATCAGGGGCGTAGGTTGTGGGGATTGAGGCTAGCCCGTCGCCATTACGCGGGCTTTTTCGCCTATTTCTGCCGTCCCTATGTCCTCGCATGACTCTCCCCTCCTCCGCGGTCCGTCGGTGCTGGGAGAGCGGGAGTAACGCTAACCTCGCACCCAGCGCCGATTCTCGACTGTGGCGCCGCGCTCGAGTCTCGTGTCTCGCGAGACGTTTCGCGCGCGCGGCGGGAGTCAGAATCTTTCTGGACAGCGTGGGGTAAGCACGTCTTTTTGCTTTCCGTCCGTCGGCTCCTTTGTTCTTGTGGTTCGCTCGGACGGTTCGCCAACGGTGCCTTGCGCCCGCGGCGAACGCTTACCTTTCGTTGCCCTTTTCCGAACGCTAGGCCGAAGAGCGGTGCGGTGTGTTCGCGCGTGGTCTTACTACGCCGAGCCGTACCTATCGCAGCCAACGCGAGCGGAGTTTGCCCTCACTCGAGCGATCGGGCCCTTTGGTCACTGATCGTGAGAGTACGCAGCGTAGTCGCGAGGGAACGTTTCCCCCAGCGACGTGTCGCCGTGAGCCCTTTTGCCCGCGGAGACGTGCTAGCGGCACCCTTTGTGTTGTATTTTCGCCCGTGGCGTGGTTAAGCCCGTTGCTTTTCCCGCCGCCTTTTGGGAACGGGCGTTGTACTGCGTTTGTGGTGTTGCCGCAGGCAATAAAGTGTTGCGGATCCCGAGAGCAGTATACACTGTAAAAAAAGATCGAGTAAAAAGGGTGCTTTTTGTCACACAATAATCGTAATCTATCTTGTGTTCCTTTCCTTGCATTATCGCCGCGCGCCCGGCGCTTTCAGGCCACGAACGACATGCGCGTTATCAGCGTCACATAGCATTCTTGATAGGAAAGTGGCCAGCGCCGAGTTTTCAAGAAAGGAAGCGCAGGCAAGCCAGATGACTATTATTGTGTGACAAAAAGCACCCTTTTTACTCGATCTTTTTTTACAGTGATATACTGTGTACTTGCCGCGCTGCGCTCGGTGCCTTTGCTGCCCGAACGCACTTGTGCTCCGGCACGCTGGTTCATGCGAGGCGACGGCAAACGTGGCCCTGTGGCTCGCTAAGTCCGAACCCACGCTAGTGGCCGTACTCCTGTGAGATACGTGCACACTACAAGGTTCGCGTGTTGCCTTACGGACGCGTAGTGGGCCCTTCGCTGATTCGGAAAAGTAAGAATTACGGCGTAGTGGACACTGAACAACTGTACTTGCAGTAGGCATTTTAAGATAGTTTGAAACGACCACTGTTACGCGCACAGCTGTTCGTTTCCTTACAGTACGGTTGAGGCGTGCACCGAGAACTGAAGCGAGGCTTGCAATGGAGAAGGCAATGCGCACGGGGCCCGATGATTCTGTCGCGTTCTACTCTTGAAGGCGAAGCTCAAGCGTCCTCCAAGTTAGCAGGAAGCTAAAGATGCGGTCCGCCAAGATATGTTCTGTTAGGTCAATGCTTCTTCTATTTGATCTAGCATCGGTAGCGTTGGTGTTGTAGCTGTTAGAATCTGGTTTGAATATAATGATAACTTCTGGAGTTTTACGTGCTGAAACAACGATGTGATTACGATGTGCGCCGTAGTGGACGGCTGCGGGAATTTCGACCACATGTGGTTCTTCTACGAGCACTGACATCTCACAGCATCTGAGCCTCTAGCATTTCGCCTCCATCGAAATGCGACCCCGCGGCCGGGATCCAACCCGTGTCGAGTCAGCAGCCACGTCTTATTTGCATTTAAATCAATCTCATTGCATGTCGGTCAAACTTACGTAGACGAAATCCTTCAAATCGTTGATGTGTGAAAGCCGCGAGATGCAAAGCAACGGCATTCTTGCATTTTTGAGATTTCGTTACAAGCACCATACAAGAGAAACTTTGATAATGACACTATAGCGGCATCAGAATTTGCACGATAGACGCCGCACGCATTGGAGTACGCGTCACAGGACAGGGACTAAAAACGAGGGCCATGACACCGACTCTACTAAAAAGAAAAAAAAAACGACGACAAAACAAATGGTCCTCTGGTCTACGTTCGTACGATCCGTCCACATTCCATGAAAACAAATGGTCTACGTTTGAACGCTTGTTTTCATCGACACGGCACGAGCGCTACCATGTGACATCACTTCCTGCTCTCGCTTGATGACTCAGGCGGCAAGATAAAAGAATGTCACTACCTTTAGTTTTATTCAGGTGCTTTAGTGGCAGAAGTAACAGCTTGAGAAGCGGAGTTCGGCAAGCGTTAATTGTTTTGCACGGTGGTGTTGCGATCGCAGTACCTTGTGTCATAAGATACACGATACATTATTTCATATATTGGATATACAGATGCTGATACACATCTTGCGAGACGTATCGCGATACAGGTACAAGATACCCGAAGAGTATCTAAACTAGATTCTAAGATACATAAGCGAAAGAAGGGGAAACTTCAAGGGCTTGTTTTGCTTTGCTAGACACAACATTAATGAGAACTAACAGACAATCAAGCCAAGGAAAATATAGGGGATGTTATTTGTAGTAGGCCTAATTGAGATATAAGTGTTAAGAAGTTTAAGTGGACGAAAAGATAACTTGCCGCCGGCAGGGACCACACCTGCAACCTTCGAATAATCTTTTCGTCCACTCTAATTTCTTCACATTAATATCACAATTATAACAAATAATATCCCCTATACTTTCCTTGGCTTGAAAGTCTGTTAGTTCTCAGTAATGGTGTATATTTGATACTGCCCAGCGCTGAGGTGCAATAAAACGAGTCTCTCGAGCAGGTGCTGTTGTGCATAATATAGTAATTTTTCAAGGCGAAAGCCTTAGATGCCGCATCAAACGCGAAAATTGACCGGCGAGCCGCGTCGGCGTCTCACGTCGGCGGCGTCAACACGAGTGACGTCGCGTGACGACGTCACAGATCGCCATATTTGTGACGTCGTCGTGACGTCACTGTGACGTCACACGGTGACGTCACCACAAGACATCCTTGCTTGGTTAAAGGTGGGCCGACCCCGGCGGCAATGGGAAACAAGGTGACGTGAAGAAAGCTTACAACGCCTCCGATCCTGGAGACGCTGCAAAAGCCACGTGAGCTGCAGAAAGTTTTCGGAGGGGGGCCGCGGGAGGTTCAGTACTTCGACTTAAAAGAAATAGAATACGAAGATGGCTTTCGCCTTCGAGTCGACTGATAACGGTCGCTTCCTTTTGGTGGCGCCTGTGCTCACCATTAGAATCTAAGTGTTTACGTAAAGCTTAAAGAAAGAGAGAGAGAGATAACAGAATAATATGCCCGCTAAAGCTATACTATAGAAATATTTGTTGCTCAAGTGTCACTCGCAGTCAAGCTCGTAGCAAGTCGAAAAGGTGAAGTCACGTGCAACGTGACTTCACTTCACAGGGGAGACACGACGCGCGTTGCGTTTCCCTCTGTCTGGCAGTGGTGTTGAATAACTGTTTAACATGCCGCGGGATGGCGACCTTAGCCCAAGTTCTTATTTCAATCGGCGACGCTCTTCTGGATGTCACACCGCTTTTTCTGATTACGCTCTCACCGTTAACTACCATAGCTACCAGAAGGGTTTGTTTAATCATTGATCATGGACGTTAGTCGCTGGCGTAAAGATGTACCATCAAGCGTCAACGTGGGTGCATCCACGTTAAATGTGCTACAGCTGCCAAACATCAATAGACAATGTGCAAGCTCTCTCATATCAATGTACAGTAAACATTCAACTACTTCTGTAAGGACACGTTTTACTTTCGTGCTATACAGACTCCTATGACGGAGGGATCAAGCTAGTTTTTTTTTCTTCTTTAGAATCTGCACTTCTCATTCTTGCTTCAGCACACAACAAGAAAAACTATGGGGCGCCTAAGCAGCTCTCATTATATTTAAGTGCTAGAGCTTTGCTCGTCACCGAGTGCCGCTCGTTATGCCTTTCGCGTCGTCGGGAACTTGGGCGCCATCTAGTGAATCGCCCGCCAACGTTCTGTTTTCCAACGTTCGTGTTTCGAATAACCATGTGAGCAGCTTCGAAGATGAAGTAATTTGTGCGCTGCTTTTCTGTCGCGACTTTCCGACGACAGCGGGGCCACACGATCAGCCAAAGCTCACGTATTAAAAACGCTTTTATATATATAACATCAATGTGATTATGGACTGCCGCGTAACGTAGACCTTTATATGTTATATACAAAAGTAAAAGGCCCAAACGCGCCATATACCTTGGCAACGGGCCATAAGGGTCAAATGTTCGGCACACAGCGAACGAGAGAGAGAGAAAAAGAAATAAGCCCATATGAAACGGAAGTGTTTGGAAATTCCCCTGGGAAAGAAACGTGAAGTGATTCTGCACAAATGCATTTGCGATACCTCTATTTTCATTGGTTACGTAGGCCGTAAATTGAGCTGCCAAACGCTGGAAAAGCAAGTGTCTGAAACACGCTCGATCAAACGCCTCTAGTGCCGCTGCCGCTGTGGCGGGACAAAAATAGCGGTGTGCAATATACCGGACGTGGTTTAAGAGTTCCCGATCGAAACAATCGTTGAAATTGCGTACAGTTTGCGTGTGAGGCCAACACCCCACCAAGCCGACCTTGTTCGTTACAGAAATGAAAAATAGGCAAAGGGGCAAAACGTGGCAAGCAATGCAGTTTCCGGTGAAAGGTCAGCCGTGACAAATTAGCTCGTTGTATGGTGTTTCGATGATGGCGAGCGTGGCGCCTTTGGTTGTTTCTGGTCTGCGGGAACGCGTACAAGTTACTACTTCAACCCGAGCATTGTCCGGAAACAACTTTTGAGTGCAGTGCAAAGCCCCGAAGATGAATTTGACCCACCGTGTGGTGTGATTCGAACGCCTATGAAGTGCAGGGCTTAAAGTCTGTCTTCATTAGAGGTAGGTGCGGGGGGGGGGGGGGGGGGGGCATAGGACGGTGCCTGTTAATACAGGCTCAGATAGATAGATAGATAGATAGATAGATAGATAGATAGATAGATAGATAGATAGATAGATAGATAGATAGATAGATAGATAGATAGATAGATAGATAGATAGATAGATAGATAGATAGATAGATAGATAGATAGATAGATAGATAGATAGATAGATAGATAGATAGATAGATCAAATGAGTTATCTCAAGCTGCAACGCATGACATTCATTTACTCACTGCGTTAAGAATCTCAGGCACGACAGCGCTATATCTTATTTTCACGCCTACTTACCTTTTGAAATGGATGCGTCTTTGGTATTACACCATACTCGTAATGCCCAACTAAACGAATGCAAATTGACTGATAACGCAGAGAAACCACGGTGAAACTTCACTAATTCAGGAGCATGTGGCTTTACGCTCAGGTGCCTCGCGAAACACTATGCTGTGCCAAGAAGCTTAGTCGAACGGGGTGGTGATCCGTCATGTGCAGTGTCTCGAGGAAAAACATGCATCGGTATGACGATACCTCTCTTCCTGTTTGGCTCGCGCCATAATCAACCGAATAACCGTGATTAAATCATAGAAAACTGGAGAGTTGAAATTTCCCCGCACAAGGCAATACTGCCAAAAAAAAAAAAAAAAGTCAACTCCAACTCTTGTCGAATGGGTGCTGCAGTGCTACAGTTGACCAGCTGGAGGAGGTAGGGGGGGGGACGTCGGCCACTCCTTAAAAAATGGAGGGCGACCCCCCCCCCCCCCCCCCCCATTCTCCACTGACTAAGCCCTAATCAGGCGTAACTTGCTGCAAAGAGGCGAGGCCTAACTGAGCGCTGGAGTACAAAACGCGTGTGATAGTTCATTAAAGATTTGGAGATCCTTAAACTTTGTGGATTCCTTCCGGCAGCAGCCTAACTGGAAAAGCGTGAATAGAAGAGCTGGCTCGAAATTCCGGAGTGGAGTGGGGTAGCTTAATTTCTTTCTTTTTTATTTTTCGCTACAAATACTTTTGCCATAGAACACGATTGACGCAAATAATCCTGTCGTCACAGCGTACATTGTAGAATGGTTTGATAAGAAATCGGTTGCTGCTCTATCGTGCCGTAATAGAAGCTTTGGCCTTTGCATAATACAAAGAGTTTCCGAATAAGTGAAACGTTTTTCGGGCGGAATGACCGGCCCTACACTCTAAAACTTTTCACGCGTAGCAAGCGTGAGTGGGGGGGGGATTTTTTGCACGCTTGGTCTAAGCGTGATGTGCTGTCACGCTGAAAAATCACGCTTCCTAAGCGTGATTCGCGGGTTGAATAACGCTTGCCAAGCGTGAGTGGAGGCGATTTTTTGCACGCTTGTTCTAAGCGTGGTGCACTTTCACGCTAAGCAAACCACGCTTGCTAGCCGTCACTGGCGACCTTTCTCACGCTTAGAAAAGGTGTAAGAGAGGAGTTTTACTTACTTAATGCGGCATTCTCCTGCTCCTTCAGATGTCTTTCCGGCCGTTAGAAATCATCTAAAATGAAAGCTGGAACAAGATATTTATTGTGCTGTATGGGCTTGGCGCCGGCTTGGACGGTATATATACTGGTGCTTGGCATTAATTAGCTAATTGCGAAAATCAACTCTTACTTTCATCTTGCACATGTCCAAACTATAGAATGCTACACTGCGACAGCCTGAAATGAGCTTGCTAGCCGGAATATAATTACGGAATACGGTTTATAGTACAGGCAGTAAGCAAGAAATAAGAGACAATCTTTCATTAATTCACTGGCTACCCTTTCCATGTTGTACCCGACGGCACATGTTGGGTGTCTGCACACAGCTCAAGATCGGCAGTGCGCTCTGTATTTACGGTGCAGCTAGCAAGCTCATGTTGTGCTGTCGCAGTGGAATGTTCTATAGTCAACACATGTGAGGGATGAAAACTGAGACTTGATTTTTGTAATTAGCTATTTTATCCTGGGCAACCAGTACATTTACCCTCCAAGCAGCCGCCAACCAATAACAGATAAAGCACTCCAAAGATTATCTTCTTTCAGCTTCATTTTTAAACACTTTCTGACGGTCAGAAACACATCTTATAGAGCAGGAGAATTCCGCATCAAGTAAATAAAAATCCTCTCTTACACCTTAACTAAGCATTAGGAAGGCCTCCAGTCACTGATCGAAAAGCCTTACATTGCGATTGGGGCGTTAGATCTTCGTTGTGGACCGTTCAAAAATGAGTCGAGTTGGCAGAATGAAAGCGTTATGGATTGTTCCTGAAACTTCGCTAGTCACAAATCCAAACGCCATGGAAGCCAGTGCAGGACAAACTTTCATAAAGCATCTTGCACAAGTGCATCTGGCGAATCCTACAATTAAGCCGCTGATCTGCATTCTTTCGGCGCGATTGTTTATATACACGGTCATTAAGAAAATTAAGGGAGGGATTTAGTGCGGAGTGCTCCGAGGCTTGAGAGTTTAAATCAAAGATAAAGAGTTAAATAGAACGAAACATTTACAAGAATCTTAAACTTGAGTGAAACTTTTTATTTTCACTTACTTACAAGAACGCTTCTCTCTATAGAAGAGCAATCCAAGAAAATAACACACACAAGAACTATAAAATAGGCACAAGATGAACTTTTGATGTCGCTCTGAGCGGCACGCAAACTGTGCTCTGTACTTAAATGAAACGAAGTGTAGTTTAGTAAACAAATCCTTCCCCATTTTCTCCGCCCATGGAATTTCTTCGGTACCGCACAGTTCACGACTACTTGAAGGAAGCCAAGCAACTGCCAAAAGCAGCCGGATACGCAAGGTCCTTTACGTAGTACACATGCAAACAAAGCACCAATGCTTTTTTCCAGCGACGTGTCTGGTTCCAGCTTCAGGATTTCGCGGGGCTCTTTGCCGCATGCCAGCTCGTTCCCGTCACCCCACACAATGCACGGCCAACAATGTCTACGGATGAAACCTGGCAAAGATAAAAAAAGAGAAATTAAATTGGTACCTGATGGAATGGACAGCTGTAAAATTTCACTTCGTACAGAACTACAAATTCATGAAAATGATTTTGTCGGCAAAGCTCACATTGCGATTGCGGCATTAAATCTCCTCATACCCGGCTCAAAACTGAGTAGTGTTAGAAAAATAAAGATGTTTTGAATTGTCTCTGAAACTTGGCTCTTACAAAATATTTCACTCACCTCTGAAATTAGGGCCATTTTCGCGAGCCTTGACCGCAAGTACACGTCGACCTCTCTGTACGATGGGTCCGCTAAGGATGCCAGTGTTGCCACTGCAGGTAGAATTTTCCTTAGGCGTCTGACATTCTCCTCAACCGTGCTTGAAAATCTCAATTTACTTTCGAAGGCAAGCTGAAAGAGAAAACGTGGAATTAAACTTCACGAACACAGAATACAGCGCACAATCAGCAAAACTTCGTGGCTTTTTGTTGGTTTAGTTATACGGGCATTGGGGGGCCAGCAAGAACAGTACAAACGACTTTTGAAGTCGTACAGTCAAGTATAAGGTGTACACCGGCGATCTATTTCAGCATAAATTTTAAAAAAATTGTATTAAAGAAAAGTTGATGACATTCCAGAAAAACAAAAACGTGGTTCCTATCGCAAGGACGGTCGCCCAGAGAATCTCAATTAAAAAAATTTGTGGTATTTAGATGCACATATCGACGGAACAGGCACTCAGCGCGGTAAAAATTAAAAAAAGAACCGTGAGACGGGGGGATCACAGTGACGGCATTTCGCTGTACCAATAAAAAGCATTCGCTGCTAATTTCAGAAACAGCATTCAAAAGATGAGCTATTAACTACACAACTGAGTACCATACAAAGCACTTCCTTTTTGTATTCGCGACAATTTTGTGCTTTTACAGTGAAAGTTGCACGTCCGAATTCACTATTTTAACACGTTTGCTGTGCTTGAGCCGCTTAGAAAAAACAGCCTTTCTGTAATTCCGTATAACTTTGCTATAAGATCACGACATGACCGCAACAGAGCTCCATCCTTGCTGCCACGACAGCTAACATCACCGCCCGCAGAAGCACTGGCTCAACGTACTGCCCCGTACGGTAAAGTATTGATGCTTCCTCACGGTAAAGCAAATAATAACTGCACACAACTGAGACTTCACTTCATTGTATCTTACCATATAATGTTAGATTGCGACATAAATATCTCGTCTGTACCCAGAACGATCTCTTGGCAATAGCGGCTTCCATATAATAGTTATAGACTCATGTGTTGCGCACGCACATACAACAAGCGAACTTCAGTCGAGATGTGCAGCACAAACACACAATTTTATTGTGGCCTTAACGCGGTTCTGTTTTATAGGATGTAGCACAATTTGAACGCTTCGTAATGTACGCATCGACTGTGTGAATTTACAGTATACAATATACTTTTCGCCATTTTCGAGGCGCTTTGCGGAGCACGGAGGAAGCAGGCGCTGTTCACCCACCGCGCGAGGCGCCAGCCGGCCCCTTTACTGTCGTTGCGCCTCCTCGCCCGAAAACGGCCACCGCCGCGAACCGCAACGCAGCCGTGAAATTTTGCTGATTTGGCGCCGAATAGCCAAACTAGCCAAAGCTTTCGAGCGCCAGACGCGGAGACCGTTGGAAACCCGGCGGCGAAGGAGAAACGGCTCACAGCCACGGCAACGAGAGCAACTCTCCTTCCTTCCTTCTTGTCATCGTTCCCCGTCGATCACATGACGCGAGTGAAACAGAAGCTACAGTACTCTCGGACTGAAAAGCGACATCACTTTCTTCACTACAACGACTTCCATGAGCAATTACTCAAGGTAACCATGTCATGTCGCTAAGAATCCGGCATCTAAAGATAATGCTGGATCTGCTGTAAGCATTCGAGTCAAAATACGCCGCTATGACAGGAAATCGAGATGTTAGAAACGGAAGTACGTGAATTACTTAGCCCTAAGTTGTCGCGTTTCAATCCGTGAGTATTGTACGCAGAGAACTTGGCTTGACATTAATATGAAGTTCGGAGATCAATAGGAAGGTCTACAGAATACGCCAAGAACGTCACTGTTCTGAAAATAGATGCAAAATATATAATGAGCCAAGACATTTCAAATTATTTTGCTTGCTTACCTAGGTATTCCAAGCGGCCGTGAATGGCAGGCCAGTGCCCATAGTACGCAGTTGGCAGAAAATGGCGCCGTGTCGCGCGAGGATTCCGGGCAGTCGCATTCGGTGTTGTTGCATCTACCGCGCTGCACAGCACGCAGGTCAATCAAAGTCAAGTTGTTCATGAAGCTGTTCCTTCTTCACCCTCTTTTCTCAACCACACAAAGCGAGCCCACCGCACAGTACACTCGAAGGCCAAGCAGACACCTGGCAGAGACGACGCACAATGTACCTGCTGAGTCAATGGCTCCAACGGCTCTAACCCCGTTTCCCGCCAAAAGTATATACTGAAGCGAGCGCCACCTTTCAAAGCGCTCGCGTTGAAAACAAAAATAAATGAAAGGAGGCACAAGTCACAGCAGCCAATCAGAAGCGCGTAACGGCGACGTCGCACGGCTGCCTTGGCGATTGTATCAGGATATATATACGCGTGACGAGGAGAAGTGCGATCGGCGGCGCGGACTTTTGCTCAGCGTGAGTTTTCCGGTTCTCACGCATAAAATCACCCATCGCGCGTAAAATAAAGCAAATGCACGTTTCCTCGACCGGCGTCACGCTTGGGCGGAGGAAAACCACGCATATTTTGAGCAAATGGTGCTCAAAACGTATTTTACGACGCCGAGGAGCGCGTTTCACGCTTACTACGCGTGAAAAGTTTTAGAGTGTATGGGAGACTGCGTTGGCTGCTCGTTCTCGTTACTGCGTAAGAATGCAGCGGGTCGCAGAGCGAACCTGTCGTTAAAAAATTGAGTTCTCAGTGGCAGTGTACAAAAGAACCGTCTCTGCTGCTGAAAGCAGTGAACGAAACAGCGATCGGCCCTTTTGCAGTTTTGCTGTGTCACTTTAGCAAAAGCTCTCCCCGAAGCGCCGCCCGATGAAACACGCACATGACGAAAAGAGACCGAATGACCGACAGCAATTGCAATAAACAGATAGATAAACGTAAACGAAATAACGTTCACGGAATTACAAGTAAATGGTGAAAATACAGAGCACCGAGTAGTCTTTGTTCGCGAGGGAGTACTATACGCGTACATATCCTGCGCATCGTGCAGAAAGAGCGCAACGATATTGATCCTTAACCGTAGAACTTCAGACCCAAGAACGATGAACAATCTGACGAACTGCAGTATCTGTGAACACAGGTCAGTCTATTAATCTGGTGGGGTTTGAGCTTTGCCTACGGCAAGGGAACTGTGGATGAGAGGTCACTTTCCACTGTTCATGGTCACTGAAAGAAAGGCTACCCTAAGCAGCGGTAGCCGGTCTTAGTGACGACGTAGAACAGTGGCAGTTGACAACGAAGCTGACACAAGGATGACGACATGTGAGACGACGGTAAGATATCCCATGCGTCGGAAAATGTAGAATCAAATCGATCTGGAAAAAAGAGAGTTTAATTTCAGGGGACAGGGGACCTTCCGCGTGAAAATAAACAAAACAAACTTAATGCCTGAGGCTCCTTTTAAAGTTATCGCTGTGAAAAAAAAAGATAAAGAAAAAAGAAAGTAAAGCTGACACTGTAACCGACCCGCAGTGCGCAAAAAACTTGAGCTCATCGCCGTAAACCTCCAGCTATAGTTTAATAGTGAGCAACATCACTGTGGCTGAATAAATGGCGTTCTCGTGAAGAGCGCGCGGATAGAAAGTCGTATACTGCGGTAGAGGCGAATAAAGAACAACATTCGAACCCCCCTTGTGAGCGGGTTCATCAAAGACGGCCACTCAGCAAATGATATGTGTTCAGAAGGCAGTGTTTCAAGCCGCCGGGCACTGCGAGTAAGCAGGTAATTGATGTTCAGATAATGCAACCGGGCAATCGCAGGTCACGAAAAATTAAAATACCTAGAATCAATTCCAACTCTTAGGCTCCCAATTTTTATCAGTGTTGTAAATGATTTAGCGTACAATTTTGAAAAAAGATTAAAAAAAAATTTCTGAAGCCTGCTTCTCCTCGTAATGCCTCTTTTTACTGAGAAGCCAGCTTTACGTTGACATGCATGCGCTCCAGGTAACCTTTATAATACGGTCACGAGAACATGGCCTATGCAACACATCCTTTGGTTGGCTTCCTGGCTGACCGAGGACGGCGTGACCTCTCCAGTTAACAAGCTTAACATTTTTCTAGTGTTTAATTAACGTCAACTGAGCAGGATGAAACATAAACTCAGATTGAGTGTGACAGCTGCCATCCTGAAGCTGGGGCCGCAGCGTTGTACAAAGACATATTTCCGAGTATAAAAAAGCACCATCGCTGAGAACGCCTGAGTTTTCCGACTAACTGCGATAATTCGCGCTCTTATTTCGCTCAGACATGGGGCCCAGCGGTAGGCATCATTTGGCAACATGGTTGAATGTTTCTTTAGAATTTTCTCATGGTTGATTTGAATAGCCTTGGTTTTAACAATTGTTTTTTCAATGGTGGCATCTTGCACTTCGTTCTTTGGCTCATGGCTAATGACTAGACCAACGTCACTGACCAATCGTTATTTTCGACGTAATCCAGAAATGCAATGACTTCCCAGATCGCACAGTTGCTGACGGAGGCCTTAATATAATTAAGAATTTACATACATACATACATACATACATACATACATACATACATACATACATACATACATACATACATACATACATACATACATACATACATACATACATACATACATACATACATACATACATACATACATACATACATACATACATACATACATACATACATACATACATACATACATACATACATACATACATACGCACTATTCACACATTTTGATTATTGAAAAAACCTTATCGGATAAATTATTCAGCATGACGTATATGTGTTCAGACATTCAAGCATGTTTCTGTTTGTTACCCAATAACATAAGAAAGTTATCATTAATGCATCTTGGATTGTTCACACCACTTCTTCTTTTTCCTGTAATAACCCGCAAGATGACCTTAAGGAAAAATAAAAGATGATGAAAATGATGACGACGACCACAACGACGACGGTGACTGAAAAAGTGTAATGCTGTAAGCTGCTGTAAACTTTCATAGCCCAATCCCATCAGCCTATTGTTACCATAATAGTGCAACATGCATGTCTCAGGGTGGATTAGAAGCTTCCAGAGAAGAGCCTTTCGCTTTTCAAGATAACACTGTTCGAATATCTTTCAAGAGGTGTCCACACACACACAAAAAAGCTTGCATGAACATACCCAGAATCATTGTATTATGTGATCAACAATGATAAGGTATGCCGGAAGTCTAGAAGCCTTGCCAAAAGTCCGGCATATCATTAATGAATAAAGTGTACAGATAGCGAGAGTGAGAGATACATAAATGCTACGCGGAAGGCAGGGAGGTTAGCCAGTAGATTGATATCAAGTTTCCTAAGCTGCATTGCCGAACAAAACGCACATTGCGATCGCTGAGACGTCTGGCAACATGCAGAACACGCAAGAATGTTAAAAATTTTAATGATGCACCAGCAACTGAACAATTTAACGCGATAGCGTTGAAGAGGCTCGTTTCCGCAAAAATTCCGGCGTCGGCATCGGTGTCGGCGTCGTTGGTTGTGAGCGAAAAATCATCACCTTGTCCGTGACCGAAAAATTCGAGAAAGGATGCAAATAAAATAAATAATAAAAATTTCCGGGTTCCGAGTGAGGAATCGAACCCGGGCCGTCTGCGTGGCAAGCAGGTGCTCTACCACACAACCACGCCTCTATTTTTTTCCTTTCATGGTATTTATTACAGATGTGCGTAATATACATCCCTAGCGAACAAAATACTCAAGGGCGCCTCTACAAGCGTACATCAGGTTTTGCACAGAACGATGTTTCAAATAGCAAAGTTTCTGCTTGGAAATAAAGTGAAAATAACTTCCTCTGCTTGGAAATGCAGTGAAAATAACTTTCATGCCTTCGCAAACTCAAGCGTCCTATATTTAGGCGTCGCAATATAACATGTAATATCCCAGGAATATTGCTTGGTACAAGCATACATTGCCATCGGGCATCAGAATATGGGTCTATCATAACGATTTCGTAGTTTAAAGCCGGTTATCGATTACAAACGGCACACACCTTACTGCGCGTATTCCCTTAAAGGGACTGTCTACCGTCCTTCATCGCTTTTCTGTTTTGTATCGCAATAAAAGGCGTACTGTCTGAAGTGTCCAACCTTGCAGCGGTTTCTCTGAAAAGTGTGTAGAAATTTATAAAACAAAATTTTTTGATCTGCGTTTGGCCTCCTTCCATTGGTGTGACGCATGCCCACTACACTGGTTGGTGGGGGGCGATGACGATTGTAGTGCCGGTGAAAGTGGAAAACTGAAACCGCGTGCAGTTTTTCCAGGCTTCATCAAGTTTTGTTTAATAATACAACAAATGCCGTAGTGGTCGTTTAAAGCACGCAAATTGTCAGATAAAGTATTATTACCGTTGTACTCCAGCTTTATTAAGTAAGCCTGAAAAACCACCGCAGTCGAGCGGAAAAGTTGATCTGTTCCAGCAACACTGGTACGCCGGAGTTGTGAAACGGATTGTAGTGGTTCCACTCATGCCAAACGTGCTACTAAAACGAACATGAGACGTGCTTCACGAAAGAACAGAAGGTCCCTGCTGTCTTTCAGTTATGTTTAGGTGTTCTGCGTTGCATATGCAATATGATAGTCAGCATGGACGCCTTGGTGAAGCGGAACGTGATTGCAGAATCTTCTTCAACGTAGAACCTCGGTGAATACTGGTGTGCACCTTACGCATGAGTACTCGCGCAACGTTACTAGATTACGCTGGACTCACGGGCATGGTTCGAAAATTCCCTGAAGTCATACGCGCTGCTATTCACCGAAGACGTCTTTTTTTTTTTGTTCTTATGAGTGGCGCCGGGCACAGTGCCCGCGTTTCTTCACCGTAGGCAGGCAGGCAGGCACGCAGGCAGGCGAGCACGCCGCCAGCAGCGCCACCGGGCGTCTCTTTAAACGCGTGAAAAAAAAAAAAAAGCAAGAATTACTCTGGCGCAACTTAAAGCTGCCTCAAGTGCGTAAAATACAATTTCAAGTTATACATGTTTGTTTTTAAGCAAAAGGAGTCTACCTGCGAGGATTTCTTGTCCTGCCAGTAGATTTAACCACATGGCTGTTTGGTGACGCTAGCGGTAATTCTTTGTCAACATTGAACATAAAATTAAAATTATAATTCCTTTTTTATGGGACAAAAGCATGCCCGTTGCTGCCGATGTGATGAACGATGTTCTCATTTTCGCCATAATCAGAAAAATTTTTCCGAGCGGTAGACAGTCCCTTTAACACCACGTAGTGGGTGCATAGCAAGTATGCACTAAGGAAGGAAGGAATACAAAAGGGAGAAGGCAGGGAGGTTAACCAGACAGCAGTCCGGTTGGCTACCCTACACTGGGGGGAAAAGGGAAAGGGGAGTAGAAAGATGAGAGAGACAGAGAGATAGGAGCGCAAGAAGAAGAAGAAGAAAAAAGAAAGGAAATGATCAACAAATACGCTGACACTTATGTGGCGTTGGCACTGCACAATAGTCACAGACGTTCACAAAGGCCTTAGTCCTTAAGAAACACAATAGTGGCTGAAGTAGGCACTCGGGACAGGATGTCGCTATCGCGTTCAACTCTTAAAGGCGAAGATTAAGGGTCCCCCCAATTTTTTCTCCCAATGTAGCGACCTCGATGCTTCGTAACACAAATTCATCTGCGCTGAATAACTACCGACTGCTCGGAATTCGTGTAGGCCTTGCGTTTTACTTCGATAGATGGAGGAATTTCTCGCATGTTAGGTATGCGATTTTGGCTGTGATGAAGGCAACTAGTTGAATGAACCACCAGTTTCATAACAAATCGAGAAAGCGCACCTAGTTAAATAGGCGCAGGATTGTACGAGATACTCGACGAAATCATTCTTAACTGTTATGAAATGAGAGCAAGCAGTTCAGCGATAAACAACCCAATAAAAATAACAAGAAAATTACAAAGAGTAAAATGAAAGTGCACTCGTGTCCTTGCGTTGTGCGGCATTGCAATTGTGACTTAGAGTGATGTCATAGCACGCGCTACGATTACCAGCGAATATATTCAGCCAGGTGAATATTAATATGTTTTTCAATACGAAATTGAAAGTGCGAAAATACTGTCAATGAAAACGGTGGGAGCGCAGTGATTAGACACAAATAAATCATAATAGCCGAGCACCGACCAATAAAGGTTCGTCTGCCCATAATTGCGCCAATATTTATTAAATCAGAGAAGAACGCAGTGAGCAGACAGGGCGCATAATATCGAAGTTTCGAAGTTTATTGCCACATGGGTACAAAAGGAAGGGTTATCCAGATATCGCGCTCTGTGGAAACACTTGATGTCCTGTTGGTAAATACTTAGGGTATATAAAAATTACGAGTTTATTCTCAGGAAGTAAAACGAACTCAGTCGAACTCACGGGCTGTTGATTACCCCATGCACGGCATAAAGCACGTGTTCAAATTAAGCTCACGAAGGATCTTGGTGTAACAAACTGAGCGTGCCTTTCTGCATCGCAGTGGAGCTCCAGAGATTCGAGGAGAATAATTTTAGCGGGTTCAATAAAACCGTCGGCGTAGTTTGCCATATTGCGCGAGGCGTAACTATGGGACGCCCATTTCGACGGAAGGCCGCGTTTGCACGCGAGGCTGTCCCAGGTATCTGTGTGAAAGGGCATGCTGTGCGCGGCGCAATCAGGCCAGGGGCTGTCGCCGCCTTCCGAGTCGATATATGGAATAGCTATTTGCAGTGGCAATTTATTTCCTATCTGTTGCCGTAAACACCTCGGTTTATGGACGGCTGCGATGTGCGAGCGCGCTGCAGTGGGAACCGAGTCTCCTAAAACGAACCGGAACATGGGAGCCTCGAACGCCGAACATCCGGCCCCTAGACCGAGGCACCACTTCCAGACAGGAAATCGCGCTGGGGCGCGCGGAGACGTTCTTCCATCCGCCGGTTCGACTCGTGTCGCTGCCGTAGAACAGGCTCGTTGCTTATGTTCTTAGCACGGCGCAGCCAACGAATTCTGCTCCGCATTACGGAATGTGCAGCTTCAAGACGGAAGTAAAATTGCTGCAGTTCCGGTTTAATGCCGGCTTGGTAGTGCGCGCACTACGGGGTTGACATTTGTGCGGGAAGTAGCATCCGCTTTGGTTTTTTTTTTTTTTTCTATCCGATTCGCTCCTTGATGAGTTAGACTAATCCCGTTAAGGTCGCGCAAGCGTTGCCGAGCAGAGGCGGCTAAGCAACGCATTCGTCGTGCCGGCAAAACAAATGTTAATATGGGAATTTCTGCATCACAAGGCAGCACGACCGACGAAAGAGTGGGGACTTCCTGGTTAAGATTCCCCGAGCAAGCGTGGCGCGGGTTCGTGCTGGCTTATCACGCTGCGTACCAAGACGTCGCGGGCAAGCTGCCATGGTTCAGCGATCCGTTGCGGCCAAGCCGCGCGACGCTTGTCTGCGGACATAATCAATGATCCGGACGGTCGTGTTAATCGAGCCTAATATGGAATAGCGAGCTCCACTATGCAGTGAACCTCGTTCGCGCAAATTGGTTCATTCCGAAACCATAGAGAGCGCAACAAAATAATAGGAAAAACAACCACGCGGAGAAAAGAGAGAGAGTGGTTATTTCCTGCGCCATTCCTATTGTACGTGCCCTTTGTTTGTGCCCATTTTTCTGCGCGCGACTTTAACCCCTGCTCTGCGAGCAGTTTCATGTTAAACACGAACGCCGACCTTGCGGTGGCCGTTTGCAGCTTGTTTTGTACTCCCAGTTCAAAACGACGCCAGGCCATTCAATTCCAATATTGAAGCGTTACAGCACAGGTTTGATCCACCACGTGATGCGCACCAACCTAGGTTCCATGTGCAAACGCAAGAGCTTGATTCTAAGAGACAGGGCGTGCAAACACGGACACAAGAGAGCTCAGCTCTCTGTTATTGTAAGCAACAACTCGCTCACGTGACATGTCGACGGGTCCATCAAACTAGAGGATGAAGGGTCGGAATTCACAAACGATTTTATGCCTAAGTGCTCTTTGTCACTGAACTCCCACAACAATGAGCGAACTATCCATATTTTTCCATGTAGAGAGCGCTCATTATGGGCGAAGCGCTTGGTGGCTCCTTGAAATAGATTGTGAATGGTTCATAACAGGTCTTAAAAGGACTTTTTGAGGGCCTAGTTGGTGCATATTCACGAGAATTACTTAGCGCAAGAAAAAACGCAGCACACAAGAAAGACACACAAGGGCTATACTTATACACACAAGGGCTTACTTAGACACACAAGCGCTATACTTACAACTGTTTATTCCCCACCGTCTTCATGAAACATATATATACATGCGGGCCATGCGCAGATGCGTTCAACGAAACGAACAAGAAGTGAAAATGATAGCAGATTTCCCTATCTTATACACGTGTCGAGGAATTTAAATTAATTCGTGTGCAGAGTGACGGAAGGCTTCGCTAACGCACTAGAAGGATTTCACATTAAAAAGAGGGGGTGCGGGGTGCGTCAGCGAGCCTTCCGTCACTGTGCACACGAATTAATTTAAATTCCTCGACACGTGTATAAGATAGGAAATCTGCTATCATTTTCACTTCTTGTTTGTTTCGTTGAACCCATCTCCGCATGTGCCGCATGTATATATATGTTTCATGACGATGGTGAGGAATAAACGGTTTTAAGTAGCACTTGTCCCTTGTGTGTCTTTCTTGCGTGCTGCGTTTTTTCTTGTGCTAAGTAAATCTCGTTCATAACAGGTCGTGTGCGATCACCCAGGGACCTAAAAGCGGTCGCCACGCGAGCAACAGCATGACGACGGCGCCCCATATCGCTTCACTTCAAGAAATGCTGACTGAGGGATTTTTATGTAGCGCGGTTAGATTTGCACAACAAACTTGCCTAGACAGAACTGTGACGAGTGCTTGAGTGGACTAATAGCCTGGAGCTGCTGAGAGAGTGCGAGTGAAATAAATGCCTCGGGGTAATTGAGGGTTCCCACTGTAAGGCTTGTAGAAAACTAGACCAACAAAGCATCGACGAACAAAAGGTTTTCTGCCGCAGTGTGGAAGGGTATCATTCAGGAAACTAACATACTTTGCTTCCTGTCGACACACTTGATTTAATAGCACCATCTGTAATAAAAGAAACCGCAAAATAAAGTAAGGGTATCAACTAAAGTATCATAATTATCGTCATCATATTTATTTCCGCTTTATGCGATGGTTCACTGGTGTTTTCCTTCCTTTTTAGTCAAGTAGGTGTTCCGCATCCCCTGCCATGGTTATATGCACATATATAAACATACGAAAATGTGCCCACCATTTTAGCTTAGTGGATAAGTTAACGCGCTGCTGAGCTCGAGGTTGTGGGTTGGATTGGCGACCGCGGCGGTCGCATTGCGATGGGGGCGAAATGTAAGAACACCCGCGTAACCTTACATTTAAGTGCGCGTTAAAGAACCTCAGGTGGCCCAAAACAAGTCCGGAGTCCCCCCACGTAGGAGTGCCTCAAAACGGTAAACTTCGCAACTTAATTTTTTTTTCTCAAGAAATTACTTGGAGGGGTATCCGTCATCGTAGATAGAGCACCTCACGCTTAATGCAGGGTGTGTTCGGCGCCCATAAAAGGGTGGCAAGTTCTATGTAGGTTTATTTCCCGTTTTCTTTAGTAAAATTCAAATCTGTGGCAACTGCAGCCGTAACCTTGATTTACCAAACAACACTGTATCCATGTTATTTATTTATTTATTTATTTGCTATTTGTATTCGTGGCTTCTCCATCTTTCGGCTTTAAGCAAAGTTACGTATGCACCAATGGAAGAAGAAAGTAGAGGATATTGAATATGTATATTCATCTAGCCAAGACTGACCATGTCCCCCCATCCTGTTTGCAGCATAGTTGCGAGGTCTCCGTATTTTGCAAGGCTCGACCATTGCCACCTTGCAAGGCTCTACATTTCAGTAGACGCATTCACTCTCTAGCGTTTAATGAATAGCGGACGTTGTAGTGCTGTGTGTGTGTGTGTGTGTGTGTGTGTGTGTGTTTGCGTGTGTGTGCGTGTGTGTGTGTGTGTGTCGTGCGTGTGCGTGCGTGCGTGTGCGTGCGTGTGTGTGTGTGTGTGCGTGTGTGTGTGTGTGCGTGTGTGTGTGTGTGTGTGTGTGTGTGTGTGTGTGTGTGTGTGTGTGTGTGTGTGTGTGTGTGTGTGTGTGTGTGTGTGTGTGTGTGTGTGTGTGTGTGTGTGTGTGTGTAGTAGTAGTAGTAGTAGTAGTAGTAGTAGTAGTAGTAGTAGTAGTAGTAGTGAGCTCTTATCGACTTTGCGCAAGAATTTAAACTAATTAGACGTGCCAAGATGTGGCGGGAAGGGGGGGGGGGTGAAGGCCCGTGGTTCCTAATTACAAATTGGATGTCATACAGTCCAGTGATATAGCAGTTGTACGCAGTCCATAACGCCATCATCGTCGGACATGGTTTACCTGCGAATTTGACTTTATTAGCTCACTCCGTCGTGTTCACTACCGACCATACCAGTGTTAGGTTATTGCCGCGGTTACGATGAATATAATATTGTCCACTTATAGCAGCGTACAACAACGCCCGGATACACAAGGACAAGGCTTAAAGTAGCAGATACATGCGGCCAGCTAAACTGCCGAGCGGGCGGGAAGGTTTGTTTGGCTGCGCTGTCAACAAGATGACGGATGGCTTTTGACATTTTTAACATCACCTATTGTATAGGAAAAGAAAAAGTACACCAAAGAACCTCAATCATTTAAGCCACCTTGTTTTTCCAGCAGTTATCTATAGGTATTACTTCTTCTGGAGTTTTACGTGCCAGAAGCTCGATATGATTATCAGGCACACCGTAGTGAAGGGCTCCGGATTAATTTTGACCTCGAGGGATTATTTAACTTGCACCTAAATCTAATGCACGCGTGTCTTTGCATTCAGCCCGCACCAAGATGCGACCACCGCGACCGGGAATCGCACCCGCGTCCTTGAGCTTAGTTGTCCAAGTGATCTTAGGTACCTAAACCTTGGAGTTTACCTTTTCTGTGACCAGACACGAATGGTTTTTAAAGTACGCGAGCTGTGTATTAAACCGAAAATGCTAAATTTCTGCGTTATTAATCACCTATGTAGGCTACATTAGCAAGTCTACTAGTCTTCGGGTGCAGTTGCGAAGAATTCTGCCACAGACTTTGAACAACGGTCCGCGGTTGCAAGGCTCGCGGATATTCAGCTTGTTTTGCATATATAAAGCCCCCTTATCGTCTCTGGCCATTAGAATACATGAATGCAATATGCCAGAGCAGTCCTGAAACAAAGCAAATGTTTGACACATTCGAAAGCAACTGTATACAATCGTCGTAATAGCAGCCACCGGAGAAAGCAGCATGGATTCTTTATCAATTTGATTACCACAAATCGTAGCTAAGAATAAGGGTTCGGGGATTTGCTGTGGGGTTCCCGCCTCGCCGCAATAGCTTAATGTTGCCATTAAACGTCACGCTATCAGTGCGTGATCTAAAGGTCACAAAAGCGAAACACCGTCTCTCCTCAGCAATATCAATTTATATTCATGAAATATTATACAAATACTGTTTGTCTTAGTTTAGCGGTGTTGCCGGGATGCTTATTACAAAATAAAGGTCAAAACTACATTATTTTTTTTCGTGCATAGAAACCACTGCGCCAGTGAGTCAGCGTGACATCACGAATTTCCAAATGTGTTCTCGTGTTTTAGCCATTTCGGCACAGCAAAATGTTGTTGAAGCTCGGTGTTGAGCTGCTGAACCTTTTAGAATACAACGTAGCCCTTCTTTACGAATAAAAGTGTCTAGGAATAAAACGCCGTCAAAATCCATGACTTCATGGAAAGTTCGTGCGGCAATATCCACAGCCAGCTGCCTTTCGATTTGTTTTTCTTGCTCCTTTTCTGTTTCATCGAGCATCTTCTAACGGCATCAGTGGATTGTTTGCTTTGTAAACAGCTAGTATGGGGATACAGCAAAATCATTTTTCTATTTAGTGTATTTTTTCTCTCTGTGTTTGACGGCATGGATGACTGCACAAGAAATTTTTTATCTACGCCTCCGTCGCGCGGCTGATATCGGCGCTGAAGTGGATGGGCAGTCGTTATTGAGCGCTATTTTGGAGTATTATATGGCTATATTTAATCGAAAATGAGGGGTTCCTACTACATTGGAAATCTGCGAACGTCACATTTAAGGAAAACAGTGTTTGGTCTGTCTTGCAGACGACCTGCAGTGGCAGGCTCGGGTGAATATTTCTAGCAATGAACAAGCGGGCGAGACAGTGCTGTGCGTATCATGAGTAAGTGGAAATGCACATATTATACTGCTAGAGAAGTGCGTTACGACGTAACGCGTCCATGTCCGGTAGGGGTGTTTCGTTTGCGAACGTCTGGTTAGCTAATGAATTATTGCCGCTTTAGCAAAGAGTGAAACATCGTTCACGTGGCATCGCATCCATGAGCAATTGTCTACGTGCAGTTCTTTGGTTATGGAGTGTCACGTTTGCAATCTTGGACACTCAATTCGCGCGTTCTGAAGAAGTAGTGTGCAAATCAGTCCGGAAGTATTTAGACAATTTCCGTGTAAATAAATGATAGATACCGACAACATCAATCATATTACATCGTTATAACAGCAGACAACTCACATTATCTGACATTATATAACAGTGTAGGCAACATTAGATAACAGTTTGTGGACATTAACTAAGAGTAGCCAACACTACAGCCACAGTTAGCCAGCCCTCAGATACTGAACTCAGGCAGCGCTTATATTATACTAGTAAATGTGGTCGACATCACAAAAGCCATGCACATTTTTCTCACAATAATTAGTGTTATCTATATTTCGCCTTCATTATAGTTTTATGAATGCGTTGTATGTCATACATTACATAATTACAGGCTATGCTCCTTCCAAATTTTAGCTCGGAAGGTCGTTTTCTTGATGCTGACATAAAAATTGACGCAAGGCTGCTGAAACCTTGCTTTCTTTCATATATAATTTGTTTCACAATAGTAAGTATGATGCACCAACACGACAGTGCTGGCAGAACTTCGTTTAAGCACAAGATATGCAAAATGATCATTATAGAAAACGAAATCTCCTGTTTGTGTGTTTTTATGGGCCTGTGTGCGCGTATGCGTACCAGTGCGACGGGTGCGCGCCTTCGTTGGAGCGAGCGCGCGCGCGCGTGTTTTTGGCAGCTAAGGAGAAAACGCGGACTTTTCTTTTCGGTACTGTGCAAAATGAAGGTTTACCTCGTAAACAAACGTGGACGCTGCTACAATCGTGAGAAAGGACATGCTCACTTTACGTAATGTCACTCTTTATCTTCAATTCACTATAGCGCCATGGAAAGTCTAGCTACCTGCATCGCTTATTTTAATCAGCCATAACGTTACGCGCTGACAATTTCTGCAGCCATTTTTGACCGACAGCAGTTTTTCTTGCGACATTATGTTCTATATGTGCAGACGCGCAGTTTCAGAAGTTACGCTGCTGAAATACATATTTGCTGCCCATCGCGCAGAACGCGAGCTCCCCAGCTCGCGTTCTGCGCGAGAGGAAGGAAAGATATTACGTCACGCAACCATCTTGACGCCTAGCCTTAAATATATTGTCACGTGGTCGTGACGTTGCAGAAGGCAGCAGCCGGTGGTTTTAAGACGAAACTTTTTATTTGGACGAACCTGTCTTCGGAAAACGGAAGTCAAACTACAAGCAATAGACACTCTGCACTGACAGCGGCGAAGAGGGCGTCGGCCATCGATAAAACTGACAAGCGGTAAAGTGCGTCGGCTTTTATACATGAAGATTCCAGCGTTGTCGCTGGGGACCACGTAAGTTCTCGAATACACTAGACTATTCGCGTCCTGTGCGTAATCTTAACAGAATGATCTCAAGTATAGCGGAGCTTCTCAAACAGTGCTGCGCGGCCTGCGCCGAGCGTTTTGCTTGCAGTCTTTACGGGTGAAACCCCCGAATGCATCAAAATGAAACAAGCGAGGCAATATATATATATATATATATATATATATATATATATATATATATATATATATATATATATATATATATATATATATATATATATATATATATATATATATATATATATATATATATATATATATATATATATATTGGGTTTGAAGATCGATGGTTCCGGCTCGGAATATGTTTGAAGAAAAGGATGCACGTGCGACATAATTTATTAACGTTTCGGCTGGTGGACCAGCCGAAACGTTAATACAATATTTCGCACGTGCATCCTTTTCTTCATATATATATAATATATAGGCCTATATATATATATATATATATATATATATATATATATATATATATGCCTATATATTATATATATATATGTATATATATATATACGGAAGACAGTTAATGGAACATAGGCTCTCGCCCACATGATTGGCAGGCAGCATTTACAGCCGCCGATGCACGGAGCGTACGAAAGAGCTGACAAAAGAGCGGGGACCGAAATTCGAATTGTTAGAAGAGCACCAATAAAATCCACCACATATAAAAGTCTCTTGGAGTGCTCTGCAAGATGCGTCGATATTCTCGTTTGGCGCAGTTTCCCCCGAGTTAGCCGGATGACAGTCGGTGAACGGAGATAGCGTTGAAGGCAGAATACAATGGATGGCTAGATAGAGCGTCGCATGTCAACAAAACCACACCCTGTGTGCACACAGCTTCGTCGCTTCAAGCACAGGAGACAGCGCAATACAACGCGCCGGTGCCTCTCTTCCTGTTATCTGCGAAAGATCGGAACATCGGAACACCATGAATAACCCGCTATCTATCAGCACACTCGATGCAAGTCGCCAGCCACGCCTTTCTTGGGCGCGTCAAGGGCGTGCCTGCTCTTTCGGGCATTATCTTTCTATCCTCAGTCTAATGTGAAGAGGTCGGGCCCAGGCGACGCATACTAGCGCAAACACTTTCCTTCATTCGAATACCTCTAAATGTAACTGACAACTTAGCGAACACTTTTTTTTTAAATTAAGAATGTGTTTTTCGTTCTGAATGCAATCAAGTTTGGTTAGAATAGCGAGGCTTCAGATTATCCTGAAAAATTGCACTTTATGCCGCGTGTAGCGACAGTGAGACATTATCCTGCGTGTGGATGCAATTACGCACTGCTACGCGCTGAATGTTTCATTTCGCTTGCTTAACAACACAATAAAAGCGTGGCATATTACGCGTTGCTGAATTTAGCTAGGCTAGTTGGTACTCAATGAATGCTCTCATATTACTAGCGAACATGCACAAGGACTACATAGAAAGACAGTGGTTGTCCTGTGTCTTTCTCTGTAGTCCGTGTGCGTGTTCGCTAGTAATATGGGAAGCATTCAGGCGTATTACAGTCTTTGTGGGCACGAAATGATATTCTAGTACTCCGTGTACAAGGAATTGTTTTTAGACCGCCGAACTAACGCTCGCGATTTCTCCACTCTTATACAAGGTGCATGCATTTGCAGCCCAGCGCTCAATCGTTGTCGCTAACAGCGTTCATACTTCTGTGCAAGGGGAATATTATAAACGCATACAGTAATGCGAATATTATGACAAGTGAGGAGAACCAAGTACTTTAGTGTGCAAAAGAGCAAGGTAGCGGCCAGAAGCAGCGAAACGAAGTCGAAATAAATAGTGTAATGGAGACTGAGTGTTGCGATCATAAAGATATTGTCTTATGGGTTTATCTACCTACGAAGAAAGTAAAGCCAGTTCCACGTACGTGCAATCTGAGTAAACAGCGGAACTGGGAAGCAAGCGCCACCACCGGGCGAACGCAGATTGAGTTCTTTCTTCATTGAGTTCTTTCTTCATATTCTTTATCACTTTCTATAATGTCCTCTGTCCTCCTTTCCTTTCTGCTAACCCTCACATCGCACCTCCTCACACTCACTTCTTTTTCCTACCCCTTGTAATGCTGTACTGCACATGGTTATTTCATGGTTTACCCTCTCCCTTCCTCATTTCCGTCCTTCTCACACTAAGTCCTGCACATCTTCGCTTCCCTATTCCTATCCCCTTGCTAAACTATACAATAGAAGGCTATGCCATGCTTTGTACTGTCCCCTCCCCTCCTTCCTTCTCACTCATGCATCACTCTTCCTCACCCTCACTTCCTTTTCCAACCTCCTTGCTATACAGTCGAACCCACTTATAACAATACTCAAGTTCCACGAAAATTCCATTGTTATAACCGATAATTGCTATAAACGGGTTGCACGAAAAAAAAATCAAAATAGAAGGATGGCAAGCTGTTGTGAGAAAACTATAATATCGGACGTGATATGCCAACAGTCATCAGTGATGATGATATTTCGGACGTGCTTGAAAATTTGGACACTTTCACGGGACCGCCACAAGCCTTAGAGAGCCAATGTATGAACACATCTGAAGTTTTGGACACTGAAACTTTTCCAAGTCTATATTTTTTCCTCAAACTGCATGTCCCAAAGTGCATTAACAGAAGCCACCACCGGTCCCGCGCCATAGCGCATTTTGAAAGTCAGCTTAGCCGCAATGCTACGACGTTGTGCGGTGAAGCATACCACAAATCCGAAGGGGCGTTGGGGGGACTTTGGGCTTGTGGACGGAGGTTCAGTAGCTTGAATTTCTCGTTTTCTTCTTTCTTTTCAAGGATTTCGAGTTCCATTACATTTCGGCATGAACAGCCAACTGCCAGAATCCATTGTTATAACCGATGAGTAGGCATGCAGGCATTGCTGTAAACGGGTTATTTCACCATAGAAAACATACAAAAGTTGACGGTGCAGCAGCTTCTCATTGTTATAACGATACACTGTTAAAACCGGTATCGTTATAAGTGGTTTCGACTTTACTATGCATGGTTATGCTATGGTTGGTACATACCTGCTTTCTGTGGCGCACATACCTGATTTCTGTGCGGACATTAACGGCCTTACTTCCAGCATAAACATCTCCACTGTTAAAAAACGCCAGACTTGCGCGGAACACGCTGCAGTCACAGCGAAAGCTGGAGGAGCGTCCTTTCTAGAGCACCTTGTAAACTCTCTTGGGGTGACTACTCAAGTACTGTTGCAAGGTGCCCATTAAGCCATAAATCATCATAATTTTTCGAAGTGGGGAGGTACTCTCGATGCCATTATTCATCATTCTACGGAGAAGTAATGTACCCACGACGCGTATGTCAGGAATTATGTGCACTATGTTGATCCTGTGGCTGATGACGATGAAGAATTATGGATGAGCCCGTTGTAATGGGTACGGAGTTCCCAGTGTAATTTTCATCGGTCGAAAACGTCAGTGCGCTTTGCTGGGCTACAAGTTAAGCGACGACATATGACTGCGATGGCTGCGTTGCGCTATCATTCACTCACTGCCAAAGAGCAGCTTCGCTTTCTTATTGAGCGGGACCGTGAGCATCAAAGGAAAGTGTGTCATCGGCTTCATTCAAATAACTGAATAATACCAAAACAATAAAATACTGAGAATTTTTGTGCTCCCTAGAACTTTGGGATGAATTAGCTGCTACTGGGGCTCGGCGTCGAAAGTAGCGCGCATTTATTCCAATTATTAGTTGGCCGTTATGCTGAAGCGCGAACTGCTGTGGCCCGAGCCTTTGATGGTCCATTCCAGTGGTTGTCACTACTGCTGCTACGTGGCAATCTGTAGCTTTAGGTTGTGAAATTTCATGCAGCAGGAAAAAAAATGTAACAAATGAAGTAAATGTCAGTGCGGATAGTTACTTTCTAGAGAGAAAAATTTGCTTAAGAGAAAGAGAAATAATCGCACGGCTGAGACATTCATACACCATGCTTACTTAATCAACTTTGTGTTGAATGGCATAAAAATTGTACTTTACTTGCAAGCGCAATCAAATCGCTTATTCATTGGAAGAATGACCATCAGGGTGCACTTCATTCTAGGTTCTGAGTATAGTCTTTCGCCGAAGAGACAGCAACACATTTCATCATACATAAACATAAAAAGAAAAGGAGTAAGATAAATAAGGTCATCCAGAGCTCATTACAGCATTAATATAGGCGCAAATAGGCTGTGTGAACAAGAAGAATCCAGTGCTATAAAGGCAGTCGACATTTGCGCTTAACGCAAGCCGTTACCGCTTTCGCAAAAGAAAAAAAAAGAGTTTCGCCGCAAGGGCGAAGCAATGAATGCGATAGAAATAAATTGGAATGTCACGCGAAGAACGGCAACCAGATCGAAACGTGCAGCGCGCTGCTCAAGAAGAACGCACGAAAAGAGCACACACAGGACGAGCGCGAACTAACAACGTTCGCAGCTTAATACTCAACGCGCTGCTCAAACTCAATTAAAGGACGCACGAAACGTATACGCACAGGTATGCACAGGATGAGCTCGAACTAAATAGTGTCACAGTTGTTACTTCACTGTGTTTAAACAGCGCGCTCTTTTCGCAAACGGGGAATCGGCAGCGAGCGAAGTGACCTTCGTGCGCTCCGGTGAAAGCCCAAGACGTACAAGCTTCCCCCCACCGCGAAATAAGCGCACGCACGCGCACGCGCACGCACGCGCACGCGCACGCACGGGCGACCACGCACCGTAGGGCAAAGTACACGTTTATTGGAGCGGGGCGCCGAGCGCGCCCTCCGCGCCATCTCGCTGGTAATGCTGCGAACACGCTGATATTCCCCCCCCGAGATCGGTGTACCGCCAGCGGTAAATGGTGTATATAAATATCTCGCCGTTACTATGTCGAAGGACGTGTGCTTTCGTGGCTCAGCGGTTAACGCCGCGCGCTGCGGAGTGAGAGGTCGCCCGTTTGATTCCGCTCGAGGGAAAATATATTTCTGAATTATTTTTATTCGTGGCTTTTATATATATATATAATTACGGGGAATGACGGCGACACCGACGGCAGAAAACAGCCGAGAGTGTCCATGTAATTGCAATAAATAAATAAAAAAAAAGGCGAGGGCGTTCATTCTACACAAGACAGGGATGTGGTGGAGCTGTAGCTCTTTGCGGCAAGCCGGCCAAAGCAGTTTAACTCAAGAAACCCGGCCAGCGTCATCCCCGGCTTCGACCTCACTCGCTGATAACGCCAACGCATCCCACAAAGGCGCGGCGTCCAGCATTGCCTGACCTTGGCTGCGGGAAGACGCCGGACAACACAGGCACGTGTGTGGATATTTAGTCCCTCCCAGCGATCCTTCTCTCATTTGGTTTCCAAACGAGCCTCTGGTGCGTCACGGCCGCGCGAATCGCAAGAAAACAAGGAGGTGCGTAAAGACACAGCGCTCGTATGTTTGGTACTGCGGCAGTCCAGACTTAGTGGTGTCAACTTGCTTCGTCGGTGCTTCGATAAGGACGTCCATAAAAATGGTGGCTGCCAGTAAGGAAATGGGAGGGAGAGTTTCAGCTTCGGCGTGGGGACATGCGAATGACGCGAGTATTCTTATGCTTTGTTTCTTTTTTTTCTTTCACGCACATATGCGATGTTCGCTCTACACCGCATCACAGCTGGCGTAGCCGCGATATTAATGATGATCCTTTAAGTTGCCTAAAAAAAGCACACTCACTCACGAAAATAAATATATTTTCTTAGTACTGCTATTCACTCGCGTCTGAAGAGAACCTCGACTACACACCAGCTACACCGTCTCTATGATCTCCGACAGCCTCGAAATACGCAGGCATTTAAGTCAAAATGATTGGTGAAAGGTGTGCTCCAGGGATCAGCGGCTCCCTCTGAACAACTAAGCTAATGGTTCCGGCTTGGTATTCATTCCCGAAACTGTCGCTTTTAATAGACAAGCCTATACTCAGTGTATTACGCCAACTTGGAGATTCTATGACACACCTAAAATATTCGAGTCGGCCAGGCGATGAACACAAGGTTTGTGAGGGCATTTTATTTAATCCTCGGCATATAAATTATCTTTTCTAAAGGTCATACCAGGAGTCCTTGCAGGCTTTTTTTTTCTCCTTATTACCGCTGCAGACCCACCGTTTTCGCAACTGGGGCTCACTCTGAGTTTTACTCCCGAAAACTCTGCTGAGTCTGGGGTGTCTACTCAGTTGGACTGATTTGGAATCTTTTCTTTTCGCCATAACTCGCTCAGATGGGTTTACACAGACTAAAACTGAGGAAAATTCTGCTGAGCTGTGCGGCCTCTCACTCAGCCTTACCGAATACGACTCATTCGGGCTTACGCAGAGTCATAAGTCTGTCCAACTGAAGGGACGTCTATCCGCTTTGTCGTGTAATGTGTACTAGATCTAAGGCAGAAATACCCATGAAACTAGCTGAGAAAAAGGCGCCGCGGTAGCTTATCTGGAAAAAGCGCTGCACGTGTGATGCGACGACCACGGCTCGCATCCTGCTGGCGGCTAGTTGTTTCGTTCATCCACTTGTATTTATGTATTCAAGTTGAGTAACAGACATCATTCCCTTATGATTTCCTCGGTTAATATTATCTGTTGGCATCATATATATTTGTGATTAACCCTAAGGCGCATGTCAGCATGTCCTTTTGCCAATATCTAGATGTGTCACCACCACGAGACATGCCTTTGAATAATTTAAGGCGACTATGTTAAAGCCCGGATTGATGCCACATTAAAAGCGCCAAACGCGGGAGTCATTTTTAATTCCCAAGTTCACGCATTCATTCATAGTCATATCAATTACGGTATTGCTGCCTACAGCAACCCGTATCAGTGCCATTTCTGTTCTATTCAACATATACAGAACCAAGCTCTGCGCATTATTTCTAACTTTAGTCGCGATAATATTAATATCGTAGGCATGGAGAATAAAGTGCTCAAAACTGATGATTTGTTTGCATTTAACTTAGTTATCTTGCTTTTCAGGTTAATTAATAACGATCTTACCCACGAGTTTATTTCTTTGGTTTCCTTGAAGAATAATAACACTACTCGTTTTGCTAAAAAACTAACTTCTTGCTGCCTAAAGCTTATACTAATTACGCTAAAATCACAGCATCATTCTGTGCTATCAAAATGTGGAATTCTCTTCCTCACCCCATCAAAACATCGTGATCTCTTGCCGCATTAAAAAAAAAAAGAAACTCGCAAAGCTCATTTCCTGAGCCAATAATTATATCAAATAATCATAGCGTGTACTGTGTTTTTTTAAGTGTCTTTTTTTCTCTTTCGTGTATAATTATATATGAACATTACGTGAAATGCATTGTTACTGTTCACGGTGTCTTTTTTTTGCTTGTTTTCACTGTTATATATATATATATATATATATATATATATATATATATATATATATATATATATATATATATATATATATATATATATATATATATATATATATATAATCAATTTTTATACAATTTGAAAACAGTTCTGTATGCTTAAAAACGTTCATGTCTCCGATTATGGTAGTATTTTTTCTGTATAACCATTGCACCCTTGTTTTTTAGGTTCATTTAGATATTCTTTTTTTCCATTTTTGTGCTTATTTCGTAATTTTTATCTAATAATCATATACAGAGGGCCCCGGTACGGTTTTCCGACCTTGGCACCCTCTTCTGTATATCCTTAACGATGTAACCATACTATGCAAAATAAAGGTTTCATTTGATTTCATTTGATTCCAACACGGTTTCTAGTGGCTAACGAAAACGCGGGGACGCTTATTAGCGTCCTTACGTAGTATAGAGTGCGCACTTCCATGCTGGTGCAAACTTTCCCTTGTTTGCACCAGCATGTTTCTCTGTTTGCACCAGCACCTTGTTTCTTTCTCTCCCTTTTTCTTGTTTTTTTTTCTGCCAGATTGCTTTAATTTGCGATGTGTACCTTTCACAGCGCCAATGAATCTGATGCTTGCTCTGCTGTTCTTGTCTTCGGTATCTCACGGGACACTGACGCGGCATCTTGTCTAACGAGTTAAGATTGTTCTCGCTATATTTATTCGCTATTTTTTGTACGACCATGCGTTTATAGCTTGCTGTTCTCGTGCGCCGCAGTGCTTCTGATTGTGGTGTAGTGCGCCAGGTGGGAAACTAAGCACCAGTGAAAATAGTGCCTTTAACATACGTACTCTGCCTCCGCTCATTCCGACTACACGAATCCTTCTCTTCCATCGTATGTGTGTGTGTGTGTGTATGTATATATATATATATATATATATATATATATATATATATATATATATATATATATATATATATATATATATATACGATGACATATGCGCACACAGAGTATGTGGCACTCATTTGTTTTATGTTTCTACTGTTACTCCTAATCAAGCTCACGCTACGGGGTTATGAATTCTCTTGCTGCTACTGCCATTACCGCGGTTACGAGGTCACCTTCATGCCCTTCATTAAGCCAGAGATTGCGACCGCGAAAAGAAGTGCGTTGCACTCCTCCCAATCAATATACTTATTATTTTTTATGCCTGCTCTTCTTCGGGCGAATCTCCTTTTTGGTCCACTTCGCACCCTTTTGTTACTTGGCGGGGCACGGTGTACGCCCGGCCAGGCAGCGCCATTAGGCGACTTCATCTTCTGTTCATTGCCTCGCACCCCTCGGAGGGCACGGCGATGAAAGTCCGGGGTCGCGCAGTAGACGTTCGCCGTGCTCGTGAACTCTGGCTCGCCGTCCAGAGTCACGTTCTGAGTTAGCCCGAGGAGGACCCTTGGGCACGTCGTGGCAAAGCGTGAACCGTTCCGCCATCACGTATGCCACCGGGAGTCGCCGGCTCGTGGGCGCCCAGGGCGTGGCAGCAGCGCCCCGCTTGTCGGCGCGCAGCAGAGCCACGCGCCGATTCGCGCACGCCGACTCACTTTAATTACTCTGCGGCCAAGTCGCAAAGGTCGAGAGAAGCGAGCACTGGGTAGGCGAGGAAAAAGAAAGCCGAGGCAGCGAAAAAAAGACGAGAAAATGAGCGTAGCAGAGCCCGAGTTCGGGATAAGCGGATTTGCAGAGCGCTGCGCTGCGCTGAACAGAACCACCGGTGGCATGCTGTAGTATAGCGGCACTTGAGTGAGTGACTGGCCGGATATATTCGACAGGAGCTAACGCTGCTGTATTGCATCGTGAGCATCCGCGGCCGCGCGCAGTCCAGGCCGCGCCTGGCCTCACAGTGAGTATTGCTGAACATCGTACGTAAGACACAATGCGACGAAAATATTACCCCTTCTTTACGCGAGGCGTTACGCTCATGTCAGCTGCTTGCGCGCGCTATATACAAGCGCAGGGGCGTCAGACAAGCAGGAACAATGGCGTCAAGATGAGCAACGCCGCCTCGGTCGTGCCCCTATGGGGAACATGAAAAAGAAACGGTGCTGTCGCAGCAGCAAGCGACAAGATAGACTCACAAGCTCCAAAGAATGGCGATAGCACTCTTCCGCTACAGTGTAATTACTCGAAGACGCGTCGAACGAAAAATTTATGTGCTTCGTGGAAGAGACTGTACCGCTGACGCCATGGTTAATGACACAGGGAGTTAAGATGGAGGTTAGGCATAACCGCTTGACTGGCACACTGAAGCACGTAAGGGCGGCCGAACCGCATTCGGGTTACATCTCCTGTCGGCAAGTGGCCAGAACAGTTTCCTTTCTATTTACGATGTCGTTGCGTGATGAAGGCAAGTCCTGCATCGCGCCGTGTAAACATTTCCGCGATACGTGGAGGACGCCGCGCATGCGTGAAGAGACAGACGCGTTGAGCTCCGCTGACAAGCGAGGCTGCCCGGTTTCCACAAAAGCACCTCCACGCGGTTTTCCCGTGCCGGTAACACGACCTGCGCTGCCAAAAATCCAATTTCCGCAGGCGCTGCGAGTGTGAGAGGAGCGCTGTAATGGAGGAACTTGAGCGAGGCTGCAATCAAACCGCGCATGACGCCACGCCAGATATTCGGAGCACGAAAGAACACAAGGCTGCGGAAGTATTGGTGTCAAAAGCAGAGAGGCTATGCAGAAGAAAAAAAAATGAAAACAGAAAATCAGAAAAAAAGCGTAAGCGTGGCAAAAAGGTGTGGGTGCCTAAACGCGGTCATCAAAATGCGATTGCTTTGTAAAAAATATATAGTCAGTATTAATTACAGAAAATAAAAGGTACTGATGCGCTAAAATTCTTCGCAAGAGCAGGTGATAGCAAATCCTCAGTGAGGACATAGTGGTGAATTCGGCTGGCCTCGGCCTGAAGGACTCACGAACGAAAATCTTCGCGAATGGACAAGTCGCAAATATATTGTACGCGTGTGCCAGAAATATCTGCCAACCTAAGGTGTTTATCCGGTCGATCCACCACTTTCTAAGAACCCAAGCGTGCCTTCGTAGATTGGCGCCGACGCGCTTGGCTTGATTTCTTTTTTTACCTTGATACGGTAAAAGCGACTGACCGCTGGTGAATAGAGCACGTTCTATAATAATAATAATAATAATAATAATAATAATAATAATAATAATAATAATAATAATAATAATGATAATAATAACAATAATAATATTAATAGTACAGTCAAACTCGTGCACATTGAAAGAGCAAAAAAAAATAAACAGAAATAAATGCAAGAATTTGCCGTATTACCTATAAGTGCGAATTTCGGTATGCTGTGCTGTCGTGTAAGGCAAAAAAGGCAGCTTCACGACAATACATGGGTTCTTTTTTTTTTTTTCTCGTGGTTTGGCATTGGCGGTGCGAGTAATACGCGGGGAGGGCTGCGCGCGAAAAAATTCGCCATTGATGCATACTGCACTCAAACATCTTCACACGCAGCTGTGAGTACTCATCAGGCGCCAGAAGCCTCTAGTTCGCCTTGACCCTAATGTCTGCCTTGTTCTTCACTATCACAGGCGTGCACAGTGTTCCCCAACAGGGGGGGCAAAAGTTTCATCGCAGCCCCCCCTTGTTGGTCGAGTCCAAACGACAACACGCTTCACAATAGATGAAAAAAAAAGAAAAAGAAAATAAAGCGAATACATGCTTCTCACAATGACCAGCATTTGGTCCCTGGCTTTCCTGCAGTCAGGATGGGAAATAAACAGTTCTTGGAATGCAACACCAGGGGCCTTCGGACGTCATTATTCTCATCAAACTGCGTGGCCACAGCCTTGCTCTTTAAACAATGCCGGGAGACGTCCGACTGAGTACAAGTTTGGGGCAGACATCACGCCCCTTATACATATGTGATTAGAGAGGGCGGCCCGCGTCCGCGTCAAGCTCACGTTCCAGGCTGCGTCATTGGTACCAAAACACAAATGAGTAAGCAGAACTCAGTTGGCCGTGAAGTGTTCAGGTATGACCAATTTCGGGGTATGTCTCATTTTCTAACCAAATAATGTAGTCCGGCCACTGCACGGAAGAGGGCGCTCGCTACTCGGCCCATGTTTCCGCCTTGAACCGAAATCACAAGCTATACCAGACCTTAGGTCCATGGGCTCGACTGGCCTAAAATAGTTTACACAATGACAAAAGTAATGAGAAAAATATATTTGAACTATTGGCGGTATCACGATGCGAAAAGAGAATGTCGATAGTCGTACTACAAGAAAGCAAGCAGCCTGTCGCATGCGCCTTTCTTTTTCCTCATCTGCCTCAAGGGCGTATACGGACACTGCATACTCTTACCCGTACTAATGTAAACTATTACACAACCGCCGTGGTAGCTTAGCAGGTAAGGTGTCGCTCTGCTAAGCTCGAGGGCGCAGGTGCGGTTCTTAGCAAAGGCGGGTGCATTTCGACGTGGGTGAAGTGCAGGAACTCCCGTGGGCTGAGATTTAATTAGTGCACGTTAAAGAACCTCAGGTGAACCAAATTAATCTAGAACCCACCATGCGGCGTATTTCAAAATCATATATAGTGGTTTGACATGTAGCACCCCCCCACCCCCCACCCTAAATCTTTCGCGCCCTAATGAACATACATGGTCGGTTTTATTAAAAACGTGCGAGCGAGCAAATCAGGAATATGCGATGCAGTAGTATATGATAATCCTTCTTCGTTAGTGATAATACTAGGCGCATGCGCTGTCATGCCTTGTAGGCACGGCACTGCCGTAATTTGTTGCGCCGTAATTGGTCGAGGCGACCAGAAGCGGAGTTCGCATCACTGGTAATGCAGGGGTGATTATCTCCGAACAGCATGCCAGGTATATTATGTCGGACGGGTGCGGTGGCGCGCACCCATTAAACTAACGCGACCCGCGTGTGTTTACATGCATAGAAAATTATTACCACTGCTTGTGGTGAAAGCGCACAGTTTTCATTAGAAACTATTAACGCGCCTGCAAGTTCATGTTGTCATATCTTCAGTATAGCGACGGCTGGACTGAAGAGAATGCAATTGTAAGCATTAAAGTTCAAGCGGATGAGCTGCCCTTACAACGCGCGTGCGCGTTATATGTCATGAGTGGTAGAGGTCATTGAAGTATACCGCGCTGCTGTCTAAAGTATTGACACACCCCTTGCTTGTTTTGAAAAGTTTTGAGATCACTATATATAGAAGATTTACTATAGACTGTGGTCTTCCCGCGCTATCTGTTACGTTCTGAATGGCAATATATAAGATTTCTGTACAACGTATATAATATTTCTGTACAACGTGGGCACGACGAAACAAGAAACGTTACGGAACAAACTAAAAAATATGCTACATATAGAGGGTTGATAGTCCAGTCATTGTGTGTTCCACTTCTATGCCTTGTCCTTCGTCATTTTGATTGGTTCATTCTATCAGCGTTATGTACCACTCACCCAGACTTCTCTCTTACTGCAATACTATAGGCAGGACAGGGTGAAGCTGCTTGAGGTGATAGTGCATATAATTATGCCACTAGTTAACTGCTTTTTAAGCTCGCTTATTTGGAAGGAAATCTTGCCCTCTCTATGTGGAATTCTGTCGGGAAAGATACGCATTTAAATGAAATACCTAGATGATCCGGGAAACTTATCGGGAATATTATGTGTGTGAGTAGGTGCGAGATTGACTATTGTTATTGCAGAAATGTATGGAAGTTCTAGCCTGAGGTTTTTAATGCTAAACTTTCTTAAAACCTCTTTCTCAGACTTGAACGTCAGTATGAAACCGCTACCGACGTGTACAGCGAACACATTCTACATGTGCACATTAGCGCCCGAGTGGAAGCTGTCACTCAGTGAACAAAAAAAAGTGGGGGGGGGGGGGGGGGGGGTCGGTTTTATTTATTTATTTATTTATGAAGTACCTGCTTCGCCATATGGCATTACAGCAGGGAGGGTACAGTACATACAATCAAGCACACAAAAATCTAATCACAAAGCATGGAAAAAATCGTCATTAGAACTAATACATACAATATCTGTTGGCAGAGTGTTCCACTCTCTTATAGTGCGAACAAAGAAAGGGTAGCGGAAAGCGTCACCCCTAAAAGGAAACTCACGTATTTTTAAGTGGCGATCTTTTCTTTGAGAAACATAGTTGGGTGGTTGAAAATACAATTGCCTGATGATCCCGGTTTTGGAATGATAAATGCTGTGGTATTGACTGTGGTATTGACTGCAAATTTACATCGATAGTGACAAAGAAACCAGTGCTTAGTATCGAGATCGGACTGCTTGGACTAAGCTGTAACTATACGCGAATGCCCCATTGGGCGACGCAGCAATGGCAGCACACAAATAGACTCCTGCAGGGAGGCGCCCTGGCAGCTTTAAACGCCAGACTATGCCCAGTCGACAATGCGAACAAAGCCTCCAGCGCCTTCATCGCAGCCCTGGCGCTAACTAGGTTGCAAAGAGGGCTCTCCACAAGTGAATGTGCATAGTCCACAAAAGACCCTCCTCTTTCGTTTATGTTCAGCACAGTTTCCTGAAAATGGAGGACCTGGAAAGCTTCTTCCGCCTATCCATGCTTCAGAAAAGTAGGAAGATCGGCTAAGCGAACCACGCGTACAATGTACAAGAAGTTTCGATTATTTCGGAGAGTTGCAACTCGCAAGTATACAAGTGAGCATCGCACGACATCGAGTTCGACGCAAGCTCTCCGACGTCCGTTCTATGCGTTAAGTTTGGACATATACATAACGTCAAAGTGATGACGTACAGTCCACCACTAAAGTTTACGGTCCAGGCGAGCGCGTGTTGAACTAGGGTTCCTCGATGCGCGCGCTCGCGCTCGCCTATGTTAAACTGCCTGCTTGCGCCACCTAGCTGTGCGCAGCTTCCTTCGAGCTAGACCGGAAATCAGTCTTGCTGTTATTTCCTGGCCTTTCAATTTTCTGCTGCCGCGCAGGCATCGTTAGTTCGTAGTATTCACGCAAACCGCTTTTCTGCAATATGACCGTCACACTTCTTTGATAGCAGGATGAAGGCTATCATGGCGTGCCTCAAACGGTGTGCCCGTGAGAATGATTTGTGAGAATGATTGCGACTGATAAGTTATGCTAATGCACTGCTCTCGAGAAAAGCACGTAGCCGTGGCTACCGAAGATCGCGTCGCGTTAAACTATTCGGGCCCAGTGACTAAACAGACTGGCCATCGATTAAGAGAGCGATGCATTTTTGGCGTAGCGCTGTATACAATCGCCGCAGACGTAGCGCTGATGTCGCGAATAGGTTCTTGTAAACTTTTGTGGTTAACTTACGTACACGATCAATTTAGTTAGCTATATATCTACCGATCAGTGGCACAAAGCTCGCTTTATCAGGGACGAATGACCCCGGCGATTTTCGCCTTTTAGGGGCGAAGCACCTTAAGACCTCGCAATGTCCGTCCGGTCGTAGTCTACAGAACCGAAAACGAAACTGAACATCTGTGAACAACATACAGGTTATCAAAAGGCTGTTAACCAGAACTAACAAAATAAAAGGCCACAACACCGTAAAAACATCGACATTTTAACCACCCATCAATCAAATCATATGACAGAACAGAAGGTTAACAAGAACAAAATAAAACGCTGTTAACCAGAACAAAATAGAAGGCCACAACACCATAAAAGCGGCTAAGCGGCAACGTCAACAACAAGCTGCTTTGGAGTTAAAGGTGCAGCAAGCTGCGGCTATAAGCCAGAAGCGTTCTCTACCGGAGGTGGATACTCACAATGCCGCCAGGGGTCGTTGATAAAGGCACGCACTCTGCGCAGTCTCACCGCCGCCATGGACGGGGCGGCGATGAGATAATTCACGATCCGAAGCACATTACTTCGCCCCATCATTAGCATTCACTTCATGGCATATGCGTGGATCTTTTTCAGTTGCATTCTCCCTTCACCTATCACTTCCTGTGCGTTGCACTGTTCTAATATGCATCTTCGAACGTTCTGTTGACGGTTGTCTTCCGTTTGTATATACTGCAAAAGGGGGACACGTACGTGTCTGCTATCGCGGGGTACAACCCAATGCAAAACAAACGTAAGGTTGGGACAACCAACATTTTGCAATTTACTTGTATGACGCAAGTGTTAGCATCTACTTGTTAAAACCAGAACATTAAGCCTTCAAGGTACGTGCGCGATGCTGTGTGGTGACGACCAATTCAGATTATGGGAGGTCGCGGTGTGCATGGTGTTTGTCGCGCGAGTCTTGGGTCTGCCTCCAGCTGCTCACTTTTTTTACACGACGCGCACTGTGATCAGCTTCACAGATTCATTAGTCAAGGTTGCCACGGGTCTCCTTCAGGGCTACGCAAAACAATAACAGCACAGCCGCGTTGTCACACTATCCTACAATCAGCTGTGGACAACGCGAGCCAAGTCACTTACCCAACACGTTCAACGGCCCGTATCCAGTGCTCTCTCCTTTTTGTTTCATACGGCAGCTATGGAAATCGGTCAAACTGAACGTTGATATTCAGCGATTTACGTCCGTGGCAATTCACAACGCAAAAGTAGCGTCCACTGCGGCGTTTCTTCGTATAGTGCGCGGATGTGTATCGCGTCTGCTTTTGTGTTCGCTGTCGTTCTGGCGAGAGATCCAACAAGCATGTCATGGTGGTTCGGTGCGGCGTTTGACTAGCGGGAGTGAAATTCACAGCTGTCTTTTTGAGTGTTAAGTGCGCAAAACACGCGCAATATTTAGTTAAATGGTTGTCTCGCAGTCGGTAGTTGCACCTGGTTCCACAGGAAGCTTTGCAAGGGGGGGCGGATTTTGCGCTACTCAATTTCTTCTTTCTCGCTCTGACAGGTGGCGCCACTCGTCTTGCGAAACTCTAGAGACTGGCGTCTATATCGCCTTAGGGTCGTTTAACATAGCTGACGTGTTAGAGAACGTTAGCAGCGGCATTTTAGGTTATGCACTTCGGTACACGTCGCTCAACATGTGACTGACGGAAAACCATCGGTGCTAGTCAGCCCCCCATGTGAAATATAACTTTAGCTTAACGCTTTGCTGCCCGTCTATTCCGCTCAGAACAATGCAGCACCGCGGCAGGAACGCTAGTGAGTTTATGCCAGATTTTTCCCTTCAGTTTAACCTCCCTGTCTTTCACCTCTCCTTTGTTTTCTCTCGAGCTATTGGCATGTGCACACGATGCTCATGCTTGGTTTGTTTGTTGGTTGGTTGGCTTATGGGTTTAACGTCCCAAAGTGACTCAGGATATGAGAAACGCCGTAGCGGAAGGCTCCGGATAATTTTGACTACTTGTAGTTCTGTGACATGCACTGAAATCGCAGAGTACACGGGCCTCTAACATTTCGCCTCTATCGATACGCGACCATCGCGGTCGGGATCGAACTCGCAACTTTCGGGTCAGCAGCCGAGCACCGTAACCACTGGAACACCGCGGCGGCCCACGATACTCATGCCAGTAGCGGGATGCAGAACGCTGCCGTCGCTCAAGATAGCGAGGAGAATGAGCGTAGGGTTGACGGTACACCGACTTTGCACTGCGTTTTAACAGCAGAGCTGTTTAAGCCGAGCATTGGTCCATGACGTGTGGACAGAAATAATCATTATCGTGCACCGGCGCGCGTTTTCCTCGTCCTCTTCTTCACCTTCTGCTTCGCTCCCAGACACAAAAATTCTTGTGGACGCGGGATTCGAACCCGCGTACCCACGATCCGAAGGCGAGCGTCGTAACCACTCGGCTATCCAGGCACTCTAGCAGAGCATAGCATAGCCTTTTCACATTATAGTATAACAAGGGGGGTTGGAAAGGAAAGTGACCGTGAGGGGGGAGGGGACAGAGTAAAGCATGGCATAGAAGAATGAGAGAGAGTAAAATAGAGAGACAGAAAGTCAGAAACAGGGAGAATCAAAGAAATAAAGAAAGAAAGGAAGAGAAAGAATGATAGAGCAAGAAAGACAAAGAATAGATAGAGAGAGAAAGTAATAAATACAAACACAGACAAAAAAAAAAAGAGACAGAAAAAATGGAGAAGAGAGAGGAAGAAAGAAAAAAAGAAATAGACACACAAACAAGGCCGCTCAGATCCGTATACTTCCTTCAGGCTTGGCGCCACTAGTGCGAAGCTGCTTAAACTTTTTTTTTTTCTTAGCCTAAGCACTTCATGTTCCCGTAGTCACTTCGGCCATACAATGTTTCTTTTCAGCGTTATCCTTAGAGGAAGATCTGGCAGAATCCTCTGCGAGAGTTTCCTAATGGGCCCTGTTCCGTCGTATGCGAACGACGGTATATGTTAGTGAGCAAGGGTTGAGAGAGAGCTTTCTTTGTTTTGTTTTGTTGTGTTCAGCTAGGCTTGTATAAAGCGCCTATATGGCTGCACAGTTAGTTTTCTTGAGATTTTGATAAAATAACTTTTTCATGCGTATTAAACTTTTAAATGACATCTGCTCACCAGAAGCGCATTACGAAAGGAATATAAAACAAGAACAAACTGTCGGAGAACGAGAGCAGACATCACTGCCTTGTCGCGCGCCACCTTGATCGACCCACCATCCCTTTTCTCGTTTTATGTGTACTTCCAAGCGTACGTCCTCCAGACTAAATAAAAAGTCAATTTGTGTAAGACTAAAGATTTATCGCCTCATTACGCGTTATTTTAGTGCATAACAAACACTAGTAAGGGACTAAACGGCGCAAACCGGACGCACATTCAAGGTGTCCTGGCTTTCTGAGAGCGATGGCAATGCGAATCCACCACATTCGGGCATTCCCACGCATAAAACGCGGTGAGGCATCCCTTCCGCCGTCAGGTATATAATGTTGAAAATATACGTGCCGTCACCGATCACCGTGGTGGGTTGAGGTTGCGACGTCAAGCTGTACGGCACAACAGCGGTGGTGGCGACGCGTAATCGTAGGCAGCGTTATATATTCCGTCCAGCGCCCGTATCGCAACCGTGAAAAATAGCGTGTGTGATAGTTCCTCGAGTCTAGAACTCGGTTCCAAAAGCACGGAAGTCTAATGGTCTTACCACTGAACGCATGCCTAAATGGGCGATATACAAATTTTCATCGCGCAAGAAAGTGCTTCGAGACGTTTGACGCGTAAGCCGCACGTGCAATAGCGATAATATACCGATACTAAGTAGTTACACAGCTGACAATGAAGTTACAAGACACGTTCGTCACGGGAAATTAAAAACTAAATTAGGTTCTTAGGTTTTACGTGGCGAAACCGCGATATCATCATGAGGCACGCCGTCGTAAACTCCAAGGGGGAAAAAAAAAGGACAGTAAGTCCTGGCTTGCCACGTATAGACTTATTGATTCCATGTTTGTAAACAGGGGTAGGCCCGGTCGACATACAGAGGTGCTTGTAGCGACGTCGCGGCGCGTAGGCTCCGCCCAGCCCAAAGCTCGCCACGACCCTGTATGATCGCTTGACAACTGGCACAGCAGCTGCAAAGCTGCCTCCGAGCACAGCATGTCGGAGAGCACACGGACCGCCCTTCTGGCGCACCCGGTGCGTTGAGTTTCGGTTTCTCCGGCGATGTACCTCTGACGATGTACCTCTGAAAACTACGCGAGATATTTTCAATTTTTAAAAACTAGGCTCGCCATAAATTGTGACGTAGAACAACTTCGCCATAAAACAACTGCCCTAAAATTGATAATGAAAAAGTTAATTACAAACTTTTTTGTTAATTAATCATTTCTGAGTGATCTAATTGGTGGCAAAACCTTTCCGCCTCGGCCTAGAAACTGGCTGCGAAGACGACAAGTGCCTAACCATTATAGCTTCTTCAGGAAAAATCTGTATTGCTTAAAAAAATACCCTGTATATATATGTATATTGATGACAAATTTCTAAAAAATGGACAACCTATCGCGTCGTTTTTTTCTTTGCCTTCTTATGAGCACATTCTTTAGTGTGTGTGTGCGTGTGTGTGTGTGTGTGTGTGTGTGTGTGTGTGTGTGTGTGTGTGTGTGTGTGTGTGTGTGTGTGTGTGTGTGTGTGTGTGTGTGTGTGTGTGTGTGTGTGTGTGTGTGTGTGTGTGTGTGAGAGAGAGAGAGGACCAGATGGAAACAGCTGTAGGTATACCGCTTACTTTTACGCTCCCTTTGTCATACTGTCGTGGTCCATTTGGCACCTTACCGGGCCTTTGAGATAACGGGCGGCGGCATGCGCTATTTGGTGCGTTGCGCTGAATTTGCCCTGAGCTCAGAAAAGAAGAAAGAAAGCTCAAAAGTAGGGTTCTCGTGGCCGACGTGGAAGAGCAAGAGGCGCGGGTAATATTCCGCGTGCGTCTGACGACGACCGATTCGTGGATAGCGAAACGTGCTCCCTTTACGTTGCTTTTGCCTCGACGGTCTCTTTCTCCCTCTTCACCACCCGGAGACAGCAGTGGTTCTCGCAGAGGTCCACCAACCGCGGCGTGCACTCAGGGCCCGAGTCATAAACGATGTTCGAGACACCGTTTCGGCGCTCGGTGCACAACGGCCAGCTTCAAAAACGCGCTAGTCCGCGGGGGGCACCGGTGATCGACGGTTGTCGCGGTCTTCACGGCACCGCCTGTCTCGCCGACGACGACTCTGCTTCAAGATCGAGGGGACGCCAAAGGGAAATCTCCGGGGAGCACCGCTGCGGCAAGCATTCTGCACCCGTTTGCGGCTGCGACATCTCCTAAGTGGAAAGCTTTTTACCCCCCCGGTGTCTGTCGTCCACGCGTGTTGCCCGTCGGAGGCCACTGGGGAGATCCTGGCAGAGCGTGCACTTGTCCTGCTAGTCAGCGGATGGGGGGGGGGGGGGGTCGGATCGGGTTTGGTGTCGAGGGAACACCGTGCACTATAAATATACCGAAGAAGACGCTTGAGGAGGGCTGAGGACGCGCTCTTCTCTGCAGTGCAGCATAGAGGATGAGGAAGAACGAGCTTGAATAGCGTGGCGAGTTTGATGACACCAGTGGCAGTCGGCGAACGAGGTGGTCAGAGGTGTTCGAAGATAACAGCAAAACAACACTGAAGGTCGAAACGCCACGCGCCTTTGGTACCAATGAAGCCAAAAAACAAGATGAATGAAAACGTTGACGGCTGACGGCAACGTTGGTGAAGAGAAAGCATGAACAAATCCTGCCGTACATTGTGGCGCCATTCGATTCAGACAGTTGCCGTTTCAGCACTTATTTTTTCAAGCAGCGCGTGCGACGCTTCCAAGAAACCCTAGCATGACGTTCTTGCGGCACTTTCTTTCTTTTTACGAGCGGCTGTTCGTAGTGTAGCTACAGCATGCCATCAATGACACAGTCTTGAGGGCCAACGCACTTGACAGCGTCTCCTGGACAGAGGCGCATTTGAATTATGCAAAAGCTTACTCGCCCTTATTCGGAGCGCAGTGAGGCGGCGCAGGCGAATGTCAAGTGTCTTTCACATGGCGGCAAGAGCAGCGGCACCACTAGGTTTCTTCTTTCTTGTGCATCGTTTTCCTTGCTGCGCCTGTCACAGAGAAGAAACGCCTTGATCAACTCTCTGGGGTCTCGAGGGACACTGTCAGCGCACTCTGCTCACATGACGAAAACTTTCGTCCTAGCAGAATATGCAGAGAGTTCATGTGCATGGCATACTTACTGAAGCTGACGATTCGGCTAAAACATCTTTGCCTACTTGACATAAACTCTATGTTCGTAATCAATTTGCGTCTTAAGAAACAATGAAAAGTCGAAACTTCCAGCGCAATTCAGTCTAGGTCCTGGAGATTGGGTTCGTCACGTACTGCTGAAGACAGCTCGGATGTTTATTTTATTTTTTATTTTATTATGATATATATATATATATATATATATATATATATATATATATATATATATATATATATATATATATATATATATATATATATATATATATATATATATATATATATATATATATATATATATATATATATATATATATATATATATATATATATATATATTGCTTGGTGATATACTGCGCCTCCAGTTCCCGTAGAGACGAAGGAAAGAAGTCGGGGAATCCCTCGAAAGGCAGGTGTTGATAGCTGTTTCAAAGTTCGACGAGGTGACGTTCGTATATATTGTTATCGTAAGTATATGTTATAGTAAGCATTTCATTGCTGAATTAACTTTTCCCGAGTAGAACGGCACGCACTAATATGACGAGAGCCAATACTTTATTTATTTATTTATTTATTTATTTATTTATTTACATCACACTACAGGCCATGCGGCTCAAGCAGGAGAGGAAATGTGCAACATAATAAACGTACAAGGCACAACTGAAAATCTGAAACGAAGGAAGGCAAATAAACAAACTGCTCTAAAAATGAAAATATTGGTTAGGAAATAGTGAGGATGTAATTCTGAATTGATTCAGGTGAGTCCAGATGAAGGAAATGTATGACGTTCCATTCCTCAATAGTTCGGGTGGGAAAAAAAATTAAAGAGGTTAGTCCTGACAACATAAGGGGAGAATATGAGGGAGTGGGGATGATGGGTTTTCCTGGTCTCAGAAAGGGTTACGTAAGGTCTGGGATCAATATAAAATTTACGATTCAGTATAAATAGGCTCCGGCAAGCATTTTTTCAGCATGTGTGCGTGTCTTTTGAGCGATACCATTCTTCAACTAGATTGCAGTCTACAAAATCTTTTTTTTAATTTGCTAATACGCGGCGTATTAGTAAAATGACGTAGTTACGTTTTTATTGACGTGTCTCTTACTGCGTACTTTGACTGGCTGTTCGTACTAGGTCACGTTCTTTCATTTCATCTTTGACCTTGACCGCCTAAATTGAAGGCAATGCCTATCGTGAACTAAGTGTCTTACTATCAACGAGTGAGCTACTTTTGTTTAAGCGTACGTGATAATTATTTCGATCAATCAGATATGCCCCTTGACTAATGCACATTTCATTTGTCAAAATGGCTGATTGGGCGAGTTGGTGATTCATGATTACTGATCTCATTATCCTCAATGTCCACAAGCTCTTGTGTGTGGCATAAAATCGGAAGTAACGATTAGTTCAGAAACTGGAGAGCAGTGAGTGCTTATATGCTTATCCCAAGAACGAGGTGACCCTTCGACGTGTTCCTCCAGAAGCTTCTACAAAGAAATACGGATATTTTCAACAGAGATGAAGATCCAGATGATGAAGAAGACGAGGCGCGAGCAAAGAGAAAAAAACAAACAAAAAAAAAACAAATAAGGCCGTTCGTGATTTATGCCTTTAACACTTGGCACGGCGGCGCAGTTTGTGTGTGCCTGAGCCCTGAGGTTTGCTTCGTAAGGGTTGGTGGAAAGGTGTCAGGTTAGGATCATCGTAGTATGTTAAGATAAATGGAAATCAAATGACACATCTTATTTGCATAACCAACCAGGCTCTCCCCTTCGATAAACAAAGCCTGCTGATCACTTATGTGCTGACAAAGTTTCTAAATAGAAAAAGCGCAACATTATACCCAGATTTACCAGTGCAAAGTCAATTACGAAGTCGCTATGATAGTCACATGTTCTGACGCCCGATGGCAATGTACGCTTGTACCACGCAATATTACTGGGATATTACATGTTATATTGCGACTCCTATATAAAGGACGCTTAAAGATGCATATACTTGAAATTACTGAGAGCACGCAAATGGTCCTAATTACGCTATCAATAAAAGTGGTCCAGTTGCCGGTTGCTATGCCCTAGTGGAATATATGCAGTCTTAAATAGTATGTAGAACACATTACAATAGGCCCTAATCCTCGCGGGACTATGCGTATTTGGGCTGCAGGTTATCGCCACACTGACTCCGCGATAGAGTTAAACTTACGCATACCCAGAACATGGCCTCCGCATATGACACTCTAGGTTCTTTTTTGAGCGCTTCTTTCTTTCTTCGTTATTATTATTTTTTTTATCCCGCGCATTGCTGATGGCGCGCAACTATGTGCAGGGCGAACAGATAATGCATGTCTTCAGAACGGTGAACAAAGAGAAGTAGTTTGACCAAGGTCACGCTAGAAAGCTTCGTACGCGCATTTCACTTGCTACCTGCCCATATACAATTGGGAAACGGTCAGCGCTGGGAAGTGTTTCGAAAAGCGCCCTCATATATGTATATATATATATATATATATATATATATATATATATATATATATATATATATATATAGAGAGAGAGAGAGAGAGAGAGAGAGAGACAGAGAGAGAGAGAGGCCCCACGCAGGTGGACGGATGACTTGCAGAATCTCCATACAAGTGCAGCCAAGCATCAAATGTAGAGAGTGAAGAATGTTTCAAGAAATATAACCCATATATGGCTTTATTTTTTTCTTTTCGAATAAATCATTACGTTTATTGCCATGCAAATGAGGACATATGCAAAACAGAAAAGCGAGTGTAGTTTTGTGCGAAAAGTGTATGTCCACTTTGCACACAATCACATACAATTTTAAGGAGGTGGCAGCGAATAGAGAAGCGGCTTGACCATTGAACTAGTGATACTACATGTATCACAATGCGCCCATTGTGATGCATGTAGTACACCAATGCAACTTGGGAACCAATAAACATTTGATAATAAGTTTCGAATGCGTCGTATGTGAATAATTATTTTTATTATTGCCGGCTTTTGAAGAAAATAACTGCGGCAGGTTTTACATAGTTCATGATGAATTTGCATGAAAACGGGTTTGTTATAACGCAGAAATTACGCATGCTTGAGTTTGTCCGCCTCATAGATGTCTGTGCGTGTTGAAATAATAAATCGATGTGTCACGAAAGGAGGATCATATAATTCACCGATGAAAACTGACCGAGTTTCCACCCATACTTGTCTCAAGCAAAGGAGGATACTAGAACACCCCTTTATTTTGCAAATCGGGTATTTCGCGCTGCGATGAAACGGACAGTAACAAAACAACCTAATTCTACCGCGGACGAAGACAAATGTCCTTACAGTGATCTATATTCGTAAAACTGAGCAGTTGCCATGCTTCCCTTCGTAAATTGGGCCAGAATAAATGTAGTAGCACAAAAAATACTTGGCTTCAGTGCATTTGGAAGAGCTGTGCGCTGCTTCTTCTCTTTACTGCAAGCGGGAAACACGAAAAAAAGGACCAATGTGCACGCTGAGATGTCACACGCTTTCCTTTCTACCATGGCCTTCGCTGCCGCCGGATATTTCGGTAAACGCGTCGCGGTAGCTGGACGAGCGAGACTCATTACATTTTTTTTGCTGGGGAGGGCGGCGATTGGGACGACTGGAGAGAAACCTGCCGGCGCGCAATCTCGGAGGCCATGCCCAGAATAGGCAGCCTTGAAGTATAGTGATATAATGGCTGGCTTCCTCAACTAAAGACGGCCCCATTAGAAATGCATCCCGAGTGCGCGGCCTCAAAAGGGATTTTCCTCAAAGTCCACATCCCGTAAACTTGTTCTGAGCGGTATATAAATGAGCGTTATTGCCGCTGTAAATTTTCTTCTTCTTTGTTGTTGTTTTCTGCGAAGTTCGGGCCTTTCCAACTTGTGCTTGCACTGTCTTTGAAGAACTGCGACGTAGATTCTGAAATCGTAGTAGCAACCTTAGCTGCTCGGCACGTTTCGGCTCATTTACTTATTAAAGCACGGACGGAAAATGGCGTGGAATATATAGGGCATGAGAGGAATGGATTTCCTCGTATTGCATTTTCGTTTAGGCTAGTCCTCTTTCAATACGACACCGTTTCCGCCGTAGCCATTGTTTTCTGCATAGCAGCTATACGGCAAGAATCGCCCGCTGCTATCTCTCGGCTTTCAAATCCTGCATTTTCTTACGAACAACGAGTCATTCTTTACTGCCCCACTGCTATTGCTCTGACACTCACATGCACAAAGAAAAGTGCGGGGAGGGGGGAGGGGGGAGGGGTTGAATGAATGGTCGTGTTTGTCGGCGCTGTAGCTGGCCCGCGAAAGAGGAAGGTGCCCAAGGAGCGCAGAGCAGCGATTCGCTGTCAGAATCAGCTATCCAGGCTCCTGTATGCACTCAGGCGGCAGTTATTCTTTTTCTTCTGTTCAGAGTTTTCGTTTCCGTATCGCTCGCAAACGCAGCCGCAAGATGAATATACCGCCTCCGACAGTTGCACAGGTTGTGCGCATATCTCGTTGCAAAATCTTTGCGGCTAGATGAATTTCGCATATGAGAAACACACGTTTGTACAACCTGACTTCAGGTAACGGGAGCTTCAGCTCCCGTTACCTGAATTTTTCTATTAGATTGAGCAGCGATTATCCAATGTATACACTTAAATAGAAGGACGAGCAATTGTTTTGCTACTTTCACTATACAGCGGGAGTATGGTCACAATAAGCAGAATGTGTATCAGCATAGATTCCTTAAAGAGCCTCTGAACAACCGATGAAGATGCACTGGACGAGCGGGTTATTTTCTCCCGGTGTTTCCCGTCTTCTCGGCACAATTCGTGAGGCCAGCAGTTTGCTCACGTGACGTCATGACGAAATAAGCCCTTGATTGGTCTATACACGACGGATATCAGTTGTGTATTGTCTCGTACCCTACTCTGCCATGCAGTAGACGCCTGTCCCGCCTTTTCTTGCATGGCACTTGTGTGCGATCAACTGATTCACTTCGTTTTGTGCGTTTTCGACTGCTCAAGCGGAGATAACAGCGTGTAGCCAAAAAGCTTGAAATCCTGATAAGTGAATGCCTAGTGCTGACGTTGTCCACGCGTTTTATGAAGAAATAAGTGGCGAGGTAGAGACAGCGCTTTTAGGAAAGCTAGCAAAGGCGAGAAGGAAACCACTCTCTCGTCTTTGAACTCGGAGTGATTTAGGGGCCCTTTAAAGCAGAAGTATTCACATATAGCAAGAAAAAATTAAATCTCCAATATGTGTCAGGATATAATACTATGAACTCTCTATTTTCTTATTTTGAGTACATCACCACACTTCACGGTGACATTCTCGTAGGGAGGGGGTCGGTGGAATTTCGCACAAAACACATTTTTATTCGCACTTCACACTTGCGCGTTTAACAAACGATACCATTCGGCAGCGCTTTTTCCAAAAAAAAAAAAAAAAGAAAGAAAGAAAGAAAAAAAAAGACAAAAAAAAAAGAGAGAAGATATTCGCCACCAGGCTCAACGTGGCTCGGTATGCTTTAATTTTAAACATACTGTGCAGAAATATTATTCGGTGGCCGGAAATACTTATCCCAAATCATCATGAATTTTCCCATTATAATAAAAATGGTTAGGGTTTGACTACCCAAAACAACGATATGATTATGAGGGACGCCGTAGTAGAGGACTCCGGAAATTTAGACCACCTGGGGTTCATTAATAACGTGCACCTAAATCTAAGCAGACGGGCCTCAACCATTTTCGTCTCCATCGGTTTTCCCGTTTTGTATAATACATAGCAAAACTTCAGCTTTAATTGACGTCTACGTGGCAATTTATCCCAATATATTTTAATTATTTAGAAAGCTTTTGCACGAGAACAGAAAGGGACAGAAATAGATAGCTAATAATAATAATATCTAAGGTTTTACGTCCCAATAGATAGATAGATAGATAGATAGATAGATAGATAGATAGATAGATAGATAGATAGATAGATAGATAGATAGATAGATAGATAGATAGATAGATAGATAGATAGATAGATAGATAGATAGATAGATAGATAGATAGATAGATAGATAGATAGATAGATAGAAATCACCATGGTAAAAATTGTAAAAGAAACCATGGAATAATATTCTCAAAGTCGGCGTCAACTTTCTTGTGTAATATGCTGCATATCTTTATGACATCCGTACCCGCCGCGGTAGTGCAGGAAAGTTGCCGCGCAGCTAAGCATCAGAACGGGGGTTCAATACAGTAAAAGCGAAGACCATTTCCTCTGGCTCTTTCATCTAGAAGCCTAGCTTACGATGGGAGATGTGAAGGAGTGGCTAAACGTAAACAGGGAGCAGTATACATTGTGAACGACGAGAAAATTCGCGTGTTTATAACCGAATCGGTGCTGAGTGTGAAAGCATCGGAAAGATGTCTGTTCTCAGCAGTTCTTCATCGCACTCAGTGGTCTTTGGGCGAATGGATTGCGCGAATTCTGCAGGAAGTGGGCGGCACTTTTCTGCGCAAATACTGCCGCTGGCAAAGTGTGCAAGCAGTAAGCCAGGCCATATTCCGCACGTTACTGAACGAGCCAGGCACAAAGGCGCTCACACAGCAAAACGACGCTGGGTCGCCACCCGACGCCACGCCCTCGAGCCCCAGGACTTGTATTGCCAGCTGCCGCTGTACTAAATTTTCCAGAAGGGCCTCGTCATGCTTTATAGCCAGCCGTGAATTAACACTGCGGCAACCTCTTAGTTTTCGCTTCGTTCGCTCTTCGTGTCTGGGGGGCATAGCGTGACTCCGCGGGGAACACTTCCGGCTGGTTTCGCGCGCCACTGTTCTCCACTGCGGCCGCGACTCATTTGAAGGCCCACGCAAGATGCCATTCTGCTGCAGCCTGCCTTCCCCACGGGACGCACCGTAGGGTTCCACGCATGCTTTCACAGGATTGAGCCAGTATCCACGCCAGTGGGGGAGCCAGACAGAAGCTACTTACGAAAGCGCTGTATTGCAGCGCTTCTTCCGCGTCTTTTGGGCTCCCATCTGGGATTCACGTACGCGGCCAGAATTGCCTCTGTATGTTTCCTTCCCGGGGTCTTACCGCTACAATGAGTAGAAAAGAGAGAAGCAGAATTAACGAAATAGTGCAAGGGAAGAAATTGACGAGTATGGCGAAGTAGATACCAGCGCGTGACTGTATAGCCAAGACGCATTCACGATGGTGTATACGAGTAGGGTAAGTCCCTAATGAAGCAACGAACCAGCCGGAACGCATGCATGGCTGCTAATGAAGATCCTGAAGCATCAAAGGCCGGAAATGAACAATTTCTCTCTTGCTCCATCGTCTTTTGTTGAAGTCGAAGGGCTCTTCTATGTCGAGTAGCGGTACACGAAGCGTCACATATTTGCGGAAACGTCAAGCACTGCGGCGCTAATCACTGCGTACGAATTCGTCAACGGAAAAGCGCAGCCAGTGTACAGGTTTGGTAATGATAATCCTATATACAGTGACGTGCGTGATAGTTTTGGAACTTGACCGAAACCGCTACGCTCGAAAGAAAGCTAGGATTAAGTTTTACGCTAGATGGACGACAGGGTCGTGCCCTTTCTGGCTCACTCTGCTCACATTCCATAATATAGTCAAGACCACAGAAGTGTCTCGCGAATAAGCCAGCTGCGGTAGAACGGTGCCGCGCAATGGCGGGCGCATAATGCGGTGTTGAAAACGATCAAGGGTGCGCAGAACTTTCTTGCAGTAAGGCAAGGCTCTCATTTCTCAGACCCACTGCTATCCATCAATGTCAAACCCACATACCCCTGGGAGAGTTTTCTCACAGGGCATTTAAGCCGTGCAAATATATTTGGGTTGGTGATCTGGCAGACAAAACGCGGGCCTATGGCGTTGGTGGAGGAGGTGCTGAGAACTTATGGGCGGCGCGATTCCCTTGTCTACAATTGTGAACGGGAACCGGCAGGGAGAGAAACTTCTGTTTTTTTCTGGAAACAAATCGCATGAGAATGGAGACATTATTGACTTTGGCAGCGATATGGCCTTTTGTAAAAGAGAGAAATAGCACAGTGTCGAAAAGGAAGCACAAATATTGCTTGTCTGTCTGTGGGGAATGTAAAAATGGAGATGTTTTTGGTACTGTTCTTCGTTTCGGGAGCTAACAGGGACGCGGTAGCAGCCAGTACTTGGAGCTTAACTGCCACTCGAACTACGGTATTTCAGTGGCTATATCATTTGACATACACAGAGTTACCACGACTTGTTTACCTATGGCCGTTCCACCTTTGTTTTTGCTGTACAGTGAACATAGTGCATTCAGGAGGATCTCACCAGGACAATGTTGACCTTTCCGGTGTTCCAGCGCCGAAGATAATTTTTTGTCCTGGCAACATGCATTCTCAACATCACCGAAGAAGGCGGCTCTCCAGGGTAAACATGGTCAGGAACAACCACCGCAATGATCCGCAGGCGCAATACGTGGACGCAACCAAGTATCCTGGACGTAACGCCTTCGCTATTAGCGTAACAGACTATAAAGGTACGGCACTGGCGTCGGCGACCATGCTCGCCAAACCCGCGGAAAGGCCGCTGTAGCACTCGCCACCCAGAGAAGCGAAGATCCCATCGTGGTCTTCACAGACACACAAACAGCGGCACGCAGCTACCTTAAAGGCAGGATCTCCACGATAGCGATAAGGATACTTCAACGCATCGACATTCCTTCTTCCTACGCCTGAATCGTTTGGGTTGCGGCTCACGAGGGCCTCGAAGGGAATGAAGTGGCACGCACCGAGGCCCGCGCATGCGTCACTCTGGCCTCACTGCACGAGATCCGAGGCACCTCCCACTCAACAACACCAGCAGAAGGAACAGAATCGGTACCCCTACCCTACCACGCACTGCAGCAGCACTATCGGCTTGAACGCAGGTTATACCCTCCCCCCGCCTCCCAAACTCAGAGGAGTCGAAGGCATCGACTACAGGCGACTTCAAAGCTATGCGTTCACTCACAGCATCTTATCACACCACATATATGAGACTAACGTTATACGGCTACATTTGCCCACAATGCAACGTGCCAGACACTCTGGCACAGCTCCTAATGCAGTGCAAAGCAAAGCATCCTGGCGCTACAAGCAGCAGAGACAGATGCTTTCCCAAAACCTTCTCAGTGAAGTGTGGGAGGCTGCGATCTCCAAGATGTACCTGGTCGACCAGCGTCAACTCGTCACTCGAGCCTGGCGGGCGGTCCAGGTCAGAAAGTATCATTGAATGCCTACTGCAAGCACAGTTCTTAAGTGCCCACTACGCCATAATTATTCCTTTTGTGAATCAGCGAAGGACCCACTACACGTCCGTAGGGCAACACGCAAGCCTACGCAGCTGTTCACATTGTTGATGGTTCTGCTGCTGATGATCAAATATCCCTGAACGCTTTGTAATGGGTGGGCCTTTAAAACACCCACTCGTTTCTCTATTCACATGTTTTGACGCCTGGCGCGATCCTACGCTTCTGCCACGCAATGTATGATGCGTTAAGGAAACTCCTTGCACTTCATGACATTCATACAGTGTTTTTTCCTAAAGCAGTTTAAACAAGTATTGTGGATCTGTGGTAGAACACCTGCTTGCCACGCAGACGGCCTGGCTTCGATCTTCACTTGAACCCGGACATTTTTATTATTTATTTTATTTGCATCATTCTTCATTTTTCGGTCACGGACAAGATGATGATTTTTCGCTCACAACCAACGACGCCTTACGCCAACGCCGACGCTGGAATTTCTGCGAAACGAGCTCTTTAACGCTATCGCGTTAAAAACGCCAGGCCTGCGCGGAACACGCGGCACAGTAATAGCAAGTTCTGGAAGAGCGGCCTTTCTAGAGCCCGTTGTAAACTTTCTTGGGGCAGCTGCTACAGGTACACTTGCAAGGTGCCCACTATGCCATAAATCATCATAACTTTTGTGAAGTGGGTAAGCACCCCCCTATGGCATAATCCGTCATTCTGCGGAGATAACAGTTACCCGCTACACATATGTAAAGCATTATGTGCACTTTACAATAAAACGGCAGCGCACACCGGGTTGAGACACAATACACGAAACACAAAAGGACGACACAAGCGCTTGTGTCGTCCTTTTGTGTTTCGTGTATTGTGTCTCAACCCGGTGTGCGCTGCCGTTTTATTGTAATTATGACCAACCAACTAGCCCACAAGTTCATTTTAAGCATGTGCACTTTGTTGTTGCTGTGGCTGATGACGTCGAAGAATTATGGCTGAGCCCTTTGCAACGAGCCCTTTGGTTGGAAGCTTTGAGCGACCCATTACATTATTTGACGCCTGGTTGTTATTTCACTTTCCCACCACGCTTTTCTATCACTTAACGCGATTCCTTGCCCGACATAATGCCTCTATGGGGCCATTTGTTGTTGTGATCTCATAACGTCTTTCGCTGTAAAACAAGTGATTAAACGGTGTTGAAAGCGGCGTGGCTGCTGTTAACCTTTTTAGTAAACTTCCTTCATTGAGCAGAAAACCACACTCGCAACATATACGCACGCACGCCCGACAGCAGGCGTGACGCACCCCCCCCCCCCTCCCCCTAATAAAATGTGGGGTTTTACGTCCCAAAACCACGATATGATTATGAGAGACCATAGTGTAGGGCTCCGGAAATTTCGAACATCTGGTGTTCTTTAACGTGCACTGACAACGCACAATACGCGGGCCTTTGGCATTTCGCCTCCATCGAAATGTGACCGCCGCGGCCGGGATTGCACCCGCGGCCTTCGTGTCAGCAGCCGAGCACTATAACCACTGCTCCACCGCGGCGGACCCCCCCCCCCCCCCCCCTTCCCCTCTTTTTTAACCTCCCTTATAAACACAGATTTTACGTGGGGGTACGCTCTTGCTTCTGCGAGCGCCTGTCGGTACGTGCGTATATGTTGTGAGTGTGATCTTCTTCATTTTGAAGCAACTGAATTCCCACGATAAAGTACCAACTGTAGCCCAGCCCACTACACGTTCCTCAAGACAGTTAACCTTGACATTAAAAATAAATTAGATTTCATATTTGCCGCAGATACGCTAGAGTTGCATGTCGTTTGCGATTGCCACAATGCAGCACGAATTGTCCTAGCCGAATTGTCACATGTATGCTCTGCTTTTACCTTGGCATTCATTACAGGGGGGCGCACGCATGAGATTAGACGCTGAGGCGTATCTGAATCATCATCATCATCAGCCTGTCTACGCCCACTGCAGGGCAAAGGCCTCTCCCATGTTCCGCCAATCAACCCGGTCCTGTGCTTTCTGCTGCCACTTTCTACCTGCAAACTTCTTAATCTCATTTGCCCACCTAATTTTCTGTCTCCCCCCTCACGCGTTTGCCTTCTCTTGGAATCCAGTCAGTTACCCTTAATGACCAGCGGTTATCCTGCCTACGCGCTACGTGCCCCGGCCCATGTTCATTTCTTCTTCTTGATTTCAACTATGATATCCTTAACCCCCGTTTGTTCCCTGACCCACTCTGCTCTCTTCCTGTCTCTTAAGGTTACACCTATCATTTTCATTTCTATCGCTCGCTGCGTCGTCCTCAATTTCAGTTGAACCCTCTTTGTAAGCCTCCAGGTTTGTGCTCCGTAGGTAAGTACCGGTAAGATGCAGCTGTTATATACCTTCCTCTTGAGGGATAGTGGTAGACTACCATTCATGATTTGAGAATGCTTGCCGAATGTGCTCCACTCCATCCTTATCCTTCTAGGTATCTGAATACGTAATGTTAAATAGAGTTTCGCTGTGATGACAGGATAGAGAATAGCAGCATGTTGGGTATCATGCCTTTTTCCACTACATGAGTTCACAGGGGGGTTCAAGTTGCTCGCGTATATGCTGTGACACCAGTCTCGTGATATGTGACCTGTATGTTGGAAAACAGAAGCATCAATCGCACAGGAGATCGCATGTTCCTTCTGCTCGTAACAAGAGGTGACGGTCATTCATAATAAGTGTCTTAAACGATCACGGAATCAGAAGTAGTCTGCGACTTCAGTTCAACTTTGCCAACCTGCAATAAAGTTGATGATTAGTACAATACACATTCGTATATAAATGCATCATGTGGTTAAGCTCACATACAGTGCGAAGGACTAGGAAAGGTGAGACAGAAACATTGCGCTTTACTTCATATTACACTTTGTTCTCTTTCTCACTGTTTTTTTAACGTGATAGCGTTAAAAAGCTCGTTTCGCAGAAATTCCGGCGTCGGCGTCGGCGTCGTTGGTTGTGAGCGAAAAATCATCATCTTGTCCGTGACCGAAAAATCATCTTGTCCGTGACCGAAAAATCGAGAAAGATGCAAATAAAATAAATAATAAAAATTTTCGGGTCCGAGTGAGGATCGAACCCGGGTGGTCTGCGTGGCAAGCAGGTGTTCTACCACACAGCCATGCCTCTGCTTGGAAATACTGTGAAAATAACTTCCTCTGCTTGGAAATGCAGTGAAAATAACTTCCATGCTTCGCAAACGCAAGCGTCCTTTATATAGGCGTCGCAATATAACATGTAATATCCCAGGAATATTGCGTGGTACAAGCGTACATTGCAATCGGGCGTCAGAATATGTGACTATCATAACGATTCCATAGTTTAAAGCCAGCCACCCATTACAAACGGCACACACCTTACTGCGCGTATTCCCTTAACACCACGTAGTGGGTGCATAGCAAGTTCGAAAACATTTCCCACATTTGCCGCGCATAATTGCTCCTGGTTTAAAGCATACTACCCATTACATAGTATGCACTATGTGATTGAAGTACGCACTAGGGACGGGATATCGCTATCGCGTTCAACTCTTAAAGGCGAAGCTTAAGGGTCCCCCCAATTTTTTTCTTTTTTGCGGACTTTACGGCTTCGCTGCTGTTGTGTCTCGCTTGAATGAAAACGTCTGATTGGAACTTCTATGCAAACTCATAACAAATGCAACTATAGCACAAAAACATTTGGAGGTGCTGTCGGGTATGTTTAGGGTAGGGGTGTGCGAATAGTGCATTTTAGAACCGATCGAATACGAATCAAATAGCCATGACATCGAATCGAATACGAATCGAATATATTTGAATAGTTTTCGAATAGTCAGACAACCATTTTCGAAGGAGCCCAAGAATTCCACACAACATTTTATTTGAAAGAAACGTTCACTAGCTTTAACAAAGAAACATTACGATTATTTTTAGCTGACAAAAAAAATACCACAATTTTGTAAACTGAGGCAATCTCGTATACAGGAACAACTAGAGCCTTGGAAATGTTTGTAACTTCAGGTTGAAATACTGGAGTGAATATAGTATTCAAGGTGCTACTTTGTCATCAACTTTGAAACAAAACGGATATAGGCCTATGAATAAATATTAAACAACATTTATGAGACAACATCATCATGAATGTCATGATGAAGATAGTGGATTAATGACTCTGTCACTTCGGCGACACTGAAGTTTTAAGCCAAAACGCCTTCATTCTCCAATCAATATAGCGTCGCTAGTCCCGTAAAACCTTGGGCTGCACACATCTTGGTATTTTTGCGATTAAAACAAGAAACGTTACCTCTCTCTGTTCCAACGTTTCGTTTACTTGAGGCTTTTTTCAGGGTGGTTATCATTCGAAAAATATTCGGTATTTAAAACATACGGTGTTCGAATGGTTATTCGAAATTTTCGGGTATAGTTTAGCGAGACGTGTGGTAAGTCCTAGTGTTGTGTGCGGACAGTGGCAAGATGCCCAGTTCAGGTTATTTTCGCTTCGGGAATGCAAGGGAATCCAAGTAATAGACCATTTCGGACTTTCGGGTTCGTCATTCGGAAACATACAATGGATAATGTGTGCTGGTATCAACGACGCGCAATAATATAGATGCTGCGGGTACTTTAGTGAAGCTCTTCGGTGTTATTGCCGGCATTTACCGGAATGCAGTATGGCTGCAGTCCGCGAACTGCAAGGTGCGTCAAGATGAAACTGCGCAGGAATAATGCGTAAACTGGGGGGAATTGTTCTCTATAAATTACACCGTTGTAGATGCATTGGGAGTGCGTGGAAAATATTTTCAAACGGGCTGTGGAGATTTTGAAGTGCACCTTGAAGCAAGGGGAAAAAAAAAGCGATGTTTAAACAAACTGCACAGACTTGGCTTTAAGCTATTGCATGCGTAAGTGTATCTGACGCCCTTTACGCTTATAAGTATCCGCTGGGTGTACTGATCTAATTTTATAACGGTTAATAATTTGAGGGTGGCGATTGTGTGCTGGTGTGCGTTCAACGCTGCTGGCGCCAGTGTAAAACCTATGCTTGGGCCTAGAGACTGTACTAGGGCTGTGAACATTTTTCACAGGTACTTCAAGTACGCCTTTGGCAAGAAAATACTTGTCATCGTAATATATAACTTCACTTTTTGTATTAGAGAGCTCTTTATATTAGACAACCACCTGTTCATGTTAGAAATGCTTGCATGAGAGAATTCGTTAATTAGACAAATGTGCATTTCAATTTTTGTTGCAAAATAAAGTCCGAGCTTTAGAATCGTCCAGCTCAAAGAGTAAAGTTCCTTTACATGCTAAAAGCAATTTGCAACTTTATGGTGAGCTTAAGAAAAAAAAAGGGGGGGGGAGTACTAACCCTTTTTCTCGATTTGTCGAAAATGCCTTGCTCTTGCAACAAAACGAATAAGACCAAATATTATAAGAATGCGGAAGAAATAGTTGTGCAAGTAATAGATTGGTCTGAACAACACTCCCGCAGAAGCGCTGTGGTTATTGCGCAGAAACGCCAACTTCTGATCGTATTCATGGAGATGATAGCGCCGGCGGAAATAACTTTTACCATTCTATGAGAATGAGTCGGTCTCTTTATTGAGGTCAGCGTTGTAATAATTGTGGGCAGCTTACGCAAAAAAACACACGCAGGCACATTATGCACAACTGCACACACTGTGGTCACTGAAACGCTGGATAATATGTTCGAAAGAGTTACAGATGTGCAACGTAGATGGCTCTATATTGCGTAGTGTGATAAATGTTGCACTCTCTTGAGCAAAAGAATAAAGTAAAAAAAAAAAGATGTACACGTTTGCTGCCTTGATTTCTCTCACGCCGTTGCCCTGATGTGTCATCAAGAAGCTTTTATTTAATCTTTGTAATAATTAAAAAGTGTTTTTTTTCAACAAGAAAAAAAAAACGGTGGCTCAGCCCCCCCTCACATGTGATGCGCTTTTTAATGCCAATTAGTCTCAGAGCAATCTCCCAATTTTTCAAGCTCCGAAGCAGGCATCATCTACAAGCATGCCTGGAACCAAATTTTTTTTTCCAACAGAGGGGAGCAGGGAGGGAAGGGTCTGACATTGAAATTGTGATTGATGATAATGACGAAGATGTCACGGACGCTTACGATCAAGAACAGTAATAATAAATTTATTCGCATTACAATGCCACTCCAACGTTCTAACGCCTCAGTAACAGGGAAGAAGAATTTCATGAATTTGTCACGTGCTGTACGCTCACATGGCACTGAACAAGTGAACCTTATGGAGAGTAGGGGAGGTGTGTCAGGTCATCCGGACGTCACTGGGCTTCCGGATTCATAGACAGAGCGATGCCTTTCAATGTACTCGGTCACCGCATTTTGTCCAAACATCGAAACATATATGTGGAGTGTAAAGCAGTGTATACGAAAGCCAGGGATTCGGTGCAAATACTCTCGTATGTGAAAAAAAAAAGCAACTCTACGGAGGCTCTGCACTGAGAGACATTTATAATAGTGCCACGGAGGTTCATTAACATAATTTTGTAATATTATAGGCAGGGGTGGGCATAGGTCGGCGAACTCACTCATGAGTCGACTCATTAGGACTCACTCAGACTGAGATCGAGCCGTGAATCTGAGTCTGTGTGAGTTCGGGTGAGTAATATTTGGGTGAGTTTTAGTTCGAGTGAGTCCGGTTGAAGAAAATTTTCGTGAGTGTGAGTCCGAGTGAGTCTGGCTAAAAAAATTTTGGTGAGTCTGAGTTCGAGTGAACCGTAAGCGCAAAATATAATTCATGAGTGAGTCTGAGTGAGCTCAACAATTTTTGCCGACCTCTGGGGGGTGGCACTCTCAGTCGATCACATTTCCGATGCCTTAATTTTCGTAAGAATTGGTTTTACGGCCCACAGTGCTCCAGCCACATCTGCTAGGCACCCCCCCTCCCCCCGTCCCTAGTTTGCCAAGAATGCTGTCACAGGTATACGGCGATGCCTGTGGTGCTCGTCACGTCAACTCTGGCAAAGCTAAACCCCAGAGTGATTACTAACGGATTTAATCTTGGTCTACAACTGTAACATGTTTTTCATGTCATATACATATACGCTAGATTCAATATCCTGCAGAGCTTAGGCCTCCTTTCTAGGCCGCTCAGGTCAATGTATGGCAGCTACATTTTATAGCCTTCAGTGAAAGGCTTTTGACATTGAAGGAGTTCGAAAGACTCTTCACAATCTAAAGAATTCAAAAGCAGACGTAAATTTCTGACAAAAATAATTTTATGATTTGCTTTCTAGCACCGCACCAACACTCAGAGAAGAAACAATATTTCTGCGCACCATAAAGACCCCTTAATTTCTTTCAGAGCTTCATTCGAAACTGCTGCTTTTCTGTGAAATGCATCGCAATTTCTTTGGAGCTGAACTTGAGTGGCTCACTAATGATCTCTTCGGGGTTTAGCGGTTTTGTTCCAGCCGGAGCCGGACAGTGAGTACTAGGCGTTTGAGCCACTCCCCACGTCGTTCCTTTACTTCAGCTTAATTAAGCCTCCCGGTTCCAGTTCATTGCATAATTCAGCAGAAAAAGGTGAATGGCAGCTAAAGAAGTTTGGAGAGAAATGATCCGAAATGGGGTGACTTCCTTTTCTGGCCAAAAAGAGAAAGTGGGCGCGAAAAGAGCAGCCAGACAGGATTAACTGTGGTGCGACGAGCAAAGAGCTGTCGAGTGCCGTACCCGAGCAGAGAGGCTCACGAAGGGACCATCATGCATATTTTAGGCTCCAACTAAAGCCTGAACAGTTGCGCTTGCAGCATTCGGAATCCGCAAAAAAGGGCTGTACAGGCAGATTGCTAATGAGGAAACGTACACCTAATGGTCATTGGTTCCGGCTAAAAGAGGACAAAAAAAAAGCGCGACAATAAACAATGTCGAGTGACAGAGTAGATTAAGAATTACTTTGGGCATTTGGCGCTCGCAAAAGCCAGAACAACGATTTCTCAAATTAAATGCGTATATGGGAGACATTACTTGATGTGTGATGCCCGCTACTGCCTCTCTCTTTTTCTTTCTAAAATAAACAGCATAGAGCAACGATACTTCGGTTTCAGACAAACAAACGAGCCAAAAAGGAAAATTTTTGCTAAAACATACACAGCGCTCATTAAAAATGACGTGCTTTTGGACGAGATATCGATTGAACGATTCACTGAAAGCACGCAGCCATTCGTTTCACAAATCCAACCAAACAACTCAGCACAAGTTTACCCCTGAAATTTCGTTCTTCACTGCATGTATTTGCATAGACACCAACGAATACGCATTCGTCACTTCATGTAATAAGCAACATGTCTGGCGACTCTACATCGCTAAAGAGATCAGTATCTTTTATACATCGCCTGTAGAAGCTGTATTGGTAAGTTTGTTGAATAGACAGAAAGACGAAGAAGTTGGGTCATCAGATGACGACACTTCGTACTTGAAGAGAACGCTTATTCGTTGAGTCGAGCTCATTTTTCGCGCGCAGGTTCGAGCTTTCCGATGTCACCACGGCGATGCTCAATCTTGTATTACTGTGCACTTATGGCATCCTTCAGTCGCGCATCTCCAGTTGTTAGCTGTCTTAGCAATCTGCTTAACTTTTTTCTCAAAGATGAAACTATGTTAAATGCAAAGGAGATACAAGATTTATGAACGTTAACTTTCGTATTATGTGAGAACGTTTCATACAACTCGGTACATGATCTACAGCTGTTTAACGGTTGAAATGTGCTTTGCGTGGCTAGAAAACAATATTCAAATAAAAAAAATCTTACATTTTCCCCTCTTCGCGTATAGCTTGTTTCAGGGTGTTCACGAAAAAAAAAATCACAGCATATCCACGGAGTGAATGATGATGAGCGGGCGAAGCTCCGGAGGTTCATCGGTAAACCGTGAATTTTCGTCCAGTACATCATCAAAGAAGTGACAAACACTGTGTGTACATATACAAGACATTTTATTTATTCGTAAATGGTAGCTAGACGTGGCTTCCGGTCCCCCCTTCATTATAACGGCTTCATGGTCGGTGAAGTGGAGGGATAGGGGTTCTTATATGGCTCCGTAGAGGATTCCTAGAGGGGGAGGGGAGGGGTGTAGGACGCGGGCGCCGCTCCGTACAGTAGAGGATTGCTAGAGGAGAGAAAGGGGGTGAGCGTTGGAGAGGAGAGAGAGGGGGGAGGGGACGCGCATGCGCTGTGGGGTTGTGGGACGCGGGAAGGAAGGGATGGACTAAGCCCCCGCAAGCACATCCAAGCAAGATCAAGGAATGGAGTCAACCTGGGCGACAGACACCAGCTGCCTAGCCATTGCTAAGCTGCCCCTCTATGCTCTCGGCCATGACTCTAGTGACTGTAGTGGTGGTTGACGGCCTTATCTTATTGAACTACAGTGTTCTGCTTGACATAAATGGCCACACCGCCCGCGGGACGCTCTGCTTCCTCGGTGCACACGATGGGAACTAGAGGTGGCTTCGACGACGACGACGCGGGACTAGCATATGCCCTAAGGAGCTTCGCCCCTAAAAAAAAAAAAAGTCACAGTTTCGCCACTAGGGCGAAGCAATGAATGCGATAGCTAGAAATTAGTTTGTCACACGAAGAACGACAAGCATCTCGATACTTGCAACGCGCCGCCGCATCACAAAGAAGGGCGCTCGAAATGGACGCATAGGTATACACAGGACAAGCGTGAACTAACTGTCGCAGTTGTTACGTGTTTGCATTTGAGCAACGCACTGCGAGTGTCCACAATGCAGAAGCCGACGCTGTTGTTGTTGCTGTTGCCTCTGACATGGCTCATACCCACTCAGGGAGATTGGCCAAGGATTGATTATATGATTATATTACTTTTCGACGCTGTTTGATACTTCTTTTTCTTTTAAACTGCGGCACGTGGAATGGCCCCTCTGCCTGTCCTGCCACGCGGTGGCGTCTGACGCCAAGTGTGCCCGGTGTTCTTTTTTTTCCTTCTTCATCATGAGTAGTACAGAAGGAAGCCACTTTTTCGTGCGCATCTCAAGGGCAGTTTTCAATTTGAAAGAAACTGTAAAAGCGTGGCGTGATAGAAAACACGCTCAAGCTGTTCCGAGATCTGCGTACCGCGAGCGTCAAATGGTGCATCTGAATAGCTCGCCGTTATATCGCTGGCACGAGCATGGCGTGTGGCTGTGTTGGCTAGCGTAGCAGGCTGCGGAGCGAGGGGTCGCTGGTTCGAATCCCCGGTCAGGTGGTTTTTATTTTTTTTCTGCTGATTTATTTTTCTTTATGCCTTCTTTATATATACACATACATATACATATCCGAGACATGACGGCGTCGACAGACGGCGACGGCGAAAATCAGCCGAGAGTGTCCATATAATTGCTATCGCAATAAAAGCGCAGCTTTCACTGGAGGTGCAATGCAAGAGAGACAGCGCCGCTGGTGGGCACCTATAGGTAGCCCTGGCTGTTGCTGTTTTGCTATTTTTGTGAACTTTCACTTTCTTTCTTACTTATCCCCTTTTCTCTCATATCTTTGTTTGTTGTGTATGACTTTTTTGTCCATGTCTAATTCTATTTCTTTCTCTTTCAGCCTTTCGTTCTCTCTCTATTACCCTCTTTATCTTTATTTTATGGTCTGCTTTACTCTCTCCCCCCTCTTTTTCCTCCGCTTCACCCTCCCATCTGTCCTCCTCACCCTGACTTCTCTTTCCCACCCCCCATGCTATACTACGCTATAAAAGGCTATGCTATGCTCAGCCAGCGTGCCTGCATAGCCGAGTGGTTAATACACCCGCCTTAGGATAGTGGGTACGCGGGTTCAGTGGCGTAGCCAGGGAGTGGCACACCGGGCACGTGCCCCCCCCCCCCCCCCCCGAAATTTTTTTTCGCCATGGCATGCAGAGCGAAAAAAATGACCATTTGAGGGCGGTGCACCCCCCGAAATCAAGGAGGTGCCCCCCCCCCCGAAAAAAAAATTTCTGGCTACGCCCCTGCGCGGGTTTGAATCTCGCCTCCCGAAGAAATCCCCCCCCCCCCCCCAGAATTCCTCTAATGCTCTATCTTTATTTCTCTTTCCTTCAATTTTTCTTTCTCTCTATGTACTGGTTGTCTCGCCCATCAGAGTTATTGCATTCCGTGCTGGAGAAATCGGCACGCGTCTTCTGGGAGCGAAGCAAGAGATGAAGAAGTGGACGAAGAGAGCGCGCGCCTGTTTAGCAGCGGCACGTGTCGTCACACTGGCTGGGCTAGTGCGCAAATGTTCTGAAAGTGACGTCATCGCTCGGCAAGGTTTTTCCAGCCCCCGGATTACACCTTACGCCCGGCTTAAAGAGCTCCGTCATTAAAAAAATTGCGCAGCTTGCATTGAGTCGCCAAGGCCGGAGCAGAGCAACCTGGTCGGCACACGACTGGTCCTGGTTTGGCTTGACACACGTACATTCACACGCCGATGCACGGAGTGTTCACGGGTCACATTGTAATCACGACGAATATTGGCGGGGTATCGATCGGGTTCATTGGGAATCGCTTAGCAATCACAACACCAAACAGCTTAATTTTATCTCTATTTCTCGCTTCCTCTATCTTTCTGCTCTTTCCCCTCTTTCTTTCTTTCTTTCTTTCTTTCTTTCTTTCTTTCTTTCTTTCTTTCTTTCTTTCTTTCTTTCTTTCTTTCTTTCTTTCTTTCTTTCTTTCTATCGCTTTCTGCTCTCTCCCTTCTTTCTTTCTACCTCTTCTCTCTCTCCCTATTTCCTTCTTTCTCTTTATGTCTTCATCTCTGTTCTTGCTGTCGTTTTTTGTGTTTCATTTTATCTCTTTCTCTCTCTGTCTATTATTTTCTCTCTGTTTCTGTCTTTTTTCTCTTTATTCCCTTTCTTTGTCTTCATGTGTCACTTTCACTTTATTCTTTCTCACTCTCTGTGCTCATTCCCTCGCCTATCGGAGTGTTAACCCAGCAGCGTTGAAGAGTTCGTTTCGCAGGAATTGCGCTTTTGGCACTGGTGTCGGCGTCGGCGTCGTTGGTTGTGAGCGAAAAATCGGCGTTTTGCTGGCGCGAAAATTGGGCAGAAGCAAGTTAAAAAATTATCACAAACTTCTGTTCGAGTGGGAATTGAACGCAGGCCTTCTGCATAGCAAGCAGGTGTTCTACCCCAGAGTTACGCTATTGCTTGGAACTGTTTCAGAAAAAAGCCGGCAGATCCCACGCACTGTGGGAATCGGTGTAATGTGAAGCAGCCAGCGAGGGGCAAATCGTGCTGGACATAATATGCATGCCATGATTTACATGTTAGGACCTCTCATTTATGTTCGTCATGCAGTCACGTAGCGCAATACCAATTTTGGTGTATATCAAGCTAGCGAACTGGACGCAAGCGCACCATGAGCGTGGCCTGTAAAGGGCAATGTAGATTACATGCATGCCAAGATTTTCATGCTATCACCTGCCACTCATGTTCGTTATACAGTAACGTCCCGCAATACCAATTTTGGTGTATATCAAGCTAGCGAAGCCGCGAGTGCGCCATGAGCGTGGCATGCAAGTCATGTTGCACATGACATGTCATGATTTCCATATTACAACTTCTCATTTATGCTCATTATACAGTCACGTCATGCAATGCAAAATTTGGTGTATATCACGCTAGCGAAACGGCCGCGAGCGGGTCATTAGCGTGGCATGCAAGTCATGTTTCACATGACATGTCATGATTTCCGTATGACCACTTGGCATTTATGTTGGTCATACAGTCATGTCACGCAATACCAAATTTGGTGTACATCAAGCTGGCGAAACGGCCGTCAGCGTGCCATGAGCGTAGCATGCAAGTCATGTTGCACATGACATATCATGATTTCCGTATGACCACTTGGCATTTAGATTCGTCATGCAGTCACGTCACGCAATACCAAATTTGGTGTACACCAAGCTAACGAAACGGCCGCGAGAGTGTCATGAGCGTGGCATGCAAGTCATGTTGCACATGACATATCATGATTTCCATATTACCACTTGGCATTTATGTTCGTCATACAGTCACATCACACAATACCAAATTTGGTGTATATCAAGCTAGCGAAACGGCCGCGAGCGTGTCATGAGCGTAGCATGCAAGTCATGTTGCACATGACATGTCATGATTTCCATATTACCACTTGTCATTTATGTTCGTCATACAGTCACGTCACTCAATCCCAAATTTGGTGTATATCAAGCTAACGAAACGGCCGGGAGCGCGCCATGAGCGTGGCATGCAAGTCATGTCGCACATGACAAGTCATGATTTCTGTATGACCACTTGGCATTTATGTTCGTCATACAGTCACGTCACGCAATACCAAATTTGGTGCATATCAAGTTAGCGAAACGGCCGTCAGCGCACCATGAGCGTGGCATGTAAATCATGTTGTACATGACATGCATATCATGATTTTCATATTACCACCTGTCATTTATGTTGGTCATGCACAAATGTTTCATCGTACCAATTTTTGAGCATATCAAATTAAGAAAACGGCCTTAGGAGCACTACGGCCATGGCGTGTAAATCATACTTTTCATGACCATTTAGTCATGATTTTCATGATATAACCAGTCATTCATGTTCGTCTTACAGTCATGTTACGCCGTACCAATTTTGGTATAAATCCCATTAACGATATGGCCAGGAGAGCACAAAGTCGTAGGTGGCTAGATAGATAGATAGATAGATAGATAGATAGATAGATAGATAGATAGATAGATAGATAGATAGATAGATAGATAGATAGATAGATAGATAGATAGATAGATAGATAGATAGATAGATAGATAGATAGATAGATAGATACGCTCAAACTCGCCGAAGTTCGCTAAGAAATGCGTCGCATTTAAAAAAAAACGCTATACGAATGTCATGTAATGAGAAGAGCCTTCTTAACTGAATGTTGCGCGGCAGAAGCATAGAATTGCGGCAGGCATCAGGACATATTAATTGCACAACGAGTGAGGGGTTTGAAGGCTCACCCATTACAAAGCGCTCAGACATATTTGACCATCAGCAGCAGCAAAAGCAACAACAAAGTGTGCAGCTACGTACGTTCGCGTGTTGCATTTTCGGGCGCATAGTGGGTACTTGGCTGATTAGCAAAAGGAAGAATTATGGCGTAGCGGGCACCTCGCAACTGTACTTGCAGTAAGCATTCAAGTTAGTATGTTTTAAACGGCCAATGTTACTGGCACAGACTTTCCTTTCCTTGCGGCATGGTTAAGATGTTCACCGAGAAACGAAGCAGGGCTACCGATTCAGAAGGTGATGCGAACGGGGCCTGATTACGTTATTGCGTTCTGCTTTTGAGGTGAAGCTCAAGCATCCTCCAACTTTTGCATCCCACGCCGGACAAATTGGCGAAGTGGGAGAGCGCGCACTAGGCGAACTTGTCTGGAGAGCGAAGCAGAAAATGAACAACATGACGAAGAGAGCGATGATGATGGTTTCTTGTCTACATCACAAAACGGACAAACGGCGGGCATAACAGCTCTGCTGCAAGATGATTGCCAGTTTTATCCACAAATCATCCTTCTTAGAGTACATATCGGTAGAAAGATAATGCTATCGGCGATGGTTGTACTATTTCAGATGACAGCCACAAAGTGGCGGTAAGGGGGGAACGAGATTAGGAATGATAGCGTATAATTTAATCTAGAATGAGTGTTTCATTACGCAAATCGTATATCGTAAGTAAAATAGATTCACTTTCACAGCGACCAAAAAGAATACGCTCATAAACACTATGAGCAGTATGAGTATGAGAGTATGAGCAGCCACAATTCACTAATCGGCCCGCGGGCCTAATTGTGCCATAGTAAGGGCTTAACTGACACAATTTACAGTGGAAGCTTGAAAACACTCTGTTAGCATATATGCTAGCGCAAAGCATCAAAGATAAGCTTCGTTTTTCGTGTAGAAATCAAAGGAATGCATACTTTGTATAGCAGGATTTGCGACACCTCAAATCAAGAAATTGGAGTACGTTATTTGGTCGGTCCTGGAGATTCAAACACTGCATTAATTACTAGCATGGAATGGAGATCTATATAATGAATCTTGGGGTTTTACGCCCCATAACCGCCATATGATTATGAGAGACGCTTTAGTGGAGGGGGGACTTGGGAAGTTTCGACCATCTGGGGTTCTTCTTTAACGTGAACCTGAATCTAAGCACACGGGCCTCTAGCATTTTGCCTCATAGAAATGCGGCCGCCGTGGCCGGTATTCGGTCCCCCCGACCTTCGGGGTCAGCACTCGAGCACCATAATGACTAGACCACCGCGAGGTGGGGGGGGGGGTGGTTGTGGAGTCCTGGTGTGATATCTAAGAATGACAGTCTTCAAAAACTGAACAAGCAATGTGCGTTTCAAATCCATTCCACACTTATTAGAGAGCCAATCGGAACTTTCCTTTCTGCCTTAAATATAAGCATCGGGCGCGCATGACTGACAATACGGAAATGTTACCAATAGTTAGCGTCCCTAATGAACAAGTTCTGCACCCACTGATATGCGTATTCTTCCAGTTTCGCTTAATAACTCTCCAGAAAGGCGTAGTCCGCCTAAGGGACTCAGGGAGCTTGAAGACAAACATTGACAAAGAAGAGTCAGTGACAGCGCTCACAATATAAATACTGAGACTCTATAGAGTGTTCGCTCAGCTGCACTTCCCACAAAACAACACGACGACGGGGATGGCAAACTTCCACTATACCGCATCATTACCATGGTAGTAAAACATTCAGCGACGGACGCTGCGTATCAAGTATAGGAGGCAGCGATGGTGAGTCGTTTTCGATGTATACGTGGTGCATACGTTCAATAGGCCAAAGGAAATCGATTTGGCGCACTGTTCATCAAACCTCCTAGACAATACTTCCTAAATATTAATATTGCCGACATTACAATTTTGTGGCGTTGTGTATTGTTGTAAACACGAAGTACAAGAAAGGATGTCGGTTTCTGCAGCAGAAACCGACATGTTGTGGAGACATGGTAAAGGAACCGAGCTTATTATGGGGGTTTATGTATAGGCGGAAGGCAGCAGCGTTCGGGAGTCCTTCGATAGGTCGGTTTGCTACGCGGCGAAGCTTTCTCACATGCTCCCTGGCGCAGCGGCAGAAACTCGGAGCTGCGGCTTAAGTGGCCAGCAGGCACTTTTCGGGAAGCAACTGGTCAGGGCATCTTGTCTCCTAATGAGAATCGGCAGCGTAACGATGATGAAATGAAGCAGGAAAACGGCTACATGAACGACGTCCGGAAGACAGGTTTTCGGGAGCACTATGCTGTGCGAGCTGCTTCCTTTTCGTTTAGCGACATCCATTATTTCTATCATTTTAGCAGTGCGCGAACATTCGAAACTTTTGAATAACGAATCGTGATATTCTTCTGGGGCAGAATTCACAAATATTTACAAAGCTTCTAAATAGCAATTATTGCTCGCAATTTCTGGAATGTCTTTAGTAATAACATGTCTGGTGACCGGTTTGGTTGAATTATTTTGTTTAGGAATTAACGTTTCCAGCAAAAATTCTTTTTGTGAATAAGGCCCTGTTTCACTTGGTGAATGAATCGGAAAGTCACTATTGCAAGTCCAAATACTTTTCGAAAACATTTTGGTTACTTCATATCATCGACTGCACTTGATTAAACGTGACATTGAAGCCAAAATACGATATGTATCTTCTTATTCACAAATGTGCTTAACAGCGGACAGTTAGACCTTTCGGGCGAAACACACTCACACGCAGAAAATTGTTAGTTAGACACGGTGTTCGACAATGGGTATTGTTTGATAGATTCAGTACCCGTGTCCTCTGGTGAGATTATTTATAGAAACGTTTTAACCCAACGTACCTTCGACAATAGCGGTACCACGTGTCGCACCATTTGAACTATAGAAGTGTTTTATTTTTTGTTTTCTTGCACTGCCGTCGCCCACAGATTGCAAGCAGTTCTGATTTGATCGCGAAGGCATGCAGGTATATATTTCTAATCAGTCTATCTCTCTGAAATTCATATAGTAAGGCGTAACCCCGTGTGCTCTGAGGAGTTTTAATTTGCGAGCGAAGCTTTTAGTTCATTGTCCCTAATACTCCAGGAGTTCTCCTAATAAAACATCGTTTATACTTTACCGTTTAATGACAGAAACTGTTTGATGTTCTGAGCTCTATGTAGCGAAATTAATATGAATATAATAGCGAGAAGGCTCCTCAGTATTGAGAAACTACTAAAATATTCTCGATATCGGATGCTATTCGCTTTCTGAGCTTTTCGATTCGCATTTGATTAGGTTTTTAAAAGTGGTATTTGCACACTCCTGAATTATTTATTGTAATATTTTATGCAAGGGGTCGGGAAAGAATGAGACGGCTTCACTGGGATTATACAAGAAAAGAAAGGCTAGTGCCCGCTTAACGATTTTGGCAGTGGGTTGAAAATCACCAGATCGCAGGATGGGGACGAAATACAAAACCGTCCTTGTGCCGTGCGTAGGGTGCACTTTAAATAACCCTACGTGCTCAAAAAAATTAATCTTTAGCGTGCCCCAGAAATAAAGACCGAATTTAGAAACCTCTTCGCTCAGAAATACTGTTTGGTTGCCTGGCTGCCTTCCTTAGTTAATGCTCAGTCGCAGGATCAGTTCATGCGTTCTCTTATAAACAACAAACAAAGTTTCTTTTTTGTTTTTTCGAGAACGCGGGCCCAGATCAGGTTGTTGGCACACAAAACAGCAGCAGTTTTCGAACAAGGCTCATATTCACAACAATTATTTAGGCGCAAGGGTATTTTTCTGCTTACAATTGCTGCTGCAATCACGCAGTTATCACTCGACCACCATCATGAATGACAGACCCCTAAACGTGATCCTATTAGGAAGCTGTTTTACTTGTGTTTTGCGAATGCATGGGGCGTAGGACAATGGAGTTTCTTAAGTTTTATGACTATAGTTACTGAGTAACGTTTGATGAAGGAGGATAACGTGAAAAAAAAAAGTTATAGTTCCTTTTAAACACGTATATATCATTTGTACCGCCCCTCTTTTCCTTCGTTTCTTCCTTTTTTTTTCTTGCTTACTCAAATTCAATGCTGGGACTACGGCGTAATGAACACAATAGACGCAAAACTGTTGTCAGGGTCTAAGATGCGGCAAGTTTTGGTTTCTTCCATGTTCTCCCGCCCTGGTTTTAGACTAAATGAAACGAAAGCTTATTGTTATGACAGCGCTAAAAGTAATAACGTTCAATATCCTATGTGCCTTTCGTGAGTTACATTGATGTCGCTCTTGCAGAGTAGCCACCTTGCACGACAAAGTGTGATTGAGGGAGGATGGGGCATATCCAGTTCGCACTTCCTCGTATTTCTAACATCTGCCTGTTGCCCCTTTTTTATGCTTTGAGAAAATAAGACTACAAGATTTTGCTGTCATGATGAAGCATGTAAGGCGATCCTCAAGTCAGAGACTCTATTGTTTGCGATAAGTGTAGAAAACGTTTGTCAAATCCACCACCATTGCAAGAAGCAAACTGCGATTGCTCTCTAAAGAAAAGAAAAATATGCACAGAAGAGCAGCGCTGGCACTTTCAGTGCATTAGGTAGAGATTGCACGTACGGTATAAAACCCCAAGGAATATACAGCACTCGCAATCGCGATATATACCCCAATGAAAACAGGGTTGGGTAGACGTGGTGCCATCGAGTTCCGCAGCCGGAGGGTAACGTACTAACTACAGAGCGAAAACGTGCCGCGCTACCATGTTGTGTGTGTTTACCCCGGGTACCCACAATTACTCGAAAGCGTAAGTACAGCCACCATTGTGCGCGATTCGGTACGGCGACACGTCCGCGATATGTGGAGGTTGCGTGTTCCAAACCCGCTGGTGGTCTGCGGCTTTTTAGGCTGCTTTCTGAGCTTTCCTTTGTTCATGAAAGCCAACAAACGCACAAGAACGCATACTGAAGTTTTAAACACCTCTCACCGCCTTTATGTTTCATCGGTCGTTTGCCCCCCTTTCGTAGTATTGTTGACTCAGCCAAGCCCCCATTTCCGTGGTGACCCCTGTGATCCACGACAAAATCAAAATCATCCAGGCGTCCTCTCAGACATTTTACGCTGGCGCAGCTTCTAGAGCACCAGCAAAGGATAGCGATAAGCGTTTACAAAGAAAAAGAGCGCTTTCCACCACACATCCCCGACCCACGAACACGCAAAAAACAGGCATTCGCAAGAGCCAGATACAAATGGCACAAGAGAGCCAATAAACATGTCGTAAAGGCCAATAGCTGTATGTTTTTACGAGCGACTCTGAGGGCCAGCGCGCTTGATTTCGGCGTAAAACTGCGTTAACGGTGCATTGCCACCATTTCTGCACGGCCTTCTGAATTATACCCCATGCAGCGGCGCAGGGCAGAACTGGCGACGCTACAGAGGCATCCGCCCTGAAAGCAGGGCGCGCCTCGTAGGCACGCGGAGATTTGTTTGCGACTCATCTTTCCGTAGAGAGCAACGAGCCAGACGCACGGCGGGCGTGAACGCGTTTATCGCTTTATACTTGAACGAAGGGAATCGAATGCTTCGGAGCGTGTTAGATGCGAGTAGTACGGTGCCATCATATGGTGTCGGGGGCTCCGTAAGATTCCGTCGAATGATTTTTCATTCTCGTGCACTCCGACTTTCCGCAGTAGAGTGCCGCGAACGCTGTAATTTGAAGAAGCGAGATGGCTCTTTCCGAACCAGATAACCTAAACGGGCACGCCGGGGCTGCTGCAAAATTGTGATCATAATAATAATATGTGGGGTTTAACGTCCCAAAACCACCATATGATTATGAGAGACGCCGTAGTGGAGGGCTCCGGAAATTTCGACCATCTGGTGTTCTTTAACGTGCACTGACATCGCACAGTACACGGGCCTCTACCATTTCGCTGATCATAGTTAGGGTGCGTAAAGAGGACTCACATTGTTAGCCATGCAAGGACATGCACTATGGAAACTGCCTGCGACAGTTTATGGAGAAAGCCATAAAAAACAGCTCAAATTAACAGTTGCAATGTTGAGAACTATCAATAAAACAGCTATTGTGTATATATATATATATATATATATATATATATATATATATATATATATATATATATATATATATATATATATATATATATATATATATATATATATATATATATATATATAATAGAGAGAGAGAGAGAGAGAGAGAGATGAAATAGGTATACTCCTTGGCAGCTCATAATTCTTGCATTTTAGCTACGCGTTATATGCCTTATTTACGCAGTTACTACACGCCTGCTTCGTCGATGCCGAGTAAGGCCGGCACGCTCACTGTGAACTATTGCGCTGTCTGCAGGACTGGTCTGCTTTTCTCGGAAGAAAAGCGCATGCCCCTATACTGGACACGGAGTAATACGTACGTGCGGAAATCCCATGAGTTGCGCGGTGGGTGTTGCCTCATTTCGCCACCTAGAATATTTGCTAGCAAATGCTTTCAAGAAGATGAGCAGCCTTACTGCATTTAATCGACCGCTTCACAAAAGCTTTGCCTCGCGTGCGATATTGAGGTATGTGTGTTGGTTCCACTGATTCGGGCTATTTATTAACTAGGGCACAATTTACCGTGTGCACCGCTCTCTTGGAGATGACCAGCTGTTTGAGACGTTTGGTGCTTGTGTCAATATGCCAGTTTCTCGTGTACTTTCCTTGCGGCAACTCGTTGTTTGAGATACTGCGCTATACCGCATTGTCCCGCGTATCGCCCTATATTCCCCAGCACTTATTTTCGGAACCTGCTACCTATGGAAACTGTGTGACACAGTATCGCGTTCACGAATGGCCCACGTTGAGCAAGTCTGTTTCATTAGACCATATATCATAACGGAGAACACATGACATAACCAAACGGATGCACAAGTGTATATCAGAGAGTCGCTGATGACGTCACGATAGTGTTTCTCTCGCTTTTGCTTATCCAGCCAATATACGTAGACCACCAGACACGGCATGTGGGAAGCTCCCGTTCGACAGCCGGAGTAGAAATCGTGCTGTAAGGCGTCGCACCGCCGTCACCGCGTCGTACTGCATGTCGTCACGCACACGCTCCCGTCCAACAAACGTCTGTTCTTCCTGCATAAACACGTAGGTCTACCTGGTGACGCTTTGGCTAACGCGAAACGACGCTTTGTGCCCAGCTAAAAGCAAGATGCTTCGCATATGAGCCACTGAATCTGGGATCGGTTTACTTTCCCTCATCTAATAGACATGACGCGATCTAACGTTGCTCCTTTTGCGTTCTCCAGACCTCGTCTTTGGCCACACCGTCGACCGTTGACACTATAGCAGCAGGACAGTTAGAAGAGTTCAGAATATCCTCTTCGCTCTGGACTTCTTTTCTGTACTCTCATTGCTCGGCACCCCGATGAACTTGCTGATAAAAAGAAGAACTTGCGCAATTGCGAGAATCTGTGTCCTGACATGGTTGGTCAGTGGAAATGGCATTGTACTACTAATAAGAACGAGGTTGTGAGTTTCATTTCCGGCAGCAGCTGCCCCACTTTGATTGGGACGAAACGCAAGAAGCATGGTTACTTAGGAACAAGTGCACCTAAAAGAGCACCTCCACGCACCGTGACGCCGTCAAAATTGACCCCGTCCCTCATAGGCCCACGTCGGTTGGAGACGTTGAAACCCCTTGAGTCAAAGCAATACAGCAAAAAAAAAAAAAAAAAAAAAAAAAAAAAAAAAAAAAAAAAAAAAAACGACATCTCGTGTTTCGCCAGTTCTCTCAAACTAGGTCAGAGACACAACCAAAGCACAGTGGTCCCCGGTGTTTTTTATTACTGCTGTTTCTCCAAGCAAGTAAAAAGTAACCTATGAATCAAGTAATATGCGCGCCGCGCGTGACGATATTATTGGTCCGGTATTAGGCGCATGGGTTGCTCTGGTAGCATCACAGCCGGTGCAAACACTCGTTTACTGCCGTACAAATATTACGGCAACACGCAAAAACGCGAGCGAAGCTTCGATTTGCCACCGAACACAATTGTGAAGAAAGCAGCAGTGGCAGACGGTGGCACGGCACTGGAAAAATGACTACCGTACTTCCATTGTGAAAACAAAGGAACAAAGCAATGTTGAGTAAAAAGAAATCGAGAACATACAAGTTATAAGCACGCTATACACGAATCGGAAAGAATTTACGCATTATTTACGTCATTCTATTGCGTACGGAGTAAGCTCATGTTTTCGTAATTCCTGAGAAACACGAAACTTTAATCCAACGTATAGTGCTCATATTACCATTTGGTCTTCTCAAATACTTATCTTCCAGGCAAGCAAGAAATCAGACATTGAGGAGTAAAGGTGTAGGTTTACCAGCTGCTCTATTTACTTTATGTCAAGCAAAGCGCTTTTCCAATCCTTTCTGCGCTACCAGAGGATAAGAAATAGTGCGTACTGCAACAGACTAGACATAATATTAGACATAATGATTACAAGGGTGTATATTGAGCAATTTGCCTGCTACGTACATGTAATAAATTACGACGTAGGTGGCGCTGCACAAATTTTATATTTTCTTGCGCCTCGGTGTTATTCCAGTTGAAAATAGTCTAAAATAAACGGACGTTATTCTGGACAGTTCATTATTAAATGAGGGCTACTTTACTAAAGAAATTTCAAAGGTTTATAGTTAACTCGTTATTCGCCGTACAGAAAGTTGTAGAAGTTGTATATCTACGGGCTTTGGTTTCTCCTGCAGTATAAAATATCCCAGGGTCCTAGTTCTAAGAACCATTGGTCTGTATAGTCAGCTAACAGTGTACGTACACGTAAGTATGCTAAATAAAATATCAAAAGGGTAACAGGATGAATTAAATACAGGTAAGTTAATCAGGAATAGAAGAGCCTGGTTTGGCACCCTGTCCGGAGGAAACATACGTTTCTTGCAAAGTATGTTTGTAAATTGTAACCTTGTGAAATGCGTGCTGAATGTAAACATCATCTCTATTCGCGCTTTTTACATTATTGTCAATTACAATTCGCCGAACTTTTTCTCCCCCACTCCCCGAATGGCCGTGCGGCCCCCCCCACCGTGTAGGCTTCATGCAACCTGGCCCTCCGCCTCAAAAGGTTGCCGACCCCTGCTCTAGAATAATCGGTACGGTGGCTTGCGAGATTATCTCCGGCCCAGCGCCTTACAACAGCGCGCAGCCAGAGCTAATCACCGAGGTCACGCGTATAATCATCATGGTCGGCCTCTACTTTCTAGCGCGTTGCTCGGCCGGTGCGCTCCCTCTTCGTCCTCTTCTTTATTGTCTGCTCGCTCCCCCAGCCCGTGAACCCGGCTGATTAGCTGATTAGCGAGGCGTTATACCTAGCTAATTAAGTCAGGACATGCTGTGAACAATCTAATTAAGTCAAGTCATGCTGAGACCGAGCTAATTAAGCTACACCTAATAAGACCATGCTAATGAAGCCGTGTCAAGCTAAGACAAGGCTAATTAAGGTAATGCTAATTAAGAACACGCTAATTAGGAGCGCACCAATTGCAACCAAAAATAGGAACTTGCTCATTAAGATCATGCTAATTAGCATGCTGATTAGGATTATGCCAAATATCGCCACACTAATTAATCGTGAGTTAATTAATGTGTTAATTATTGCAACCCCAATTAAGGCAGGTACGTTCAATATCATGTTAATTAAGCCATCGCTAATTCGCACCTAGCTAATTAATGCCATCAAAAAATTGACACCAGTCCGCCACGGTGTAACAGTGGCTGCGGTGCTCGGCTGCTCACCCGAAGGTCGCGGGTGCGATCACGGCCGCGGCGGCCGCATTTCGATGGAGGTGAAATGCTAGTGGCCCGTGTACTGTGCGATGTCAGTGCACGTTAAAGGGGCCCTCCAACACTTTTCAAGACCTCATTGTTTTACATATTTTATTAGCGGGTTGTGTTGACTGAAGGCTGAAGAAATTAGTGCAGCCAAAACGGCAGTGATAGGGGCACGCATTCCGAAGTTATTCAGCCTAGAAAATTCAAAATACAATAAAATGGACGCCTGCCCTCAACTCGATTTTTGGCGGGGTCACCTGACCACGTTTCCCTCGCCCTGTGACGTCGGCTGACTCGCCAATGAAATGAACTGAAAGCTCTTACGTACCGGAAGCTTGAATGCCATATTGCGCGTTAATTCCAACGTGTCGAGACGCCGTTGCGAAGGTAACAAAAAAATGTGGTGCTTGAAGAGTGAACCGCACGTGCGAAACAAGGCAGCTCGCGAACGCCTCTATAATTTTTTGTAGTTTTAGTGATCTATCTTGTTGCGACGGCGTCTCTGTCAACGCTCTTACATTCATTTTCTTCAAACAACGGCGCCTTGAGCGTTCCCGGTGCGTTCCCTGCAGTACCGTGGCGTTCTGCGCATTCTTTCGCGGCGCTGCTGTTTTCAAGTTGAAAAGTTCGGAGAGCTTTAGTCTATTCCGCGTTCACTGAAAAAGTACGCTAAAGAAAAAAGAAATGATATAATATTCTTTATTTTGATTCAACGCCGCAATTACATCTAACATTACATTTATTCAATCACAGGCCTGCGCCATCTATCGTCATTTCCGCCCGCAATAGTTCTGGCGAGCGCCACTACGTGTTGATGCGGTCAGCACCGATGTTTTGAAGCGTTAGAGGGCCCCTTTAAGGAACACTAAATGGTCGAAATTTCCAGAGCCCTCTACTACGGCGTCTCTCATAACCATATCGTGGTTTTGGGACGTAAAATCTCAGATATTATTATTATTATTATTATTATTATTATTATTATTATTATTATTATTATTATTATTATTATTATTATTATTATTATTAAAATTGATACCAAGCTGACGCGGTCTTCACTCCGAAACAGACCGATGAGACTGAGCCGACGTTGAACCATGTAAGAAACTGCAATAAGCTAGGTGATCACAAGCTCCTCTGATGGCTCCAGTTTTGCACAAATAGTGCAAGCTGACCAAGCTATTATATGTATATGTAAAGAAGCTGCTGCTTAGCGTCCACCGCATGAAACGCTTGACAGTCACACCGGCCTAGGGCAGTCACAAGTGGAACTGAGGCCTTCTCAGAATCAGCAAGTTTGTACCCGAGCTCACGTGTCAATCAGTTTCATTGACAGACGCCCACGGCGAATATCGGGTCCGCCCACCGCGTATGCTCTTGCCGAGGAATAGTGCTCACGCCGCAATGCCAGCAAGAGAGAGAGAGAGAAACAAACAGATGAAAGGCAGGGAGGTTAACCAGACGAGCGTCCGGTTTGCTACGCTGCACCGGGGATAAGGGAATGGGGATTAAAAAGAGAAAAATTGGGGGGACCCTTAATCTTCGCCTTTAAGAGTTGAACGAGATAGCGATATCCTGTCCCTTCAATCACTTAGTGCATACTATGTAATGGGTAGCATGCTTTAAACCAAGAGCAATTATGCGCGGAAAATGTGGGAAATGTTTTCGAACTTGCTATGCACCCACTACGTGGTGTTAAGGGAATACGCGCAGTAAGGTGCCGTTTGTAATGAGTGGCTCGCTTTAAACTATGAAATCATTATGATAGTCACATATTCTGACGCTCGATGGCAATATACGCTTGTACCACGCAATATTCCTGGGATATTACATGTTATATTGCGACGCCTATATAAAGGACGCTTGCGTTTGCGAAACATGAAAGTTATTTTCACTGCATTTCCGAGCAGAGGAAGTTATTTTCACAGTATTTCCAAGCAGAGGCATGGCTGTGTGGTAGAACACCTGCTTGCCACGCAGACGACCCGGGTTCGATCCTCACTCGGACCCGAAAATTTTTATTATTTATTTTATTTGCATCTTTCTCGATTTTCCGGTCACGGACAAGATGATGATTTTTCGCTCACAACCAACGACGCCGACGCCGGAATTTCTGCGAAACGAGCTCTTTAACGCTATCGCGTTAAAAGAGAAGAGAGTAGGAGAGCACTGCACGCACAGAGGAATACAGTTAGTCACTGAGGCCGGAGCGTCTCTGACCTACATGACTTCAGCGTTCTGACATGAGACTGGGAAATCGCTGCCTTTGAGAGGGCCATGGGCGAGCCGTGGTGATTACTGAAGCGCTGAAAACACTGGATTAAGAACCTCCAGCAGTTGCAGGGCAATTCGGGCTGTCGGAGTATTTAGCTTTTTCAAAAGCATAAATATGGTGTCCAGAAGAGATCGACGCATCGTGGGAATTTCCTGGTCGTTTTCAGGCGAGTCGTGGGGAACCAGCGCTGTTGTTGACTCGGTCAATGTCTGTTGCGACCATTCCAGTCGCTGTGGATTGTGCTGTGGCTTTGGCTGTGTCTGTGGTTCGGGCTGTGGCTCTGGCTGTAGCTTTGGTAATGCCGGCCATACTTCAGAGTCCATATGCTCTGGGGCGGCCTTGTCGTGAGAAATCAACTCGGACGTGTCTGGTCTAGGAAGCAGAGGAGGAGGTGTCACCTGTGAACTACGCTTCACAGAGTCCCTTGAACCGCTACGGCGTCGGGAGCGCCGCATTCTGACGATAGCAAGAGCTTCCCGACGAGTCGAACGGTCTCGCGCTATCTTCTTAAGGATGTCCTTTTCCTTCTGTATCTTGGGGCCGTCATTTGACGAAGCGTTGTGGGGCCCGAGGCAATCGCGGCACTTGAGTACCGTGGCAGCACAGGAGCCTGCAGCGTGTGGTTCGGCGCAGCGCGAGCAAATTATCGTGTTCTGACACATGGCGCTCACGTGTCCTAACCTCATACATTTGTGGCATTGGAGTGGCCTTGGAATGAACGGTTCGTACAGGATTGCCGAAAGTGGCCTACCTTGACATGCGAGGGAAGAGGTTCACCCTTGAAAGTTAGATTAATACAGGGAGATGTGCCCATGCGAGACATACGTATTATACCGATGCCATCAACCGTTGTTTTCACAAGACTGGGCAAATCTGTGCTGGAAACAGAGATGTCCACATCGTAGATGACAAGAGTAGTAGTACCATTGCCCAGTGGGATGTACGAGCGCACTTTCATGCCATCAAGTTCCGTAATTTTACTCAATGTGCTCAGTGCAGTCTCATGTGCCAGCAAGCGGCATGATTCATCTATGAGCTGAATCGCACCGACTATGCACACACGCACAAGGAAGTAAAGGTTACTTCATCACGTGGCTACGATGTCTCACATTCAATTTCACCGCGCCCACGATGTACCACTCAGCCGTGTGGCCGCCATGAAGCAAGCGCCCCTGCTGGCATTTGCGTCGAGAATTATTACAATTTGCTTGTTTAGGGAGACATTGTTTCTACCAGTTTGTTACTGCAGAAAAATCTTCAGATGAGTATTGTAAGTAACAGTAATCTGTCCATCTGTTTATCTGTAATATTCGACCGAAGCGAAACTAGCTGCGCGAGAGTGCTGCGTGTGTGCCCTTGCTGCATTCGAGAGTGGAAGCTTCCATGCTTCAGGGGCAACGAAGGCACTTGTCCGAAAAAAGACAACAGCCCACGAACACGCCTGTGGGAGGCGCGATGTTCAGTTGGCAAAAACATAGCGCGACAATAATGCCGATGTCACTGCACTGTTGTAATGTTGACTGAGTGGCGGCGCTGGCGCATTCACGTGCGGTGTTCCTGTGAAAATCGCCGCTATTCCGCACATGCGTATGTGACGCCATGCACGTTTTGGTGGCCGTTTCTTTCGCGTGCTCTGCACTGTCTTTCTATCATGACCGCCCTAGTGCGAGCTCGGAGCAAACTCGTGTGTCCGAGAAGCTCGGGCCGTCCTGCATAGTACCCCTGATCTCTGAATTTTCTATGCAGGAATGACAACGAAATGATAACACGGAATATCACAGGAATGACAATAACGTCTGTCAAAACAGCGCATTTAGCAGTGAAGATGGGTGGTGCATGTTTACCTCGTATAGAAATGTTAGCGCTACATGCACTAATGGTGTCAACGGTACTCACACTTCTCTCTCGACGTTTTTGTTGTCTCACTATCTTCCGCAGTGTCCGTGCTTGCAAGCCCACGCTCTTTTGTTATGAATACCTACCAACTAGCTCAACTTTCCGCTGTTCTTCTTTTTTGTCGCTAGGACTAGTTGAGTATATATTAGGTTGCAGCATACACAACAAAGGCAACAGCGTCGTTTAGCAGGTGTAAAACGTCATGGCAGGCAAGCATTATGTTCTGCGCAATGGCGTTGGCGTAAGCTTAAGAAAACCTCACTGTATAAGCGGGCAAGCCAGATGGTGCGAAGAAAGCCTAATGAGGTGTCTGATATGCGTTTTTCAAATGTTAAATGAAATTTACACCGGAATCGGATGGCAGTTGCACACGTAGGAATCAAAGATAGGTCTAAAAAGGTGTGGAGTGCTTGAGTTGGGATGTCCTAAGTGTACGCATGTTTGTCCCAAAAGCGTTTTCCCAGCCCAACGTGTTAGACCGCGGGGAAACCGACAGAAGTGCACCGTACAGTTGCAGCATCGATTTATCTGATGAACCAGATAGCTTCTCACCGACAAACGAGAGAAGATGAACAATTGCTGCTGGTATTCTTTCATATAGGTCAGAACGTCAGGATAGACCCCGGTCCATGATGATCCCCAGAAATCAGTGCGGTATTTTGTTTTGTATCGCTTTACCATTGATTCGAAAGGAGTACGAAGCCATTCGCTTGCGGGGTTACATGACCAGAGATCATTTTTCCAATGAAGGCTCTAGGGCTGCAAGTATACGTTTCATGGATACCTTCACACGGTCAATTGAACTCTTGTAATTTGTAAACGTGTGGCAACTGGAGCTTAAAGGGGCCCTGCAACACTTTTCAGCTTGGTCAGAAAACGCTGCCGATCGGTAGTCGAGGCTCCTGAGAACATGTGAACGAAACATTATAGCGCACACCGCTGCCTGGAATTTAGAATTCAAATTCTCAAAATAAGCTAGAAGTCGCTCACTCTTCTCTCGACAAATGATACCATAAACCCGAATGACTGCGCCATAAACCAAAAGTCCACGGCCATTGGCTGGTTTGAACTTCGTGAGCTGCATAGTTACTGCGGCGATGCCGCGGCGTGCCGGCACGCTCGCTCGCCATCACACTGAAACAGTAAGCCGCGCGTTTGAAGAAAAAAAAAGAAAAAGAAAAGAAAGCGCTCAAGTTCATGATGCACGCTGACGAACGGACGCAGCTTCTTGCGCTGTGTCGTCCCCCCCTTCCTCCCTTCTGTTTAGATTTCAGCGAACTCGCTGGTTCGCTGAAAACTCGCAACAAAAGCAAACCCATATCAAAGACATTCTCGGAGAGGAAGGAAAATAGTACGGGAGAAGTGAAGCAGTAACTGTCTCTGAAAAAAAAAAAAAAATCTCATATGGCCGCTCGCTGAATGCTATAGAGGGAGAAAGGCACCTTGTTCGTCTTGCTTCTGTTAATCATCGCATCCGTTGTTTGAGCGATTCATTTTCAGAAAGGCAAGCTGCCGTTATCCATATTGAATTTCATTTGTTGCCGTAATAAGGACGCCGCGTGTAGTGCGCACTCCCGGGGAGCAACGTGGCGATCGAGACAAGTAATGATCCACCAGTCGATCTCCCATTAAATGCGCGCGCGCCCGTGTGTGTGTGTGTGTGTGTGTGTGTGTGTGATCCACCAGTCGATGTGTGTGTGTGTGTGTGTGTGTGTGTGTGTGTGTGTGTGTGCGTGCGTGCGTGCGTGCGTGCGTGCGTGTGTGTGTGTGTGTGTGTGTGTGTGTGTGTGTGTGTGTGTGTGTGTGTGTGTGTGTGTGTGTGTGTGTGTGTGTGTGTGTGTGTGTGTGTGTGTGTGTGTGCGTGCGTGCGTGCGTGCATGCGTGCGTGTGGCCTACCCGAAAACCCGGGCCCGGCCGGGCCGGGTAAGGTAGTTTTCACTACCTTACCTCAGGCCCGGGCCGGGCTCGGGCCTGAGGCTTCGGGCTTAAGGTCGGGCCTGGTTTTTAGGTGGCAGGCTCGGGTCGGGTCTAGCTTGGACGTTGCTCAGTTCTTAAGATTGTTCCACATACGTTGTGTATGCATATATGTTCTACGTCCTTGATTTCGAAAAAAAAAACACGCTTTTTTATGTGGGGGCAAGCTTTTTGTAGAAGTTTTATGAGGGACAAGTACTGAACTTGTTTTGTTGCTTGCATATGAGGCTACTTGATAAACTAGGCACTGATATAGTTAACATTCCCCTATTGTGTGCGTTATTAATTGAATTCGCTGTTATTTTACATCCAGAATGTTGTTTTGTAATCGCAGCAATAAATGTAATATCATAAATTTATATCTATAACTTATCATCGGAAGAGCGATCTCGGAGTCTAAAGCGGGGCAATGGTCTTAAATGCGGTATGCCACGGTCTGGTGCACGGACGGACCTAGTCAAGCCTTTTTCAGGCTTTTTGTCCCTGCACCAAACATCTGACAGATGTTGAATAAATTTGCATTGAATTGAATTGAAAATTTCCGCAGCCCACTAAAACGAAAGGATCTGCGCTCTGCGCGGATTATGGTTACATAGAATCAATTTGAAAACACATTATTTTTCCGTGACTCTGTCCCGGCTCCCAGTGGTTATGTGAAGCGACATGGACGCGCAAAGCCTACTTTATGTGCCCACATTGCTAACGCCTCAGCTTTCGTCGTGTTCCACTACATAGTGAGAGAGGGCTGCATGGCACTGCCGCAGCAGCGTTGGAATGTGCAGGACTAGCGTAGGTACATTAAAAAAGTGTTTGGGGAAAGCATTAACGGGATAGCGTCAAGGAGCTCGTTTCTCAGAAATTCCGGTGTCGGCGTCGGCATCGTTGGTTGTGAGCGAACAATAAGCGTTGTCCGCGAGCGGAAAATTGAAAAAGACGCAACCAAATAAATAATTATAAACATTGATTCGAGTGGGAATAGAAGTCACGCCGTCTGCGGAGCATGCAGGTGTTGTATCACGTTGCAGAAGGAGCTTGATGTGGGCGAGTTGGTGTAGCATACTGGAAGATATAACGATGCGCAAAAAAACACGAGGACAAGAAAGGAATACTTACAACAGACTAGCGCAAACTAACAACTGAAGTTTATTTGAGGAAACACTGATATTTATACATGTAAAAAACAATCGTCACCATCATCACGTGCTCAGGCTCTAACGCGACATAAGGTAATCTCTTTTTCTTGCAGTGCTACTGACGCGCAACTAATGCAAGTGTCTCCCGCTCGCGCAGTGTAAAACGCTTCGAGGATCTCCCTCTCTAATCTATCGCCGGATCGTGCCAAGAATCTTGTCTGATTAAGAATTGGACGGCAGTTGCAGCGCTTACAGTGCTCTGCCGTATGCCCGCCCACGTTGTTGTTTACAGTCAAGTGGTGCTCTCGCGCCCTCTCATTGTATCAGCGCCCCGTTTGACCTATATATATACTTTGTTGCATGTTAGGGGCACTTCATAGACGACATCCTTTTTGCATTGGGTGTACTGTACCGCGTGTTTCTTGGTTCAGGGATCCAGTCTCACTTTGTTTATCATCGGACAAATCTTGGACAATTTACACGGGGCACTGAAAACAAGATTCACATCATGTCTTTTGGCAACACTCTTCAGATTGGGCGATACTTTATGCCAATAGGGGATAACATGCACCCTCCTTTTATCGGCTAGTTTTTTACTACCCGCCTGCCTTTCCTTTTTGAGCTTTTTAAGAAGCTTCTCGCATACTCTGGAAACTAAAAAGGTATCGCACAATCTGAAGAGTGTTGCGCACAGCTTTTCGAGTGCCAAATACCCCACTCTATACCAGGTCCTGGAGAAGACGGACGAAAACCAGCACACTGCCGCCGAAGCGTCCAACTTTCTTTAGAAAATGAACTATCAATATTTATATCGTTTCATATCATATTTCGCCATACACCCTAAACTGTCCTAAAGGTAGACTGGTCGATCTTGCCTGGAGATTTTGCGCTGAACTCTCCCACGATTACTCAATGACAAGAAGTCGCCGACAGCCGATCTCACAGTCTCTTTCACTTAAAGGGTGTGGATGGCGAAAGGTAAGCACGAAATTGAATAAAGACGAAGTTAGTTTTGACAGTCATGCTGGTGTATTCGCTGTTGGTTGGCCAAACTTTATTAAATGGTCCTGAGAGACGCGACGCGCGCGCAGTGGGCTCCTCCCACGTTGTGACGGGCAGGCTAAGCCTGACCGCCGCATCGTGGGCTCTCTGGACGGTACAAAGCTATTGTCATAAAGAATTATTGCTTTAAAATACAGTGATATTACGCGTATAAGCTGTGACTGACCGAGGTTTAGGTTCTTGTCAGCGGCAATCCGTGCCATAGGTTACAACGCGATGTAACGCAGAAAAGTTATATATCAACTGATAAGAAAAAAACTTTGTGTGCAGCAGCAGGTACACAGAGAATAACGAAAGCAGGAGTGGATACCCATTCAGCATTGGCACGGATGACGACACGCAGCCGTTCGCGCCTGGCTTGACCGCTCTGCACGATAGATTTACTTAATTAAAGTGCCTTAGTGGAGGGGTGGGGGGTGGGGGTGGAAACTAATGACACTATTCTAAGGAAAAACGATACAACACTAAGTATAAGGTTTACCTTTGCTTTTGTTTACACTCCGCCAACATACTACTTTGCTGTGAGACAGTACGTAAATTTATGTCTGTGCAATGCTGTGCTAACACCGCTAAACTACCGCGGTACGATGACACGAATCATACACAAAAGTACTGCCCAGTAGAACGCGAAAATCAACTGAACGTGAATCGTAAGCCCATGCTCCATTAACTCATATGATCGTTTAAATCCAAACAAAACAAGGTAAAGGGAAGAGGGAGACTTGAAGTGGCGAGAACTCGTTCAAAAGGGAATGTCGATAGGGCCAACGTTCCGGCAAGTGGATTTATCTTCGTCAGGGAGAAATGGCTGCACGAGAAAGTGTACGTTGACAACTACAATTTGTCGACACGTTGGCTCTAGCGCCATTGCCTGTTCAATATTTTGCCTTCATGGCGGTTTAATAATTATATCCTGCAAGTCTTGCGCTCACCTTGCACTCACCAAGTCTTGCACTCACCTAGTTTTCTGTTGTGAGTCGCCTTTGTTTACTAAAATTAGGATACAGCTGACACCCTTTGAGGTAGGGTATAGTCAAGTAAATTATATCAACAGGGGGGAACAAGGTCAGCGAAGAGCGAGCCCGGTCAAATGTGCTGTTGACTTTAACGGACGCGAAATTGCACTAACACTATGAGCACAGCTGCCTTTGCCAGCGCTTTTCGTGTGAACACGAAAGAGTGGCTAATTGGATGAAGAAAACATGAGAAGCGCATTAGTGACAGCCTACCTTCGACAAGCCCGAATAATTTGATATGTTTAACTGTGGCTGTGTGTTCGCGTCTTTCTAAAGCTGACTTTCATTTCAATTGGATGAGATGCGCTGCGTTGAAATTGCGGCAAACGACCCTTATTTTCGATGCTGGTCATGTATATAGAAACACATCACTGAGCCGGTCAACGAAAAGTAGGAACCTCTGTTTTATTACGATATATACTTATCTGTGTGCCGTTATATGGTTTATCGAAGAAATATTGAACAGCAAGTACGTTTGGAACACGACCTGCTTTGGAACACGAACAGAGCAGGACATGCCTGCATTTATAACGAAGTTGTTACGCTAGAACAGTTTGTAAGGACCGAAAAGAGTTTCATTTAAATATTTTGTTTTTCCAGAACTTTGCCATTATTTCTGCCCGGATTTTGCTCGGTGCAGAAGTGGAGAAAATAAAATCCCGCTACCTTTCAATAAAAAAAGAAATCAATAAATAAATAAGTAAATAAATAAATAAATTCCAAGTCATGGTTTCAAAAAGACATTCAGAGAATCAAGGTGCGATCATTATGGGCACTGTTGCATATTTATTCAATATAAGCTCTATTACCATTTTCATTTTCCAGCTCAGTAGCTGTTTGTTGACTGCTGCGTGGCATAGTGGCTATTCCACGGCCAAATTTCGTTAAACCGAAGCTTTCTTCGTCTACCTTACCAGGTTTTGCTGTGGCTGTGGTCTGCTTCTGTGCTGGCCAGTATCACGGCGGAAATATTTCTTATTACGCATGTGCAAGTGTTATATGTTTGCCCCATGGGAATACCAGCGAAAGGGCTTAAACATTCCTATGATGTCGACCGACAAAGTAGCGCAAGTAGGCGCTACTCCGTTGTGAGTAACAGAAATAAGCTTTATTAGATAAATCGTGAACATATGTATAAGGTCACAAGTATCGTTAAAGCCCGCCGACCAGTTATTAAAATGATCTATTATATTTAATGATTTCTTTAATTTATCCAGTCAGCATGTGTAATTCGGTGCGTGCTCAGTCCGCGACAATCCTCCAAACTGATTTCGTCCCACTGTGCCGTGAGAAGAGAAACAGGGCAGCATGAAACTTGCGCGGTTGCGCCATTGTGATGAATGAATATCAACATTACTTGACATAGCACTTTGCATAGGAATAAAGTAAACAAAATTGTACGCGTCGCTTTAGTTATACGGGGTTTCGTTAACCACTCCACGTGCATTACACGTCCGTTGGGTCTGCGTATCTTTAATACGTGCACGAGACGCATTTTATCTGCATGAACCGCGGGATGGCAAAACCGGTGCGGTGGAGAGAGTGGGAGGATTCTCTCTTGCATCTCTTGGGTCATGTTCCACGGCAATTACTGCAAGAGCGTGCGCCAGCCTCGCTTACAGTTCCGGCTTACTTCTTCTAAAGTTCTTTTTATTTTTCCTTGCACGCACGCTGGGAATATTTATGAAAGGTCGTACAGGCATCCTGCTGAACGTGCTCGCTGTGCCACGTCTGACCGCTTTAATATTCCTTTTCTTTCGGTACATCCTTTCAGATGTGGTTTCTACTTTGAACGCGGACATGTGCAGTGATTATTGCGCTGACTGTGAAATATAGGTTCGCGCTATAATAGACCATTATTATGCACGTCAGAAAATAAAATGTGCAGTCAGGAAATACAGAGAGCGTACGATTATCTTATGAATGGTTTCGCAGATTTCTAGGTGGTAATATAGGCACATGACCGCCGTTCTTTTGATAACGTCCATGGAATGAGCTCAAAGAATGGGAATACGGGAACAGTATGGCGCAGTGCGGGAGCTGCAGACAGCCTTTACCAAGCACGCTGCGCGGATAACCATTCGCCATGTGTTTGACAACACGCAGCATCACGTGCAGACACGTCTTCGAGCTAAACGTTTCCAGTATAGCCTGCCGTGATCACTGCGCTGCTCTAAGTAAAGCTTGCAACAAAATTTTGACCGAACAGTCCCTCTTTGGACTCCCCTTATATAATCGCGCGGTTAGGGCACGCGATTCAAGCGCGTGTATTGCCATATTTTAGGCGAGATGAACGATTAACCGCATTTCAACACATGTAGCTAAAAAGAACATTTTCTTGATCTGGAAGAACCCTTTTAATCTTTCATTGTTACAAGCGCCGGCGCCTGCGGCATCGTTCAACTAATCACACTTTCATGAAGCATTCGAAATATAGTCTGGGAGAAGCAAATTTTCCTCTCATATTTCATGGCATTACCTTGAATGTTTTTCAAGACGCGCGTATCTAATAATGCTCACAGGAATAAATCATTAAACCACGATTGCGCCTAAAAAACGTCAGAACAGTTTGAAACTGTAGTTTTCAGTTTCATAATTAATTCATTGAGACATTGTTTACTTACAGAACTAAATTTGCAGATGTCCGTCATTTCCTAAGGTTTTCGTCTCTACGGTAGTGTACTCCTCTCCATGTTATTGTTAGTAAGTGTTAATGACAATTTCAGCCCTAGATCTATTCGGTCTTCGAATATTGTCACCATATGTGCAAAATCAAACCATTTCAAGGACGTTGTTTCAATTGTCCACCGCGGTGGTATAGCGGTTAGGGTGCTCGGCTGCTGACCCGAAGGTCGCGGGTTCGATCCCGGCCGCGGCGGTCGCATTTCGATGGAGGAGAAATGGTAGAGGCCCGTGTACTGTGCGATGTCAGTGCACGTTAAAGAACACCAGAGGGTCGAAATTTCCGGAGCCCTCCACTAGGGCGTCCCTCATAATCATATCGTGGTTTTGGGACGTTAAACCCCAGATATTATTATTACATTGTTTCAAGATTTTCCCGATGGTGTCCAGGGCCTGCAATCACAAAAATGTGTTGCGCTGTAATTATGCCAAAGCGAATACTTCGGCTAATCCCGGTGCTGGGCCTAACGTTATCATGGCTGGCAGACCAATGGCACAGAGCACTTACCAACGAAATTGTTAATTCGGCCCCAGAGTAGCCGGTAGAATTTAATTTAGTAAAAACTGTGCAGCTGCACGTCACGAAGAAGAAAAAACTTTTCACTTCACCCACAATATTAACGGTTTTCCGTATAAAAAGTCATTGGTTACAAATATTTGGGAGTTACCATAAGCCTTCTTCCCGTCAAAGCATGCCGATTGCAATCTGGCGTATCTGCAGCTCCCAAGCTTGGTTCTTCTATAACGCATGTTGAAACCTGCGCCCCCCCGAAATCAGCCTTCTGCATATTTCAAAATATTAGTTTTATCGAGATTAAAATGAGAGAGTGTTGCATGGGATCCGCTTTCATTAAACGCAAACTCATAATAGAAGTGGTGCAGAGGCGGGATGTTCTTTTTCTTTTCACTAATAGCAAGTGAAGGGCTGCGATGTGACCGCTAACGCGCTTTAATAGCAACACCACACTGGAGTACTGAAAGAAAACCACAAGATTGACATTATTTACAGCGAATAAAAAATATGCACGTTCTTCGATTCTTAACACGCAGATATATGTTGAGTCGTCCTTAAACAGCCGCCACCCGTTATCATCCACCTTCTCAATACTTCAGTCTCCTATTCGTCTTACACAAGCATTTTAAGTATTCTTTTCTTCCACGTACAAATTCTAAATGCTATATTGTCTTCTTATTTGATACTATCACCGCATTTGAGCTCGCTGTGTCAGCCCCCTCTATTAATGACACCGCCTTTATATTACGTTGCTATCACAACGTGTTCATGTAATTTGGCAGTACACGGGTATCGTTTATTTTTTATACGCATTCCCAATGAGAAGCTTATGCTGTTTGTGTTTGCTTCTACCAGTGCTGTATTCGATTCCAACATGTTCGGTCTGGAGCGCAGAATACCTGTAAAAGTAAATAAAGAAGTTTGTAAATGCAGGAACGCGAAAATTTTGGCCTACGTAGGAGTGAGATCAGAGCGAAAAATTTTCGCAGGTGTAAAATTCATTGAAACTAAGAAGCGATGGCGGCGCCTGATCTCAACAAGCGACATTTCGGCGATGCCACTCCAATTAACACGGTGGTCACGTTTTCGAGCTCTTGCCCATCCCTCGGGCACTTGATCGATCAAGGTGAAAGGCTCATGCATTTCTAGAGTACCTACAAAACTCAGGAACACAAATAAATGTAGTAGATTGCAAGGAAAAAAAAACATGGAAATGCACTGACATGCCATGCTTCTGCGTTTTGAAACATAGGGAGCGAAGAATTAACTAGTGTGCGGTATTGCGGTGGAGTATGCAATGCATTTGGAGTCTCTAACGTAAAACAACGACATTTTTTTTTTTTAGATGGGTGATACTAAGGCAGAGCACGCTTTCGAGATAAACAGTTTTCCTTTTACTCGCCCATGAAATGGAATATTAATGGTAGCCGATTCGGGGCACCCAATCTCATGTCTGCCACATTAATCTGCGTGAGTGCAGACTTTTTCGCCTTCGCAGTCTGTGAGTAGAAGTGATATTTTCATACGAACTTGCGATAGAATGTTCCCCTAAGCTGATGAGGTACTAGGAACAAAGTGCGGTGCAAGCACGGGAAATTTTCAAATATTATTAAACATTTTTTTGTTTCATTTTTTGTAGCCAGTAATATGAAAACAGCTAGAATATATTTACATTCCCCAAGCAGAACAAGTTCCGCCGCGTCGTCTATTGTGTTTTCAGTCTTTTCGTCCTGCATTCGCGGAATCACAGCCCCGTTGGAGTGGGAGCAAGCTTCATCTGTCTCAGGTCTACAATTTGCCTCGCTTCTGCCCCCCCCCCCCCCCTTCCCTCCACATAAAATAGAGGACAGAGCGAAATGGAAATCATAAATCTTTTCAGCCTCCTTATATAAAGCGTGGCATTCACTAAAAAAAAACAAAAACAAAAGGAGAACCGCACATGACAGCAATTTACTCTTGCGAATACGTACGGGCTTGAATGTTGGGGACTTTTCTTTTTATTGACTGCCGCTCACTAGGTGCGCGTGTGAGGAAAATAGTGAATAACTGTCATTACGCAAAATAATTCTGAAAAATTTCTCGATGACCTCTAACACGCGGGAGATCGAGTATCTTCGACAGGAGGAAAAAAAAGACGAATATATATGGTCCTCGACCTGGAAATATTTGGCAAAGAACGGTTTCCACAGAGAGAAGGAAAAACTCGATGAAATTAAAAGCAATAATTGCGTTGCTTTACATCGCAATTGCTGAATACAGCCGCGGCACGTGCACAGCGCAGCTCGAAATATGCCGTTATAAGTCAAGGGGGGAAAAAAAAGGGAGAAGGATATGGGCAGCATGTGGGCCTGGGGGGGGGGGGGGGGGGGATGCATATCCAACTTTTTGAAGAAAAATAAAACCATGTAAAATTAAGCTACGGAATGCTAAGGATGACTGTGTTTTGCTCCTTTTTGCCCCATTTTTTATATTCCCAGAATAAGAATGATTTATTGGAGAAGACGTTCAACAGGAAAACTCATATACTCTAGAATTCCTCCTTTCTAATATTATTTGATGGCGAAATCAGCAGATGGAACCCGCCATCAGAAAGGCCATAGAAGGGACGTCGGCGTCGGTGGCATTGGTTGCGATCGAAAATTCGGTGTTGTCCGAGAGCGAAAAAAGTTGGAGGACGCCTGAGCTTCGCCTTCAAGAGTGAAACGCGATAGCATAGGTGTGTGACCGGGCTAGTTGGTATTCCATGGCGACGTGAACAACGCGTGAGACACACAAGGACAAGAACACGAACATGGAAATCATTAAGTGAGGGACGAGGAGTAGCCGGAGCCATGTATAGGCACCAACCTCTCCTTAAACACATTTAATTAAAAAAAAACAAAAAAAAACATGGAAAATGAAAACAAGATAGCACTCGTGATCACAGCTCATTCATTTTCGCATGACGGCAAACTTGGAAAGGGAACCGAGAGACACAAATATAGCAATAAACCGCAAAAAAAAAAAAAAAAAAAAAACCGCGAAAAGTTGTCCTTGTGTGTCTCACGCGTTGTTCACGTCGCTATAGCATAGCCTGGCCCCCCTTTCCATCGTCATTCTCATCTGCCTGCCATGCCTCGCTTCTTGGTGGACACTTCAACCGCAAAGCGGGAAAAGAAAAATCTGTGCGCGTCACATTGGCCGTTTATAAGCTGCCTACTGCGAGTACAGTTGCAAAGTGCCCACCACGCCATATTTCATCATTTTGTGAATGAGCGAAGTGCCCACTACGCGTCTGCAAGGTAATACGCGCACCTACGCAGCGCACATTTTCTTGATTCTGTGGCGAATGATGAAGATCGCGTATGCCCGAGCGCTTGGTAATGAGTGGACCTTTTAATTACCCACCTGATGCGCAATTCACGTGGTGTGACGCCTGGTGCGATTCTACGCCTCTGCCACGCTGTACTACAATTTTTAACGCGACTCTTCGCACTACATGGCATTTTAAGGTTTCTTTTTTTATTTTTTATTTTTTTTGCAAAGAAGGTCAAAGCATACCGGCGTTGCTCTACGGGAAAACACCTGACTGCTACGCAGAACGCCTGGGTTCGATTCCAGCTCGAACCCGCGGTTTTCAACAGCGGAGCTGTTTAAGTTCAAGATTCGGCGCTGGATCATCCACAAGAAACTCGCGTTGCCTGGCAACTACTTGGCAAAGCAGAGCCTGGCTTTCGCCAAGTGCACCGTCTAGCAACGCGTTGGAGGAAGTAAAGGAGTGGCAGAGGAGAAGAAAAAGTGAAGAGGAGGAAGAAAGATAAATAAAAAAAAACAAAATAAAATTCGAAACCGGGTACCCACAGTCCGAAGGCGAGCGTCGTAACCACTCGGCAATCCAGGCACGCTAGCAGAACAAGCATTTACGAGAGCCATATGATTGCGTTGCTATGGGCAAGAGAACGGGAAAAAGATAGACACAAAAGAAAGATGGAAATAATGCAAGACAGAACGAAAGAGAAATAGAGGAGTGAAAGAGACAGAAAGAAATAGAGAGAGAGAGAGAGAGAAATAAAGAGAAATATTTAGAGAGAAAGAGATAGAAAGAAATCATTACAAAGCCATGTGTAGTACCATGTATGTATAGCAAGGGGGGTGGAAAAGGGAAGTGAGGGTGAGGAGAAGAGAATAGAGGAGGGGAAGTACACCAGCCCCGCTGCTCCCACAGTCTTCCCCCAGTAGTGCGTACCTGCCCCAATTTTTTATTATTTTGGGGGCTTGTAATTTAGTAATGAAATGAATTACTTGAAGACAGGACCGCAAAATCTCAAGACAAGCCCCACCCTCAAAAAGATAACCCTACTCCTATTTCTGGCAGGGACTATAGTTTTTCAAAAACACTGATAGATAACTCACCCCTGACAATTGCATTGTTGCTTTCGGCGATAACCTCCTTCAAGCGGTCTCGATGGATCAGAAGACGGAGAGCTTCAGGAGCGGCTTGCTTCGGTGGTCCTCCATTTCGCTCCCCCTGCCAGCCGCGTCGGACACCGTGCGTGACGGGGTTGTGGACCTTTTGTTTGACAGTGAGCTCGGTGGTTTTGAAGATGAATGAAGAGTGCTGATAAACTCGCATTCATTGTCTTCATGCTGTAGATTTTTAATGTGTTTTTTTTTCTGCACACAAAAAGCTAGCCCGCCGCATATTTTGACTGAATTTTCTCTTAATTTTAGGTGGACCATCTCTCAGTATCTTACGGTAATTTGAAAAGAAATGACTCACCACTTTCGCAATTAATTTTGACTAAAAAATAACATGTCCGCTTTGTTTATGGCCTAACAAAATTGATCAGAAAAGAAAGATATAATAACAAAGACAAGTTAACCTGAGTGCCAAACCTCAAGCGTGGCTTGAATGTCATCGAAGCATATCCAAAAATGACGAAACTCTTCACGATGTTCAACGCAGCCCTGCCCTCATCCGCACCAGCTGAGGGACTCTGCAGTATGGCGAAGGACACTGTCCTTTTTAACGAGGACACACTTCCACAGTCCCAGCTGCAGCAAAAATCTCGGACATTTCAATGCATACGTGCAGTGAGTAAGCATTAAACAATGCGTACGTGCAGTAAGTACATTCGTTATTGCTCGGATGATGAGCTTTTGTTAAAGCAATTTCACATTTTGCTGCTTTTTAAAAATAATAGTAATGTGATGTCATCCCGTTTGGTCAACTATGACTTTTAATGTAATTTGATTACATTCGAAAATTCTAGGAGAGTAATAAGTAAAGTAGCTTAATTACTCATTAGGAGTACTTTGCCATCTTTGGCACCCCACCATGTCAACTGCGTAATGAGAGGGTGGTTGAAAGCTGTCAACCCATTACAAAGGGCTGAGCTATAATTCATCGTCACCATCATCATAAGCCACAGTATGAACAAAGTGTGCAGCTACTTAGGCGCGCGAATCGCCTTGCAGACACACAGTGGTTACTTAGCACCTGTAAATGCAGTATAGGCGCCCTAGGAGACCTTACAACGGCCAATGTAACGAACACAGACGTTCCTTCACTCACGGCACGGTTAAGGTATCCACCGAGAAGCGAAGAGTGACATGCGAATAAGAAGGCGATGCAAACGGGGCCTGATAGCGCGATCGTGTAGCACTCTTCAAAGCATGAGCGTCCTCCAAGTTTTTCGTGCTGCAAATCCCAAATCATGTGCGAAAACTACGCATGACGCACTAGCTGCCGCTACCAATTGACCTTATTATCAGTCTTTGGCCGATATGGATATAAAGAGGCTACTGTACTGTCCCCAGAAAAACAGACTTCTTCTGGCTCTTGAAAGAGCAAATAAATGAGAAAATTAAGGATTCGCGTCTTCAAAATAAAATAATTTTCTAGCATGTTTTTCTAAAGAAACAGGACATCCAAGTTTTCAGAGCTATAAAATCTAATGCCATGTGTAATCTTTATTGCTAATAAAAAGTTTTTATTCATTCCTGCGGTCATGTTTTTCTTCTCTGTATTACAGTGGTTGCGCAGACAGCAATATAAATAATGCCAACGAACCTTTGGCAATCGACATCTGCCCTCCTCTGCAATCGAATTTCGATGTGACGATGGAACTGTTAGGGGAACAACGTGGTGGAAGGCTAGTTGGTTGATCATTTTCCGAGCATCAGCAGGGACAGGCACAGCACCCATAATACGTGTACTAATGTCCCTCTCTGTCCCATGCTCCATCTCAAATTGTAACAAAAGACAGGTTATTTGCAGTTGCAAATAGACCCTTAAGTGATTTCACGCTGATCTTATGTTCATGTTCGTCCGTGGGTGACGTATGCGACACATCCCGAGACCCGCATTATTAGGCAATCAGCAATTCCCCGAACTTCTAAATGCTAGTTGGTGCCCGACAGGGCTGGGTAAGTGACAAGGGCCACATATCAAATGGCACGTTAGCACATTTATAGCAGTGGACCCAGAGGGTAGTAACGTACGAGCCACCACGTTCTAGGAGCCAACTAAAGCTGAAAAAAAATGCAGTGAGCATGGTCCCTATGGTGCGAATTCGCAGGGAGGCCGCTGCAAGGAGCGCTTGTCGTGTGCTGTAATTGGGAGACATTGACCCGTTTGGGATGTCAGGCTCTACTATGCCTATCACGTTCGAGATTCGCATGGTGACAGGAGCACCGGTGCCCGAGGCGGGCAGGGCAGCAATTTCCCCCGCGTTGCATCACATTGCCATAAAATTTCATTAGGTAACAGATCGGACTACGCTGCGCGCGTCTGTCAGAGAAGTGGTTACGGCATGCAGCCTAACGCGGTTGAGACATCAAACAGGGAATGAATGCGGCATGACGTGGTTATTGTGCAAATTATATATAGTGTTAGGTTATAAGGCAGCAACCAGTTATGCGCAATACAGGTCACAAGAAGCATATGTCAGTCAGAAAAGTTGTATGATCCACGGTGGCCTAGGGTTGTCTCCCAACGAACTGCGCAGAAACTCTTGAGACGAATTGCGAAGTTTTGAAGGATTCATTTTATTTTACGTTAATTATTACCCCAAAAATTTTATACGCCATGATATTACGAACGATACTGCTCCCCATATGCTAACGAAACAGTGCTGCTTGTCCGACGAGGTGGGTCCGTGGTTACGGTGCTTGGCTGCTGTCCCGAAGGCCGCGGGTTTGATACCGGCCGCCCGATCACACTTCGGTGGAGGTGAAATGGAAGATACCCGCGTACTGTGCGATTTCATTGCACGTTAACGAACACAACATGACCGAAATTTCCGGAGCCCTCCACTACGGCGTGCCTTCTGTCGACTCTAGTTTCTTTAAGTGTAAATGAAACACATGCGCTTTACACAGGCCTTTAGTATTTATATGTTGTCTTATCAAGCGCACAGGCCAAGACGTTGACACTGTGGCTGCCTCATGGCACGTGTAATCAACGTGTGACATGTTCCATTTCAGTTGTGCATAGTCGATATCACAGCAAGTAAACCATAATCTCGACATAGCACTCATCTACTGAGTTAAATGCGGTCATCGCACGCTGTCATGTTTTAGCATTGCGTTACCAAATCCAACCAGCGTAATATGCTTGCCCGGGTTACGAATTAATTTTGGGAGATGAGATAACGCATATTTGTAGCTATATAGCCGGGTCCACGTCTGTGCTAGACCACCAGAGTATAAACTTGCACCAGCGCAACTTTGTTGAGGGTCATTTATGAGCATTCGAAAATCGTGTCGATGGCAATTTACCCGTCAGCACTTGGCTCTAATACTGCATCCTGTACATTATAAACACGATTTTCGGAAATTAAACGCTATAAAGATAAGTGCAACCCAGACGCCGGCATAATGTAAAATTATCTGTAAGATTGCATCAGCGAAAATTATATGCTTGAGGTCTGTCTCGCGCACAACTCCATTCAATTTTTATTTCTCAAGACAACTTGACCTTATAGGTTATCCCAACTTTCTTAGACAACCCTTCGTAACTGCACATTCTTCAGTATACCCCCCCCCCCCCCCAAAAAAAAAAATGGAGCCATTGCACTCTGTGAAGGTGAATGACCAGCGGAGCTGACGGGCGCACTCCCGCCTCTGCTGTCGTCGGCGTTCTTCATAAGCGCGCCGCTTCTCGGGGCCACCCAGCGCCTAGACTCGCATAACGGGGCGAAACACGTACAAAATGCGTACCGCTCCACTGAAGCTTTCTGCATTTAATGTGATATAGCACTGTCTCTGGGATCGGTCCACCTTTGACCGATGGGCGATGTTCACAAATGATGACATGACAAACTTAGTGATTTGTGACGTCATGATCGCCGTCACAATACGCCGTCATTATGCGATGTCATCGCAGGCTCGGCGGAGGTCACGTCGGTTTTCAGTTCGTGGAAGGACGCTGCAAAATCGAGCAGGCCCTGTAATTTGCAGCTCCACCGTAAAAAATTTACACCATCTTCCCAAAGGGAACCCTGATGGGATGCGAAGCAGCAGCGTTGCGCATGGGAGCGGTGGAGAGGGTGAAGCGAGAGAGAGGTGACACGTACAGACATGTTTCAACGCGTACGTTAGGCGCGCGTCAGGCGGCAGCTGCGGGCGCTGCGGCGAGCGCGCGGCAGGCGAGGGAGAGAGTGACGTCAGCGCGCACTGCGAGGGGAGCGTGACGTCAACGCGCAGCTGCGGCGTGACCTACTTGGCACCGCTCCAACACCTGCGGCGAGGGGAGCGCGTTGCGGCGCGTTCGTACGGACGCACGGACGGAGGGACAGCGTTACACAGCCTAGTCAAAGAGCTGCTTCGCATCTAAAATTAAACGGCTACAATTTCATGCAGTCAATAACTCCCCCCCCCCCCGCCCCCCTCCCACGGAAAGAAAATGAAAAAAAGGCGTTTTTCCCGAAACATGGCAGATTGGAGTCAATGAATCATGTCCGAAAAAGCAAAGCTTCAAGTATGTGTCGAAGTTTCAACAAACAGAAATTCCGCCATCAAGGCAAGTCCAAGTTCCCTTGCCGAAACATTTTGTTTGACTCTTATGGCTTCGTGGTTAATCACTTCATCACGGAGCACAGAAGCCTTTCTTCGATAGGTGTTAAGCAGACTACTGACCAAACGAACTTTTTAATACGAAAGTGTTTTATGCCGGGGTCCACCACGGCTCCACTGACGTACGCTCCACTGACGTACGCTATCCGTGACGGCTCCACCCGTCACGGATATGACGTTGTAAAATATACTCCAAGAAACGGCAAAGGAAAAAATATCAAGAAAAAGTTATGTCGCCGGGAGTCGAATACGACCTCTCACTCCGCAGCGCAGCGCAAAACGACTCGGCCACACACCAAACGTTCGTCAGCGTGCTAACGGCGAGCTATTTATATAGACCATTTATTGTTGGCAGTACTCAAAGCTCGGTAACTTCAGCGTGTTTTTGTCATCACTAGCGAGATGGCGCGATAGGCACGCTCGGAGCCATCGGAGCGCTTTAAAGGTCGTCTACCCGCGCGTTGCGATACGCGCGCGCCTCGACAGGGCATGTTCGCTCGCGCGCGTGCTTATCTCGCTAGGGGTGGTTTGTACGTCTTGTGCTTCCCCGCAAGTTGAAGTTCTACAGAGCACGAAGGTCACTTCGCTCACTGCAGCGGCCGCGTTTGCGAAAGAAGCGCGCTGCTCACACACAAAGAAGTAGCCTACTAACAATTGTGGCAGTTGTTCGCGCTCGTCACGTGTATGCATGTGCGTTCGTTTCGTGCGTTCTTCTTTGTGTTTGAGCAGCGCGCTTTAAGTGTCGAGCTGTGACAGTTGTCGGTTGGCGCTCGTCGTCGTGCGTTTTTTCTGCTTGAGGAGTGCGCTGCAAGTTTCGAGCTGCTTCACATTGCTTAGCGTTCTTCACGTGACATTACAATTTGTTGCTATAGCTTTCATTCCTTCGCCCTTGGGCGTAACAATGCACAATAAACGCTCCACCAGCTCTGTAAAGACATGTTTCACTTTCGTGTTATACTGACTCCTATGACAGAGGGATCATTCATGTTTTTTTAATAATTAGCACGAAAGTAGAAAAGATGAAATAACAGAGTTGTCATCTTGTATCTACGCCCGTCACGGTGGATCATTTGTACGGTGCTCGGCTGCTGACCCGAAGGTGCCGGGTTCGATCTCGGCCGCGGCGGTCGCATTTCGTTGGAGGCGAAATGGTAGAGGCCCATGTACTGTCCGATGTCAGAGCACGTTACAGAACACTAGGCGGTCGAAATTTCCGGAGGCGTTCCTCATAATCTAGTGGTTTTGGTACGTAAAACCCTGGATGTTATTTTTATCATCTTGAATCTACAAAAAAAAAAAAAAAGCTAGGCACAACCAATATTGTATGCGAATCATTGTCGCAGATACGCTTCCTTGTGTGACATAAAGGTCGCGCTTATCCCAGCGCCATGTTTTTGATGCTTATTTAAGCAAGATTTGCTACAAGTGTGCTGCCGCGACGGTGCACCCAATTTGGCTACGTTTTCTTTGCGCGGGCGATTCAGTATTCATACCAATGATCTTCAACTCTATTGCCATGCGTGTTGTTTTGATGTGCTTTGTTTGAACTCACAAAGACTGCGAGCAATGCTCGGCGCAGATCGCGCCTCAGTGTTCGAAAAGCTTCACGTTTGTAGTAGATCGTTTCGTTAACATTGCGCACAGCACGCGAACACTCAAGATTTTTCCAGAGCTTGCGCGACGACCAGTGATAAGGCTAGAATGTTCGACGCGTGATGTATAAAAGCCGGCGCGTTCTAACGATGATCAGTTGAACGACGGCCGAAGCTCTGTTCGCCGCTATCAGTGCCACTGTGTATTGCTGTAATCTGACTTTCCGTTTACCAGCCACAACTTCGGCCAAATAAACAGTTTCATTTTGGACCTACTGACTGCTGCCTTCGTCGACGTCACGACCACGTGACACTATCATCATTCGTATATGTCGCTATTTAGGGCTGAGATATGGGTTAGTAGTTCTCTCGTAGCCGACATATTATGGCGCTTCGAATTACAGTGCGAAATATTCCCTGTGAGAGAGTCCCTTGTGAGAGGCCCCAAAACATCCCCATTGCAGCAAGGGAGCGCAAGAAGGTGCAGATTGGCTCATAATTCAACACTAGTAGTAATAGTTCAGCATCTGCTATGTCTGCTTCTCTGCCTTGTGGTGTAGTCCTATTAGCGCTGATGTTATAATGAATGTCCACTATTGGTGTTGTTCAACGGGCATTAACTGAGTATACACAAACTGCTTTTTTGATCTTGTTAATGTGATAACGTTAAAGAGCCGGTGTCGCAGAATATGCGGTGTCGGTGTCTGCGGTGTTGCCCGTGAGCGAAACATCCCGATGGACCAAATAAACAAATTGTGGCGTTTTTTTTTCTTTTAAAAAAGCCAAATCCAGAAACCGAAACTGGGCTAAATTCCACGGCAGCGTAAAACGCGCTTAAGTATCTTTCACTTTTAAAGCGATTGGAATCAAAATGGGGCCATTCCCAATGGTAAAGTGAACTTTAAAAGAGAGTTTTGAAGAAAACTTGAGCCAAATCTTGCATCTGTTTGAATCAAACTGAGACATATCCATTAAACCAGCACTGCGACAACAATCGTGACCAAACAATTAACATGCATCTAATCTGTTTCATTTGTGTCCTAGTTTCTTTGCCATCGAGCTTTCGTTCCACAATTAGTTTTTCTTGGGCGAGTTAATACTTACTGAACGACATGATGTAGGGCAGAAGTTGAATAAAAAAAGTAAGAGGCCGACTTTCCTACTTTTTTAAGACTCAGTATATTCTTTTAGAGTTTTACGATACAGTATTATGTCCTTCTTTCGCTCTAAGACTTGAAATAGAAGGCAACTGAAATGAAGGTATGGCGCACCAGTCTTGTCTTTGAAAAAGAAGTAGTGATCCGAAACGGCGTGGCATAAAACGAGCTAAGAACAAGAAGGGCTAAAGCATTTCTTGAAGGCCTTCAATAAGTGCCAAAAACAAGAACACGCTGCAGACAGTCAGGAACGGATGCCTTCTGCCTGAAAGGACCACTCGCTCTACAAGTCTAGCGATCGCCATTACGCCCATGCAACAAAGACGGCCCCGACATAAGCACTACGATGGTGTTAATTTTGTCGCCAAGTATTGCTACCGTTCATTCGCTGCGATTTAGACTTCTTTTACGAAATGATTCAAGCCGAAATGAAATTTTCCAGTCTATAAGAGCGAAATCCAAAGCTTACTCCTGAATGCCGACGATAGTGGGCTGCATATGTAGACTTCAGCCGCCATAGATTTGGGGTATTTTGGCGACATGAGGCACTGGCAAAAAATTATTGGAGCAGGCCCGACCATATTGTCAGTCGCAGAAAACGACTTTTTTCTAAGTTACACTTGAAGTGAACTAAGCTCGTTACAAAAAAAAAAAAAAAAAAGCGCCCTAAATTAAAATCAGGGTTCCAGCCGGAATCGTACCCAGGTGGTCTGCGTGGAAGTATCTAAGTTATTCTACCTTAGAGCAGCGGCAGTGGTTGAAACTGCATAACATTAATTAGAACTAACAGACAAGAAAGCCAAGGAAAGTACAGGGGATGTTAGTTGTAGTAATAATTATGTAAATGTGAAGAAAGAGAAGTGGACGAAAAGATAACTTGCCGCTGGCAGGAACCGAATCTGCGACCTTCGAATAACGCGTCTGATGTTCTGCCAACTGAGCTACAGTGGCGGTCATCCCCCCCGTCGACTTTATGGGGTATATATGTGCATTTAAACGTGGGAATGTTAGTCGGCGCCGCTAGTAGCCATGACGGCGAGTGTGGAACGCTCTTGTTTCTGCCTGTTGGCGTCACGAAGCTCGTGATCTTTTTACGAGCTGGCAGTTGACCAATAATCCCTCGCATACTACCTGAAGGCATCCAGTCTGCCAGAACGAGACCCTCGCTTTGAATAAACGAAACAAGGGGAACTTTAAGGGCTCGTTTTTCTTTGTTCAGCACATCATTAATTAAACTACCACTCCGACGTTTAAATGCACATATATACCCCATAAAGTAGACGGGGGGGGGGGGGTTGACCACCGCGGTAGCTCAGTTGGTAGAGCATCGGAAGCGTTATTCGAAGGTCGCAGGTTCGGTCCCTGCCAGCTGCAAGTTATCTTTTCGTCCACTTTACTTCCTGCCCATTTACATGACTCGGCCATTCATCATCATCATCATCAGCCTCAGCATCAACAAAGTGTGCAGCTACGTAGGTGCGCGTATTGCCTTACAGATGCGTTATGCGTCCTTCGCAATTGTATACTTGCAGTAGTCACTCTCGGAGAGCTCACACCGGCAATGTCACGCGCACAGACGCTCCTTCAACAACAGCACGGTTGAGGTGTCCACTGAGAAGCGTAACTTAGCAAGCGAATGAGAAGGCGATGTGAACAGGCCCTGATAAAGCTGGCGCGTTACTCTTAAAGGAGAAGCTTTAGCGTCTTCCAAGTCTTTGCTGCTGTTCTCTACATATTGAAAACTGTAAACTTAATAGCGCGAATCGGAGTTAAAAGCTCTAAGCGTAGCGAGAAAGTAAAAAGGTGTACGTACGAATTAGTCATCAAGGCCTCAATGTTTAAGGTTGAAATAAGAATGCCTAGTGGTTCCGTCCTTGTTTTTTATATGCATGAATCGACACATGTCTGCTTGAATAACCGAAATGGTTAAACTTGATAGCGAAGCAGTCTCTTTGCACAAAAGGTATAGTGGTCGAAAGACCCTAAAACCAATTCCTACCAATCCTGATGCATTTAAGTGACCGGCCATTTGCCACTGACCGGCCATTCGAGCAAAGACCCGTCGCGAACTAAGAGCGCCGTGAATTCAGCTCCATATTATTAACATAATCGGGTAAACGTGCAGCGCGGCACCTTTACCCGATTATATCAACTTACCAACTTGCCCACCTTGCCGTGTTAATTCAGTCTATACTATTACTTAAAACAACTTATAGCATCCAGTTCTGAAATATCTCTAGAGACTTCTGGATATTGTTTTCGCTTGTTCTGCATGTAACTGCTATGGTTACATGCAGAACTATATCTATATCTAGAACTATATCTAAAAGCACTTTACCGCTATAGGGCGTGTACGTTATAATTAAACAGCGCCAATTTGACCCTCCCAGCAATTGGAAGAAGGCTTCATGAAACAGTTAAAATGGTCAGACATAGCTCCTGCAATGAAGCGTTCCTCCTATCTTGTTGTCATGTTATCCTTTTTGCGTCGAAAGTGCGCTAGAGGCCTTCTAAGACGCGGAACATATATGAACTTTGGGGTAATCGGCACATGAAGGCTCGGAGTGAATATATACATATGTATATATATATATATATATATATATATATATATATATATATATATATATATATATATATATATATATATATATATATATATATATATATATATATATATATATATATATATATTCGCCATGTAAGGAGTCTCGTCATCGCTCGTTATATGTCGTGTATGGAGTACCAACTAGCTCGAACCCTCACGTTTTTAAGTTACATTTCTGAATTGATTCTACTACATGCCATAGAATGATTTTGCCAATGTCCGGTAGCTTTCGTGAAAAATATACGTCCGAAATGCCGACATCAAGGTCGGCTAAAGCCTCTACTCCAGTCAATGACTTTAACGCATTAGAACATTTTTTATGCGAGTACGTGCACCTGGACCGCGTAACAATTAGCAGACGCCGCTGCGAACCTGTGGAAGTCATTATACGCGGCGTGATTCCGGTTCCGCTAGCTATTAGCCTGCTCATAAACTGCAGTCGTAAAGTTTAACATTGTCATTTGCCATTAGTTGTCACAATTTCTTTTATCACGTGTTTTTGGTCCAGGACTGAAATGAAGCTAAAGTTCATCAGTTACAAAAGAAAAAAAAAAAAGGGCGGCTACGCATTAGTGGTGCGAAGTCTGTGGAAATAGCGGAGCTGGAGGCCTTTTCCTCCTCCTAACCCTCATATCACACCTCCTCACCTTCAATTCCCTTTTCCCATGCAGACGCATGGGAAACGTCTCTTCTACGCTGTCGTTTCACATTACTTATCTCCTTTCTTTTTAAATAAAGGATGTTTACACCACCGATCGGCTCATCGAACATTACCGCCTATGAAACCAACTTTGTTGTAGTGCACGCAGAGACAACGGACTCACACAAAGGATATGTGAGGTCGCACAGGTAGCGTGTTCAGTGTGTTGTTTCTAAGTAGCCTTTTCTTCTGCCTTTCGATTATGCCTCGCCACAACAAAGTATAGAGGTGCCGTACCAACAAGTCTATCACCACGCTGACCTGGCAAATGTCGGGCAGCTCCGTATGCTGCGGTCGCGTATCGCCTATTGTTTAAATTAAATAGTAGAGTCCCGTTGGTACGCTTTTTCAGAAAAGCACGGTATGATCCAGAAAGCGTGAGAGAGAGAGAGATGTTTGTCATGACAGAAGAGCTGAGAGGTCGACCTGAATCGATTTTCTGCCCTGCTGCTCAGCATTAGCAAAGGGGAAGGGGTGGTAAAGATAGGAGGGAGAAGGTGCTGATGATGAGGATTAAGGTGGCGATGAAACAAAACTTGGTATGTCCAAGAATTATTTACGACCTTTTGTCTAGTTCAGTCTCGCCTAAGACTTTCTTCAGAGCTTTCAGAATATTGCGCTGATGATGAGGTGGAGGTACCAACAGATCTTTTTCCGATACTTGTTGCTTGACAGATTTCAACAAGAAGTTGGCCATTGATTTTCTTTGCCACGGCCAGGTGCGTAAGAGGTGCTCAGTGGTTTGAGGAGTTCCGCATACCTCGCAATTCGGACTGTCTACACGGCCGATAAGGTGTAGGTAACGACAAGTGAACGCCGCACCTAGTCGTAATCTATGCAGTAAGCCTGTACTGCACCTTTTCATCGTTTGCGGTATTTTAACGTGCATGTCCGTGTCGAGTTCGTGAAGACGGCGGTGACGATGACTTGGTATAGACCAATATGCTGCGGTGGTTTCGCTGAGGAGTGTATACACAGCGGCGTTAGTGTCCGGCCGTGAAAATGGAATGGACAATAGTGTGGCGTTAACGTGAGCCATATATGCCTCCGGCATCGGCTTGCTCGTTTCCATGTGAGGCGCAGGGCCCGGGAATCCACTGATACCCTATACAATGGCCAGTTTTCAGGGCTACATCATGTGGTTCGCCGGCAGATGCGCTGCTTGTAAGATAAAATGAAAACCTTATTTGAAGTTTAAAAGCAGGCCAACAAATATTGATAACAAAATTGCCCAGTAAGGCTAGTTATCGCACTTTTCCCAGTTACACGGAATCGTAAACACCTTTCTTAGGTAATAGTAGTAGTTAATCCCGCTAAAAAATGCTCACAATTTCTATTGGCACATATGTCGAATCTCCGATGATAAAAGCATGTTTTGAGCATTCTTAATGCTGTTTCTTTTCAATTTCATGTAGGAGTAACCGAATCAAAAATATCGAATATTACGAGACAGGAACTGTGGGGGTGTGGCGACCCCTTGTGGCTTCGGCCATCTCCCCTTGGCATTGAACTTCGTAAGGCGTGCTGGAATTTTGCTACGAGTGACCATCTAAATACGACGACGGCAGTTCTGCAGCTGACGGCAGCTTTAGCGATGAGAATTTGTCTTGCAGCGTCATGCAGTAGTCAACGTACACGTACGCACTGCTGACAGATTATGCCGTTTCAGCCGCACAATGCACGTCAAGCGCACAATAACATTACAAATACTATGGCGCCATCTCTCGGCGGCGGCGGCGATGAGCTTCTCTTTCGGCGTCGCGAGCTAATACCGCGGCAAGTAATGAAGGTCGATGTTTCTGAGCCCAACTGCCACGCAAATTGAACAAATAAAAGCGTGTCAACGAGGTTCTACATGTGTGTGCTCACAACTCTACACTCTAAGAGTCTCTTTTTAAATCAGCCTTGGACCACAATTCTCGCTGCTTCAGCGTTCCTACAACAACTGCGAGGACATCAGTGGGAAAGTAAATGACACTGGACCATGAGAGAACATTATGAACCGGTTAAGTTGGACTACTATCTAAACCTCCCTTCGATCGGATTCGATCGATGAATTTATACACCATTAAACGCGTTCTCTCTCTTTTTTTTTTTGGCAATATGCATTGTTGATTTTCAGAATTGCTGTTAATATAACAAAAAGAAAAATGACAAGCATAAAAATGGCAAGTTGATGAATAAAACTGAAACGAACAAGAAAAAAAAAAGGAACAAGCAGGCTGTTGCAGAAATGTGCGCGATATTGATGGAGTCTACACAACAACCGCACATTTCACTTCCAATCACGTCGCGATTACTTAATCTACTTATAATACATTTGTGTGGATTTGCGCAGATTTGGGTCGTTATTACGCGCCTTCTCTTTTCTGTCTTTACACATGCCTTTAGGAAATACCCTATCAAAATTTGCACACAAAGAAGTTAAACTAAGGAGGAGATTCTGCGACGAAGGTAAAAGATCCGCCTGCTGGCTTGCCGTCGGATCAACAAGATCGGTCAGGAACATTCGCGAAGTTCAGTTACTATTTCTCTCTGACATAGTTGCCAGGATGAAAAGAGAAATAAAAAAGCCAATAAATTTAAGATACTAGCGAAAAGTAGCCAACTCGAGTTAAGGCTTGTAACACTAGCCAAAAGCAGCCATGTGCGTGCAGAAACAACTTCCACGTTTTTATTTAACTGAAAAAATCAAAAGCACTTTTGGCGAAAATAAGTGCGCCATGAACCGAATCAGAATCTCAGAAATCAGAATTTCTGAGATTCAAGCATGAATTGTTCACTTTAGCAATCATTTCATGCAGGATGACGAAGTTTCTTGCGCTGTTGCAAAAATGACACTCCCTTCAAGCGACTAGCACGACTTTACTCAAAAAGCACTTGAGTTAAAAGACACGTGGCGCCAAAGCAAATGAGTACGCCATGAGTGTACTCAAAGTCACAGTTGCTGGGATTGAAGCAAAGATTATAGTTTCGCAATAATTTCTCGAGTGATGACGAAGTACGAGCAGTTGAGTACTCCCGCGTCGCAGTCCGCATTTAGAAGGGCCCAGCGACAATTTTCCAAGTAACCATCGAATGACCTCATTATTTGACTTTATTGCCCCACGAATCGACTGCAGCAAAAAATTTTAGAACCCGTGAAGTACGAGCGGATTTACCGGGATTTGACACATGCTTCCAGCGTCTTCTCCATCCGTTCGCCCAACCAAGCGCGCTGGAGGGTTCTCAAAGGGGGCAAAAACCTACGTCCGTACGTCAGCGCACGTCATGACCTTAAGCTCTTTCTTTGCTTTCTTTTTTTTTTCATTTTTTTTGAACGCGCGGTTGTCTTCCACGATAGAGAGAGAGAGAAAGAGAGAGATGCAAGGAAAGGCAGGGAGGTTAGCCAGACGCACGTCGGGTTTGGTACCCTGCACTGGGGGGAAGGGATAAAGGGAGGAAAATAGAGACAGAAGAAGAGAGGGAAGAAAGATGCACGGGAGACTGGATGTGCTCCCCCAAGTGTCTTTCACGAGTGCGCTGGTGTAATCCTGTATTGTGTAACGCGTGCATGCCGCGGCACGCCATGGCGGCTGCGGCAACTATGCAGCTCACGATGCTCGAGTCAGCCAATTTCGGTAACCAAATTGATGTTATAAGCCGAATTGCGCTGTTGGACATCATTTGTCGAGAGAAGAGCGAGCAATTTTTAGCCAACTGTGAAAATAATTGTAAATTCCATGCCGCATACTGCTCCATGAGGTTTGGCTCATTTGTTTGCAGGAGCCTCGACTACCGATCAGCAGCATTTTCTGCCCATTTTCAAAAAAGTGTTGCAGGACCCCTTTAACCCCACGAAATGACACAAGTAGTTCGTCGGATATCCAATTTCTAATGCCGATGGATGCAGAGCGTCATGCCTGATTATTCTGTTCACTTTCAGTTACAGTTTAAAGTCGCATTGAGCAATAGGTGGTCAGCTAAATGAGGCTCTATGCAGCAGTTTTCAACCGAGTCCCAGCCACGTATCCAAAACCCTTTGCTTTTGTGTGTCGCAAGCGCGAATTGATTCTGAAAGACAGGGCGTGCAAACACGGACACAAGAAAGAAGTCCAGACACCACAGACGCCTCTTGACTTCTTTCTTGTGTCCGTGTTTGCACGCCTTGTATTTCAGAATGAATACTTACCAACTTACCAACTATAGCTCAGCTCTCTGTTATTCTAAGGAAGCGCGAAATTGAGCTTTGGGAGCTGAAAACACGATTTGGCCGCCCTGTTATGACACCGCATATACTCGAACGCCAGCGGCTGCAATGTCACTAGATACTGATAATTTGGTTCAAATTGACGAAAAAAGAAAGACAAAATGTATCCAAGTATCCATGACGTTTTTCTGCTGCCACCAAGCCAGAAAAACAGTAAGATTGGAGCAATGTAGCAAAACTAGGCAACCCTTCTCTCTGCCATTGAAGCAAAAGCCTGTATTTGAGTTAACATCGAAATTGAAAAATAAGAGAATTTTATAGTGTTTTTAATACTAAATGCAATTATAGTACTACGGCTGCGCCATAGTAATATATGCGTGATTTGCAAGTAATAAGTTTTATAGTATGCAGATTAGGACAGCAAGTGGTTTTCACGAGAGCCGTAAAACTGGGGTTCATGGAGTGCACGTTTTTGCACCGATCACGAATCGAGACTAGGCCCACATGGGTAAGGTAGACAGGATTGAATAAATGGCCTTGTCTCTTTCCCCGTCCAAACAAATGTAGCTGGACTTGCTTAAATTTATGGATGAGTCTTTCTACATAGCGGTGCAGAGAGATAGCTTTATTAGAGTGATCTCAAGGACAAGCAGAATTTTGGTCATCGATGTGTTGCTGTCATGGCCGGAGAAAGCCCATATTTTAACTGATTCTTCAAGGCGCCTGAAGTTCTGTGTTTATGTTTTACTTCATCTCATTCTAATTTCTAATGCAGCTAAGAGCATCTACGCTACTTTCGCCTACGTAACCGGTTCAAGAGCTTTTTGGGTCAATTGTACACCTGCCAAAAGTGTCCAAGGTTTTCCTCGCAATCAAAAAGTGACGCCAATAAAAACAAAGAAAAGCAAATGGTGCAATAACCGGACACAGCACATCATGCGGCACGATAGGAAATTTCCAGCTCAATCAGGAAGCCGTTCATAAGTGGTTACGCGATGCTATCGTACGCACGAAATGCATGCACACTTGCGTATGATACCATTTAATCGGTCGGGTACTTTCCGGTTGCCGCCGCGCAACTTGTTAGCGACGTGCTCAAACTTCTGTGCAGTACAAGGTTCACGAGAACGCACTTTAGCTAAACATGAGCGGTATTCGAATAAATAATAATCATCGTCATCATCGTTGCAGAGTAGTTATAATATAAAGGCGAGTTTCGTTGAATTGAATATATTAGCTTTTTGTTAATTGTATGAGTGCTATACAACATGCAACCGAAGTCAATGTCGGGTCACCAATATTGACTTCTGGTTGCAAAATTGACGAAAGTTTTCCTGGATCGCGAGGCGAGAGATATTTGAGCGCAGGAACGTATACAACGATACGACATCCTGAATGAGATTGTGTTGGGTTGCATATGAGCAGCACAAACAAGAGCCACTTCTAGCGTAGCATTCATTATGAAAGAAAGAGGCTGACGCTCGCAGTAGTCCATCTATAAATGGGACATACATCTTAGCTGTCAAAATTAACGACCGCTATTTTCCAAGGTCAAAACACTGTGAACAACGGCGAAACACAGGGGAACATACGCACGCCCTATAGTGCCGATATGTTACCTTTGTTTTGTCGTTGGAAATGCTGTTTTCGTCATTTCTGACCATTATTTAGCCATTATTTCCACTCTTTTCAAAATTCTCATCTATCGGAGTTGTTATCAAAAGTAGGTTACCCTCGAAAAAGATGCGAAGGGCGTCAGAAACACGTTTCGTCGCTCGTAGCACTTTTTCACTGGCCGTCTTCAATGACACTGTTCAACATCACGTGTTGCCAGCGCCCGACCTTACTAGTAGTTGTGGCCTTAGATGGCTTTTTGTGAACACGGGCCCTGAACTCTTGAACTAAGCAAAACATCGGCAAGACACACTGCATTAAGCAAGCCCTGTTGTCTCTATAATGTGTTCTGTCCCCCACGATGGCCTCTGCACTATGAGATAACGCGTCTACATTTATGCGGTAGCCGTGGTTTTGAAGCATCGGCATGTACACTCATTGTCGACTAGCGGTTTAATACTGTCTATAAATGATCATTGCATGGTAATATTTCTACTGCGCGTTTTACCGAGCCTTGTAGGTACACTAGATACACCGAACCCAGTACTTTACAGAAACTCAGTAGCCGAAATGAGGTTAGAGTATATGGTGTCACAACGTGAACAGACTCGCTCGCGCTTGCAAACAATGAAAACAGGTAAACAAATATCGCTCACCAAGGATTGCGATGAACCTGGTCTTGGCTTCAGGAGGTCCCAGGTGACGTGCCCTGGTACACCAGAAGCTGGATAAAATGCATAGATTTTTTTAATGCTCTCTTTCCTGAAGCTTTGAAGTGTGCAAGTAGTCTATCGCTCCATCAGCACACAACACTGTGTAATTATAAAGTGACGTATGTTTTATCTAACGCTTCTCATACGTGATTAAGGTACAATCAAAATGATAGGCCCGAATAGAACATAACGATAGCACAGGACCCGAGTCTTTCTTTCTTAGCAAAAATTCTAACAATGAACCTTTTAACGCAATCATAATGGGAAATTCTGGCACTCAACGACATACGTACGTGCTTTCCAGCGCGTCGCGAGGTTTTATAACTCGCAGTACTGTATATATGCACATCGTGTAGTTATATGCGATGAAACTGTTTGATATGTTTAGGTACGCGAGCGGCGTTCAGAGTGCTTTTGATGGCTTGAAAAGCACGAAACCCAGTTTTAAGCGCTTGACCATTGTTCGAACGAGGAACAATACCAAGAGGAATTGCATCTGTCTCACATTTAAAGCACGTGGAATACGGAGTCAATGCGGGTGCTGCTACTCGAATAGAAGCACTTTTTCAGAAAAAAGCTAAACAAAAAAGCCGGCAGATCCCACGCACCGTGGGAATCGATGTAATGCGAAGCAGCCAGGAAGGAGCAAATCATGCTTTACATAATTTGCATGTCATGTTTTACATGTTACGACCTGTCATTTGTGTTCGTCATACAGTCACGTCGCGATATACCAATTTTGGTGTATGTCAAGCTAGCGAACTGGACGCAAGCGCACCATGAGCGTGGCATGTAAATGGCATTTTAGATGACATGCATGCCAAGATTTCCATGTTACCACCTGCCACTTATGTTCGTTATTCAGTCATGTCACTCAATACCAAATTTGGTGTATATCAAGCTAACGAAACAGCCGCGAGCGCGCCATGAGCGTGGCATGCAAGTCATGTCGCACATGACAAGTCATGATTTCCATATTACCACTGGTCATTTATGTTCGTCATACAGTTATGTCACTCAATACCAAATTTGGTGTATATCAAGCTAACGAAACGGCCGCGAGCGCGCCATGAGCGTGGAGTGCAAGTCATGTCGCACATGACAAGTCATGATTTCCATATTACCACTTGTCATTTATGTTCGTCATACAGTCATGTCACTCAATACCAAATTTGGTGTATATCAAGCTAACGAAACGGCCGCGAGCGCGCCATGAGCGTGGAGTGCAAGTCATGTCGCACATGACAAGTCATGATTTCCATATTACCACTCGTCATTTATGTTCGTCATACAGTCATGTTACTCAATACCAAATTTGGTGTATATCAAGCTAACGAAACGGCCGCGAGCGCGCCATGAGCGTGGCATGCAAGTCATGTCGCACATGAGAAGTCATGATTTCCATATTACCACTTGTAATTTATGTTCATCATAGAGTCATGTCACTCAATACCAAATTTGGTGTATATCAAGCTAACGAAACGGCCGCGAGCGAGCTATGAGCGTGGAATGCAAGTCATGTCTCTCATGAAGTCATGATTTTCATACTACCACTTGTCATTTATGTTCGTCATACAGTCATGTCACTCAATCCCAAATTTGGTGTATATCAAGCTAACGAAACGGCCGCGAGCGCGCCATGAGCGTGGCATGTAAATCATACTTTTCATGACAAGTTAGTCATGATTTTCATGATATGACCAGCCATTTATGTTCGTCATACAGTCATGTTATGCCATACCAAATTTGGTATAAATCCCATTAACGATACGGCCAGGAGAGCACAAAGTCGTAGGTGGCTAGATAGATAGATAGATAGATAGATAGATAGATAGATAGATAGATAGATAGATAGATAGATAGATAGATAGATAGATAGATAGATAGATAGATAGATAGATAGATAGATAGATAGATAGATAGATAGATAGATAGATACGCTCAAAGTCGCCGAAGTTTGCTAAGAAATGCTTCGCATTTAAAACATCGCCGTTGTGAAATCCGCGGTACCTGACGCAACGTGCGATAGAGGACGGAACACGGCATTGGGTAAATGGTTCCCGCGGAATTCAGTTCATCTAGCACGCGTAATACCTGATGCTTTTATTTAATAATGAGCATAATGTGTGAAAAAGCCTAGTATCGTGAGGACTGCATGGATGTCTGATACGTCATTACGCCATATATGGTGCGAAAGCATTATACACGAAGGCATTATATGTCCCATTACATACCAAAGCATGAAACATGATGTTGCAGTATCGCTTAAAAGCGACCTGTCCCACTAAGAAAACTTCGTTGGGACAATACCAAAATTTACTTTGGTCCAATTCGCAAATTTAGCCGACCCACGTTCCAAGCCGACATTGTTCACTTTCAAAATAGACTTGGCCCACCCCCAAAACTTTGGGTGGCACATTCCGAACATTCAGTTTGCCCTATTCTGTCACATGACCAATGCTTGCGGTATGTGACATAGTCACGCGACAAACAACCTTAAATTGCAAGGTCATATCATATGACAAAGTAATGATGTCACGCGACAATGACACATGACATGGACGACGATGTAGTGAACGCGTTGAGACTCGTCAGCTGCGACAGTCTGCTCGTTCGTCACTCTGTGCGCTCCGCGCTGCTTTCGCATTCAATACACGTAAGGACGCTCAAGTGCCTGTAACCTTTTGTTTAACGTCAACTAGTAGACAGTTGCCTGTATCTGTTCACTCTCTAACCTGCACTGCGGTCTTTCAGCTGTTATGCCCGATATTTTATTGTATCACTTGATGCGCTGTCCTTAACTTCTCAAGTGACTTTGACAACTTGCAAGTTTCTGCCGTATATGTTAGAACAGGTGGATATGCGATGGTTGTACGCTTTGCGTTTCCAGGATAGCGATAAACCTCCCCTCACGCTTTTCGGTGTCTGTCGTATGCATTTCAAGCCCATTTTTATTCTTTCACATTGATGATTTCAACTGTGAGGACCTTGTGTTACTAACTGATGTAGATAAAGGTGCCTTTTCACGGATTCATAACCCTAACTTCCACTCACGAGTTCGTGTCCTAGCCAAGGTTATCAAATATTACCTTCGTCTACGGAGTAATAATATTCACGACTCAAACACTGTCCCGGTTCATATCCTCCATCAATTGTTAAGTCATACCAAGCGTTGCTGAACAGAGCAACGTCCTCTACAAGCCCCCCTTGCTGAAATATTCACCGTTGGTCTTTACTCACAGCCCTTCCCAGTTTAATGGCTTGAATAATTATTCTAAGCATGCAGTGAATAATAAAAAATAGATTGCGTATTCTGATATATCAATATGATGTTTTAAATTTTCTTGGCGCGCTTCTGATAAACACGAGTTGAGTCTTGTCAGCTGTAACAGAAGAGAAGCCGCAAAGGGCATGTCTGCCACCGCCGGCCACAAAGAAGGTGCCAACAAAGAGTCAGCTACGTAGATAATAATATTTCACCCAGAAAGACTTGCAAAAGAAGGCGCCTATAATCTGTTGTAGTGAGCTTGAATCAACTGGCACGCATACATCTGCGCCTTGATTCCTGCCTCGAGACCTTCCTGGTGTCCAGTTTGCTTTTTTTTTAATTAACGAGAGAAAGGCCGCCGGATTAGTGGTATAACTTTAAAGGATTATCGCCCAACAATAGGTACAGCGCGCGAAAAGACAAACGACGAGAGCTTGCCCGTCAGGTAAATGGCGATTGTATTTATCACGTTAAAGGGTAATAACAAAAATAAAGATACAACACAGATCGAAATTCGTGATCTTAACAGAGCCCGTGCAGCCATTATCTTTCGGTGCCATGCAAAAATGAACTAGAAGAGGTTTATTACACTGCTGCTGCCATGCGGTCAGCAGTGCTTTCGGTAGCAACCCACCTCGGCCCACCGCGGCCAATGAAAAACTGTTTTAGCCGAGTACATTTTTTTTTTACTTTTTTTAAATAAGTATGTTTACGACCTTAAGTTCACACTTCTTTCCTTCGTTCCTGGCGAGGGTCTCGTTCTGGCAGACTTGATGTCCTTCAGGTGGTATGGGAGGGATTATTGGTCAGCTGCCAGCTCATAATAAGATTACGTGCTACGTGACGCCAACAGGCAAAAAGAGTGTTCCACACTCGCCGTAATGGCAACAGGCGGCGCTGACTGACGCTCCCACGTTTAAGTACACATATATACCATATAAAGTGGACGGAGGGATGACCGCCACCGTAGCTCAGTGGCAGAGCATCGGACGCGTTATTCGAAGGTCGCAGGTTCGAATCCTGCCGGTGGCAAGTTATCTTTTCGTCCACTTTTCTTTCTTCACATTTACATTACAATTACTTCTAATAACATCCCCTATACTTTCCTTGGCATCAGTGTCTGATAGTTCTCATTAATATTGTGTTTAACAAAGCAAATGAGCCCTTAAGGTCACACTTCTTTCCTTCATGACTGGTATCAAGCAATTTTTTTCGTGACGCACCCCATGCGGTCACCATGTCTTGAAGCGTAACCGTGAAACAAAGCTATTTCAGAATCGGCGTCCATAGATGAGTTATTCTGGAGATCAGTATCGATGTGTTGTTCGAATCCTGATGCCAAATACCCTTCAGGATTATCCATATATAAGATACAGGAAAGGCCGCATGTGAAATCGCAACGTTAGCTGACATTTTGTGCAACCCCACCCCCCCCTCCCCTCGTTTACACCTTCACTGTCCCGGCCCTTGCGGGACTAAATTTCGCGACTACGGCCCGCTAGCTGAGGTGAGTTTGAGACCCCAGATGTAGACCATGTTTCTGCGTTCGGCAGATAATTCTCCTCATGGCGATTATTACTGCCGAAACAAACTGAACGCTGGTGTGTAAACATGTCATGTGACACAACAAAATAAGAATATTTGAGTAGCTGTGTGCAGCGAAAACTGCAAAAAAAAAAAAAATTGGAGTGTGCACAAGTGAAGTCGACGCATTTCACAGTTGACGACCTTGTTTCCTAATTTCGAACCAGGCAAACCACACGACATGCAGTATAAGTAAAGCAACACAAGGATACACACAAGTCCTTCGGCGAACATGCCTTCAAGTTTATTGCACAATATCCATCCTCAAAATGTGCAGGCTTTTCGAAGTACTTTAACGAAAACGGAAAAAAAACAAAGAAGGAAGCTCGTTGGCTGTCTCACAAGATGGCGAAATGAGCGAAGCTGACTGTTTCGAATTCCCTGAAAGAGCCCCAAAATAATGCGTGGGGTACAAAGTATATTGTAACATCGTCGTAGAGCAAACTTCTGGCATTTGCGAAGACGGAAAGAAAAAAGAAGACGTAAAAAAACTCCGCTTAGTACATTGGGCAATATACGCGAGCACCAAGGCGGCACTGGCGAGCCCTGTTCCTTCGGCATATCAAAAGTCTACCCGGCGCCTGCCATTCGCAATTTCAATGAATAGTGGCCATAACTCAAGCACAGCGGAAATGTTCCAACTGTATAAAGTAATATCCATTCCTTCTGTAAGAAGCAACTCTAGCTCCTCGCAAACAGCCATGTAGACTGTGGCTCTGTGGTATTTAATTTTTCTTACTAAACACTGGGTTTCGCATGGCAAAACCCAGCATTTATGAGGCACGGCCGTAGTGGGGGGACTCCGGATTTATTCCGGTCACCTGGGGTTCTTTAACGTGCACCTAAATCTAAGCACGCGGCTGCTCTTTTGCATGTCAGCCCGGTCGAAATGCGGTCTCCGTGGCCGCATTTAGACCGGGGCGACAGCTATGGTGGCATTTGGGGCAACGGCTCCACAGTCATAATAGTGCCCCATAAATAACGCAAAAAAAAAAACATGGCTGATCCCTCCGTCATAGGAATCGGTATAACACGAAAGTGAAACGTGTCCTCACAGAGGTAGTTGAGCATTCATTCTGCATTGATATATGAGAGCTTGCACAAAGTCTGTTGGTGTTTGGAAGCTATAGCACCGTTTGACGTGGATGCAGCCACATTGACGCCTATAGTGGTACATCTCCATCGCGACGACTAACGCCCATGTTGATGATTGAACCGTTGTGGTAGCTGAAGTTTTTACAATATATCTGGACACAGCATATCGTGAACCCCGCGCAAAGATGACATCAACAAGCACATTCAAAACTCACTGTTTCGCCGCAAGGGCGAAGCATGATAGCAACATATTGAAATGTCACACGAAGAACGGCAAGCAGCTCGAGATTAGCAGCGCTCTGTTCAAGCACAAAGGACACTCGAAAAGAACACACACAGGACGAGAGCGAGCTGACAACTTTTCCAGTTCGACACTTCAAGCGCGCTGCTCCAACACAAAGAAGGACGCATGAAACGAAGGCACAAGTATACATAGGAAGAGCGCGAACTAACAACAGTGACCGTTGTTACTTCTTCGTGCTCGAGCAGCGCGCTCCTTTCGTGAACGCGGCCACTGCAGAGAGCGAAGTGACCTTCGTGCGTTCTGTAACTTCACGCAAACTTTGCGATGAAAGCATAAGACGTACAACCCCCCCCCCCCTCCCCCTCAGGAGATAAGCGTGCGCACGGGCGACAACGCCCTGTAGGCGCGCGCATCGCAACGAGCAGGGCAGACCTTTAAAGCCTGTTTCTGTGTATCACGCATTCCGCGCCATCATGCTGGTGATTACGAAAACACGCTGAGGTGCTTCCGAGCTCTGTGTATTACCAGTGGTAAATGGTATATAAATAGCTCGCCATTACTAGGCTGAAGTACGTACTCTCTTTGGCCGAGTCGTTCAGCGCCGAGCGCTGCCGAGTGAAGGGATTGTGGGTTCGATTCCCGGTGACGGAACTTTTTCTTCTAGTTTTTTTCTTTGTCATTTGTTCTTGTACATTTTACAACGTCATATCCGTGACGGAAATACGTCAGTGAAGTCTTGGTGGACCGCGGAATAAAACACTTTCGTGTTAAAAAATCCGAATAAAAAGGGGGGTAAGGCAGAGAGATACAATCTCTCCAATTCGTTTCACCACGTGTTTGCAAAAGCTTTCAGAACCGATTCGGAAGAGTTGGGCATAAGAGTTAATGAGAACACCGTCGCATCTTGCGATTAGCTGACGACATTATCTTGGTAAGTACCTCAGGTATGAACTGCAAAGCATCATTGCCAAATCAGACAGGCAAAGCAGAATGGTGAGTGAGCGAAATAGTCTGAATTGAAATTCGATGATTGGGAAGCCAGGACCTGGGGCCGCCTGGTTGGTCTAAAATGAATATGCAGAAAACTCTTCAGCAGTCTCGGAAGAGCATAGAAGTTTGCGATAGGTAGCGAGGCTCTGTAAGTGCTAAAAGAATACGTCTACTTGGAGAGACTGTTGTTGCGAACCATCCGACTGAAGTAACTAGAGGATTAAGAATGGCGTGGAGCGCATTTGGCATGTATTCTCAGATCATGAATGGCAGCTGACCAGTATTGCTCAAGAGAAAATTATGGGAGCTGCATATTACCGGTACTTACTTACCGGGCCGAAACCTGGAGGCTTGCGAAGAGAGTTCAGTTTAAAGGGGCCCTGCAACACTTTTTGAGCATGGTCACAAAACGCTGCCGATCGGTAGTCGAGGCTCCCGAGAACACGCGAGCCAAATATTATAGCGCAGCACGCGGCCTGGAATTCACAATAGATTCTCAAAGTCAGCTAAAAATTGCTTTCTCTTCTCTCGACAAATGACGTTGCAAACTCAAAAATCCCTCGTCACCGCCATTGTAACAGCCATTGGCTGATTTGAGCATGGCGCGCTCGGGCGTTACTAAAGCCGCCGCGGGAGGCCGCGACTTGTCCACGCGTGCGCGCGCGATCGCACTGCAAAGTGGCATATTCGAAGAAAAAAACAGAGAAAAAGTGCTCGAGGTCACGAGGCGCGCGTGACGTATTTTCTTCCCCCGTGCCATCCCTCCCTGCTTAGCTTCCAGCGCTTTCGTCGGGACGAGAGAAGAGAGAATGCAATTGCAGTGTGAGACAAATCTTTGTAACTCCGCTTGTACTGGACGGATTCTAAAAATTTTTGCGGCAGTGAATTTGTGAGGCAATAAGCTCCTTTAGTGAATCCATTCCATGGCTACTTAGAAAAGTGTTGCAGGGCCCCTTTAATGTGAGGACGACGCAGCGAGCCATAGAAAGGAAAGACAGCGATATTGTAAGGTTAAGTGACAAGAAGCGAGCAAAGTACAAAAGGGAACAAACGCGTTTCAAGGACATCTTAGTCGAAATCAGGAAGAAGAAATGGGCGTGGGCAGGATATGCAGCGTGAAAAAAAGATAACCACTGATCTCTAAGATCAGCGATTATCTATACTGGATTCCAGCACCTGACAAGTGGAAATCGCTAGTGCGTCAGTTGCGGTCTGCATGGTGTCGATACGCTGAAATGGCGGTAAGCCTCGTCCGGGTCACCAATGTTGGGACGCGTGTACGCACGGTGAAGAAAGACAACCGGGCGGCGTGAATCCCATTTCTCTTGGTCGCGCTAGGGGGAGGTCGAAAGTTACATGGGCGGATGAGGTTGAGAAGTTTCCGAGGATAACGTGACTGCAGCAAGTACAGGACCCGGCATATGGGAGAGGCCTTTGCCCTGCAGTGGGTGTAGACAGGCTGCGGCTGCTGCTGCTGCTGATGATGATGATAAATCGAAAAGCTCACTCACGGGTCGACTCACTCATACTCACATTAACTCATGAGTATAAGCCTAAGTGCATCCGGCTGTGTACAATTTGACAAGTCTAACTGAGCCAGTCAGAATCGATATTTGGTTATTCCAAGTCCAAACCAGCCCCAAGAAAAAAAAATTCGGCAGATCCCACATACCACAGGAGTCGATGTCATGCGAAGCATGGGGAGCTGAGGTGTAATTTTTTTTTCTTGAGCGAAACATTACGAAATGACGCTATACATATTTACAATTGTTATATGCACCGACATGTATGTTGAAGAGTCGCATATGTTTTCATATAACAAGTTGTTTACAGTTGCGTACCGATGCCAAGAGCAACACGGGTATTACCAACGCCAGAAGCGGTAAGCTGAAATGTAGCGCTTGTGCTTGCGAGGATAGTAGCCCTGGATAGTGTACGTAGACCAACTTCAGTGGATAGCGCTTAACTACATTTGACGATAACCCGACGTGACGCCTGTATAAGTGGTACATATGTAATGTTTATAAATTACATGGGCAGCACTGCAACCACAACTGACGTTTCACCAACATTACGCCTGCATAGGGTCTTTTTCCAAAGGAGTTCCGAGACCTGACGTGGCTCTATGGTAGAATATTTGATTGCCACGCAGAATGCTGGGGTTCGATTCCTGTTGCGACCATAACATATATTCTTTGCATTCGTCGGGTCAACGCTTTCGATGTCGGTCTTTCTTAACGCTCTTGAATTTAAATTACCAATCCCTGTTCTCGCCGTTTCTCGGTAGATGTAAACTGTCGAACACCCGTGGCGCATACACGCATACCGCGGCCCGTGGTATACGGGTATGTGCCACACGTGTCTGGAGGAAAGGGTTGGACGTCGTACGCGACGGGATTTTCACATTATTGATGTCATGACCAGATAGTCATAATCGTCAAACCCTCTTACCCTCCCATACTAATTTTGGTCTACCCCAAGTTAAGCAAGTGATCCCGAGAGCACCCAGACGTAGGCGGCTAGATAGATAGATATGTAAATAGAAACGCTCAAAGTGTCTGCAGTACGCAAAGACATGCTTCGCATAAAAAAAATGAACGCATGAACAATGAACTTCGCGTTGTTATCTGTGCGAAAGTGTATCAACTCTGGCGAACTATGACGCATGACAGAATTTTTTTCTTGGCTTCCAGTGACATATTCAGTTTCAACCTCGTTTCAGAGTCATGCGCAACGACTGAGAGCGCGCATGCGCGCACGCACGACCATACAGAGAGAGAGAAACGAGCCCCTCAAACAATTCTCTTTCGTTATTTCATAGTAAGGGCCTCATTCCCGCCGACTTGATGTCTCAGGTAGCATGTTAGGGTTTATTGGCCAGCTGCCATCTCGTTAAAAGACCACGTGCCACGTGACGCCCTCTGGCAAATAAGCGTGTTCCACACTCGCTTACTTGGCTACAAGTGGGGCTGACTTACACCCCCAGAAATTAAAAGGAGAGCAATAACCAACAAAGTGGACGGGGAGGGTTCTCCTTAGTAGCTCTATTAGTGAGGTGTCGGACACAAAATTCGTAGGTTGTGGGTTCGGGAACTGGAAGATAAGACACAGGAAAGGTGCGCGCTAAGGCTTACGGGCAGCCGATAAGCTCAGATGTGCGGAATAACTCTACTTGCCCGCGAAAATTGCGTCTGCAAACGGGCATAAAAAAGACTGTGCTAGCAAAGTTCGCGAAGGGGACATAGCGCTGTGCCTGCTAGGCCATTTTCGAGCACACATGCGCACCAAATATTTCGCCGTGGCTGCGTAATGCCTCCATAAACTATCCTTCATAGTTAAATTGTGAACAAGCCTATTTTTTATCCCAGCTAGGGCTGTGGTTTCTGCCTCATGTAATATTGTTGTATAAACCGTATTTAAAATCAAAACACCAAGTTTGCGGCGATACAGTGGCAACGCCTAGGGGAGCGCGTCGCCCATCGCAGGAATGAAAAAAAAGAAGAAAAAAAAAAAGAAAGGCGAGAAAACACCGAGCGACGCCGCTACCATCGGTGTTGCCATGCGGCCCCGTGATGCGGTGTGGCGAGAAGCGGGCGAGATTAACTCCGGCAAAGTTTCTAGAGTATGGTGGGCACATCTGCAGTTATTGCTACAGCTCAGTGATTGCGCTACCTTTTCATTCTTTTCTGTGATGAAACTATGGGCGGTTCTTGCTTTGCTTAGTAACTGTGCCAGCGGGAATTGAGCGCGACTGAGGACTGATATCTTTGTACTGGTCCTTTAGTGGTCGTACGAGCGGCATCCACACTTTTGGCAATTTCTGTTTACCTGTGGTGCTGTCGTTGATTATGTGAGGATAAAAAAGATAAAATGATTATATGAGCTGTAAAAAAAAAAAAAAGATTATGTGAGCTGTAAAAGGATCAAAAAAATGTTCAGGCAAGGCGTTTACTACTGGAGTGTTCTTTGCAAGGTATGGTAGATCATTCTGTAATTAAAAGTTAACATGATGCGCAGCGCGTCCATATTTATATCTAAGAAACACAAGGGAGAACCAGGAGGAGGCTAAAGGTGGTTGATCGAGGTGCAGCTGCAACCGGGAACGAATGAAAGCGCTATTCTGAGGAGAAGCAAATGCGAAATGACGGGTTTGACAACTGAAGCGAGAAACATAGTAGTATTTGGTGAAGCATGCGTCATTAATCTACCCATTTCTTTAGCAACAGAAGAGTTACGTTATATTTGAGCACGTTTAACGCAATCCTCGGGTAATTAGTGATGGTCGCGGGATCGAACCGCGAATTTCCGATGCAGGCGAAAATACTTCAGGTCTGTGTGCTTAGATTTAGGTGCACGCTAAAGAACCCCAGGAGGTCAAAATTTCCGGAGCCCTCGACTACGACGTCCCTCATAATCATATCGCGGTTTTGTGACGTAAAACCTCAACAATTATTATATTATTGTGCAATCAGAGCACGTAGCTTATGAAGATTCTGCTTGTGAGTTATTCCGCTGTTGTTTATGCTACCATGCAATGTATACCTGTCCTCTGACGTTATGCGTGGTATGAGTACGGCTGTGGAAACGAAAATAGACCTCTTGTTAGTAGCTAGCACAGTGTGATGTAGCTAGCACAAGAATTTTCTGCGTTACATGTCATTTATTAGATACGCGTATTCTTTATCGTAATAAATGATATGTAACGCAGAGAATTCTTGTAATCCCGATACGAGTGCTTTTTTTGTTGCACCCTGCTCTGTTACACACGCGCGAAGAACCATGTATCTGCTTTATATACGTTTTTCTGATTAATAAAACTTTAGTTGTGACTGTGTAAGCGCTGTCCTGTCTGATTCTTCTAGTCTGTGTCTTTCGGTGCGCTTCAACCAAATTTTCAAGCATGAACGTTAACCAACTGGCCCAACTTGCCATCTTGCTGCTTTCCAACATGGAGTAAACTGTCACGAGCGCGATATCTTTTCACTGTGACCGGGTTTCGACGGCTAATTTTTGCGCATGTTTTCGTTCGGCGCCCGCTACACCTGATTGTATGAGAACTTTCGGAACTTTCTGGAGTATTCTGTCCAGCCAGATTGCTTGTACGACGCTAATGGCGGAGTACAGTCGCGAATGTACGCGATAGCCAACGAATATGCCGCAATTTACCGCGACGCACGCACAAATAGCCAACGCCTTAGATCCCCAGACCTAAGCTTCGACGACCGACGACTATACTCGGTGCTATGGTTGTACTGTGAGTGTTCTTTGCTTTTCGGAACACAAGTTCGCCCGCTAAAGGATCAAATTCTTGTTTAATGCCATGGGTGCATTCTTTAGTGCCATGACTACGGGACGAAGCGCATTTGAAAAAAGCAATCGCCGAGTATCTGTAACTAAATTTTGTTTATATGCCGATTAACAGATGTACTTAAAAGCTACCTGCACTCCATTAGCTTTCACCTTCGCTTTGCATATATAAGCAAGAAAATTGTGCTTTAAAGCAACAAAACTAGTCATATCTAGGGCAAAAATGTGACACTTCACTAACAGGCACCGCAATAATTTGCATTAAGAAACATAATTGTATAGCTATACAGCTCTGAAATTTCATTATCAGAAGGAGACAGTTTTTAGATTTGTGTTTCAGATACAGCTTTATATTACATCCCCACTTTTTGCTGTAAGTGGAGGTCACTCTGCTTAAACATGCAAAAAACAATCGATGGTGCAATACATCCATACTGACGCAGAAATGTATTTTTTTTCGAAAGACCATACATAAAGCAGCATTTGAATGGTGTGAAAAATAACTCTGTATACTTTCACGGCATATAGGTGTCTACTATCCCTTAATTTTTATTATACCTTGATTTATACAAGCTATAGCTCAGGCGCACCTAGCTGTCTTTCTGCAAATAAATTTTTCTCTTTCTTTCTTGGTTTATACAAGCATAGAAGAGTATATTGTGCGCTTATAATTAACTGTAGACTACCCAGAAGTTTTTAATAACTTCTTCTACAGGAGTCACGCCGCATTCGTGTTCTCAACAAAACGCGGTGCGACTTTGTTAAAGGTTGCAATCTGCGAAGGTGACAATGCATTTATCTTGAATTTGCGCAAAAAAAAAAATCTAAGATGCGCGCCCTTAATAAATAAATACTGCAATATTATAAGAATGTAAAAGCGCACGAAATATATTCTGCCCTTCTAGTAAACAGTTCATTAGCAGATGCTCCTGTCTAAGCCCATGCGACATACCTCCGCTATATGAGGTATGTCGTAACCATGACGAATTACTGAGTACCTTTATTGGGTGTAGAGGTGAGAATGCTGTCTCTGTTATGGAGGCGCACCAAAAATTGGAAATGCATGCCTGTAATAAAGGTGGCGATATTAGGAGCGTAGATTTGTTTCCGGAATTACCTCCCAACACAGACTATCACTACTGCCGTTCATGTACAGTCGAGCGCGATTTGAAGGATATCGCGTGAGCGTCAGTTGGCCCAGCGTCCCAGAGGCCAATAGCGGCGCGTTTTGCAACAGTAAAAATCAAGATTTCTCATTCTTCTCTCCCTCGTTAGCTTTTCCATGTTACAGCGATCACTCCTTACGACGTACTGTTCACCCTTTCTCTCAATTTCAAGATTTCCTTCAGTTGCGATAGAGTGTATGGTTCGTTGGCTCTTATCTCCGCGGACAATGGCGCAATTGATAGGAAAGGTCTGGTAGAGCTGGCGCTTGGAACTGCTTCACTTGAACGACTCGCTAAGCTACACAAAATAGGAACACCGCCTCGTCATAAAAAAAAGTGCAAACGCGCGCCTGTCTTATACAGGAGTGATCGCAGCCTAAGGGACAGCAAAACAAGTGAGTGAAGCTCGTTTGATACGTTCCTCTCTTTGAGAGAGGATTCTGGGCCATGGCGCTGCTGTAGTCCTCGGTCGACGCTCGCGCGATAACCTTCAAATCTCGCTAGACTGTACGTGAATCTAATTGCATGGTGTTGTGCTTCTCTTTCAACTTCTTACGTTTGCAGTCACTAGAAAACCGAAGTGAACGAGCGAGGGCACTGACTATTGCAAAAATTGATCAATTGTGTTATGGCACCTACGATCGGGGTAAAGCTGTATAGTAACGTTCCTTGATGAAGAGGGTGTGGCGTGACTTTCGTTGCGTCATGGCCACGAACTATAGCGAATATTATAGACGCTATTCCACAACACAAGAGGATTGCGAGATCGCGTACTCCACTTACATAGAATAACAGAGAGCTGAGCTAATTGGTAAGTATTCATTCTAATAGGCTGGGCTTGTAAACACTAACCCAAGAAAGAAGTCAGGACACCGCTGCCTTGACTTCCTTCTTGTGTCCGTGTTTGCCCGCCCAGTCTTTTAGAATGACCACATATATACCTCCACAAGTTTACCTCAAGAATAACAGAGAGCTGAGCTAGTTGATAGATGTTCATGGTAAAGAGGCAGGGCGTGCAAACATGGACACAAGAGAGAACTGTGTGGTGTCGGCGTTTGTGGTGCCTTGACCTCTGTCTTGTGTCCGTGTTTGTACGCCCTGTCTCTTTAACATGTTTACCTTAAGACTGGAGGCAGCTGGAATCCCAGAATACGGCAGGGCCGCCACACATGTAAGCACAAGGCACCGTGAGATCTGCAGATGATTTATCTTCTGAGGTATTGAGAATATGAGGTTAGGTTGAACGTGTGATATTTATCATAAACTGGCGCATTGCTGTACGCAACAGGGCTATAATACATGCGAGAAAAGAAAATAGAAACCAAAAGAAGGTGCCGAATCCAAACCTAGCCCTGCATTCTCCGATCGGCATCAACCGACCCTGTCGGAGCACAGCCGTCGAAAGCAAGCGTGTGTACTAGCTCGAATGTTTCTTGTATGCACCATCGATAACACGCTTTCCTGTCCGTTTCCCCAGAGTGCGCAATCACCATTTCCTTTTCCACAGTTACACTGTCTGTTATTTTTTACTCTCTCTCTTTGTCTGGGCTGAAGGATGTGCGTGGTTGTGGGTCACCACGTCGGGCGACCGCACTTTGCTGCCATACGTCAGCGGCGTGATCTTGCTCCCGTGATGAGCCCATTCCGCGGGGGGCGTTTTTTTCTCCCCGCGCCTAGTTTTGCTCTTTGCCTGGTTTTGTCCCCCGCTCTTGTTTTTGTGCACAGATCGCCGGCTACGACCGCTTTTGTATGTGCGCGTCCCTTTTGGACGAGCTGCTTTATGAATACCGCCCGAACGTAATGGCAGGCTCCCGGCTGGAGCGCGCCGATCCGCGGGAACCACGCAGTTCCTCTGCGCGCCCTTCGGCTTCCCCGAGGAGATGTTATTACGGTCCTTGTAATATTTGCCACTGCACGCTGATATTTGTTAGACTTGGGAAACCCTAGTGATATTGGGTTTAATATCGAAGGAGCGCGTGAAACACTGTTTTCATCTTGCCAATACTTTCAACAAATCAGAGAGAAGGAAGAATGCGTTCAACAGGAGGCGCTCACGAAGGTAGGGGAGTGCCGTGACGTGGAGCACAATATTCTTTGGCTCTTTTTACTCCGGTAGAGCTAGCTTCTGCTCGTAGTAACAAAACAGAGGCATTTGAGAAAACAGGTAGAATACTGTTTGCTAGGAAAAAAAATTGCCGACGATTAAGATACTCCGTAATGCGAAATGTGAGCGCAGTTCAACGAGGTGTTTCTTTTTGCCATACACTGAGGCAAAAAAAAAAAATGAGAGAAGCATGCATGTACCTGCACTTACAGACTAATATTTAATTAATGCGCGCACCTCTGGATTCCGAGGTTGACGCCGCTTAGCTTGTGCTCGTGCAGCTCGTTTAGCAGCTGTGGCACACGAAGCGCTTCCACCGGTTCTTGTCGCTGGCGGTCCTCGCACGCGAGACGATGCTATCGCACGCTCCCGTCGTGCGACGGAGATGGCCGGCTCGCTTCATGTCTGCTTCAGCCAAGCTTGTCGGCAGCGCTCGCGTGCTCTTATTCCCACGTAGAACGGGGGGCATTGTTATCGATTTGGACGTTAGGAGAACTTGTTGCTGGGCTAATTTGTTCATAATGCCAAATTTCATAGCACAAATTTGCTACGGAACAAGGAAGAACATACGTTTGTAATGTATATGTGTGTTCTTCTATGGCTCGTACCAAATTAGCACTCTGAAGTTTAGTATTGCGGCTTTCTTTCCGTTACCCCCTATTTCTCAATGAGAAATAAACGTTGTTTGTTTGTTTGATTGATTGATTGATGAGGACTTTATACGGAACATGACGACGACTGCAAAAACCCACCGAAAGCGTCCATAAAACTGTTATCGCAATAAAAGAACGTTACGGCACCCTCGTTGAACACGCAGACACGTCTCACCATTCATTCGATTGGGGCAAAGCAAATATTTTCGAGAAGCAAAAGAATTGGGTTCGCGGCATCATCTTCAATCACTCTGAATCCAGGCAACGGAACACACTGTCTATCGCTGCGACCGCAACGTTCCACAACTGTATGTGAGGTGCTTACGTCAAATGTTGAAACGTACCTCATGTGCTTGTTCTTTTTCATCGCGAACAAGACTCCCGCATGCGTGAAAAAACATCTTTGTTTTTTTTTTGTTTTTTTTTCGTTTTCTTCAATAGTCAGCGTTCAATTGAACTTCTTTCAGTGCCTTTCCCGACCAGATGGGATTTCATTAGACTCCTCATTGCAAGATTTGCTGCGATTGAGAAATTCACTCGAAGTGGTTGACTGAATGTCATGCATGTGTATATGTAAAATATTTCGTCTATGAATGCTCAGTGCGTGGCAGCGTACCCCATGCATTTGCGCAAAGCATTTTCATTTACGAAGAGCCCTTCATTGGTGCGAAAAAAACCTCGCTATTTTCTTATGTCATCATAAGGACATCAAACGTTTCAATAAGATGGCTTAAATATAACCAGATATGAAATAATACAGGCAAGCACCTCCTGCTTTTCTTCAAACTCTTAAAAAAAAAAGGAAGTCTAGAGCAGTATTAGCCAAATTTGCAATGCTCTTCCACTATTGCCTGGAGTGATCACAAGGGATAGCATGATAGCTACATGATAGCCACATGATAGCAAATAGTAGCATTTATTAGCTATCACGACAAGGAGCTTATAATTCCTCGCCTTCCGCCGTTGCGGGTGAGAACGGTACTCACGAAAAAAGCGACATAACAACGATGGCGTTGGACAAGAGATTAACCGGCGATGCTTAGCTTGCCATGAGAGCTCTTCGGCCACACGGGCAAGTGCGAATTCCTTAAAAGGAGCCCGGCCCGCCACATATGTGAAATGCATTTTACATTACACGGTTCCCTTTTCCTAATATCCTCCGGTAAGAACTAGATGAATGTACTGCGTACGAGCGGAATTATTGAAAACCATAGATTGTTCCGAGCTCCACGGCTGAATGGCGTCGGGCCTGAACAGAGTCGACAAACCCATTACACTTGCGCGAGCCCGAACGGCCCAAACTTCCTTCTGAAACGAATGTGAAATCAATACAACAAGGAAGGAAAAAAGAAACGGTTTTTCGCTTTGGTCGGGTACGCTCTCTGCGGAGCATTTTATCGATGCATTGCATGTTACCTTGTGTCTATGTTACACCACATTTGAGTGCACACGAGCCGTTAATATTGTAGGACTGTATAGCCACGCCATCGTTCTGCGGACTTTAGCAAGGTTCGTCGGTACGCACATACGCACACGCGTTATCAATTGAACAGGACACTGTTGCGAGTGAGTTGGTTCATGATCTTTAGCCAGTTTTTCAAGCTCGAAACGGACGAGGACGAACGACCATGACACAATAAGACACAGAAGAGCACTCACTTCCAACAAATTATTTTGAGCGTTCAAGCAATATATATACCTATCCATTCAAAAGGTAATAGTAAAACCATATCAGGCAAGCAGCCTTTGCGCAAGGGCACTACTGTAATGTTAGAGGAAACCACCCGGTTTTTTTAAATGCGAAGCAATTCTTAGCGAACATCGGTAACTTTCAGCGTATCTATCTATCTATCTATCTATCTATCTATCTATCTATCTATCTATCTATCTATCTATCTATCTATCTATCTATCTATCTATCTATCTATCTATCTAGGCACCTACGACTTTGTGCTCTCCAGACCGTATCGTTAATGTGATTCATACCAAAATTGGTATGGACATAACATGACTCTATGACGAACATGAATGGCTGGTCATATCATGAAAATCATGAATAACTTGTAATGAACGGTATGATTTACACGCCATGACCGTGGTGCTCCTGCGGCCGTTTCCTTAACTTGATATACCCGAAAATTGGTATGATGAGACATTTCTGCATGAACCAACATAAATGACAGGTGTAACTATGAAAATCATGACGTGCATGTCATGTACATGATTTACATGCCACGCTCATGGCTCGCTCACGGCCGTTTCGCTAGCTTGATATACACAAAATTTGGTATTGCGTGACGTGTCTGTATGACGAACATAAGAGGCAGGTGGTAATATGGAAATCATGACATGTCATGTGCAACATGACTTGCATGCTATACGTTCATGGCACGCTCGCGGTTGTTCCCTCTAGCTTGATATGCACCATATTTGGTATTGCGTAACGTGACTGTACGACGAACATAAATGACAATTGGTGATATGGAAATCATGACATGTCATGTGCAACATGACTTGCATGCCACGCTCATGGCATGCTCGCGGCCAGTTCGCTAGCTTGATATGAAATTTGGTATGAAAAACATAAAAACATAAATGACAGACCGTAAGAAAGAAATACTAAATTTGGTATGAAAAACATAAATGACAGACCGTATAAAGTGAAAATCATGAAATCCATGTCATATACAACATGATTTACATGCCACGCTCATGGTGCTCTCGCAGCCGTTTCGCTAGCTTGATATACAACAAGTTTGGTATGGCATGACCTAACTGTATGAAAAACATAAATGACAAGTGGTAATAATATAAAAAACATGACGTCATCTACAGCATGACTTGCATGCCACGCTCATGGTGCGCTCGTGTCCAGTTCGCTCGCTTGATATAGGCTCCCAAAGCATCGCTCAGTGGCGCTGCGACTCTTGACAGGCAGCGCCATCTCTGGCGGAAAAATAGAAACTGGGAATATACGTTGCGCGTTTTCCCTTCTCGCCGCCGCGCTCCCGCTCGCTTCCGTGCACGTGCAGCGCTTTCGCGCTGCGCTTGCTGCGCCGCGCAAAAAAATAGAAACTGGGGGGTAAGCGCCGTGCTTTTTCCCTTCTCTCCACCGCGCTGCCGCTCGCTTCCGTGCGCGTGCAGAGCTCTCGCACGGCGCTTCGCTATGTACCGCTTGAAAAAGATCTCCCCGCTGGACAGGCACTTCGAAAAGCGAACGTAATCAAAGGAGAGAAGTTCGTTAATCACGGTTATCGATGTTCCACGTTGTCGACTATGAAAAACATGTGAATTGTTGTCTAGATGTGCATGCTGGCAGTGGCAAACGCGTACTGTGGTGAACGAACTTTCGCGGCGTGCAAAAAAAAAAAATACAGAGAGAGAAAGAAACAAAGACTACACGGCCGTGGCACTAAAAAAGCCTCAGAAGGTTCGAGTCATGCCCTCCGTACCGCTGGAGCATCACCCACTGACTTAGCCACGAGGCAGCTAGCTTAGCTTAGCTTTAACTGCTGCGAAGCAAGTAGAACTGCTCGCCTTGTCTGTCTGTCTGTCTGTCTGTCTGTCTGTCTGTCTGTCTGTCTGTCTTTTTTTTCGCTTCTCGCTTCGTGCTTGCACTCCCTTTTTATGAGAATATCGACTTTACAGGTGTATAAGGGTACGTACTCACTAGCGGCAAAAACGCGCGTGACACGCCGCGTGCGGCAAGCGCGCTCGCGGCAGGCGCGTGCGTTCCCGTTCCCATTCGCGTTTTACGCTACAAGGCAGTGATACTTGGAGTCTCGAGTTGTAGAAGACTTCAAGAATTGCTGCCGCGCCGCGTAAAACGCAAATGGGAACGGGAACGCACGCGCCTGCCGCGAGCGCGCTTGCCGCACGCGGCGTGTCACGCGCGTTTTTGCCGCTAGTGAGTACCTACCCTAAGACTTGCTGCGCGAACGCGGCTCAGCGTGAGAGGTGTCGAATTTCAGGCGCGATGTGGTATCGGGCGACGAGCTCACGCAAAGCGCACCCGTAAACGCGCACTCGAAGCAATATGTACGAGTGCGCGTGAAAGAAAAACCGCACAATCTCCGAAGATGGCAATAACAATTCCTGAATTAAGTGCCAGTTAGATTCAGCAGCTTAAATATATACCACCCTAAAAAAGCGACAAAAACAGAACAAACCAGCAAAACGATGTCAAGTTAGCTGAAAATGCACAGGCGTTCGTTCCGGCGCGATGATGCAGCCTTGTGCGGAGTTCAGTTGAACGCAACCAACACCGCAACGCTAACCGCGGTATGAAGTATGTGAGTGTGAACACACAACAACGACAGCTAGGTCTCACAAACACAAGGAATCGAAACACAAAGTTGCTTCAACATACAACCGTAATTGGATGTAAAAATGCGAGACGGCGAGCAATCACTACTGCAGTCGTTGCATGCACGCGCCGTGTTACGTACTGACCCAGGTAGTCGAAACAAACGATTTCAAGCGAAGAATTGAGTCAGCGAAAACGGAAGGCGAGACAGAGCTAGAACTTTATTCCTTTAACTGCGGTGACCCACGCTTGTGTACTTTCTCTCTCGTACGACTTGTCCGGGAACTGATACAGTTTTACAGGCGGATCGCGTGCCTTGGTACTGTCTGCACTGCTGTGGCACACAGTAATACTTCGGACGTCGCTTTCGCTTTCGTGGGGCCACTTCTACCATCGCGGAAATGCAGCTTCGCATAGCAAGCCTCTCGGTTCAGCGTGCCAAGCTCACGGCACAACGTCTAAGCTCCCGCACCGACCGAAGAACGCGTGCGCACGCGTGCCGCCGCTGTCGGCTGTCGGTGAAACAGGCGCGCCCTCCGCCGCGCTTATCCCCAGTTTCACCAGCACTTCTCCCCAGAGCCGCAGCGCGGCGCTGTCGTCGCTCCGCAAACTTTAGCTTTGGTTCCCTTTACACCAAAATGGGTATTGTGTGACGTGACTGTATGACGAACATAAATGGCAGGTGGTAACATGAAAATCACGACATTAATGTTATGTACAGCATGACTTGCTCCTTGCTGGCTGCTTCACATTGCATCGATTCTCACAATGCGTGGGATCTGCCAGTTTGTTTTCCTCTTTTTCTGGTAGTGATAGCGACGGAGTGCTCGTACAGTTAATCCCACTTTTGCTATGTAGAAGGTGGCTTCTATAATCCCTCGCTCTGTTTTATCAGAGGCTTTGCTCCCGGAACTTGAATCCTTCCAGCAGTGGTGTATACGCATATCTTTTTGCAAATATCAACCATGTGACCGACTAAATTGCTACGCACCGAGACTCGGTGCTCACGGAATGCCCCCCCCCCCCCCCCCACTCATCGGCGTTCCTTCATGCTCCTTAGCCCCGACGAAAGTCGGGTGGTGCGTTTCCTTCCAGTGTTGTACGGAACGGCGTTCCAAGGAACGACGTTCCACACTCTAAGGCAAAATTACCCGAAAGAGGAGTAACGGAGCCCAATAGGCGCGCGCGATGAACGGATAGACCGCTGAGGAGTAACCACAGAGGGATGCGTGCCGTGCGCAAACCAGTTAGTCTTCAAAGGCACCAAAGGGATGAACCGCGCGGGAGATACGTCACGTGTGCGAACCGTTGTCAAGGGAACTAACCGTCCTCCTCGCTCTTGGTCAGTCTTCTCACTTGTTTTCATGGAGGCGCATTGGCGGTTGTGTCGCGCTCGGAGAGTTCGATGATTTAGGAACTACGCCGCGGTGCCTTGGATAAACACGTATGCCGCGTATGCGTGGATGAGCGTGCGGTGCTGCTTTTACGTTTCGCCGCAACCATGAAGTTTGGAGCTGGTCTCGACACGCCGAGACGCCGCGCTGTATTTCTCCGGCCACGGTGCGCTGGCGTAGCAACGGCACTGCGTCGACACCGCCTGGGAATGGCGGCCGAGAAGACATAGGCCTATGGGATCCATGAATTCAGTCCGACTCTGGGCAGAAGTTGGCGCTGGATTATTTCACAAGTAAGTGATCATACTTTATTTTCCGTACCTGTCGTTTGCGCGAAGCGCATCGCGCTAGTTGGCAACGGGCTCGATCGTGTTGTATATATTGCGCGCACGAAATGCACCGCGAAGGTCGGCTTTGGCGTCCGCTCGCCTGTGCTTTGTGACTGCCTGAAAATTGGCCGCCATTGCCGTCGGCCGCCTGGACGCTCTCGCCGCGGTGATGAGCTGCGGGCTCGCGATATTGGGCAGAGGCCTCGCCGCTGCGGTGCGACTCGTCCAAAACGCATTGCGGTTGCCGTCAACGAGCTCGATTGTATGTCGCGCGCTTGAAGTGCACCGGCAACTGGCGGGTGCTTTAGCTAGCCGACTTTAGCTGTGCTTCGGAACTCTGTGGACAGTTTTCGCCATTACCGTTGGCTTCCCCGTCAATCGGTCGCAAGCAGCTCAGCGCCGTTCGTGACGGCGGCCCCCGCGTTCGCTCATTGTACTCTGCCGCTCGATCCAGGAACTTTGTGAAAATTTGTCGACATTACCGTCGGCTTCCGCGGCGCTCGCTCGAAAGCAGCTCAGTGCCGTTCGTGGCGGCGGTTCCGCGTTCGCTCGCTCCTAGGATGTTCGAGGTTCACTGGCGGCAGAAGCTCCGCGTTCGGCCCCGCGTTCGCTTGCTCGAGCTGTATACGACGCCGCTCGGCGCTCGCAGAGAACTCGCCGACTCGTTGGCGGCTCGGTGGTCGCGGCGCATGATGGCTGCGGCTGCCGCACTTGAGCTGTTGCGCTATGTGACTCGAAATGCGTTTTCGATTATGTATGACATCGCGGTGGAAATATTTGCATGCCATATTTTAGACCTGCGTATTTATTTCACCTTGCACGTATTTGCCATGTGCGTGTATCTTCCTCACTGTCACATGTGACTTAACTGTTTGCAACCTTTTTGTGCAGACGTTGTCCACTACGTGCAGAAGGCTGCTTGCGCTTGTGCGTGCAATGCCAGTCATCTGTCGCTTCCGTTGGAGCAGCTTGACCAAGACGACTGTACGAGATATGACAACGCGGCTGGACCTGAATTTGACATCTGGCAGCGAATTCACTGAAAGAATGCAGAAACGTATATGTATATAGAAAAATAAAACATTTCGTTGTCTCACTTTTGTCTTTCGTTGTTGCATTGACTGCGAAAGCAGTGAAACAAGCATGACTAAATATTTTTTTCGCGTGTTCTTTCCTGCGCATTTCTTGCTCACTGCGGAGAAAAACACGCGAGAAAAGTATTAAGCCTTGCAGAGAGTAACTGTGCAAAATCATCTCAGTGGAGCATTTGAGTGGACCAACCGTTCGTCCGGTGAGGTGCAACCGTGGGGACTAACGGTTGACCGGTAAGGGGTAAATGTGAGGACTAAATGTTAGTCCATTGAGGTGCAACTGTGGGGACTAACGGTTGCCCGCGAGGGTGTAAATGTGAGGACTACATGTTAGTCCCTTGAGGTGCAACTGTGGGGACCAACGGTTGCCCGCGAGGGTGTAAATGTGAGGACTAAATGTTAGTCCCTTGAGGGGGACTAACTGTTAGACCCGTGCCGTTAGTCCTTAAAGGGACTAATGGTTGTGGCAGCCCCATTAGTCCCCAAGAGGACGAACGGCACACCCTTCTAACACCCTTTTTGCCTTAGAGTGCAGGAACTAGTTCCTTTTGGCAGGAACGGAGGAACGCCACCGTTACATTCAGGATCGGTGGAACTGTAACGGTAACGCGTTACATTTAAGCAGGAACGGTAGAGGGAACGGCGTTCCTTCTGTAGACGTTCCATGGCATTCAACAGGCGCAGGCACGCAGCACATCATGCAGAACAGGGCGGATGGGCGGCCGTGTGAGGCGCGAAAATGTAGCGCTCGCCCATCATGTGACTACGATGCTTCCTGGCGAAAGACGCCGAGACTGACGTATATGCTGGAGGAACAGTTGATTTTTTTACAGCAGAGATGTTAGGCTCGAGGTTTCCAAATTCCATGTGTCGTTGAAACAGAATTATTTTCTGCTTCTGGTTCTCTCCCTGTAACGGAATGCCACTTTTTCGACCCGTCGTCATGCCGATTAAAGCGCGCCGCGCTCCCCCCGCTGACCAGCGCCCCGGCTTGGGCATGAAAAGACTTGTTTTTAGAGCCGCGAAGAGCAGCGGAAGGGGGTGTTATTCTTCGAATGTTGCTGCCAAAAGGTGGACGTTGTTCTGTACCGGGGCTACGACAGCTTTTGTTGGAAAGCCACAGTTTTAGACTGCAAAACGCTCGGCTGAGAACCGAGGCAAGATACCGTTCCCACGGAAGAAGCTGCACGTGTACGAGCCGCCTACGCGGTCACCTTAAACGGGTTTTCTCTCTTGATTATTGGAGAACCCTCCCCTAATTAAAAAGGGGCGTCGTCAATATTTTGAGGGCAGACTTAGTGACAATGCAATGCGCATGATTGGACCCATGTCAATGGTCCCTTTTTCCCCAGGAAGAGAATGAGGGGACACGAAGGGGATATCGCCCTGCTAACCAGTCTAGTTTCTTGTCAAACAAGGTGTAGAAATAGGTCAGTGAGTATCCCTTCTAGAAGTTTTTAGTGTGCGCTTTGTATCGGCTGGCCACCTAAAGTTAGCCGTTGAGGCCTACCCATCGACATCGAAGTCGTGCCAGAACTCTTCGCGGCTTCTCGCATCCGATCGTCGTGGACGCAACGCTGCCGGTCATCTCACGTATGCCTTCACCTGTTTATACCATCGAACTTTCTTGTCTTTTCGGTTTAATTTTATTCCATTTTTGTTCAGTGTTAGTTCAGTTTGTGTATTTTGTAATACTTGTATTTTATAAGCTTATTGTTTGACTCTATTTGTGTATTGTTAGTTTAGTTGAAGTGTTGTATTTAGAGTGCTCGTGCTGCAATAGCTAGACAGCTGCGCCTTTGAAGACCAACGTTGAAAAGTGCCACATGTGCTGGACTTGAAATAGGCGAGCACGAAAGTTGCAGTTACATGCATGTAGTAAGGCCGGTGGTCCCGAAAAAAAATTGTCTAGGAGCGTTTGTTTAGATTCCGTTTCCTATGTGTAATCTGCTGTCGGCAATGTTAAATTCGTTTGATATATGTAGCTCGATGGGAGCTTTAAATTGCTCGCTTTATTTCGCCTCAGGATTATCCGACACTACATATTTATTAAAAACTCAAATGTAACGTTAATTGACTTAAGAGGGTGTTGAGGCGAGCTCGTTGGTACGGATCCATAAGAATACGCAGCGCTAAAACGACACAACACACGGCGAAAACAAGGACGGGCGCTGACTGCCAACGTTTGTTTATTGTGCGTTTAACAAATATATAGAGGGCAAAAAGAGGGGAAACGGAAACTGGGAAGGAGGAGAATTTGTGCGCATGGGTATGACAGTGACAGTTGTGTCGTTTTAGCGCTGCGTATTCTTATGTAACGTTAATGTAACGACACGTTCCAATTTCGGAAAGGTAACTGTAACGAGTTCCTTTTGCATTTGAGGAACTTGTAACGGGAACTCGTTCCGAAATGGGTAAGGAACGAGGAACGAACTTTCGTTCCTGTTTTAGAGGAACGTGTACAACACTGGTTTCCTCTCTCCTTAAGGAACCATCGAAGGAAGGCCTCGCACGTGGGGGGGCTGTTGGCAGGCTCGTTTCAGCTTTGCTTCAGCGGCGTTCGTCGCCACTGTTCGCACGCTTTTACTCGCACGAAGAACATAGCGCGCCCTAGGCGATATTATCAATTTTGACTTCGTAGGGAACATGACGAACATGCGAGGGGCGAAAACCCGCCGAGGGTGTCGATATAAAAGTATAAAAGTGACGTCGGTGATGTAACGCGAGTGGTGACGTTGCGTCGGAGCAGAAGCTATTTCTTTACATGCCAGTGCCGTCGCCATGCCTTGTAGCCACGTTCTGCGCATAATTAGTCAAATTACACAAAGACGCCGATCCAGCACTTGACACTTCGCTTAAAGCCAAAAAATTGGGGGGACCCTTAAGCTTCGCCTTTAAGAGTTGAACGCGATAGCGATATCCCGTCCCTAGTGCCTACTTCAATCACTTAGTGCATACTATGTAATGGGTAGTATGCTTTAAACCAGGAGCAATTATGCGCGGCAAATGTGGGAAAGGTTTTCGAACTTGCAATGCACCCACTACGTGGTGTTAAGGGAATACGCGCAGTAAGGTGTGTGCCGTTTCTAATGGGTGGCTGGCTTTGAACTATGAAATCGTTATGATAGTCACATATTCTGACGCCCGATGGCAATGTACGCTTGTACCACGCAATATTCCTGGGATATTACATGTTATATTGCGACGCCTATATAAAGGACGCTTGCGTTTGCGAAGCATGGAAGTTATTTTCACTACATTTCCAAGCAGAGTAAGTTATTTTCACAGTATTTCCAAGCAGAGGCATGGCTGTGTGGTAGAACACCTGCTTGCCACGCAGACGACCCGGGTTCGATCCTCACTCGGACCCGAAAATTTTTATTACTTATTTTATTTGCATCTTTCTCGATTTTTCGGTCACGGGCAAGATGATGATTTTTCGCTCACAACCAACGACTCCGACACCGACGCCGACACCGACGCCGACGCCGACGCCGGAATTTCTGCGAAACGAGCTCTTTAACGCTATCGCGTTAAAATTTGGCATCAGCAACTACTCACTGACTGCATCGCTTGAAATCGAACCGCACAATGCGTGGTATCTGCCGGAGTGTTTACGCATTGTATATTGCACACGGTTCTGCGAACGTCGGTAGCTAGGTGCAGATGATGGGGACATATCGCAACAGTAAAATTAGACGAAAGCCATAAATCTCATAGTTGCTGCAGTTGGCGGCAGGGCGACGCATTATCTGTCAAACAAACTGCAACGACTGAAACTTTCACCACCAGGGGAAACATTGGCGAAGAGACATTGTACGTCACCCACACATTTTCTGTATTCGCATTTACTGATAACGTATCTAATATGTCATTGTGAAATATTATATAGCTACGGGACAATACAGTTTTCCAAGCTAATTTTGGCAATTTTAAACTCACCTCAAAACAGTATCTTTGCACTAATAGTTCATAATAAATGTATTTAGAGACAAAAAAGTAGGACGGAGAATAGTTTAAGTAAACTTAAACAAAGTCGATATCTTTATTTCTTTATTAGTAGTAATTAAAATCTAATTGATTTTTCATGTCGGTTTTGAAGTAGTGTACAGAAGCCTACGTCTATTTATGACGTTTAATGACACTATGAGCCCTTTGGGCAATTTTAATGTTTGTCAACTGCTAAGTGACATTCCTACAACCTTAATGACGTACAGTGAACAAAGGTCAAAACTTTGACCTGTCTTCAAGGTGCTATACCGCAAGTGTTTTGGCGCCAAAGCGCAAAGGCAATAGCCTTTTGCCAAACACCTCGAAAATGAGAAATATCTATCAAAGGTTAGGTATTCAAGAAATCAAGAAAGGGGGGATTTTAATTTGCAAATGAAATAAGCAACATGCAACGAAAATACTTCTTTAATTTGTTGAAACATAAACCACGTAGTTAGTTCTCCTTAAGGAAGTTTCGGTGAGGATTTTTATAATTTTTTCCTCAATTTTAAACTCTAGAAAATACTGTCCTGAATATCATGCAGAATTCCCCTCACAATAAGCTTTGTACTGATTAGACTTTTCTTTTTTCACCTTAATGCGAATGACTGTATTCTGAGGCCTAACCACGTACGACGCCTCATACAGAGACTAAATTAAAGAGTCGTGTCATTCCGTGAACGTAAGTCCCCTTATTAGTATGCTAATGAGGCACTCGGGGTTTGGCGTCACTGCCAGCGTATGTGGAAGTTGCCAAAATTAAACACCTCGCGCAGACCTGCCATTCCCTTTATGTTTAGGACAACAATTGCAAAGCGATTTTCACGCGACAAGTGCTGTAATAAAGATTTTTTTTTTGCCAGGGAGAATATTTGCACGCATTTCTAGAAAGAGGGAAACCTTAAATGGCCAAAGCTCATGTACCAGCCTTGGTTACCGTAGAAGAAGCCTGTATTTTCTGAGTGTAAGGAAAAAAGAACGCACATCAATGCGTGTCTTGAGAGAACCCTAGGCCGAAGCCTAAATTTGCTCAAATGGCTCCATGAATGACAACCACCAAGATTATATAATGGCCGGAACCATTAACCTTTATTAACAATTCATTCGTGCACGCTCACATTCTCTCGTCATAATTAAACAGAGCACTGGCAGCCTAAAGAAAGCACTCCGAATCTCGGTCATCGTGTTGTGTATATTGCGAGCTTGCAGAGTAATTTACATAGTCATTACGAATCTTATCCTGTGATTTAAATCCGCCTAAGTGAAGCGCCTGTGAACAAAACATATGTGAGGTGCAGGCAAGAGCAGACAGCGTAAGATTATGCGTGACGAGGCCACAGGATTTGCCCCCCATTTCCCACAGAGCATGTTCGGAAAAAACCCGTTCCACGCCCATGCGCGACCACCTATTTGTGTTGTCGTGCATGTAAGTTTACGAAATTGCTTGGGTCAGCGTAATAAATAAGAATTCACTACGAATGTGGGGTCATTGTGCGAAATATTGGAAGCCAGGCTTTCAGATTAGTACCGCCATACGATATGTTTTCATTTGCCTTAGGGTGTGATGGCTTAAGTGACGGTGGCGCTTCATCCGGTAACAAACGCAGCGGCGCATCATTGGCTGGTAGTGACGTTACAAGAAAGTTAAAAAAAAAGCGAATCTTAGAATAACAGCTGAGCTAGTTGGCAAGCGTTCATTCCAAAAAAAAAAAAGAAAAGAAACGAAAAAGAAAAACAGGGTGTGCAAACACGGGCACAAGAAAGAAGTGGACACCACGGACGCCGACTAAACCTCATCCATTTAATTAAAATTTCTCGCTCACTGAGGTTACCACGGTTTCAAAGCCCTTACCACTACAAAATATCAAGTAATCGTCCACACAACGAAGAACACTAATAATAGAATTGCCTAAGGCGCCTTCTAAATGTTTGTCAACCTTGTTAAGGTATAAATTACTAAGAAGTGGAGCAACCTTAGAACCAATACATATCCCTGATTTCTGCAGATAAGTGCCTTCCGTCCAACCTAGATGGAAAGAATTTCTAGAAAAGCCCCCGTAGAAAGACCACATTTATCGGTGAAAACCACCTCGTGCCCTTGTTCGTTAATACAGTCATTAACACATTTTAACAAGTAATCCTTGAATTACCCCAGAATAATAGATTACGATTTCTAGATATTTCTTTAACGTTACAGAAGAACCACGTATGCCGGCAGTATTCCCCTAGATCTTCACAACCACTGTTAAACTTTTCGTCGAAGCCTTCTAAGGTTGTAAGAAACGGTGTAGCCATGTCATGCCTTAAGTCTGCCCTCACCAAGTCGTGTAAGCAAAAAATGAGTGCTAGCTTTAATGCACAGGTTAAGCATATTTTGGATGTAGGTTATCATCTTGTCGCAGTGGCCACTGTCGCTGAACGTTTAAAGAAGTCCGTCAGGTTAAGTCCGAGCATGGTTGCAGAAAGCGGTGGAAAGAAACGTGTCATAGGTATTCCGTATATTCATTGCGCATGTCACAGGCTTAAGAAAGAAGGAAGTAAATACGGCACTAATGTTTTTTTCTTTTTTTTTTTTACGCCTGTCAATAACCTAGGTAAGATTTTTGCCGCTGTGCAGAGAAAAAATGAGCGAGTAAAAGACAAGAAGCGGACCGATATTTGTTTCGTAAAACACACCTACAAATTCACTGATTGCCGTACAGGTGTGGTGTACAAGGTTCCTTTCAGCTGCGGCCGCTTCTACGTTGGACCGACGGGCATCTGCATAAACCAGACATTATTGGAACATAAGAGATCGCTAACCGGATGTTCACCTTTTAATCTTTCTTTACTTCGTAGAAAGTGCAATTGCAGGCCAAAATTTGATGAACGCGCAGTTTTGTACCGGTATAGGAATGAAGAAAGACGTCTGATGATTGGGGCATGGCATATCAATAACAGTAGTAGCGCATGCGCGAACCAACCGTCGATTAACTTGCATGGAGAAGAAATCAAATGCCTTAACCCTTTCCTGCCCCAGAAAAATAATAATGGAAAAATTGCTAACCTGCTCAAAAACTATTGATGTTTGCTCTATTGTGATTAGGTTTTCAAAGGTTAAACTCCATGAATTGGAGTTTTTGCCCCAGAAAGCAGACCCGCACATATGTGCGGGCTGGGCTTTTATTCATGTGAGTCACTGCAGCGAGGAATACACTCATAACGGCTAAGACAAGGCAAACAATGCGTGATCAGCGCTGCGAATGCAACATTTTAGAGTATTGTGTGTCACTTGTGAGGCACAGGTATAAGTTTCACTTCATACAACGCGTCCTTGAACAAGAAGCTACACATGACAGCCTGAGTGATGCGCAGATGTCAAGCTGTATACTGATCACCACTGGTACGTATAGCTGAGTGGAATCGCTTGGCTATGCCGGGTGCCTTTTACACTCCAGTAAAGTTGACAAAGGATTGATCTTGTGACACATTTTTCTTTCCGCTTTCAATTCTTGGGCGCCTGGTGACGACCGAAGTTGCTCAGAGATCGGATGCAGCCGATGATCAGGTCCATACCAAAAGCTGCTTGATCTTTTGTAGAGTTTCTTGCAAAGTTTTTCTACGTCTGCAACTAGGGCACACTGCCACTTTGTGAGCAGTAACCTCAAAGATCGTTGCATTAAATTAGTGTGAGAAAGTTTGCAAAGAGTCTTGACAACAACAAGAACGTCGGCTGTCTCACCACTTCCAAGCAGGTGATGCTTTGCAGCCAAATGTTTTCTGCAAAAGACATCAATTTCACTGAAACTGACAGCATAGGGTGAGTTGTCACCTGGCCCAGTTATTACGGAGGCGACTGCTCAAAAACTCGCCTTCCATACTCCAGTTTTCATCACTAAGTTGGCTCGAACGACGAATATGAATCTCTGTCAATTCGTCAACGTCGTCCCTACCCAATTCTTACGCAAGACATCAGGAAGCTCAATATCTCTTCTATGTCTTCTTCATTCTGTGGTTTGAAAATCTCGGCATGTGAAAAAAAAAAGAAAATTCAGCGCCCACAGAAGCTTGTTACCTACGTTAGATAAGTTTAGCAATTTTAACCCTCAATGTTATTTACTATCCTTAGAATTTCACTGGCGATACTTAAACTCTATATCGTAGGCAATGTAAAATCTAATTCTTTGAAATATAATGCATGTTGTCACAACACATTCACAAAATAAACATTTTCTGCGTCAATGGTGGCCACAATTCACGCACATCACTTCGCGTCGCTAACTTCAGATGTAAGAAAACATCTGGAAACACCAGCCAAAAAGTGCCAATAGGATGCAAAAAAAGCTATTCGCAATAAAAAAAACAGAATGCGCAGGCGCAACCGCGCGCGAGCGAGCCAACCTGCGCCGCTCTGCCGTGCACTTGACGAGGACTAAAGCCCAGCCCGCACAAATGTGCGGGTGACTTTTTCACGCTTGAGTGCACAGCGTGTGTGGTAGGAACGCGTAATTTTTTTAGCGGAGCATGTTTCTCTAAGTCTCATTATTCCTTTCATATGCATACACTCCCGAAAAAAAAGTATACCAAGAAGGAGCGTTGATTTACACGTCTGAGGTAGCCGGTCTCGGCGTACGTGCTCAGACGGCATTTTTCGCGGAAGGTTACTCGCCCTCTGGTGCCGAAATTATTGAACTACTGCAACAGATATATTCCCGCAAACATTGACTTCAGCGGCACAGAGCTATGCAACCGAAACTGAAACAGGTGCCTTTTCGTGAGCGTCTTTATTGACCCACACATTTGTGTGGGTCAGGCCATAAAGGGTTAACAGTTATCTTTCACATAGACCCACCCCCCCACACATGCCTGATTGATATGTTCGATTGCATTGGCATGCGCAGATACGTTTTCGTGCCTTTGTTCTTTTCCGCCGTTGTGCGCCTCTTCAGTTGTCGTTGGGCGTCTGTGGTGTCCACTTCTTTCTTGTGTCCGTGTTTGCACGCCCTACCTTTCGGAATGAAAAGAAAATCCAGCGCTAAGTGCAGCTTTACTACTGTGAAACCTGAGGAAATGCGTAGCATGGCGCCCCCCCCGCGATTCCCATTCGTAGAGTTCCCACTGTTCCGTTTACCGAACCGTTGATGACGTCAATGTTTGAGGTGAGCATAGAGTGTTTCTACGGCACGAGCAGATCTTGTTAGGGAAATTCGCAAACTCAGTGTGTGACACGCGAGCTACTTTTTGCCGTGCTTTATCGACTTCCTGCTTGTCACGGAAGTTGAGATACTTGACGTCTCCAGTGAATTCCGTCAGGTTATTTCCCCCTTCATATGTAAAGCCGGAGAAGAGCCGTTGGGAGCAGCAATCACATGTTTCGCGAGGTGGTGGCGCCCTTTCTTGCACGGCGCCAGAGTCAGCCGCAGGTTTCTGAATCGGAAACAAGCTGCACTATCTCCTCGTCGTCGAGAACTTCTGTTGTGTCAATGTCCGCATCTGCGTTGGCGTTCATGAAGTAGTCGAAGTTCATATCTGCGGCCACCTCGTCACGCCAACGAAGCTCTTCCCAACAACTGGGTGATGAGCTGAACAACGTGTGCAAAGAACTGAAGGGCACGGGGCCGGAGCAAAGCGTGGAGCGGGTGGAAACCGGTCGTGGCGAAAGCAGCAGAGGAAAGCGTCAATGCTGCCATCTGTCGCACGCGAGATCAAGCACCCGCCGCCGCTTTCACCAATTGGTAGAACTGACCCAAAGCCTGGAAATAAATGCGCAGTCTTTCTTTCCGTGCAGTTCAGGTTTGTAATTTCGTAAGAAACAAAACGAGAATGCCTCCGCTGCGTCGACTGTACCGCTCCTACGCTGGCAGCACAGTGCCAGACATTTTAAACACCATAAATTTGGAAAAACCTCTTTTTCCTATGCAGCCTTTCTCTCAGAATACTTCATTAAATCGGGTTTGACGAAGAAGTTTGTTTCGCTATTTCGAGTTCGTAAGAGCATTAGGCCTAGGGCAACTGCGGGGGGGAATCCGAATGTGTTCGTTAAATCGGGAAATTCGTAAACTCAGGTTTTGTTAAATCAAGTTTCAACTTATATGCCTCAATTACTAATAATTCAATATATAAATATAGATATACGCTTCGCTTCTGCCTTATTAACACAACATTGCATCATACTGTTAATTTGTAAAGCCACTTTTATCAAAATGGCTGCTTGGACGAGTTGGTAATTCATGATACTTGAAATACGAGCGCATAAATTAAACAAGGACTTGGGAAGACAATGACAAGAGCTTGTTCTCGTCTTCCTAAGTCGTTGTTTAAGTTACGCGCTCGTATTTCAAGTATCATTTTTATCCTTTTTCTCTGAAATATGTTGTCTTGAGCTCAATTGAGAAATGACGAAATGACATAAAAAAGAAAACGGAGTGCGGAACAAGGGCAGGCATCGCATTGAAAATAATATTAAGAAGTCGACGCTATCATGATAATTCAGCTGTGGTAGCTCTAGAAATACTGAACATGCACCCGCAGTGTGTTTATCTATCTATCTATCTATCTATCTATCTATCTATCTATCTATCTATCTATCTATCTATCTATCTATCTATCTATCTATCTATCTATCTATCTATCTATCTATCTATCTATCTATCTATCTATCTATCTATCTATCTATCTATCTATCTATCTATCTATCTATCTATCTATCTATCTATATTGTAGCGAAGCTTTGGAACTAGTGGGTCGTCCTCTCCAGCGCCTTCTAGTGGGTCGCCCTCTTCGATGAAAAAGAGCAGCTCGTGCTGAGAGTCGGTCCCCGCCTTGACTGTCGCTGCCTTGCATCGTCGCCGAGTGGCCGCCAATAAACGTCTTAACAATATATATATATATATATATGTAAAAGCTTAGCCTGTGCAGACGGCTTATGCTTGCATGACCGGGGAGTCTAACGTGAATATATTTTCACCTGATTTAACTGCGATTCTCTCAAGTGAAACTTATTTCACCGCCTATGCAAACAAAGACGCGAACCCGCAATATTTTCTTACGAGTTCAACCAAACGTTATCCTTGTTTCCAGGACAGTGTTTGATTGAGCTTTCTACACTGCCAAAACGAATAGTGAAACAAGACGGTAAGTCAGGCTACATATTTGACAAATTGAGATGACTTTCTGATATTGTTATCAACTAAATCGTGACCTTGTGCAATAATGCAATATCAGGCAGGAAAAGGAGAAAAGTGGGCGTCAGTCAGGCCACTTCCATTTTGCATGGAAAGGAGTTCTCGTAACACGACAATACCATTTCATTTTGCTGTGTTGTTGTTGCTGCTGCTGTGTAAGGCGCACTCTGTCACAGACAGTTGCGTTGGTTTAATCCGTATCTAGGCTCTGCTAGAGTGCTGTGCCCTTAAAACAACTTCGGTCCGCATTCGATGCCCTTGGAGCTTCGATCCCGTACCGTGCCATCTACCATGCCCCAAGACGCCGCTCAGCAAACGCTTCCTCCTGCGCCGACGCCATGTCCCGGTGTCCCCCGCATCCGCGACCCTCCTGTCTTCACCGGCGCGGATGGCACTGACGTCGAGGACTGGCTCGCCATTTACGAACGCGTGAGCGTCCCCAATAAATGGGACGAGGCAGGCAAACTCACCAACCTAGTTTTCTACCTCGCGGGTGTGGCCGGCATGTGGTACAACAACCACGCATCCGATTTCCCGACTTGTTCCGCTTTTAAGACCGCCGTCGTCGACGTGTTCGGCCGTTCTGCCGTACGTAAGCTGCAAGCCGAGCAGCGTTTGCGTGAACGAGCACAGCAGTCCGGCGAGTCCTTCACCAGCTACATCGAGGACATCCTCGACTTGTGCAAGAAAGTGGACGCGAGCATGTCGGAGTCGGACAGAATCACGCATGTCCTCAAAGGCATCGCCGATGATGCCTTCACCATGCTCCTGGCCAAGAACCCTCGCACTGTGGCAGAGGTCATTACGCTGTGCCAAAGTTACGAGGAGCTGCGCCGGCAGCGCTTGATGACCCGTCGACCGCCGTCACGCGACGCTGACCTCGCGGGCTTGTCGGCCGTTTCTGACCACACCTCCTTGCTCGCCGAAATCAAGTCGTTCGTGCGGGAGGAAATTGCCCGACAGATCTCTTTACTGGCTTTCGCTCCACCGCAACATGTCGAACAGCCGTCAACTACGCTTCTGCCTCCCCTCCGCCGAGCGATTCAGCAGGAAATCGCGGAGGTCATGCCTGAATACCACCAGCCGCCTCCAGTACCTGCGCCACTAAGCTACGCACAAGTTGTAGCCAGGCCACCCCCCACCGATTCCTATGGCTGGCCCGCTTAGTTACACCGAAGCCGTCGCCAGACCCCAGGCCTTCGATGCAGCTGTGCCGCATACATACGCCGACGTCGTCCACGTGCCCCGACTGCCGCCCACCATGCAGTCATATCAGCAGCCGCCTCGCCCATCGCGTTCTGCGACATGGATGGGACCCGCGAACCGATGGCGCACTTCCGACAACCGCCCCATCTGCTTTGCCTGCGGTTGCGCCGGTCACGTCGCACGCTATTCGCAATCGCGTGCAGCAGCCTCGGGTCGCATCCAACCTTCCCAGCGAATCGAGCCGCTCTTATTATGACCAACCGCCGCCTATGTCACCGACGTCCGGCCCCGCACCATCTACACGCCGTTCACAGTCTCCACGACGTCGCTCACTGTCGCCGATGCGGCCACGTCCGCCCGCACGCGACCAGGAAAACTAGTCGTCGCAGTCCACGAGGCAAGGGCTGCGACGCTGTCGAACTGCGAAAGCCCTCAGAGAAGCCCATCGAACGTGATAGACGTGTTTGTGGACGGTGTTCGCGCATCTGCCCTTGTAGATACTGGAGCCGCCGTATCCGTCATGGACGCAAAGCTTAGCCGATTACCTGCGCAAAGTGACGACGCCACTTTCCGGGCTCTCCCTCCGTACAGCCAGCGCCCAAAGCATTCACCCTACAGCGGTGTGCACAGCCCGCCTCATGATTCAGGACGCGATGTACGCCGTCGAATTTATCATAATTCCTGCATGCTCTCACGACGTCATCCTAGGATGGGATTTTCTCTCACGCCACGACGCCGTCATTCATTGCGCACCAGCTGAAATAGAGCTCTCACCATTCGCTGATTTGACGCCGGCCGACAGTCCATCGGCTGCAAGCAAGGTACTCGTCAGAGACGACACCAAAGTGCCTGCAAACTCGTTAACGGCGGTGTCGGTCTACTGCGCCAGTCTTTCCGACACCGTTGCACTTTTCTCGCCATCTGACCGTGTTTTCATGAGGAAAGGCTTGCTGGATTCCTTTCGCGACCGTTCAAGTCACTCACGGCAGCACCTCTATTTTTGTTACGAACTCATCCCCGTACAGTGTTACGTTGATGCGAGGGGAATGTCTCGGCAGGGTGGAACCCATCGAAGACGCACAAGTTATGGATGAACCCTATGACACGCACTGCCCAAGTTCCGGTACGCTGTATACACTGTCCCATCAGTGTATACATGCTCCGCGAGCCCCTTCGAGTGCATCTTCGATTGTTGACCCGACACAGGCAGCACCCGCTATCAGAACTCCCAGCCATCCACCCAGACTGCAAGACCCAGACGGCGAAGCTCCTTAGGGTGTGGGTCTGTCCATCCTCTGTAGTAGTAGTAGTAGTAGTAGTAGTAGTAGTAGTAGTAGTAGTAGTAGTAGTAATGGTGGTGGTGGTAGTAGTAGTAGTAGTAGGCAGGTAGCCACGTATAGTGGAATGTACCCACTCCACGTGATAACGACGAAGTATAAGTGCGTTCCAGTATAATGGAATGTACCTACTACACATGATAACGATGACGATGACGGCTGATGACCATGAAGTATAAGCGCGTTCCAGACCACACATTCTCTTTCTCCCATGGATGAAAACCATCGTGAACGCGCTCTCGCCCTCGAAAGGCAAAACGGCAACGCCGACAACAAACGTTCCCCTGAGCTTAACGTCATATATGAGGACCCCCGCGTTTGTGTGTCAGGTCTTTGTATGATGATCGAGTGGGCAAAATTTACGGGGGATTGACGGTTTACCAGATTACCTCCGGAGCTTCGCCCACTCATCATCATTCACTTCGTGGATATGGCGTGATTTTTTTCAAGAGCGATATCCCGGCATGAGGATATTCTACCCTCAAGGTTTTCTCCTCCGAGTGCTCCTGGAGTGCCTCCGTGGGTCCTGCCTAAACCACCTGTTAGCCTAACGATTCCTTGGGATTACGAAGAAGTCCCTCGTCTCATCAATTGGCCTCAGACAACTGACCCTACATCACATTTATACAACGTACGGCAATTCTTTGCTCGTGTACACCGATGGTTCTACCACGCTACACACCTCCGCTACAGACTTTTTCATCCCACAAATTGGTTATCGCTCGTTGGTTCAAGGTAGACCACAAAACCCAAATCAACTGCCGCAAAGCTTGTTGCTATCCGGGAGGCAATTAAGATTTATTTCTGTAGAGCAAACCTCGAGCATGGACGATTTTCTGCGATGCCAAACCCGCTTTGCAAAGCATTAATTGCGTCATGAGACAAGGTCCGTATCATATTTTGGCTATAGAAACTGCAGAACTTCTTCACAATGCTTCAATAAATGACCACCTTGTCACCTTCCAGTGGATTCCTGCGCACTGCGGCGTGATGGGAAATGAGGATGCAGACGCTGATGCTAAAAGCGCCCTAAACAATGCCCCTGAAGTGCGCATTGCGTCTTCACATCCCGACACGAACGCCCTGCTAAGCTGCGTAATGAGCAACTTCACACTTGAGCACTGGACCAAACCGGTGCGATGACACCGGCGATTGAACAAATGGGACCAGGAAATGAGGTTCCGCATGCCTCCTAAAATTAAAGCGACACATCGCAAGTACGATCCATCCGGATTCGTATTGGTGTGGGATTACACAAGACGTTACGCACATATCAGCTGCAGTGACACCGGTCCTAATTGTGATCACTGTCAAGTGGGCAAGAAACACTTGAGCACATATTTTTTGGCTGCCCAGCATGCGCACCTGAACGACAGACACTGATTTCCTCTACTGAATGATTTTGCAATCGGTCATTAACTGATGAGACTGTGTTGGGCCCTTGGCCTGACGCCAACAGTGCAACTGCGGTCGTAAGAGCGGTCATAGCTTTCTTACAAGCAACTGGACTAGATGCACGGATATAACATTTTGTCAATTTGACAGCACTGTACATACTCACCTCCCTAACTTACCATCGTCATCCATTACTCTTTTTCTTCCCCGTTCCCCTCCGCCGGGGTAGAGAAGCAGGCTAGAGCGTGCTATCGCTCAGGCCGACCTCTCTGCCTTTCTACCTTGTTCGACCTCTCGACCTCTCTATCTTGTTGATTTTCAGTATACAACGAATTTATTGTTCCTTGTATTTTTCTGTTGTTTACCAATAGTGTAAGTGAATTTGTATGTTGCTTGGAATGTTATTCTTGATCCTTTATGAATGAATATCATGTCCATATGCCCTCTGTAATGACTCCAATAATAGGGTCTAAAGTATCGAAAATAACTGAATAAATATAAATAACATCTGTTGAATGTGGAAACGAATGGTATGACCCACTGTGACGCGTCTTTCTTATTTTGTCGACTGACGCGCAGAAGTGCAGCGGGTTTTAGTTAGGCCGAGCTCATGTAGCGGACACGGATAACCAGGGAGCCGCGCAGGAATCTACAATTGATCAGTTTCCGTTTGATTAGTTTGAGCTGGCTCGTTCACAAACGCAGTACCTCGCAAATGGCTGTTAAATGTATAAGATTCTCCGCGGTAAAAGAGTTGACAGAGCAGTCTGACGCGTGTCAAAAGGCAGTAACAACGCTATACTGCTACCCATGGTAATTATTGCACGCAAATGTATCTATACTCGTCAGCAGCTACTTTTAGCCAGCTCCAGAGAATCGACACCTGTAGCAGTTTCTTTCGAATCGGGGCACTCTGCGACTGCCACGAAAGAGTCTCAGTTTCGCCCACCATAAAAATGCACTCTTTAGAGCGCACACGTCCATTAGACGTGGTGATGGTTTCGGGACGCCGAGGCAAAGACAGGTCATGTTGGCGCGACTCAAAAATTTTCGACCAGTAGCAAATGGCTAACATTGCGAAAGGTTCGGAGTTCCAAATGTTTCATCCCTTCTCGCTCTACCTAATGGACCATAAGCAGTCCACACATGTAGGGCTTTCATCGAAATATATAATTCGCTAAAAGCGCAAATAATCACGTCGACCTGTTATATGCGCAGTCGGCCAGCATACCAGAAAGTTTAACACCATTTTTCATTCGTTGCAGCATGATGCTCTTTTTTTTTACGTCGTTGTCTTTTTCAACATTAACATTAAAACCAATAATTTTTGACAGTCACTTTGTGTTATCTTCTGTTGAGCGTCCCACCAAGGCTTGTCTTTCGTTAAGTTTCTGTATCAGCTGCATACTGCCGTCCGACAGTACTGGGTGTCTGATAACGAGCACAGCAAAGGCCGTTTCTGTGCTTGAATGGCATCTGTTGTAAGACGTTATAAAAGAAGTAACGTTGGCACGACTGCGCAAACGCTAGGTATATATCAACAAAAAATCACAGACCGTTAACGAATACGACGTTAAGGGGCGACAACAAGCACTGTCGAGGCCGAAGTCTCGCTTTACTTGACGCCTGCCCAGATCTGAGTGGTGTCAGGTAACACTGACAAGAAAAAGACGTGAGCACTGATGCCGGTGAGAATGTCTCCCAGACACTGACCATTGAAGTGATATCAAATTCCACCGTCGCCATGCGAGCCGAGCTGTTTGGCTTCCAAACTACAGCGGCGACTAAAACCTCCGAAGCTGCATCCCAATGTCGAGGAAGTGCACGACGCTCTCTCTTTTCTCGCACAGGGCATCTACAATGATGCAAACAATGCAGGCGATACAATGCCTGCAGAATTGAAGGCATTGCCTTCCACCCGCGTGAGATCCCCTTGCATTTTATTGATTGTTAACCCTACGAAGAACTGTTTCTATCTAATATTTATCTATTTCGCGCTAGTTTCTGAACGCATCTTTTGAACGAAACTTCCTAGGATTTGAACTTTGTATATGTTTGCTGCAGTAAAATAAACGAAAGTCTGATGTCGTTGTACTTCACGCTGTACCACGAGGAAGGCAACTGTGGTTGGCTGCCGTAGCGATAAGGCATGCTTAAGCCGCAGCCGAACAACCCTTCGTTTTCCCTGTCACACGGGGTTGTACTAGTTGATAAACAGAAGCCCCGCGAGGCTTCGCTGTAGTTGAAGTGAGCATAGTGGCTACTTGCCAGAGGCTTAGAAAGGGAGGCAAGAAGGGGACAGGACAAGGCAACCTCCCCACCCTTTCTTCTCGCCATTTCAATTCAGCCAGTAAGCAGATGCAGTGCCCGTGCAGTTGGCACTCTTTGCTAAACGCGATTCACCTCTAGTCATGACGCAGAAGAAGTCGCCATGCATCCCGTAACAAAGTTCATGTAACAAAGCTCTTTGGTAGAATACCTGACTGTCATGTAGAACCCGCCCTGCTGTTCTAGTGGTTATGGTGCTCGACTGCTGACCCCAAGGTCGCGGGATAGAATCCGGGCGCGGCGGCCGTATTTTCTGTAGAGGCGGGAATGCTTGATGCCCGTGTACTTAGATTTAGGTGCACGTTAAAAAACCCCAGGTGATGGAGATTTCCGGAGCTCTCCACTACGGCGTCCCTCATAATCATATCGTGGTTTTTGGACGTTAAACCCCAACAATAATTACTGACTGCGATGTAGAATGCCTGGGTTCGATTCCGGTTCGAACCGGGATTTTTAAATCCGAAGCATTTATTAGCTTACTGCAGGCACTTCGAGCGTTTCTATCTATCTATCTATCTATCTATCTATCTATCTATCTATCTATCTATCTATCTATCTATCTATCTATCTATCTATCTATCTATCTATCTATCTATCTATCTATCTATCTATCTATCTATCTATCTATCTATCTATCTATCTATCTATCTATCTATCTATCTATCTATCTATCTATCTATCTATCTATCTATCTATCTATCCGCCTACGTCTGGGTGCTCTCATGATCGCCTTTTCAACTTGGGGTAGACCAAAATTAGTATGAGAGGGTAACAAGACTTGACGAATTTGTCAGGCTGGTCATGACATGAATAACATGAAAATCCCGTCGCGTACGTCGTCAAACCCTTTCCTCCACACACGTGTGGCACATGCCCGTAACCACGGACCGCAGTATGCGGGTATGCGCCACAGGTGATCGGCAATCTATATCAACCTAGGAACTGCGAGAACCAACATTAGGAATTTCAATGCGAGAGCGTTAAAGAAAACTGACATCGGCAGCGTTGACCCGACGAATGCAAAGAATAATTATCAGGGTCCCAGCAGGAATCAAACCCAAGCATTCTGCGTGGCAATCAAGTATTCTGCCACAGATCCACGCCAGGTCTCGAAACTTCTTTGGAAAAGACCCTATGCCGGCGTAATGTCCATCTGTAAATTATTTTTCTTTTTTTTTTCTTCACGTTTACAGTAATGTTTTGTTCATGGTTTTCGCCTCGCTATTAAACTTTGGAGTATTATGTTTTGTTCAGAGTGTAGATATGTCATGTTATCTGTTATCTTAACCGTATTATTGATCTTGATGATGTTGCACTTGATGTTGTATTATACTACTACCTGTAATGTGTTCCTTTATTTTCGCTTACAATAATGCCCATTGGGCGCTGTACAATAATGCCCATTGGGCGCTGTAGGTATCTGAATAAATAAATAAATAAATAAAATAAACTATGCCGGCGTAATGTTGGTGAAACGTCAATTGTGGTTGCAGTGCTAGCTATCTAATTTTACAACCATTACTTATGTACTCCTATAATAGAGACGTCACGTCGGGTTAACGTCAATTGTATACTTAAGCGCCATCCACTGAAGTTGGTCCATGTAGCACTAGCCAGGGCTACCATTCTCGAAACCACAAGCGCTACATATCAGCTTACTGCTTCTGGTGTTGGTAATGCCATGCATGTTGCTGTTGGCATCGTTACGCAACTGTAAACAACTGGTTATATAAAAAATACATGCGGCTGTTTTGCATATGTCCTCGAGTACAACATTTGCAAATACCTTCAGCGTCATTTCATAACGTTTCGCTTAACAAAAAAAATTACACCACAGTCATTTTCCGTCCGCATGCTTCGCATAATATCGATTGCCATGGTGCGTAGGATCTGCCGATTTTTTTATTCTTTGTTTCCATCGAGATATTTCACCCATGAACAATGACGATGCAGGCTATTTTCGGCGACACGGGCTCCTTGACACTGTCGCGTTAAAGGAGCACTGACACAAAATTTCGAAGGCGAGATAATGAGCGAGATAGATTTATGTGGAGACATACACAACATCTACGAAATATGAAGGGCAAATGTAGCCTAGAACGTATTTAAAATCAATTTTAAAGTGCATGCCACGCCACTGAGCGAGATGCGGAGCCCCCCGCGACGCCGACATCAACGCAGTGGCAATGTAAACAAACCTACGTCACGAGTTTTTGTTGGCTGGTTACTGGCACACGCCTTGCTCTTGCGCTGCCTGCGATTCTTTCCTCCTTGCCTGCGGCTTTGCGTCTGCTGGCTGTGCTGGCTGTCAGTGTGGCGCCCGCTCGCGCGTGTGTGGCGTTCACGTCGCAGTTTTGCGTGGTCACGTGGCCAGCTGCGTTTATCTTGCCACCGGAACTGCTCCTGCCTAGCTCGGCGCTCTTTGAAACCTAAAACTGCGACTGGGCGCTCTAAAAACGTCTCTAAATAAATAACCATCGCGCACTCGCGCAAACGAGGTTTCCAGCCGTGATAAGTGGGTCATAAGCTACCTATTGCAACGAAAAAAAAACAAGGTGCAAAATTTTTCTGTAAGTGCTCCTTTAAGGTTTCCAAAGTCTGGCGTGATGTATACTGTGAATCACCTGTGGCACACACCTGCATATCGGCTGCGGTATGCGGGTACGCGCCACAAGTGTCTGGTGGAAAGGATTTCATGACACGTGCGACAGGGAAGTCCCTTTATTCATGTTATGACCTGCGAATCGTGTTCGTCATACCCTGAAGTCTTTCTGTGCCAATTCTGGTATATGCCAAGTTAAGGAGACGACGACGACCACGAGAGCGCAAAGACGTAGCTAGCTAGCTAGCTAGCTATAGATAGATAGATAGATAGATAGATAGATAGATAGATAGATAGATAGATAGATAGATAGATAGATAGATAGATAGATAGATAGATAGATAGATAGATAGATAGATAGATAGATAGATAGATAGAAAAAAGAAAGAGGTGTGCATTGAGTCCCAGCTAACTCGGGGCAGCCAATTACAAAAATTGCAATGGAATATGAACATGCCATCAACGGCTTTTTGTAAGTTGTTTCTTTGCGATTGGACGTAATTTTTTGTTGTTGTCAACGCTATTTATTCTGTGAGAATTACATCTCTGGGATATTCAATACTTAAGTAATTGCAAAAATTCGGACTTCTAATTGAGCCCCATATTCGAAAACACCATGCTCAAAAATTTTCTGCCATTGCTTAATTCCTAATGACTTTTTCTGCGCTTAAAATTTGTGGCGCCAAAGGCAAAGAAGAATGTGTATACGAGCAGCCAACAAAGACGCCATAACCTCGTAACTTTTTCGCGCCAATCAAGGAAGTCAACAAGCAGCGCTAGTTCTTGGAAACTGCTTTCGAGCGGGCTGCTGTCGTTCGCTCTTCCAACCTTCACCTTTTGCACCACATATATGTAACAACGTAGAAAAAGTAAGTAATAATGATGTAGCAAGCCGGAATTTTTTCTTTAAGTTTTTCAAATGTGCTGCAGAAATAGAAGTCCATATTTTCGCAAATAGGCGCGTCATTAATGATTTAGACAATACTTAGCATTGACCACAAAAAAGAGGAAGAAAACAAAACAAACAAACTGGTATGCGGTATGAAAACGCCGTTGGTCAAACCTTTGTATCTCGCTGCACTTCATTTATTTACATTGGGCTGAGCTAGCCTGGACACACTGCATGTGTAAACTTGTATATACTAAAGTTTCTATAGAAGCACACGTGTCTAAAAAAATGGCAGGGCATTGAAACTACTGAAAATTGTATTTCGTGCGTCACCAGGACGCGTGGTAGGTTCTCGGCGGTGCCCGACGCCTGCACGATACTTTTGCGCCGTGCGCGCCAGCATTGCGGAGGAGGCTCTTGCCGAGCAGACCTCGTGAAAGCAATTTCACCAGCGTCTTCGTCACTTTATGATGTGTAGCTCGAACGTTCCGGCATTCCAAGATGGATTGCTCGGAAAGCGGCTGGTCGTCGAGGCGTGCTAACATTACTGCAGGAAAGGACTGTAGCGAAAGCTGTAGCGCTGTGAGGTGTAGCGCGGACAATAACGGAGGATGTGTTCAATGGATTTTCTCGCTGCCGCAGTAGTTACGAGCAGCACTGTTTGCCATTAACAATGTTATTTCGTGTTTTGCTTGCCAAACCGCGATGTGATGATGAGGCACACCATGGTAGAGGGCTCCGGAAATTTCGACCATCTGGTGTTCTTTAACGTGCACTAGCATCGCACAGTTCAGGGGCCTCTAGCAATGCGACCGCCACTGCCGGGATCGAAACCGCTAGTTTCGGGTCAGCAGCCGAGCGCCTGCATTGATGAAATCATGTCTTTGATGAAATCATGTCTTTTTAACCTTTGGATAAAATGATATACTGGAGTCTTGTGTCTTGTCAGGCCCGTAGCCAGGGTGGGTGCCCTAGCGCCTCCCCCCCCCCCCCCAAAAAAAAAAAAATTCGGATGGTGGGGGGCTGTTTTACCGAGAATAAATAATGAAAATAGGTGTTTTTAAAGGCCTTCAACAAGTGCCCCCCCCCCCCCCCCCCCCGAAAAAAAATTCCTGGCTACGGGCCTGTGTCACGTATAGTTAAAGTGTCCACGATAATGCTATGTATAAAGAGCTACCGGCTGCGTTTGTTTTCCTTTATACGTTCCAACATTAAGGCTGGAAGTCAATGCACTTGAAGCAAAACAATAGGATATAAAAAAGGCAAAGTTTGAATTTAGAGACAAGTAAATCATAATCGGTGTTCAGTTTCCATAACGTTTCAAATTATTCACTTTCTATTACTCCTAAGTGACGACTTCTGCGGCATTTTCGTATTTTACTGAAAACGCTATATCAAGAACTCAAATTGCGCTCGCACTGCTAGGAACAGTCAGACAGAACTTCCAGCCAGATACAGCTACCCACGGGATACGAATATCTAAAATATATAGTGACAGTTTTAGAGCAAAAAGCATATTTTGAATATACCGATAAACTCGTTGTTTGCAAAGGGAGCCGGAGGAGGAGGAATAACCGTTTATTGTTCGAAACAATACTGCGGTGCTAGTCCCGCTTATAGCCTAGGTGGGAGGTCTCCTCATTCCAGGAACCCTCTGGCCTTCACTACCTCCTTGGCCTTGGCGAAGAGACGTCGTTCTTGGTCCAGGCCCTCTGAGACAAGCTTGGCCTCCCACGTTACGAGAAGGTCTTCGCATTTTTGACTTGCGTTACAGGCATTCGGCGAAGGCGATCTGTCTACTACATAGATACACTGATGGGACAAGCTCGAGCTTCCGCGATGGTTCCATTCGTTGACGTGCAGCGTGGGTGACAACAAACAATAGCGCACCAACAAACAGGAGTTCTTTTTTCCAGAAACAACAGGAAACTTCTTTTAAAAACAGGCACCAATATTACATGTGGTAAGATTATTTTCCTGTCCACATGTAGCAGAGCCTAGATACGGATTAAACCAACGCAACTGTCTGTGATAGAGTGCGCCTTACACAGCAGCAGCAACAACAACACAGCAAAATGAAATGGTATTGTCGTGTTACGAGAACTCCTTTCCATGCAAAATGGAAGTGGCCTGACTGACGCCCACTTTTCTCCTTTTCCTGCCTGATATTGCATTATTGCACAAGGTCACGATTTAGTTGATAACAATATCAGAAAGTCATCTCAATTTGTCAAATATGTAGCCTGACTTACCGTCTTGTTTCACTATTCGTTTTGGCAGTGTAGAAAGCTCAATCAAACACTGTCCTGGAAACAAGGATAACGTTTGGTTGAACTCGTAAGAAAATATTGCGGGTTCGCGTCTTTGTTTGCATAGGCGGTGAAATAAGTTTCACTTGAAAGAATCGCAGTTAAATCAGGTGAAAATATATTCACGGTAGACTCCATATATATATATATATATATATATATATATATATATATATATATATATATATATATATATATATATATATATATATATATATATATATATATATATATATATATATATATATATATATATATATATATATATATTGTTAAGACGTTTATTGGCGGCCACTCGGCGACGATGCAAGGCAGCGACAGTCAAGGCGGGGACCGACTCTCAGCACGAGCTGCTCTTTTTCATCGAAGAGGGCGACCCACTAGAAGGCGCTGGAGAGGACGACCCACTAGTTCCAAAGCTTCGCTACAATTACCCCGGGTACGAAAAGGGAGCCGCCTGGCGACCTAACAGCTGGTTACTATGAGCGGGTCATGGTAGACCTTGAGGCGCTCCACGTTGACAATGTCGCGCCCTCGACGGCGGATGTCCGAAGATGGTTCGATGGGTTCGATGAGGTAGTTTACAGGGGAAGTGCGTTCGACGATACGGTAGGGGCCTTCGTATTTACGCAGTAGTTTTGAAGAGAGGCCAGTTGTAGTGGTAGGGATCGAGAGCCATACGAGCGCTCCAGGGAGGTACGTGGGCGCAGAAGTGCTGGTGTCAGGATCGGGTGGGCCAAGGTCTCGGGTACGCCGCAAATTGCACAAATATGTTCTTGTGACGTCGGGTAAAGTGCATTGGTACGAGTACGTCCATGAGTATACCGTGGCTGCAAGTGTTGCTATGTTGTCTTCTCAGTATGTTGCTGTCCTCTTTGTTGAGCTTTGGGTGTGGTGGTGGGTGTTCTGCGTTCCAGCCTCTGATCTTGAAGTATCGCAGAGTAGGTGATGGGTACAGACTCAGCTTCCGCGAACGCAGCCCTGGCATCATGAGAGTGGGACGGGTTGGCCTGGTAGGCGTGATGGCGGGCAGCGGCGTATGCCGCCTTGTTACCCTCCAGTCCGTCGTGCCCCAGAACCGATGTCACACAGGTGTACGACATCGGAGGGCTTCGGCACTTCAATATCTTGTGTGCTTGAGCAGACACACTACCTGTAATGTATTTTCGCATGGATACTTGCGAATGTGTAAAGGCAACAGCTGCGTCCAAGCACGCGGTAGTTGCCTGCGCGATTGCCGCCTCTCCGGCATTTTCTGGGTTCCGGGCGCGGACTGTGACAGATGCGAGCTCTATGCCCCGAGAATCTACGATGCTCAAAGAGAAGGCATTTCTGTTGGGATATTTGGCTGCGTCTCTACATCTGGCGTCCGGGTCATGGCTGTGATTTCACCGTAGGACATTTACTCGGGCTTGTCTTCTTTCCTTTTGACGCGTGAGGTGCATATGTTCGGAAAATATCCTTTGTCAAGGTATGGTGTTAGCCGGTTATATACCATGTGCTCGAATAGTTTCCCTACGCACGAGGTAAGAGAAATGGGGCGCAGGTTATCGATGCTGAGTGGCTGGTTGTGCTTGGGGATCATGGCGATCTCCGAGCGTTTCCAGGTAGCCGGTATCTCTCCGCTCCCCCAGAATTTCTTGAAATACTGGAGTAGGGCTTCGGTGGCCCTTTGCTGAAGGTTCCGGAGATGCTTGCCGATGATGCGATCCTTGCCTGGGCTTGTGTTTCTGGTGAGTTTAGATAGTGCTGCGCCGAGTTCAGCCTGCGAAGTTCGGGGTTTGGTTTTCACCACAGGCTCTGCCATGTGCCGTCGTGGTTACGCGTGGATCTCCGCACAGATACTTCTGAACCTCTCGAATGAGGTTCTCTTCTGATCCGGCGTAGTTGTGTATGAGCTTGCGAATATTCTGTCACTGCTGCATACTCATCATCATCTGCAGAATATCATCTGCAGACAAACACGCAAAATATATTCCGTGATGCATTTCACACCACAAAAAATACCGAAGGCAAAAATCAAAGGCAGATACAGGACCAACCAAGTGCAGCAAGGAATGTTTACGAAGTAAAATGCAGGATTCATGCACACGTGAACCAAAATATTTCAAGCGCGCAGCTAATATTAGTGTGTACATTTCCTACGCAAAGTTGACACCGGCACAAGTTCGCTTGCGTGTCCATTCGAAATACCGGCTGGAAACTTACGCTGCAAATGGATGATGTATTCGTCAGATGCCACTTCTCACGTTTGATTTTTACTGTCCAAAGAAGCCTTCTTTTTCGGGTCCCTTGGAAAACCATACGGCTTTCAGCCGTTCTAGGAATGATTCTAGGAACTGGAGGGAAATGGGCACCGACCTAACAAAAGTACGCGCGCCACGCACAAGTGACCGGGCGAAGGAGTCAAAATGGGGGCCACGCTGCCGCCAAGGCCGAAGAGAAGGCACCTGCCCTTTTCAAAAGCTGACACCACTCTAAGCGGGGCGCGCGCGCATAAAAGGCACTCTATCGGCGCGGCGACCTAAGGTCCCTATATTTATAAAGGTAGCGACAACTACACGCGCGCCCTCTGGAGGGGTCCAAGGAGCAGCGCTAGCAGACGACGCTCCGCTCGCTCGCGTGCATTCTGCGGACGCCTAAAACCGCTCTCAGCACGCGCTTTAATCGGTTAATTATTGCGTTTTGTGGCGTAAGCTGCCTAGGAAACTTCAAACGACAGGGACAACAACTAACGAGCCCGGAGTACGCTAAACATTGACATAAAAACACGTGCTTTTCGGAAGGGAGCTTCTGAGAAGTTTGCCACAGCAGTTGGCATGCAGGACATTTATATTTTGGTTCTTTGCGAGTTTTCAAATTTAGCGTTACTTAAAGTAGATGTACTGCTTGTTTTCTAGTAAAAAAAAAAATAGACAGGTTGTGAGCTCACTGCTACTTTGGGTAACATCATGGGTCACCTAGCATAGTGTGCAGTGCAAAACACGCGCTATTATTGCTTTCATTGCGTTTGTCAGCGTTCAGAAATATTTACCGTATTACACGATATTTTTAACTACGCTTAGTTTGTTTATAAAGTACTCCAATAAGCTTACTTAGCAGAAACATTTTCACTGCGTTCGTGGAATATCAGCAACCAGAGTACCTTTCAAGATCTAGGAAATATAGCTTGCCCACTAGTGTCTCACCCATTTTAATGTTCAACTGTCTTTACCGCCTCCCTTTTACTACCCCGCCGCCTCCGTGTCCCGCAGATATAAAGGTAGTTTGCAATGTTACGTAATGCAATTTGAAATAAATTCGAGGTATGTATACACCTACCGGCCCTAAACCAGACTACAACCAGAAAAGCTGAGCTAGGTGACTTTGTTGGGATGCATGAGTATAAAAGAGCATTTATTGGAAAATTGGTTGTTATTGCATCAATTCACAGCAATGTTTTTCTTTGGAATGTTTGTCGTCAGTACTGATCATCCCTCATTCGCTTGCAGGGTGGCTTCCGTTCCTTCTGCCATGGCAAATTAGCAAAGATTCCCAGTGCGGCATATATGCTTTCAGTTTTTTTTCTCGCAGTGTCATGCAGTATTACTTACTCGAACTCCCCAAAAGCATTGCGGTCCCCTACGGAAAACGGCACGCGGAATGCTTCAACGAAGAAGCCTTAATCGATCCTACGCGCAGCAGTGCGACAAAAACATGGCAAGGTACGTGTGGCAAGACATTAATCCTGAATGGTCCTTTCCTTGTGAGCTTTTAGTCTTGAAGCTACCCCGGGGAGAAAAACGAAGGCAGCTGTATGGTTCCGAGCCATTTAATGTTTACGGGCATGACTCTGCATTGTCTACTGTGCACAGATCTACAGTATAAAGAACGCCTAAACAATAATATCCTTGCTGAGATAATGGTTACGCATAGGCACGAACAAAAGCTTGCCGCCAGCCGGAAGGCTGCTTGAAGTTATAAACATTACCAAATCACTTACATCGCATAGCCGGGTGTTTTCTGTGTGCAAAAATTTCTTGCGACTGATTTTGTGGGGCCGTACCTTCCTTCAGGATATATTTTTGTCACCGCGAGGAACCTAAAAAACAAGAAAAAAAACCTTCTTGGGAAACAACCCAAGGCATTGAGACCCTGCATACTAGCCCGTCACGCTCCAAACATTTAATTCCTGCACAGAATTCCCGCGTCCACTCAACTTCAAGTACATAAACGCTTCTAGATTGCAAAAACAATGCGACAGAGGCGCGTGAAGTACTCTCTACTGGCTAAAATCGCCGAATTCCACGCTTGAAAATACAGTCATCCATATCTCTCGCCGGCACAACGCTGCCGCCGCTGGACCCTTTGGGCGGGGCGCGAAGGCGAAAAGGTCACGTGTCGCCAACCGGCCTATCGCGAGGCGCGGCGGCTGGATCAAGACCTTTCGCTACTTTTAAAGATACAGGGACTTTACGGCGACCGAGGCAATTACGCCATCTATGGGTGTACCTCGGAACCAGTGTGTGACATGCGACTCGGACACTCATCTGTCGTCAGGCCCAGCCCTAGAACACCTCCGCCGTTAAAAGGAACGTTGGCCTAGCGGAAGCACAAAGTTTACGTAATTTGCTAAGCTTCTTGATGTCACGTGAATTACGAGCATATATGCTGTAGCGATCGGTTAGTTATGATCGTTCATTCAAGCAATAGCAACATACATATCTTTTTAATCATTATAACTCATTGGACGTGCTATGTTTCCATATTTAATAGACACACGCAAAGTAAAAACGACAAAAAGAAAAAAAAAGAAGCGAACGGCCATCACGCCCTAAAGGGAAGCTTTGTGCACTATTACATCGTTATTTCTCTTCTAGAAAAACATACTAAAAAGAGTGTCCGAGTTGTGGAAGCTGAACTGCAGCGCCTAAAGTGGCTGGAGTTATTCATAGTGAAATATTCGCAGCGCAAACTAACCGGACACCGAAAGAGGACACAAACAAGCGCAGACTGAAACTTGGATTTATTCACAGAAGATAATATATACCAGAAAAACACGAAGGGAAAGGGAAATACAAGAGGGAAGGTTCCACCAAATCAAGTGTCGTCCAGAAACGAGATTTCACAATCTATTAGCGATATAGAAGCTGAGCTGACACAACTATCGGCATTCTTTTTAATGAAAAAGGCTTCCGCAATCTCCCTTGTTTTAGCGTCACGATGGGCGTATAAAACAGATGTGCGCGAAAATTCAGGTACGCAACCACACTTTGAGCAATGGGCAGACAAATGTAAACCCAGGGGCAGACTTTAGCGCATTATTTTGTTCTCGCAGGCGCACATTCAGGCAGCGCCCAGTCTGCCCGATATACACCCTATCACAAGACAATGGGATGCAATAAACCACGTTCGACCGACACTTAGTGAAACAAGTGACATGTTTAACGTTTAACACCACAACCATTGTTCACGGGGCCTGCTTTCATTTTGCTTTTCGTGTAAATTTTGGAGCCCATCTGCTGCAATTTTTCACTGGTGGAAAATTGCAGCTTCTATATCGCTATTAGATTGTGAAATCTCGTTTCTGGACGACACTTGATTTGGTGGAACCTTCCCTCTTGTATTTCCCTTTCCCTTCGTGTTTTTCTGGTACCGTAAAATGAGGTTACTTTGTGACTGCAGGGGTTACTTTGTGACACGTGCTCGGTTTTCTGTACTTTAAATCTCGCGCCACGACCAGGCGCCGCCGAAAAACTATAAGCCACCCAACAAGCTCGCCTGACATCCCGTGCCACTTACTTAGCAACAGCCGGCCAATGTTCCCACGCTCCGGAGCCACTCTAGACGCTGACATGTTCAATGGTGTTTTAGCGCGCATTGTTGAAGCACCGTAAACTTTGTGCGCTCGACCCGTCCGCACAAGAAAAACAGCGAAAACAGGTATGTACTTGTGATTGTTAATATGTAGGCTAAAATAAACTGTAATATAAATTTAATCAAGTCACGTCTGTTGAAGTTTATAGAAAGGAAACTGAAATGTTGATATTTCGCGGGGTAACTTTGTGACACGCCAATTGTAACAAAGTTACCACACTCTGTTTTAGATGCGAAGAATCTTATGGCGGGAGCGTTGTCCGTCCCTCCCTCCCGCGTCCGGTCACTTTCATGAAGTAGGGAAGCACCCACTATGCGAACCAGAACACTGTACTACAGTAAGGCCGTCAACCACCACCACAGTCACCAGAGTCATGGCCGAGAGCACAGAGTGGCTGCTTCGCAATGTCTAGACAGGTGGTGGGTGCAAGCAAAGAATAACACGCACTAGCGGTGGTGTCTGTCGCCCAGGTTGACTCCATTCCTTGATCTTGCTTGCATGTGCTTACGGGGGGCTTTGTCCGTCCCTCCTTCCCACGTCCCGCAGCCCCCACAGCGCATGCGCGTCGCCTCCCCCTCTCTTTCCTCTCCCCCTTTCTCTCCTCTAGGAATCCTCTACTCTACAGAGCGGCGCGCACGACAGGTGGTGCGACAGCTGCATACTCTGCTGGGGACGCCACGGTAGATCCGCGGTATGAAAATGACGGAGCGCGCACGCCTCATTCTCTCTCCTGTGCAGCGCCGCGATGAGCGCCCGGGCCGCGAAACGGGAACGGCGTCTCCGCGCTGCTTCGCATCCACACATGGTTCCCTTTAGCGGGAGATGGGGAAGTTTTTTTTCCCAATCATATTCAGCCAAAGACAACATTGTCCCAAAGTTGCCCCACACGACGGGGCAACTTTGTGACAGCTTTTAACCTGAATATAGCCGTTTAAACGGTATTAAAATGCGGATTTGTAGAACGTACTGTCGTGTGAGGGAATGTTTCAGCAACGTTATGCCACTATTTATTCACCTTTATGTTGATAATTGTTCAGCGAGAGAATGAAAACGTACGAAATCTGTCACAAAGTAACCTCATTTTACGGTATATATTATCTTCTGTGAATAAATCCAAGTTTCAGTCTGCGCTTGTTTGTGTCCTCTTTCGGTGTCCCGTTAGTTTGCGCTGCGAATATTTCACTATGAATCTATACCAACTAGCCCGCCTTACAACCCTTCGGCTGGAGTTACATTTCTTTTTCGATATCCATATTGTTATTCTTGTAACACCTGAATGTACTGTGTTGTTATATACGCTTTTTTTTTAAGACAATACAGATTTTTAATAAAAATCCTATGACAGTAACGCTCCTGTCGTTCTCGCACACAAACTTCACATCGAGGGGGGAAATGCTTTTCCGAAGCTGAAATGACACTGCTGCTACTAATTAACAAAAAAATCGTTAATTAACTTTTTGATTAACCACTTTAGGCAGGTGTTTATATTACAAAGTTGTAGCACGTGCCATTTTATGGCATACCTATTTGTTTAGAAATCACAAAAGTCGCACGTAGTTCGAATTTCGTCATCGAATTTCAAGGGCGAAATCGGAACAGATCGCACCCGGCGCGCACGAAGCGCGACCGTTCATTTACGTCAGACCGGAACTACCCGTGACAAGGAGGTAACGAATTTGAATGAAGACGTGCCGCGGGTGTAGGTTTTCGTGAAAAGCTGCAAGGCATCTTACTTGCGCCAGCGCATCACCTTACTTCTGCGCGAAGTGCCACAGAGGCAGCGCTTCGGTGCGCCGGGTGCGATCAGTTTCAATTTCGCCCTTGTAATTCGATGATGAGTATCTCGAACTGCACACAACTGCTGTCGTTAAAAAAAAATATAGGCATCCCATAAATTATCATGAACTACAACTTTCCAATATAAACAACTGCACTCAAGTCAATAATTTAAAAGTTATTTAACGAGTTTTTGTTCATTAGTCGTGTCAACGTCATTTAAGCTGCGGTAAAGTATTTACCCCCTGGACATAGAGTCCGTTTTGCGAAAACGACAAGAGCCTGACTGTCATAGAATTTTGATAAAAAGTCTGCGTTGTCTACAAAAAAAGTCACAGTTTAGCCACAAGCGCGAAGCAAAGAATGCGAAAGCAAGAAATTTGAAAGTCGCACGAAGAACTACAAGCAGCTCCATACTTGTAGCGCACAGCTCAAGCACAAAGACGGACGCTCGACAAGAACGCGCAGGTATAAACAGGACAAGCGTGAACTAACAACTGTCACAATTGTTACGTCTTTGTGTTTGAGCAACGCGCTGCAAGTACCGACAATGCAGAACCCGACGTTCTTAGATATTTCTTTTTCTTTTTAACTGCGGCGCGTGGAGTGACCCCTCTGCGTCTCCTGCAACGCGGTGGCGTCTGACTCAAGGTGTTACCGAAGTTCATATTCTTTATTTTTTTTTGCCCCACATCACGAGTGCTTTTCTGCACTCGTGATGTGGGACACTTTTTCGTGCGTGTCTCAAGGGCAGTTTTCAAATTGAAAGAAAATGTAGGAGCATTGTGTGATAGAAAACACGCTCAAGCTCCTCAGAGATCTGCGTACCACCAGAGGTAAATGGTGTATATAAATAGCTCACCGTTATTACGCCGATACATGAATGGCGCGTGGTTGAGTGGTCTAACGCAGTGTGCTGCGGAGCGAGGGATCAATGGATCGAATCCCCGGTCGGGTGCTTCGTAAATTTTTAGATGCGAAGCATCTTATGCTCGGGGCTTTGTCCGCACCTCCCGCGTCCCCCCGTCCCGCGTCCCGCGTCCGGCCACTTTCATGAAGTAGGGGAGCACCCATTATGCGAACCAGAACACTGTAGTAATATGAAGGCCGTCAACCACTACTACAGTCGTCAGAGTCATGGCCGAGAGCACAGAGAGGCTGCTTAGCAATGGCTAGGCAGGTGGTGTCTGTCGCCCAGGTTGACCCCATTCCTTGATGTTGCTTGCATGTGTTTGGAGGGGGCTTAGTCCGTCCCTTTTTCCCCCCATCCCACACCACCACAGCGCATGCGCCTCCCCTCCCCCTATCTCTCCTACGCTCTCCCCCTTTCTCTCCTCTAGGAATCCTCTACTCTACGGAACGTCCCCCCGCGTCCCACACCCCCCCACAGCGCATGCGCGTCCCCTCCCCTACCCTCTCCTACGCTTACTCCCTTTCTCTACTCTAGGAATCATCTACTCTACGGAGCGGCGCCCGCGTCTCACATCCCCACAGCGCATGCCCATCCTCTTCCCCTCTCTCCTCTAGGAATCCTCTACTCTACGGAGCGGCTCCCGCGTCCCACACCCCCCACAGCGCATGCACGTCCCCTCCCCCTCTCTCTCCTCGCCTACGGCCCCCCCCCGTCCTCTCCTCTAGGAATCCTCTACGGAGCGGCGCGCACGACAGGTGGTGTGACAGCTGCATAATCCGCTGGGGGGCGCCACGATAGTTCCGCGGTATGAAAATGACGGAGCGCGCTCCTCATTCTTTCTCCTGTGCAGCACCGCGATGAGCGCCCGGACCGCTGCCGTAAAACGAGAGCGGGGACTTTCCTCCCGCTCAAGCTAATTATCTCCCCGCTGCTTCGCATCCACACATGGTTCCCTTTAGCGGGAGATGGGGAATTTTTTTCTTCTTAATTATTTTTCTTTGTCCCTTTTTATATGTATACATATACAGGGTGTCCCATTTATCACGCAGCACGATTAAAAAAAAAGAGGAATGGCGTTACGCGAAGCAGACCTAAGTGCATAATGTTCCCAGTATACTGTAGTAGCTGCTACTAATTTTTTCATTAATGAGAATTAATTAATTAGTCATAATTATTTTCGTAACTTCAAAAGTACTCACCTAATTATCAACATGTCAATGAGGCAGATGTGGGCATGTTGAAATGACATCTGTCTGTGCTACTTTCAACAACGTACTAATTGTGTGCTCATTTTTCCCTGCTAATAAAGCCCGCGAAATATGAAAATTAACACGTGACTGCGCTCCCACCCGCAAAAGAAAGCAGCGCCCTCAGATAAGCTTACTGCAAGCAACCGCTTTTCCTCATTTTCGTTGCCAGAGACAGCGTTCCGCACATTGGCAAGGGTACAGGTCAACAACATACGTCGCAATTTTGCAGGGATTCCTTCCACTCAATTGTACATTACTATCATTATAAATATATCACGGCCAACTGATTCCATTGGTAACGCGGCCGGCGCACGGTTCGATTACAGCCTGACTGTGTAAGATCAAAGCGGCGCGTTTCTTCGGACGGGAACTGGCAGATAGCGCGCTGCATATTTTTCTTCTTCCTGCATTTTTTTTTCATTGATACTGGCTATACCTCTCAGTGAGCCTGTTTGAGAGCGCTGCTTCCTGATGCGCACAGCAGTATAGTAACGTGTCACTTCTCAGATTTCGCGGGCTTTCTTTATTAGCAGGAAAAAATGAGCACGCAATTAGTACGTTGTTGAAAGTAGCACAGACAGATTTCATTTCAACATGCCCACATCTGCCTCATTGACATGTTGATGATTAGGTGAGTACTTTTGGAGTTACGAAAATAATTATGACTAATTAATTAATTATCATTAACCCATTAAGGACCACGAAAGAACTACAGGTCCGATTTTATTAACATTTTGCGTATTTAATTAACCACAACAGATAACCACATGTGCAAATTTTCATAGAGTTACGTGTGTTTCTTCAGGAGTTATGATACCGTACTATAAAAAGTACGCTGGGCCTTCGAGATAGCAACGGGCAAGGTGACTTGATGCAAGAATGGCGAGTACGCTGGGCCCTTGCGAAACGAATAACAAAGTATCTTGGCCCATGCAACTTAATCAAGGACCAGTGTTTTAGGAAAAGCGTAACATCACGCTTTTCGCCACAGCATTTCGATGTATTTTGGCAGAATTCAACTGTTCTGCCGGCTTCTTGTGAAAATGTCCGTATGGATAGAGGGTAATAGCAAGCACAGTGGAATCTGGAGAGCTTTGATACTTCTCTTCGGTACAACAAGGCGCAGTCAGTGTTTTGCTGTTATGCGACTATAGGACAATAGTCAACGCATAGAGGTTCTGCTAAAACCTACAATGTGGTAGCAGACCCTTTATGCGTTGTCTGCGGCTATTTCGATCATCTGCGTAAACAGGGGCTGGTACCACTTCTTCTCAGGAATGAAAATTATCTAGTCATTCGAAGCTTGATCGTAGAGCTCAGACCCCCTCATGGCATTGTTACTGCGGATGAAGAAGGAGGACAGTGGCACTACGTTTTTTTTTTCTTTTCAGTTAATGGCCACCACGATAGAGAGCATAGTGACTCAACCGTGTAGTCTTTCGTCAGCATAGCAATTATGCTGTTGTCTTTGCCATTTTCGAAACAAAGCTGCTTTCCTGAGTCAAAACAGAAGTTATCTTACCCACGTTCCTTTCGTTCCATGTTTTTTTTATCGTTAGCAAAGAGCATCCATTCTTACCGTCGTCATTCCCCTCCTCCTCCTAAGCTCCCATGTTAGGGTCAGAATCGCTAATTAAAACATCAAGAGGCTCTCGTATATTCACAGCGACATCTTTCGCAGCCTCATGAGTCTGAGATAACCGAAAAAAATGGAATTCATAACAAAAAAAAGCCTGTTGAATCTATGATGCAACGCACAACAAGAGTTACATGTATGCTCCCACGAAGTCCCAGTGTACTAAATAAAGTACAGCAACATTTGATTACTCCTCACAGAAAAACTGTGCACTCTATAGGCTTCTCGCGCTTTGCAGGGATTCAATTGCTCTTCCTGAAGCCGAAGCAGTCCGTTTTTTCAACATATAAAATATAAAACTTCAATTAATTTAGAAAAAGTAGTACTGACCACGTGCGTTTAACAGGCTCGCATTTTCCTAAAGTTTGACGACTCATAAAACAGAAAAAGCATAACCGAGTCAATATTCCAAATCAGGATTTTCTTGATGCAACCTTTGGCATCAGAAATTGTGATCAGCAAGATCAGAATATTCTGTTTTGTATTTTCTATGCCTGAAAAAGGAAGTGTACTTTTTAAAGTACAGTGGGCCCTAATGGGTTAACAAAAAAAATTGGTAGCGGCTACTACAGTATACTAGGAACATTATGCACTAGGTCTGCTTCGCGTAACTCCTTTCCTCTTTTTTTAAACCATGCTGCGTGATAAATGGGACACCCTGTATATTCATATCCAGGATGTGACAGCGACGGCTACGGCAAAAATCCGCCGACATAATTGCTATCACAATAAAAAAAGAAGAAAAAAAGACACCGTGAATAGTTGTGTTGATCTGCGTTCAATCCGCTGACACATGTTTTTTCGGTAAGATGGGAGCTCTGTGAAGCCATGATACACGGTGTCTTAATACGAAAGTGTCTTATGCCGTGGTCCGCCACGGCTCCACTCACGTATTTCCGTCAGGGATATGACGTTGTAAAATATTAACAGATTGCGAAGAAAAAAAAACTAGAAGAAAAAGTTCTGTCGCTGGGAGTCGAACCTACTACCCCAAGCTCCGCAGCGTGCGTCGCGAAACCACTCGGTCACAGAGCGTACGTTCTCCTGCTTGCTAACGGCGAGCTATTTATATACACTATATACCGTTGGTGGTAGTCAGAACTCGGTGGCTTCAGCGCGTTTTTGTTATCACTAGCGAGATGGCGCGAAGGGCGCGGAGGGCGCGCTTTAAAGGTCGTCGCCCCACGCATTGCGACGCGCGCGCCGCCACAGAGCGCTGTCGCTTGTGCGCGCGCGCTCATTTCGTGATGGGGGGCGGTTTGTACGTCTTTTGCTTCCACCGCAAGTTTGCCTTGAAGTTACAATGATTACAGAGGGCACGAAAGTGACTTCACTTGCTGCAGCGGCCGCATATGCGAATGGAGTGCGCTGCTCACTCACAAAGAAGTAACAATTGTGACAATTGTTCGCGATCGTCCTGTGTATACTTGTGCGTTCGTTTCGCGCTTCTTTCCTTGTGTTTGAGCAGCGCGCTTTAAGTGTCGAGCTGTGACAGTTGTTAGTTCTCGCTCGTCCTATGTATGTTCTTTTCGTGTGTCCTTTCTGCTTGAGGAGCGCGCTGCAAGTTTCGAGCTGCTAGCCGTTCTTCGCGTGGCATTACAATTTGTTGCTGTAACATTCATTCCGTCGCACTTGTGGCGAAACAGTGCACAATAAACGCTCAACTACCAGAGGGATCAGCCATGTTTTCTTCATCTCCTGTCGCGCACACAAACACACACACACACACACACACACACACACACACACACACACACACACACACACACACACACACACACACACACACACACACATACACACATACACACACACACACACAAACACACACACACGCACACGCACATGCGCACGCGCACACGCGCGCGCGCACACACACACACACACACACACACACACACACACACAGAGAGAGAGAGAGACCACTGCAGAAGTTGCCAAAAGAGGAAAAGAACTATTTTTCTTCCGTTTATCCTTCTTTTTTATTACAGGCAACAAAAAGAAAATATAAACGCAGCGCTTCTCTAGCAGGTAAAATCATGCAAAAGGCCCGCCGTCGTTTCGCGTGGGTGATGACGTAGTGGTAATGTTGACGTGCTGTTGCTGCAGGCGGCTTAAGCCTGGCAAGCTTGGGTGGCAATTTCTACGCCTGAGGGATGACAAACGGGAACCAAGTCAATTCACCACCTGCCCACACGCCGCTGTTGTGGAGGGAGGCATAGGTTTCGTATGTTCCTCTTAATCATAACTATGAACGCCACCTGCGAAAAGTGCTTCGTGTTGTCCTGATGGCACAATTTGTTGAAGGTGGGGCGCCGCTACGATGAGGCAATATGTAGTGCGTTACCCGAACATGTTGGCGCTGACGATAATGCAGGGAATTGTAGGCTTTATGCAGCAAGTCATATCGGATGTCCTTCCATGAACTTCCTTCCGTGAAGCATGCATATTGCGCTCGAATCCTGAAAATAAAGTTAGCGAAATATGATTTTTGTGTTCAGAGGCGTTAAAGGATGCCTCAGTGGGTGACCTCGAATGGCAGAAGTCGCCAGGCAAACAATTCGTGCAAGAAGCGAACTCTGGTACCCGATAGGCCGGCTGCATTGGGTATCCTGGATTAATTTGTTCTTGAGCAGCCGTATTCAACCCCGAAGTGAATGCCTGAGTAAACACGCGCAGCAAAAATATCCAGAAGGATATCGCGAAATTTTTGGACTTCTGATATCTCGACATTTAATTCTTACAGGAAAATGTAACCGAATACAATTACAACTACTTTCGCAAAAAAAGGTAAATTATCGCAGAATCTCATTAGGGAGTTGTCCATAAGAGATACGAAAGCGCGAAATTTTAGGCTGCAGCCTTCCCTGAATATGGCGTATTTGTTCTTCCTTCTGGCGTTCATCAGCGTCTGCAACGGCCCCACCGAAGGTGCATCCCGCGACAACCGAAACTCGTGTTTTAAAGACGATAGTCTTTCTTGGGATACCTACACGGAGAAATTTTGGTCTGTCCGTTTCTCTGTTTGTCGGCACGTCGCACGATTCAGTTAGCTGGCCAAAGTTTAACCCCCCTGCCTTACGACCTCCAATCTTGACCGAAAGGCATGTGTTCATACGGGTGAGCGTGGGCAATTAAAAATCAAATATTGCGCACACCTGAGGCACAACATCAATACCTTAGTACTATTCACAGTGTTCCTTTAAAACAAAATCTATAGATACGTAATTATAAAGATCCTAGTGTTTATTACGCGGCGCTGAAAATGCGCCGCTGTGTACAAAACAAGTCTCCGCCCAGTGATTTAACTTCGACGCTGTGGTGCTGCCACCTGGCAGCAGCATAGTTCAACACAAGCCGATGTTCCCCGGTAGCGCTGTAGATGGCGTCCTCTTCTGTTTCATCAATGCCAGCCAGATGCGGCTGATTCATCGTAGAAGAGCGCTGTCTCAGGCAAGGCAAAACATATATGGCCGCTTGATGAAATACGACCCACTCTACAAGACATGATCAGAGAACGCAGAGAAAAGACCGACGACCAAATTTCAGCGGAGAAACGCCGGCGTCCGTCTAAGCGTGCCCGGAAAACGTCCGAAAAACGAGCCCAGCGGCTAGCCCAGCTATTAAATTGTGGTACTCATGCCGCTCATGCAGTGCAGTCGGCACAAGACTATCGTCTTTCGACGACATTTGCAGCGAAGCACGCAGATACGCGGCCAATTTTTTATCACACTTTCGCAAAATCATGATGTATACAATCAACCAGGTGGAATTTACAGCTTGCGCTGCTGCACACTTTTATTCCACTATCACGAAATTGAATGAATGCTTCTGAGAAAGTGTCTCCTTTCACATTTTTTTTCTGCGCCGGCGGTAGAACCCGTTCATATGGTTCAGATATATTCACATTCTGCAAGCATGGGTATGCAACCAAGTGATTGAGACACTCGCCTTCGGAGCGGTTCTAACACAGGCCCCCCACGTGAAACCCGTCACTTTTCTTCCAGGTTTGTGTATCAAGCATTTATTTGCCTATACTCACACTATGAAAGTCGTTTATGACATGATCTTGCACAAAATGGAGAGGCTCACTAAAAGAAAAATTCTTCGGTTTCGCAGTGCTGCGTACCTTACGAGGCACTTTGCAGCCAAGAGAAATCTCTTAACCATTACGCTACCTGCTCAAGTTGATATGGTAAAAATAAACCAGAACCATACGCATGAGGTGTTCGAAAAAAAGAAAAACAAGAAACAAAAGCGCAGTTGCAGCCACGCAGCCCCTCATAGCCCTTTTCTCGTAAAACGTGCAGGTGCGCTTGTGTAGCGTCAGCAGTGGCGTGTACTCCGTAGTAGCTTCATTTAATGACGCAATGAACTTTCGCTAACTTCGCTAACTCCGGGCTTGGACGGCGATATCTCCTGCGACAAAGCTCGGGTGCTATCGAATGACAACGAAAAAAGTGAAACTACATAAAGATGCCGAATGTGGTGCCGAGGACACAGCCTGTGCGACCTGCCCTAAGCACGAAGAAACATACATGGCGCTCTGGTTTGCGCATTCATCCGGCTGCCTGTCTTGCAAGTAATGTGGCGGTTACATAAATTGAGTACCAAAAAAAAAAAAAAACTCGAGTACAATGATCATTTACGAGTAGAAAAGTAATGGATGAATTACAAAAATGCCAACGAACCTAATCAGTTACATGTATTTGATTACGCGAAAGTCTGACGATAAGAAGCATGTGAGTGGCACCACATGCCAGACGACCGGGGGTGAGCGAATATTCGAAAATATCGAATGACTAATCCAATGGTGTTCTATTCGATTCGGTACTCGAATCAAAGTAGCACATATTAGAAATACCGAATGTTTTTCGAATACTTTTCGAAAAATACGAACTGACGGGAAAACTCCAAAAGAAACAACTCACTGGAACATCGAGGGAGCACTTTCTTGTTTTAATTATTGGGTCGCCAAGATGCATGCAGTCCAATATTTTACGAAATTGTCGGTGCTATACTAAGATAAAGGTGCTTCTATTAAAAAATGTAGTGCCGCCGAACGCGAAAGTGTCCTCAATCTGCTATACTCGTCATGAAATTCATGATGTTCATTAATCAGACATTGCCTTAAATTTATTCTTCGGTGTCATTTAAAAAGTGGTGCCAAAGGGCCGCCTTGACTGCTGTATTTGCACTCACAGTTGCAAAATATCTCGCAGGCTGCCACTGCTTATACCAGCTTACCTCAATTTACGTCACTTTGCTATTTCTTTGTCGGTTAGGTCAAGCGTAATGTTCATTTTTTAAGATTTGTGAATATTTCTTCCAAATGAAATATTGTTAATTCCATAAATGTTTCGAAAATCTTTGCGTTCTTATTAGAAAACTATCCAACTATGTTCAGTCTGTACTCGTACTAGATTAGTTGTCGGGACTGTTGGATTCGTATTTGATTCGGTCCCAAAATTTACTTTTCGCACACCCCTACATACGACGCATGTTCTCTTAGCATCTGAGGTATAGTTTTTTCTCTTAAGCAATTGTACGAGACTTCATGGCAAACAAAAGGTTACTCAAAGCAGGCACGTTCCTCATAAACGATGTAAAATTGAACAGGACTTTCGCCGCAGCATAAAATCGTCATCGTCATTACGGCCTTATGGTTAAATCACATGATCATTAAAGTTAAAGCTGCCCTCACCGGACGCTACTAAATATTTCACTTTGTTTTGTGTAAGAAGAGCGCGGCTCTCTTCGCCTGAGGCGGTGAGAAGAGGAGAGAGCTGCTTTCTTGACCGCTGATTCCTGAAACCACTAAGGCGAGTTGGAGCGATTCCCCCCAAGCGTCAACGTTTTGTGACTCCGGCAGCAGACTCGAAAGAAAGTCCTCGGCCAGGTGCGCAAAGCGCGCGCACAAACAAGTAGCGCGTCTCAGACAGCGCCATCATGCGGTGAGACGTCCCCGCGGTAACAACGTGCCGCGCACCACCGCGCGACGCTCGCAGACCTCGTAAATCTTGTTAATGAAAGTAGTGCCGAGCTCTTTCCGAGTCCCCGAGTTGATCCGCGGCCACAGCAAGAAAACGAGGCGAGGTCAAGGCACCAAAGTAGCAGAAACAAAAGAAAACAAGCCACGCAGAACAAGATAGAACGTACCAACGGCGGAGAAGCGAAATAAAAGCAAGGAAGGGGACGCGCGGGTGCGTTACCAAGGCGAAAGAGGGAAGGGTATGCCTTTCGGTGTTCGCGGCCGACCGCACCCGGTTTTCGTTTCACGGTTTTCTCTCTCGCGTTGATTGTCCCCCGAAGAAAAGGGCGCAGCGGCTTTCGTGCAACCGTCCTTTTGTTTACATGCGCCCCGCAACGTGGGTCTTTGTTTTGCGCCAGTGCGTCGCGCCTCGAATGAGTCGCGAAAAAAAAACAGACAAAAAAAAGCCCAGCCGCGTGACGCTGACCGAAACTGAGACTGCGCGGAACGACCACCTCGGCAAATGTCTTCTCGTGGCTTATCGTCATCTCGACGTTTATCCCGGCTACGTGTTGATCCAATGACGACAAGGCGGTCTGCCGGAGGAACGGTTAAAGATGTCACGACGAGGTACGGTCAAGTGTCCACTCATGCAAATAAAAGCATATGAAGAACCTGAGAGGTTGCTACAACAAAATGACTTCTTTTTGGGCGAGTTGGTGCTTAGATTGCTTAGGTATACTTGACTGTGGTGCAACATACATTTCGTGAAAAGGGGTACTTTCTTCTCTTTTAACAGCGAAGCTGTTTATACCGGAGGTTAGGCCGTTCGGTGTGCGCAGAAATACCTTGCCGAGCGATAACGTCGCCATGCGTCGCCTAGCAACGCGTTGGAGAAAAGAAAGGAGGAGGAGAGAAGGAAAGTGCAGAGGAGGAGGAGAAGAAAGATAAAAAACGAAAGAAATTTTTTTGGCTTTGCGGAATTCGAACCTGGTTACCAACGGCACGAAGGCGAGCGTCGTATCAACTCGGCTATCCGGACGTGCTAGTAGAACAGACATTTATGGTAACCATATGATTGTGTTGCTATGATTGAGAGAAGGAGAAGAAGAGAAAGAAAGGGAGAGAGAGAGAGAGAACGCAAGAGAAAGAGATAGAAAGAAAGAGATGGAAATTTAAACAGAGAAAGAGAGAAAACCTCAACTTGGCTTTCACAGGCTTAACTGCCCCTCTCTGAGCTCATGTGACTATATCTATGGTTAACTGGCTATCTCTAGGCTAGGCTTGGCTGGTAGGCTAAGGAAGGCCGCCCAGCTGCGCTGTTCCTTCAGGCACGACACCACAAGTGGGAAGCTGCCCCAATTTCTTTCTGTCCCCCCTTTTCACTAGATGTATTTTGCGTCACAGTCAAGCATACCTAAGCAATATCGATATAATTATGCATAATGGACACGAAATTGCTCGCTCCCTGCGAGATAGGGCAAAGCAAAAAGTCACAGTTTCGACGCAGGGGCGAAGCAATGAATGCGATAGCAACAAATTGGAATGTCCCGCGAAGAACGACAAGCAGATCGAAACGTGCAGCACGCTGCTGAATCACAAAGGACGCACGAAAAGAACACACACAGGACGAGCGCGAACTAACAGCGTGCACAGCTGACACCGAACGGGCGGCTCAAACACAAAGGACGCATGAAACGTACGCACAGGTACACACAGGACGAGCGCGAACTAACGAGTGCCACTGTTGTTACTTCACTGTGGTTGAACAGCGCGCTCCTTTAGCAAACGGGGCCTCTGCAGCGAGCGAAGTGACCTTCGTGCGCTCTGTAACTTAAACGTAACCTTTCCGGTGAAAGAACACGACATACAAGCTGCCCCCCATCACAAGATAAGCGCGCGCGCGCACGGGCAACTAGGCCTCGCAGAGCAAAGCACGCGTTGACAAGCGGGGCGCAGAGCGCGGCCTTCGCACCATCTCGCTGGAAATGCAGAAAAGACGCTATTTCCCCGAGATCGACGTACCACCAGCGGTAAATGGTGTATATGAATAGCTCGCCGTTGGTATGCTGTAGGGCGTGCGCTGTCGTGGCCGAGTGGTTATCGCCGCGCGCTGCGGAGCGAGAGGTCGCCCGTTCGACTCCGCGCGTCGGAAAAAAATTTTCTGAATTATTTTCCTGTATATATATATATATATATATATATAGATTATGAAGAGTCTGGCTTCGTTTGCCGTAGAACAAAATAGGAAAAATATATATACGCCTCTAAAAAACTGTTTATTGGTGACGTTTCGATCGGAGACCGATCTTGACCGGTCTTGATGAAGATCGGAGACCGATCGAAACGTCACCAATAAACAGTTTTTTAGAGGCGTATATATATATATATATATATATATATATATATATACATACATAAGGGACATGATGGCAACGGCGCCAGGAAAAACAAGCCAAGACTCTCCATATAATTGCTACAGCAATAAAACAAGATTGCGAAAAGGAGTCTTCAAGACTCGCCTGATGCACCAGATTCGTAAGGTCAATGCGTCAACACACCACTCTGCTCCAGCTTCCTGTTTTATTGCCATAGCAATTATATGGACACTCTCGGCTGATATTTGCCGTCACCGTCGTCGTCATCTTCCGGATATGTATATGTATGTATATATATATAAAAAGGCGCAAAGAAAAATAAATCAGTAGAAAAAAATTCCTAAGCACCTGACCGGGGATTCGAACCAGTGACCCCTCGCCCCGCAGCGCGCTACTTTGGACAACTCGACCACGCGTTATGCATGTACTGGCGTTATAACGGCGAGCTATTTATATACACCATTTACCGCTGGCGGTTCGCTGATATCGGAGGAGCTTGTGCGTGTTTTCTGCCACGGAACGCTTTTACATTTTCTTTCAATTTGAAAACTGCCCTTGAGACGCGCACGAAAATGTGGCCCCTTTCTGTACACACTCATGATGTGGAACGAAAAAAAAAAAAAGACACCGGGCACACTTTGCGTGAGCCACCACCGTGTAGCAGGGGACGCAGAGGGGTCACTTCACACGCCGCAGCTTAAAAGAAAAATATATCTAAGAGCGTCGAGTTCTGGATTGTCGACAGTTGCAGCGCGTTGTTCAAACACAAAGGCGCAACAACTGTGACAGTTATTAGTTCACGCTTGTCCTGTGTATACCTGTGCATTCTTTTCGAGCGTCCTTCTTTGTGCTGCAGCGGCGCGCTGCAAGTATCGAGGTGCTTGTTGTTCCTCGTGTGACATTCCAATTTCTTGCTATCGCATTCGCTTCGACCTTGCGGCGAAACTGACTTTTTTTTTTTTTAAGAACAATTTACAGTTGCCATTGTTGCTTGAGTGTTGATATTTTCTTTATTGTTTGAGCAGTTTGCTTTTAGGCCAGATTAAGAAAACCGAACTTGAGTAGGAGCTTTTGAATGAACATCACAATACGAGCTCTCAAGGTACAGTTTGTAATCTGTGCATTCAAAAGTGGCTTCTCATGGAATCATAGCGCAACAAAGATAGCGAAACTATTTTAAAGGTTTCGACAATTCAACAGACAATAGGCACGCAGTCATATTACATTTGGCGAGGTAGAAAACCATTAACGAGCTTTCGCTAAATCCCGTATCATAGCACTAATTCTCGAAATATGGAGCATATCGGTGCATAACATTACGGCAGCTTGAGCGCACAGCCTGTAGAATTGAAGATGTCAATGCGTGGAGCTGACAGGATGGATAGTAAAATGCTGTGGTGGATACACTGAGAAGTAGCTGTTTTCCCGAGCAGTGGAACGGGTTTGTTTTTGATCACACCATTAAAACATTTTTGTTTGGAGGAGTAGTATAATTTTTGCTTACGGATAGACGTCGTTCATATCCATATATACCGACTGGCTTAAAGCTATGAAGCAATCCATTTCTTTTAGTGCGATAGCAATTATATGGACACTCTCGACTGATTTTTGCCGTCGCCGTCATGCCCCGGACTTGTGTGTGTGTATATATATATATATATATATATATATATATATATATACATATATATATAAGGAATAAAGAAAAATAAATCAGAAGAAAAGTTCAAAGGCACCCGACCGGGGATTCGATCTAGCCACCCCTCGCTCCGCAGCGTGCTTCGCTAGCCAACACGGCCACGCGCCATGCTTGTGCCGGCGATATAACGGCGCGCTATTCATATGCACCATTTACCGCTCGCGGTACGCAGATCTCGGAGCAGCTTGAGCGTGTTTTCTATCACGCAACGCTTTTACATTTTCTTTCAAATTGAAAACTTCCCTTGAGACGCGCACGAAAAAGTGGCCGCCTTCTGTACCCCCCTCATGATGTAGATGGAAAAAAGAAAAGAACACCGGGCACACTTGGCGTCAGACGCCACCGCGTGGCAGGAGACGCAGAGTGGTCATTCCACTTGCCGCAGTTTAAAAGAAGAAGAAATATCAAACAGCGTCGGCTTGCGCATTGTGGACACTTGCAGCGCGTCGCTCAAACAGAAAGACGAAACAACTGTGATAGTTGTTTGTTCACGCTTGTCTTGTGTATACCTATGCGTTTATTTCGAGCGTCCGTGTTTGTGCTGCAGCGGCGCGCTGCAAGTATCGAGTTGCTTGTCGTTCTTCGTGTGATATTCTAATTTCTTGCTATCGCGTTCATTGCTTCGCCCTAGTGGCGAAACTGTGACTTTTTATGTTGAAATCTCACACATTCTGCCAACTGTTTAAGCAATACGAAGTCGTGTTCTTGCTCCGTCATATGTTTTTTCACGTAAGATGAATTAGTCAACAACAAAAAAAAAAAAAAGGAGAAACATCTACCCTTCACAATTTGATTGGATTAGCAAAGAATGCGGTTCTCGTTTAGCGAGCGCATGTTGTTTCTAAGTGCATAATCACGATATGAAGGCAATTTCAAACTTAAATTCCAAGGCCGAATTCACCATTCTTTCTTTTACGTACGCAATTATTAGCTACGACATCTCCCTAAGCGCGAGGGCCACATTTTGATCAGAAAAAATTCGAAAATGCACGTTTACTTGTAGGCACGTGTTAAAGAGCAGCAGGTAATAAAATCTTTTTCATGCGAACAAAGTCGTATTCCACACTCTCCGTCTTCAGTAGGTGCATGGAGGCCTCGCCTCTGTCTCCCAACTGTGGTGCGGTTAGCAATTTTAGGCACACGCTCTAGGAGTGCCCATCTTTACAGCCCAACAAGGACAAGGGATTGACGGAGGAAGCATTTTATTCATTGCTCAAAAGCCACGACTGGTTTGATAAACTACGGGCTGTCCAGAAGGACCACGATGTGATGGTGAGGCTTAGCCTCTCCGTGCCAAAGTGAGAGTGGCCCGCAGACTTGCCCCCCTGAAAACGGGGTGAAGACTCTTCCGTACCCGATTACCTACCTACTTATCTAAAGGTAGCCACTACGGCGTTCCCTCAGAACTTGGTGAGCAGTTTCATTAAGTTAAATACATTATTTATAATTTTCACCCTTTTCGATCCCATGGCCAATACACTTGTGGAAGTAATTTTTTTTTTCATACATACAGAAGAAAGAGGGAATAACCCGAAAACCAGGAAAACTTTACTTTTATTTCTAGAAAAAAAACGAGTGTCCACATATGTAGACGCTGGGAACACCAGGTCTCTTATAATTCTTCATGCAGATAGGAACATTGCTTGCCGACGGCTCTGTTTCAATGCCGTCAGCATCATCATCCCCACTTATCATAATCAACTTCTCCACCCGTTCAACGCGTTCATCATCAGTGTCATCATCTCACCATAATCATTCATGGGGCATCTTCTTGCTAACGGCTCTGCTTCAACACGTTCGTCATGATCTCTCATTACCGTCACCATCAACGAGAGAAAAGAGAAAGCAATTATAGCGTGCGACAAAGCTGTGCAACTCTCCACTCGTACACGACGGATTCTGAAAATTTTTGCGGCGGTAGATTCGTGAGGCTACAAACTCCGTTAATGAAGAGATTTGATGGTTACTTAAAAATGTGTTGCAGGGCCCCTTTAACAGATATAAAGCTAGAAACTAAACTGTCAAAGCGGACGTTTTGCAAACCAATCTACAACTTCCTCATTGGAATTTTCCGCCCAGCTTCGTTACATTAAAGGCCAGTTAATTAAAACACCCGATTAGGTAATTATGCGGAAAACAAAAAAAAGCGACTTACTCCATGCAATAAGCGAAAACAAGTATTTGGTCGCGTCGTCATAGAGTACACTGGCATATTTTTAAACTCTGGAGCTAGAAATAGGTGTAAGGAACCCTGCACACACACATACTATATATATATATATATATATATATATATATATATATATATATATATATATATATATATATATATATATATATATATATATATATATATATATATATTTACTTTGACGAAGGCAGGTCCTCCTGCCGAAACGTTAGTAAAAATTTGCGTTTCGTACGTTTGGCGTCCTCTTTTTTTCGACTATATATATATATATATATATATATATATATATATATAGAGAGAGAGAGAGAGATCACGTAGCTTCGTTTAATTGAATCAAACTGCAGTAATTCCAACAATGCTGTTTGTATACCCATAGAAAAGCAATACAAGAACGACAAGACACACGGTACTTCATTAATGAGTGTGAGAGATGTGGACGATACTAGCTGCAACAGAAGCTTACTCACATTTTTACCACAGTGTTGTACGCAGTATCGCTGCCGCTAAATCTTTTGACGAAAACACAGAGTATGTAGAAATATAAGAACTGAAAAGCATTGAATACGAGTTGCCGTGACGTTCATCACAAATTTTTAATGCATACGTCTGGCTCACATTAGGAGGGTTGCATTTTGAGTGACTGCTTTCAAATTGATAGAAACACCTTATGTATCTACTTACGTAGGCCTGCTACATTCCTTCATGCTAAAGGTAAAACGAAATCTAGACGAAAGGCTAAGCCCAGAAGAGTCGCCGTATATATGCAGAGCCACTAACAAAGCGAAGTAGGACGTCGGTACTGGACAAAACGTAAATAATAGAACTACTCGCATCATTTGATGTTCGTTGCTGTGGCTCGCCGTCTGTAGGCAGACCCACAATCCAAAGGTAGCTTTCTTTCCCATTCGTTACTTTTTTTTTTCACTTGATTTTCTATCTTTCACGCGTAGAAAACAACACCCATTATTTCGTCGCACTGGCTGATACGCAGGTAAACAATACTCCTATTCGTTCAAGCCTATTCCGCCTTAGTTGTCATCCAGGTTTCATGCCATTGTGCACTTTGTTTACCAGCGCGGCTCAAAAGGATTACAAGTGAGTTCTGCGAATCTCGGAATGTTTAATAAACGAGGCGATGTATGCCGGGATGACTCATCGGCGATGCTGAGCGAAGCGGGTCGCTCTCCGCATAAACGAAAGCTCACTGCGTTCATGAAGCTTGACTCTCGTAGATCAGTTCCATTTGGGAGCCTCTGCCCTCAGCTAAGCTGGTTTGTCGCTCGTAAGTTCGCCCGGAGCTAGGTGCTTGCATTGGGTACACATTGCAGGCACGCGGATTGACATTCTGGATGCTAGAGGAGCCGTCCGACAACACGACTGTTGCTCTAGCGGCTCGTGATCCCGCTAGCTTGTTTCAAAGCCACGTGGGTGCGACCTTTCAAAGCGAAGACACATAAGGAGGACACAGACTTAGGCACGTGTGGAATCGTTTATTCGTTTAATGCTCAAAGCACTTAACGGCGCCACAACGATACAGTGGCAACGAAGAGCTCAGGGGTATACCGCTAATGGTCGTCGTGTCGACTGAAATATGACAGAGCTTTACTTATGCGGGCGCTAAATTGAGACGCTTACCTTGTTTCAGCGAACGTTTGGTTGTTAAGATTACAAAAAAGTAGTTTATCTGTCACACGTTTCTGTCTGTCTGTCTTTTTTTTGTCATACAAGCATTTGTTATCTGTGCGGGCACCTAGGATTATATATTTAGTGATGGATGTTTGTTGCGCGTATTGCGGGCTGAGCTGCAACTTGTCTATATGACTGGGCATGTCACCTATATATACAAAGGCCTCATCACGTCCAGTTGTCAAATTCGGCAGATCCCAGGTACCATGGGAATCGATGTCATGCGAAGCATGCGGAGGGAAAGTGACTGTGGTGTAATATTTTTTGTTGAGTGAAACGTTACGAAATGACTATAAACATATGTACAAATGTTATACGCACAGACATGTATGTTGAACAATCGCATATGTTTTATATAACCAGTTCTTTACAGTTGCGCAACGATGCCAAGAGCAACATGGGTATTACCAACATCAGAAGCGGTAGGTTGAAATGTAGCGCTTGTGCGTGCGAGGATAGTAGCCCTGGATAGCGCTACGTAGACCAATTTCAGTGGATGGCGCTTAACTACAATTGACGCTAACCCGACGTGAGGCCTGTATCATTGGAGTACATATGTAATGTTTATAAAATTGAGATGGACAGCACTGCAACCACAATTGACGTTTAACCAATATTACGCCTGCATAGAGTCTTTTTCCAAATGAGTTCCGAGACCTGGCGTGGCTCTGTGGTAGAGTACTTGACTGCCACGCAGAATGCTTAGGTTCGATTCCTGCTGGGACCATAACATATATTCTTTGCATTCGTCGGGTCAACGCTGCCGATGTCGGTTTTTCTTAACGCTCTCGAATTTAAATTACCAATGCCTGTTCTCGCCGTTCCTCGGTAGTTGCAAACTGACAAACACCTAAGGCGCATACCCGCATACCGCGGCCCGTGGTATACGAGTATGTGCCACACGTGTCTGGAGGAAAGGATTAGACGTCGTACGTGACGGGATTTTCACATTATTCATGTCATGACCAGACAGTCATAATCGTCAAACCCTCTTACCCTCCAATACTACGTTTGCTCTACCCCATGTTAAGGAGGTGATCACGAGAGACGTTGGCGGCTAGAGAGATAGATACGTAGGTAGATAGAAACACTCGTAGTGTCTGCAGTACGCAAAGAAATGCTTCGCATTTAAAAACTGTAAAGGGTACATAACATTCAAATGGCGGATTGAACCGATGTGAGATGCTTACTGCACGCTGCCGTGGAATCGCACTTTTTAATCATTATTTTCGTTATCAATTTTTATTCGCTTATTATATTAGATAAAGTACTATTTCTTGTGGGTAAAATGGAAAGAGAGTAGGTGGGATATCTCCCCAAGTCTTCCAACAGAAGGTCATTTACTCCAAAGCAGAATAAATGCTTTTCCCCTAGGGTGTCGCCCAAATTCTTAAGGAAGGGTGTTTTTCATTTGTGTGCAAAGTAATAATAATAATATCTGGGGTTTAACGTCCCAAAACCACGATATGATTATGAGAGACGCCGTAGTGGAGGGCTCCGGAAATTTTGACCACCTGGGGTTCTTTAACGTGCACCTAAATCTAAGTACACGGGCCTCAGCATTTTCGCCTCCATCGAAAATGCAGCCGCCGCGGCCGGGATTCGATCCCGCGACCTTCGGGTCAGCATTGTGTGCAAAGTAAGACGAGGTAATAGCAGGATTATTTGAGCATCTTAGTGATAGCATACGAAACAACGCTTATAGAAAGAAGAATAAGCAGCATCAGTTAACCTGCACGGAAGACAAGTTTTCACCTCGGCACCTAAGCTGGTTTGCTTTCGTAAAGTGGTTCCTGCATATGCGGCATATGTAGCATGCCGCACGTGCGAACAGTGTTCCGAAGTGGTGCGGCCTTCTAGCGATGAGACGATCGCAGAAGCGGCATATACTATATAAGGACGCAATGAATATACCGTTTTACTATAGGTTGTCTAGCTCTTTCAGCCATTCTGGTTAAAACTGCGTGACAGCATACTTCTCATACTAACGGATCTCGTGCAGTAAGTGCCCTGTCTGTTCGTATACGAAGCAGCATGAAGTAACCACTGCTTCTGATGAGTTAACAAGCCCCATATCAATGCGCCGCGCTTCTACGTGGGTGTAGTACGTGCCAGTGAGCGCACCTGCATGTACGTATCTACGGATTCGTTTGTTCTGTCTATAGACACCTAGCTCGAAATATAACAGTCTCGTACCACAAGCAGCATGTTTATAAGCTGCATGAGATATATAATTTGAATAACAGGACCAGGCAGTTCCAAACAACGTACATGGTGGGCGATAACGAATGTGACCCATACAAGAAAATCGGGAAAGTATTCATTATTCTCAATCTTTCTCTCCGCACACATCCTCATTCAGTTATTCAGCATTGTACTCGTCCTTTTCATGCTTACGCGTGTCTCTGTTTCGCATATGGTGACCGCACTAGCCTAGCTAACAGCCGAACTTGAACGTTTGTTAATGTTGTACTGAACGTCTTAGAAAACACTGCTTCAGTTCTCAACAATAAAAGATGAGGGCTATGAACAACTGCCTTTAAATAACTCTGAAATGGTCGCCCATTTTAACACCATACATTCTTAAAAGAATATTTCACAGTGGCCTTCATTCAGTCGTAAAGCAACTTGACGCTGGCTATTTTGTTTGGCCGCTGCTTGCTTTGCGAGCAGCGGCCAAAGCGCGAGCAGCCGGCTTTGCTCTGCGGGCCAGCACCTTGCAGTAGTTGCGGGCTCTGACGTAATGTGCCCAGAAGCATGCGCGGCCTCATAGACCTGCCGATATGCGCACATTGCTTTAAGCCAGAAATGATGTTGGTGAGCGCCTTTGTTTTGTCGGCTGTGTGCATTACGCGAGGTTATCACTTTTTCGTGTGACCGCGCATCTCGGAACAGCCAGAAGACGCGCATCATTTGTTCTGAAAGACACGGGTGCGTGTTATCAGTTCAAAGGCGTCTTTCCTTGGCATCGAGATGGCGCAAGCACTCTGAGGCCGAATGCATATTCAGTTAAACAAGGACACTCTTAAGGAGAGATGCGATTCGGAAAAAAAAGTTGCGTTAATCTGTAGCCTAGGGCAATGAAATTTTTGCTGTATATATAGACTTTTATGCTGATTCCAAATATGTAATTAGTTTTATAGTAAGTTGCACAGTTTTCGTTTTGTGCCCGGACAATGTGTAAAGTACAGTTCGTTTTGGACAAACTTTTTATGCCACTAAACTTTTACGGTTCTGAGCCATTAATGGCTCATATTGCTCCATATTAACTCTAAAATGCAAATAATTATCAAGAAAGGGCGTGTAGAACATTTTGATGGCCAAGAAAAATTGTAATGCGAGAATTCTTGGAATCCTCAGCCCATACTAATTGCTTACTTTAGGTTTGTAATAGTTATACGGGCGATATCAAGTTTTAAAAGAGATTATTGTACCCTTCACATGTTAAGGAATATGCGGGCAAAATTTCATCCCGATCGGGCTATTATAAGTACCAAAAACATGATGTCTAAACTCAAGAAGTTGCCCAAAAATGGATCTTGAGAAAAACGCATTTTAAAGGTAGAAGTGAAAGCTCATCTATGCGAAAAAGATATGTTGTTTAAGATGATTTATTCCATCATGAGAGCTTGGCAATCATGGTTATTTTGAGCATGTGGCTTTAGTGAACCCCTCATGCGAAATGCGATTGCAAGCAGCCAGGTGAAAATTTCCAGGGCTCTAGAAAATGAGCACTTTTTAGTTTTTTAGTAGCCACCTTGTACTCTTTAAAAGTGATTTTAACCTACTTCGAGCTTAATTACAATCTTCAGTTTTTTTTTGTCGTGAAAGTAGAGAAACTAAACTTGTGCAAGCAAATAAAAACGAAAAATATGTTGTTTTGGAAAAAAAAACGTGTTTTTCGACTCGCATGTCCCCTTAAACATCGCCACTCGTGCATTTCAGGTCTGCATGTTGATTAGGCCACGCATGCTCTTGGGAAGCCATGTAAGATCTATCCCCCCTTTTTTAGGGGCGAAGCTCCTTAGGGTGTGGGTCTGTCCCTCCGTCTGTAGTAGTAGTAGTAGTAGTAGTAGTAGTAGTAGTAGTAGTAGTAGTAGTAGTAGGAGTAGTAGTAGGTAGGTAGGTAGGTAGCCACGTATAGTGGAATGTACCCACTCCACGTGATAAAGATGACGATGACGCCTGATGACCAAGCGCGTTCCAGTATAGTGGAATGTACCCACTACACGTGATAACGATGACGATGACGCTGATGACCATGAAGTATAAGCGCGTTCCAGACCACACATTCTCTTTCTGCCATGAATGAAAACGATCGTGAACGCGCTCTCGCCCTCGAAAGGCAAAACGGCAACGCCGACAACAAACGTTCATAATCCCACCACACCCCCCGCATTTGTGTGTCAGGTCTTTGTATGATGATCGAGAGGGCAAAATTTACGGGGATTGACGGTTTACCAGATTACCTCCGGATTACCTTCGCCCACTCATCATCATTCACTTCGTGGATATGGCGTGATTTTTTTACGAACACCGCAAGGTGTTGCCCCCCAAAGCAAGACAGGCTGCTCCCACGTTCTACGCAGACGTGGACGTGGCTGTACTCTATATTACTTAGTCGACCATGCAAAAAAAGGGAAAAAAAAAAGAAAGAAAAAAAGACTGACTTGCTGACGCAAGCCCTGATGCAGGAGGGTTGATTCAAGTAATCACGCTTCAACGTGCCTGGCAGACGAGTCTTACCACACGGTTCTTCTACAGCCCGCCTCCACTCCCCATGTTTTGTTATTGCAAACGCCTCCATTTACCCCAGTAAAAGCAAACAATGTGGATATATGGACAACCACGCTGAGCGCTTTACTTTACTTTGCCTTATTTTCACAGGCACACCTAAGTGTCACCTAAGGCACGTAAGTGTGACGCACTGAATTATTCCAAGAAATCTAACTATTGCAGTCGTCCTAAAATTCCTAAATTTCTTCAGAATAATGAGGGTGAACAGAAGCGCCAGAGGGCTACAATGCTATACTCGTCATTGATTGGAATTTCCAGCAATTTCTTGTCTACTTCGGAAGATTTACTTTAACAACGTGTGAAAGCATCAACAGGGGAAGTTACGATGAGGCAGCCCATGCAGATAGTCTTTATATGAAGTTGTTTGTTTGTGGCAGAAACATCAGCGGCTTCTCGTATTAAAACGAAATTACGTCGATCCGATCCCTTGTTACACCAAAAGCGTGAGAGGGAATTATGACCGTGCCATGAACTAATACATGAACGTGACAAACTCGTTTTAAGCTGTCCAGCAGATGGCATACGCCTTTGACTTGATTGCAGCTATAAGCATCCTATGGGTCGAAAGAACATATCGATTCCTTCCTGATAGTATTATTTTTCGTACTTTCTCAGTGGTACGAGCAGCGACTCATCTACTTCATCACCAGACACGGTGGCGTTGAGCGGTGGATAATAAGAAGCAATCGTGGGGAAAAACTCCACACATTATACCATACCGGTTTTGCTGACTAACCCTGTGCTAGGGACAGGGGCCATGAAATTGCTTGTTTTCGACACAGGCATTCACGTGGGAACTATTTGTCAGGTGCGCCTTCCCCCCTGTGCTTTTCTTCCTTTTTTTTTCTTTTTTTTCTTTTTTTTTCTTTTTTGGACTTTGATGAGCATGCTTCTACTACTTCAGAAGAACGGCCACTGCTTGCCGTTGTTTTACTTCCAACCAGCAACTGGCCGCCATGTAACCTTTTCCCCGAACGTCTTCCATAAAAATGAAAAGTGTTGGAGCTTTTTTTCTGCTTTGCGGAATCAAACGCACGTCACAACTATCCCTAAAGAACACCAGCTCACCGCTTTAGCGACTTTCGCCCCGTATGCACTGATAAGTGCCGCTTTTCAATGTGCCTCTTTCATGTCAACGCTGTGGAAAGTTGCGCCAGGAATACACTATGTGCCGCCCGTCATCATGGTGAGACAGTTTCTGCAGGATATTTTTTTGTTACGTGCAGTACGTCATGTCGGGAGCGTGACGCTCAAGCCAGCATTTCATAGCCCTGACACCGTGCTGTGATAGGAGATCGTCCCGTAATGTCATTCGGCTTAGGTGCTGTTTCTACGACTTATTTTGTGATTCTAAGTCACCGAGCGGTATTTCTCACAATTTCTGTCGGAAGCCTTCTCTCGCCTTGTCGCTGCATGACATGAGGTGTGCGACATTTAAAAAGTGCTAGCGACTAAGTTCACATTCGCGTCAAAAGAAGGGACAGTGTGGTGGCGAATTTTCTTTTTTTTTTTCGCTGGAGAGCGGCGATCATGTTGCGTTCTAGCTTTTGCGAGAGCAGTAAATATGAGCTGGCGAATGTATGACAGGCCGTTACCACTTCCGCTGTTATCTGATAACGACGTGGTACCCACAGAATAGTAACAGAACCCTGGTTTCCGGCTTTCGAATGCCATATATTATTTACGCGCCTGTTTATCTACATCTGTGTTCCAATAAACGTGCTTGCTTCGGTGGCTGCGTGAAAGTTCCGTTGAAGACGCGTTTTGGCGGTGGATGCGCGATACATACCGGATGTTTCATGTAACTATAGTCGGTGGCAAGCTAAGAATAAAAAGTAAAGTATACCACTACCATTTGTGTTATGCGCGTCCAACTAGAGCTGCCCTTTGCTATGACGTAATGCTAAGGACGCACAAATAAAAATTTCAACTGTTATCCACACGTACACACAGCTAGCATCATCCTCCCCGGTCGTCATTCGATGCAGTTGAAGTTAGTGAATGTGCCGCGTTTGACGTGCATCGAAGCGGCAGAAGCTCGGAGTGTTTAGTAACGCGTTATCGCGTTCCGCCGTTTCCGCAGCGTGAAGTAGCAACACGGCGGAAGCATGAAAAATAGGGGCAATGCGGCCTCGTGGGCGGAGCCTATATTTATTCTTAGGCTGTCACCGACTATAGAACCAAAGATTTCTTTTTTAATAATATCTGGGGTTTTACGTCCCAAAACCACGATCGTATATGATTATGAGAGACGCCGTAGTGGAGGGCTCCGGAAATTTCGACCACCTGGTGTTCTTTAGCGTGCACTGACATCGCACAGTACACGGGCCTCTACCATTTCGCCTCCACCGAAATGCGACCGCCGCGGCCGGGATCGAACCCGCGACCTTCGGGTCAGCAGCCGAGCACCTTAGCCACTGATCCACCGTGGCGGACAAGATTTCTTTTTTTAAGGAGTTAACCGCAACGCGTTAGACCAACGATTTAATATTTTGCCGTCATATGGTGCTCCTTAGGGTATATTTATATTGCACTTAATTAGTTCATTAACTAAGATCAATAATGAATTTTTTTTGTAATATTTCACTTTAGGACCAAATGCGTTTCATTAAAGGGGCCCTGCAACACTTTTTGAGCATGGTCAGAAACCGCTGCCGATCGGTAGTCGAGGCTGCCGAGAACACGCGAGCCAAATATTATAGCGAGGCACGCGGCCAGGAATTCACAACAAATTCTCAAAATCAGCTAAAAATTGCTTTCTCTTCTCTCGAAAAATGACGCTTCAAGCTCAAAAATCACTCGTCACAGCCATTGTATCAGCCATTGGATGATTTGAGAATAACGCGCTCTGTCGTCACTAGGGCCGCCGCGGGAGGCCGCGACTTGTCCACGCGTTCGCGCGCGATCGCACTGAAAAGACGCGTTTTCGAAGTCAAAAAAAAGAAAAAAGTGCTCAAGGTCACGAGGCGCATGTGAATTATTTTCTTTCCCCGTGCCGTCCCTCCCTGCTTAGCTTCCAGCGCTTTCGTCGGGACGGGAGAAGAGAGAATGCAAATGAAGAGTGCGACAAATCTTTGTAACTCCGCTCGTACTGGATGGATTCTAAAAATTTTTGCGGCGGTGAATTCGTGAGGCAATAAGCTCCTCTAGTGAATCCATTCCATGGCTACTTGGAAAAGTGTTGCAGGGCCCCTTTAAGTTGTAGAGGGCATTCCAAAACGACCCATCCACTCTTTTGAGGCAACGTACACGCAGTGTCGTGATTTCTTCCGACGTTTAAAAAAAGCCCGCGAATTATGAAATAAAACCACGAGATGGCGCTCATGCGCTACCATACTGAAGCGCTGTCTACTATTCTTCGAGCGAAAGAACTGGTGCGCGGACCGTGAACCTATTTCTTAGCATGAACGACGGCGCTTCCTTGCCGTGTGCCGCCGTCAAAAAGTACACCGAAGGTTATGATACTGCCTAATACGAATACTGAACGCAGCTTCGTGTTGGGGCAAGGCCAACGGTGTTTGAAGTTTTGGCTTTTCGCAAGGTATCGACTACGCCATCAATCATAACTTTTGTGAAGTAGGACAGCACCCACTATGCCATTCGTGTTTCTGCGGATAAGCGAGGTACCCGCTGCACTTCTGTAATGTATTATGTCCACTTTGTCGATGCTGAATGTGTCTGATGACGATGAAGAATTATGGCTGAGCACTTTGCAGTGGGTGGGAAGCATTAAACCACACAATCGTTGCACAATTAGCATTTTGTGGTGACTGGTTGTTATCTTACTCTTCTGCCACGCTATACGTTAATGCGATTCCCTGCCCTGCATGAAGCCTGTATAGGGTCTTTCTGCAAATGAATTTCAAGTGCCAGCTTGGCTCTGTGGTAGAATACTCGACTGCCACGCAGAGGGCCCAGTTTCAAATCCCATTCGATCCTAGAAATTTTTTCTGTCCTTTCATTTTTCCATGTCTATCAGTTACTTTTCCATGTACGACGGTGGCGCCACCGGCGGCGACGGCGCTAAACGCAGGAACGGACGCCCAAGAGCTGCGCTCTTAAATGTTGACGCGCTGTGAAGCCGATGCCTAGAGCTACGGCTGCTCATTTCGCCACGGTCCTCGCGCATGGTTGTGTCGCTCAAAGCACGTTTGAGAGTGCTGCAATATGGTAAAACACGAGCGCAATTACGTGGCTTTATTTTTTCATATTTTACGGGCTTTCTTTAAACGCCGAAAAAAAACTACTACGCCGGCTTTGTGTTGCCACAAAACTCTTTTTCTCTCTCTGTCTCTCTGGATATATATATATATATATATATATATATATATATATATATATATATATATATATATATATATATATATATATATATATATATATATATATATATATGTCCCGGCCACGGCGGCCGCATTTGCGATGGAGGCGGAAATGCTTGAGGCCCGTCTACTAAGATTTAGGTGCACGTTACATAACCCCAGGTGGTCGAATTTTCCGGAGTTCTCCACTACGGCGTCTCTCATAATCATATCGGGATTTTGGGACGTTAACCCCCAGCAATTATATATATATATATATATATATATATATATATATATATATATATATATATATATATATATATATATATATATATATATATATATATATATATATATATATATATATATATGTATATGTTATATATATATATATATATATATATATATATATATATATATATATATATATATATATATATATATAACACCGACCGCATTGATAAACACTAAGCTTCGTCACAACTTTAGAATGCTACATGCTTTTTTTTTTTAACCCGACCGTAAACAACGTTCAGAAATTTGGTGTGAAGATTGTCTATGTGCTCACTCTAACATTATGTTAAGATGCAGTGTTACGCCGATCTGCACGCATATTTGTGTAGTTTATATAAGCAGGAACGCAATTACACTTATTAATACTGTAGTGAACAAGAGGTAGAAGAAACGCCCTGGCGTATGTGGCTGTGCGCATGATCTACGTTCACGTTCGACCGGCGCTACCTCGAATGTGCAAGTCGTCAGTGTCTCACAATAAATTCTCATACGACATCAGGCACTAAGAGCCCCGTAGATAAGTCAGCGGCTGTATTTTAAAGAAAGGCATTTCATGCCTTTCTTAACAGCGAAAACAAAGTTGCATGATATTTATGATCTTTAGCACGCGAACATAACACGCAGGCTGAGCCACGCAATGTGAAGCGACAATTGCCCTAATCAAGAGGCCGCAAACGCACCATGCACAGATCGGTCGGTGACATGAGGGACGGAGGCGCAGGTTAGCTGCTGACGTGAACGGGCCGTTTCGATAGCTCCGTGAATATCAGCTGATAGCGCCGGCTGGCACGACCATCGCCACAGCGGCTTTGCCGCATAATCTGCACTGACTTGCTGTCTGGTCCCGCAGGCAAGGGCAGATCTTCTGGACATCATGGACGAGGCTGCGAGGTCGGCCCCTGACTCGCATCTCCTGGACGCCACTGACGACCTAGATTGACCAATCGTTGGAACCGTTCGCTTCAGCGTTCTGCGTGGGACGTTCGCCAAGACAGCCCCAGCGTCTCACCAGCTGCATCGGGCGGTGGCAACGCGCCCGCGCTCTTCACATAGATCAACACCGACCACTGCTGTGGAGCCAATGATGCAGCCATCACAACCTACCTCTGCTCCAAACCGCAGTGCGAAACTCATGGTTGATTCACAAATGGGTGAAGATGGTTTGCCTGCTTCGAAAACACCGGCCAGCAAGAGGGAATGCCCCTCTCCGGCAGCTTCTGTATCACCCGGCTCCAAGTCGAAGTACAATGTCATGGTAAAACCAAGTGAGTGCTTCGGCTTGTCAAAATTATCAAATCGCCTCCTTCAGTGAGCCTTCGACGCCTGCCTCAAAACCACTGCGGTTGAGGGTTTCTCGATTCACCATAACACCAACAGAATATACGTATGGGTGCGTTCGCTGGCGGATGTAGACTTGCCTCACAGAACTGCAAGCTCTGCCAGCCACAGCTGATTCTACCGTCGAAGTGCTTGAGTTACGGCTTGAACTTGCGTGGATATGTGGCCTCTGGTGTTGACCCAAGGGAGTCGTGGGAGAGCCTTGTCGACGCTTTGAACTGCTCCACGCACAAGGTCGTGACAGCTCGTTATATGGGCCATGGACGCACGTCCCTGGTCACTCTACAAAGTACTCGAATGCTACCGAGACGCATAACGTACTATGGATGCATCCTGCAGAATCATGTGTACAAGCCAAGTGTGGTACATTGGTACTGGTGCCTTCGCACCGGTCATATCCTCCTGAGACCCTGCAATGGGAGATCTGTCCAATATATTGGACAATGGAACACAGCGCGCAACGGCTTTCGAAGCTCTTCCCTCCTTTTTGGAAGCTCGTTTTCAGCTGCTAATGGGACCCGTGCTGCCATTTAGCGAATATGGTCAAAGTCGCTGCGTTTCTCGCCTTTTCAGAATCGTTCGAAATGGCGAGATTGCGCACGAGCGACTTTTGCGGCTGCCGCCTAGGAAGTGGGTATTTTTTTCGAATTCTTGCATGTGTTAACGCGTACTTAAGTATTAATTTATGTTCCTAAGAACTAACAAAAAAAAAACATAGTTGGGTACCCCATACCTTCTGTTCCCCAAGAAGTGTTTCTCGCCTTTCCAGAATCGTCCCAATGCTCAATATAGTGGACACCATGCTGCAGCCAAGTAACATGAAATACAGAAAAACTACGTGACACTTTTCACCTTTGCACTCAGCAAGAGCATTTCGGCAAGTTTAACAAAAATCCATGACCCTAATTTCACTCTGGGTCTCAGGAGGATATACGGGCTTCTTGTCCACAATCAGCAGACGCCTCCATGGAGTCGGCCGAGATGTGCACATACAAATGCGGGCTCTGCCAAACGGAGGATCATGGTATAACGTCCAAAGACTATCCAGTCAAACAGAATGCTATCAAAGCCCACCGCCAACGCAGGCACCGCCACCGTTCAGTGACACCGAATGGAAAGGATTCATAGTAATAATATCTGGGGTTTTACGTCCCAGAACCACAATATGATTATGAGAGACGCCGTAGTGGAGGGCTTGTGTAATTTTGACCATCTGGTGTTCTTTAACGTGCACTGACGTCGCACAGTACACGGGCCTCTACCATTCGATCCCGGCCGCGGCGACCGCCGCGGCCGGGATCGAACACGCGGCCTTTGGGTCAGCAGCCGAGCTGGAAAGGATTCGGACATTCCGACGAGCAATCGGTTATAACTGTTGTTCCACCACCGAAGAGGACACACCCGCATTCGCATATCCTGACACTGCTTACTACAATGGCCCCGCGTAGAGCGACGTCGTCAAGCGGGGCAAAAAACGTGCTGAGCGGGCTACGAGCTCGACTAAACTGACTGATACGACGGCCGACTATCTAGCGAAGCTTTACCAGCAGATAGCTCAGCTCCTTTTGGAGCTGAGCTATCTTCGTTGTGTTCTGCTCCAAGAGGAGCTGAGCCCAACGAAGAGTCATTCTCACTCGATCCGCTGGTCCAAGTACGACAAGTGACACAGACGTGCCGCTCGCTGTCTCTGTACCTGACTCATACTCCTCAAGCGCGTCGTTACAAGCCAGGTTTACCCCGGCAGAGCTCGTCCACTTTGTGGCCCGGCAACTGGACGAGCTGTCAAAGGCGTTGCTCGCCAACCTCCCACTGCTACGATGACTGTTCCTTCGAAAGCAACGGGACATAAACTGTGTCCTGCAGTGGAGCTGCCGAGGACTTGCCAAAAAAGTAGCCGAGCTTCACCATCGCCTTGCGATGGAGAAGCTCCCCGCTTGGTGCCGGCTCCTGTATACAGGAAACAAACTTGCTTCCGCACGTTCCCGGATTCACTGCGTATGCTTCTCCAACCATCCCTGATCAATGCTGCACGAATGGGCTGGGGCCTCCATGCAAGCCTGCAGTGTATGCCGTGACTTCATATCCTCAGACGCAAGTTCCCCTGCTATCGGGGTGGTTGTAATGGCTGGCAAGATGTGGTGGCGGTAGTGCTCGGTCGCCTCCCACGCACGCGATTGTGGTGTCACTTTACGTGCGTCTGCATAGTGGCAGCACTCCTGGATTGCGCCTCCGGTGGCTAACTGATGTGCGTCTAAGTCATGCTGGGTGCCCAGTGCTTTTCGGGAGAAAATTCAATGCACCTCATCAGTTGTGGGGCTACCCTTCTTCCAGAGTGAGAGACAGCATCATGTTGGACACATTTACAGACGCGCAGTTTGTCCTTTTGAATGCCCCGGCCATTTTTACACGTCGTTGGGATCATCCCAGTGCTCCACCGTATGCGCCGGATATCTTGTGGGGGGTAGGCCGTTTCCTGGGACAGAGAGTCGGACTGTTGGGGGGAGTGATCACCACCCATTGATAATCGGTTTGGCCACGAATAGCCAGCGCCGCCTCCACCATCGTTGCTACATTACCGACTCGGACTTATTCCGCAAGGAACTCAACGCCTCATCGTCTGGTCCGTTGCAGGTGTTAAATACAGCCGTACAAGCCACCATGCAGTCCAACTGGGTGGAGGAGAACAGACCACGTCCTAATTTACATCTTTTGCGTCTGTGGGCAGCGCGCCGACGTACAAAACTAGCCTTAAACCGAAATCTGGTCGCCACTGAGCTTCGTGCTAACCTAAAGAAACTCGCCGCAGCAGCCCGTGTACCCAAAAAGCACAGTATGGGACAATTAACAAGTGCATATGAAGTCACGAAGCGACGAAGAGAAAGTGCGGATCCACGAGGGTGAACTTTGCAGCGGCACAAATTAAATATTCCTTTCTTCTAGGTGAGACACGTGCGCTACGCATGAACACTTTCACAAGAGAATGGTAGTCCGTAAGCGGATGCGAATGTGCCAGTTTCGGAAGGCCGGACGTCTCGGGCCACACTCATGGTGCAACCAAAAAAGTCCCAGGCCACTCCTAAAACAGCGCTGCCCAAACTTATAATAGCAGCGTGAACACGAGCAGTTAGCACTCGGAAGACAAACGCATGACAGATTTAATTAAAGCTTCTGGTTCTGACTTGGCCACGCGACGAAGTGAAGTCAGAAATAAAAAAAAAAAGAAAAAAATAAGGCTGTCTGGGTCAGACTCCACTGCCTATGGCTGTCGCTAGCTATATGCCTGGTATGTGCTGCGTTAAGTACATGCGGCGTCCGAAACGCATGGTTTTCACAGTGTCTGGAACACTGATTGGCCAGCGTACATGACGGGAGGCGCGATGTGATTTTATCGCATTGGGACATGGTGCGGACCGCCGGAAAGGTCGGCGACGCCGTCAACAAAGTTTTGCTTCAATTCTCCCAATAATTGCTATCGCAATAAAATATGTAACATATTTGTTTCCCTTGGATTTCTGTTTCATGGCATGCAGGCAAGACGTCGTGGTTGTACAGCGCTGTCAACGGAGGCGAAAACACGCTCGACGCCCCCGAGCCACGGTGTCTTGAATACCTAAAGCGTGTGCCTGACTGGCCGCTTCGCAGAGCCACCGCGTACGGATTACCAATAGAGATTGCGACGTCCATCGGAGCCCCTCGTCTCAATATCTTCTCTATTCTCTCCCTTTCACTGGTCGCCGGTCATTTTGGGTGTGCACGCAAAATATAGTTACGACGCGCACGTTGTATTCTATTCAACAATCAAAACTTAACAACCTTGATGCGAGCCGTCGTAAACATCCCGAGTTGCCGCTGCCAAATCAGTGAAGTGTTTTAGCAAAACAGAACGCACGCACATAGGCATTTTCTACGATTAAAAAAAATCTTTTTCGAGAGGGTTGTACGCCTTGAAACCATGAGCATGGGGCGCAGGTCGCAAAGCTTTTGATTCACTTCTCCTTCAAGCAAAAATGTGAACGTCTAACGAACATTGGGAAACAACGAAGAAAATCTCATGCAGAGGGGGGGGATATACATTCCTTGATGAAATTAATTGCGCATGCCCAATTGAAATGATAAATTTGTAACATATTTCAGTTGTATTGATTACCCCTTTTGATACCAAGTTATTTTCTGGATGTTTCAGTTATGTCTTACTAAAAAAAAGAAGAGTGAGTTTAAAAGTTTAAAAGTTTTTTTTTATGCTGCTATGCACTTCAGAGTGCGGATGGTGAAAGGCCGCGGAAGAATAGAGGCTATAAGTGGTACATCCTTTAGCAGACGATATACCGAACGGCTGTGTTTCGAGGGATTCTTTCACCATGAACGAAACATAATGCGCTTACTCTAAGTGCTACAGGTGGCTTTGTCGGTGCGCCAGTGCTGCTCTCCGCTAGTAATATCGTCGACTTTTCTGCGTACAATGATGCTTCACCTTGTTTGTGCTTTTGTTTGACTTGTTTTCGGCTTTTGTGCCAGCGGACTGCGACAGTCGTTGGGGAGGCCACGTTTGGCGAAAGCTGTGTACTCGAAGGCAGCGCCTTCGGCGATGCTATAAGAAACTCAGAAATTAAGAATGCAGGAAAAAGGTTTTTCAGGGCTCGTTTTCTTTGTTTGGCACAACGTTAATGAAAACGAGCAGATCCGAAGGTTGCAGGTTCGTCCCTGCCGGCGGCAAGTTGTCTTTTCGTCCACTTTAGTTTCTTCACATCTATATCGCAATTGCTACAATACTCTTAAAACAGTACCATTATAGAAAGACAGGGCACGCAAACAAGGACAAAAGAAGGTAGTCAGGGCACCACAGAAGGCTGACTTCCTGCATGTGTCCGTGTTTGCACGCCCTGTCTTTTTAGAATGAATACGTACCAACTTGCTCAGCTCTCTGTTATTCTAAGCTTTATTTCTAGTACCATTATCTGCTTCATTATCTGCTGGTTTTCATTATTGTTGTGTGAAAGGAAACAAACCCTCAAAAATTATTTTCTTCATTCATACATAGCGAGGGTCTCGTTCCGGCAGACTTGATGCCTTCAGGTAGTATGAGAGGGCTCATTGGTCAGCCGCCCGCTCGTTAAAAGATTACGTGTTACGTGACGTCAGCTGGCAAAAGGAAGAGTGTTCCACACTCGCCGTCATGGCTGCGAGCGGCCCCTGACTAACACTTTCAGGGCTTGCATGCACATAAATACCCCACAAAGTGGACGAGGGCACGACCACCGCCGTAGGGCGGTGGTCGTGCCCTCGGTAAGAGCATCGGGCGCGTAATCAGAAAGCTGCAGGTTCGATCCCTGCCGGAGGCAAGTTGTCTCTTCGTCCACTACACTTTTTTCACATCTATATCACAATTATACTACAATACACTTAAAAATAGTACAATTACGTCCCCTATACTTTCCTTGGCTTCTCTATCTCCTGGTTTTCAGAAATAAACAAAAATAAAGAACGGACACCACTCGTGTTCTAAGGGTACGTTTTCCTTTGGTGCAAGTGTGCAAGCAATGAAGCAACGAATGCTTTCCTTGAAATATATCATGTCTCGAAAATTTCGCGAATAGATTCGAGTGACTGCATTCTCTGTAATTTTAAAAAGTTTCATTGCGCGTATCGGCTTGCGATAGAGTGTGAAAAGGAGAAAGAAATGTGAATGTTTGACACGCGGGCTCGACTACCGCTGAGCGAGTATTCTGGTGGCTTTAAATGGAAACTTCGGGAAGCGTTATTTCCTTCGTTTCCTGAGACAAATGCTCAAGTCAAAAAAGAAAAAAAAAAGGGACAGACAGCGACACAGATGGCCTTGGACCGTTGCATTCATTGTACTATGTCATTAGTTCACGAGTCCCTTGATGGTTGTGTCACGAATAAATTGGCTGCAGTCAGCGATCTGTAATTTTTTTTTTGGAGGGGGGGGGGGGGGGACTTTGAAAGCTGGACAAAATGTGGGTGAGGCACCCACACATGGCTGTCAGTTTAAAACAAGTATTTGATGCTAGCTATTTGCTGTAATTGCCAAAGCGACAGCATAAGCTTAGTTGTCGCGGCAGTTTGTAGTACTTAAACGCGTGGGCATTCTAGGGCTACTTGCTACGAAAATCCGTACGTCCTCCATCCGACACGCAATTGATCCGATCCTGACAACACTGAACTGGCAAAGGGGATGGTAACAGTGACCCTACACAGCGTTCAGTTTATGAATAGTGCAGTGACCGCAACCGCTAACTATATCATATACAGCTGGCGCAGAACGAAGGCAGGAGAGTACAGGAACCACAAGCATCTGCGACCATGCCATGTGCAACAGCATACTGTAGTTCACTCTATAAATTTGCCGAATTGCGTGGGTAAGCGGACCCTTTTGACGCGGAAAAGCAGGGGAGAAAAAAACCGCACAAGGTGTTTGCCTCCACCCCTCTCTCCCTTTGTGTGTTTCTTTTATTAGTGCGTTGCCTCTTCACCCACCGAATTCGGCACGCCATATTATCTCAATATCCACCCCTGTCTCTTCTCCTCCCACCCCTTTCGCAGTTGCGCTCTCCTCATGCACTTTTGTCTTTGGAAGACTGTACAAAGCATCCACATACACGCGCTAGGGTAGGCCCTTGCTGCCTTAAGGAAGACAAGATCAGTTGTCGAAACGTTCGCTCCAGCAACACCCTAGTTCAAAGATTTCTCATTCCATCAATCCAAGTCACCCAAATACTTAACAACGGTCATGTGTACATATAACTTTGGCAGATAATCTGTCTAAGGTTCTAACCACACCAAGCAGTGCATGGTATCACAGTAGTTGCAAAGCTATCGTCACTACCGCTAGGAGATGATGAAAATAAATACATGCAGCCTTGTATAACCGCGTGTGATATGCTACAGCCCCGCTGGTCATCCATCTTCACAGCGTGAAATGGCTCCTCCATTTTTTTTCTCTCTCAAGCGCGACCCTATTCGTCTTAATTCGAACGCGTGCCCCATGGGCAGTTAATATCACTCAGAGCGTGACTCCTGGGACATCGCGTGCAATATACTGAATATCGCTTTTTAATAATTTACCGAACCAACTCAGAAGAGATGACGTAGAACACGCAGTTTACGATGAAGATGAATACCTGTGAAACTATACTGAAATGATTGAATTAGGCTCCTCCCGAAAATTACAAGAGAACTAATGCTAATATGAAAGAGACTTCAGTGTTGTTCCAGATGGCGTAAAAGATCTGTGACGAAGTTTTTGGAATATTGCGAGATGTAAAGACAATTTAGAAATCAACATCGATATACAAACTCACCATAGTACGCATACATCTCTGTGTTTGGGAATGGAAACGCCATTCTTAGCATAAATCACACGGTTTTTTTTTCTACGTGAATGGAAACCCTTCTTTCAGTGTCTAACAACAGTATTTCAATAAAAAAGCGAGTCCTTCTTGTTCGTAAATTATCAGTTTGTAATATAATAAGCAATTGCAAAATCGATTTTATAATAGCACCGCATTTCGGTTCAGTAACAATTGTCGGGGGGTTTCACGTCCCAAAACCACGACAAAAAAAATTGGTGAAGTTCGCACTAAGCCGCGCAATCTTTGAAACAGCGAAACTCGACGATTCTTAAACTATAATATAGTTGCTTGTAGGTTGTTCGTAGGCTGCTTCTAGGTCGCTGCTAGGCTTTAGCTAGGTGATGCTAGGTTGTTTCTACGTTGATTCTCAGCGCAGAGAGGTACGAGTTAAACCACAAACAGTCACAGTGCCCGTCGTCGTTGGCGTAGGAACTTCCATCGCTTCGAGGGGTCTTCTCGCAGCCGCCGTTGCCTTTCCCGTTCTTTAGTATTCCCTCGTTGTACGTACTCGGGGAGTCTTCGGCTCGCCGCGGTCGCTTCGCAGCCATTTGTTGGGATAACTGAGGCCTTATTCCTTTTTTTGTGGAAGTTGTGTACTGGGATTTATCCATATTCTGTGGCACATACCCGTTTGTGATGATGATAGTTTTTTGATAGGCCACACAAATTTCTGCGGCACATACCCATTTGTTAGGCTAACTGTTGCCTTCTCTTTTTCAATGGACCAGTGTTGAGTGGTGGGGTTTACCTCATTTCTGTCGCGCATGCCCATTTATGATGATGATAGTTTTTAGCAAGGGGTGGACAAGGAACGATATGCCAAACAGCTTCTCTGTTAAAATATGAGTGTCGACGTATGGGAGGACTCCTGAAAGTTCTACCACCTGGGGTTCTTAAACGTACACTGAAATCTATGTACACGGGCCTCTAGCATTTCGCCTCCATCGCTGTATTTGGGCTTCAGGAGGAGATATACTTTGCATAGTAGGTAATTATGGGCATTTCTTCATTTCTCATTCATTCATTATCATATTTCTAGTCCTTTCTCGCACCCTCAGTGTAGCGTAGAAAACGGGATATTTCTGCTGGTTAACATCCCAACCTTTCCTTTGTTATCTGAATGCAGCTTAATAATCTGTACCCGCAAAATCTTTTGCAACCCCACCAGTCACATTCATGTTGTCTTGAATTACTCTAGTGACTTGTGCTCATGCTTTTTAGGTGGTCCCCTAAGTAAATTATGATATAAGTGAACATTCTTTATATGACGAGAGCTACGTGATGACAGATTTATCATATTGCGGACTGTCGTTTTTTCCCAGCTCTTCCGTCGTTCTACTTAAAGAAATGGCGGTGGCTGTACTTGCCTGGGTGTTTCTCCATAATTCAGGCCGGCATTAGTGCGCGTAAATTATTATTCTGAGACATTTCCGCACAATTAAAATTACGTTAGCTAAATCGCAACGCGAAGTCCACATATTTTGATTGCGCCGTTGAGCACGAATCTTAGTTGTCGCGGGGTACAGTGGTTACGGTGCTCGGCTGCTGACCCGCCGGTTGCGGGTTCGATAACGGCCGCGGCGGTCACATTTCGATGGAGGCGAAACCCTAGAGGCCCGTGTACTGTGCGATGTCAGTGCACGTTCAAGAACACCAGATGGTGGAAATTTCTGGTGCCCTTCACTACGGCGTGCCGTAGTTCTCCGGCAGCAGGCAGGCAGGCAGGCAAAGAACTTTATTTTGATCCGGAGACGACGCTCACTCCCCCCCTTAGGGGGGCGACATCCGGAATCACATCATAGTTTTGGCACGTGAAACCCTTGAAATGATGTTATCGGTCATCACCCCGCATACGTCATGGCACTTTAACAAGCAACACGAAGACAACAATCGTAAAAAAAAAAAACAGTAGCAGCATCAAAGACGGCGATGAGAACGGTGGTGGTGGCAGGGGCGGTGTTGCAGCAGGCGGGTTAGGCTGGCATATATAGCCGGCAATTCTTCCTCCTGAGCCTCCAATGCGCTGACAGTAGGAGGTGGGTGACCAAGTTTTAAGCAGCCCCGCGACTCCGCGGAAAGAAGAGTGCAGTGGTGTAGGTGCAGGACATTTGCGTAAACCTATAAGCTATAAATTATAAACTATTTGCTCTGCATAAGCAGATGCTTCGTGTCTGTGGCATTCCCTATGCTTTTTTATCAACGTGTACAGTACTCAATAATTGAAGCAGGACAATTTAGAGCTAAATAAAGCACATAGTTCGTTTCCACCGTCATCAGTCCGGGTCATATCGGCGTAATTTTGACACGAACGCGTAGAACATGTATGTGCGCTGTGGCACAGACACGTTTTGGAGTGAAGATGAAGAACGTTTTTGCTGCTCTGGTTCTGGAGCAGACGTCGACTCTTGGCTTTCTGTCTTGTTTCACCCGCGACATTTCTGGTGGGGGGTGCGAGGTACATGTACCTTGGTTCCCAAACGTGTATGTGCCACAGTGGGTGGTTCATAGATGATACGTGTCATTTTTGGGTCATCAATGATATGTGCCATATTCGCTTTGGCATCACGTGGTTATCTCGAGTAATTGCGCATATCAGCCATTATCCTTAAAGAATTGATGTCGCATTTGAATCCATGAGTACTGTACATCTTGCTTGTCATCAAACAGTATAAATCTTTTCACTGATTGATTGGTCGCTTTCTGTGCATGATCTCAATACTTCTCTGGCTCCTGGCTTCCTATAGATTGCGAAGGGAGATGCATGAAAGTTGAACTGGCGCCTGTGTGATGTACCCGGCTGCACGACATCGAACATTTCATTCGAAGACGTCGTCTTTCACAGACGGCCCGCGGAAGTCAGGAGGCGAGTGAAGCGACAAAGATGAGAAAGTGGCACAATGCTTACGAGTACTCAGACAACTCCAGTGAAACTTTTGCAGCATTTTCCTATGTGGGCCTAACTCTCAGTCGAAGTTCCGCCTTTTCAGACCATTTGAGTAGCTGCTTCACGTATTTTATCAGAATAATGAAAATTCAGTCTGATGTGATCATACATTTAAGCTCATCTGCACACTGTGCTTGTGCGATGGAAACATTTACGCAGTGGGAGCACTCCACTCCGAATTTCTCGCTATCCTTCGCACGAAATAGATGCATTTCGAGGAAAAATGGTATTAACGGGCCTTGCTTTTTCCTTCCCGCCAAAAGCACATTTTTCACTGAGAGCGCTTGACGCGCACGCTATGTGCGCAGTTGTTACGGAGCCAGTAAGCGGTACCAAAAAAAAAAAAAAAAAAGAAAGCGCATTGGCGCTCATCACTATTCTCCGCCTACGTTGAGCAGTGGACAGATCGTGCGTGCAGGATGCGCTGACAAGATGCGACAGCCAGCATAAAAACCCTCGTCTAGACGTGGAAAGCTTGCGCCGGCAAACGGCTCGACCTAGGCCTGAGCCGTTTATAGAATGCATCAAATTACTCTGCCGAGCCGAATATCGTTTGCTTTCATCGCGAAATGCCACAGCTGCACACTCGCTTATGCGCTGCCCGTCAGTCCCACGTCTGCTTATTTTTTCCTGCCCAGACGCAAGCGAGAAATAGCTCAGAGAGAAAAAGAGTGAAAGAAGTCACAGAGTTAGCGACAAGAAGGAAAGGAAACACTGATCGCTACAATGCACCGTAGTTTTACTATGACTGCGCCGCTGAGTTGAACAGTATATACCGATTTGGGGAAGTGCATACGCATCTATTTTAAATGCGAAGCATTTCTTAGCGAACTTCGGCGACTTTGAGCGTATCTATCTATCTATCTATCTATCTATCTATCTATCTATCTATCTATCTATCTATCTATCTATCTATCTATCTATCTATCTATCTATCTATCTATCTATCTATCTATCTATCTATCTATCTATCTATCTATCTATCTATCTATCTATCTATCCGCCTACGACTTTGTGCTCTCCTGGCCGTATCGTTAATGGGATTTATACCAAATTTGGTATGACATAACATGACTGTATAACGAACGTAAATGGCTGGTCATATCATGAAAATCATGACTAGTCATGAAAAGTATGATTTACATGCCACGCTCATGGCGCGTTCGCGGCCGTTTCGTTAGCTTGATATACACCAAATTTGGGGTTGAGTGACGTGACTGCATGACGAACATAAATGACAGGTGGTAATATGCAAATAATTGACGTGCATGTCATGAACAACATGATTTGATTTACATGCCACGCTCATGGCGCGCTCGCGGCCGTTTCGTTAGCTTGGTATACACCAAACTTGGTATTGAGTGACGTGACTGTATGACGAACATAAATGACAAGTGGTAATATGGAAATCATGACATGTCATGTGCGACATGACTTGCATTCCACGCTCATGGCGTGCTCGCGGCCGTTCCGTTAGCTTGATATACACCAAATTTCGGATTGAGTGACGTGACTGTATCACGAACATAAATGACAGGTCCTAACATGTAAAACATGACATGCAAATTATGTAAAGCATGATTTCCTCCTTCCTGGCTGCTTCGCATTACATCGATTCCCACAGTGCGTGGGATCTGCCGGCTTTTTTCATTTCTCATTGATTTCCTTTTATGCTGGAGGGGAAGAGTGCAACGCCGTATAGTAAGTACTCCATCTGCGGATAACTTACTTTATGACTTTATTAGATTTATCTGCGTAAATCTATGTTTTACATTGTCAACTACTTACTCTCCATACGTAGATACTTCGTTTTCAAGGAGTTTTCTGTGCTTTTATTGACGTGTACATCTTGCTTGCCATCATATAGTGAACCTTAATTATGACTCGTTGGTCGACTTATGCGCATAATCTTAATATTTCTAGGGTAAGTGATATGCAAAATGTTGCGGAGAGAGATGCACGAAAGTTAAACTGACGCCCGTGTGATTCACCTCGCTGCGCAGGCGGGAATAGAAAAAAAGAAATTTCAACTTAAGTCTTCCAACTGAGGTTCGCCTTTGAATTCAAATCTTTGTTGCAAGCGAAGTCTTAGAGACTTCGAATATTTTAGTTCAGCGTTCAAAGGATACCATCGGAGATTCTGCTAAATCTTGTTGCGTATTTTTCCCAAGGTACTGGAGGTGAAAAGGAAGAGTGGTGACTTCGCGCAGACACTCACGTGTCGAGTACGAGAATACAAAAATACCCCCCCCCCCCCCCCCCCCAAAAAAAAAAAAAAGGGTCTCCGCACGGATGGTTAACCAGCGAAGCTCAAACGCGCGGACCCCGGTGTTTATGTTTATCAAGGGGTTAATCCAGACGGTTCATTAAAGTCTTTCTCAATTATTGGTTTCGTCTGTCCAGAAATATTAATTGGTATTTGCCACCCGTGTGGTCCCTCGTTTATTTTTGTTGGACAAGTGGATGAGCACTGGGGCTTGCCCAATTTCTGTGGCACAAGCACGCTAGGGGTTTTCTGCGTACACAGGATGGTCAGATTTTCCTATCGCATAGCCATATAAAGCTTCGGTTTAAAAGTGACATCACAAGCGTCGGCATGTCAGGCTTTAAATCGTCACTCCGTTACTATACCATGGTTTGATCAAATTGACGCTACAACGTCCTCCCTGATGAAGGCGCATTGACAATTCAGAGGCTGTAGGCAAGAGCTGCCATCCTGCAGCACTTTCACTCGACGCGGACGACGATGATGGGCGGGGGTGGATTCTTTCCGCAAAAAGCAGAAAAAGAATCAGGCGACGAGGGCATCAACGAGGAACGTGAACATTTTTGGTATTATTTGAGCGTGGCTCGTGTCAACACGGACGCCGAAAGGTCGTGGCCCAGCCTTTTAGCCGCTTTGAGCCTCCACTATGACAGGCCGTTCTGTCCGCGCTCCACTCCTGGATGCTGCCCCATGGGTTTTGCGTCGGCGAAAGAGGGACTCGAAAGTCGATGCGTTTTATGTCCTCGGCCAACGATGGGGTGGTGCGCTCGGGCCGGGCCACCAGCCGTACGTGACAAATGTTCCTCGGTGCCCTCCCTGTCCGCCAGAGGAACAAATGGCACTCGGAACGCAGCACATGCGATCCCCCCTTCACCCCATTTGCTCTTTTTTCGTATATAGTAGCGGGGTCCGGATTCACAGACTCTTCTTGCTTGGCCTCCACGTTTTCCCTTGTCCAGTTCTTTCGTTTCTTTTTCTTTATCGCTGGCGTCCGTTTGTGTACTGGTTTCCAAAGACGACTAACGTCTCACCTACACCTGTCTCTCGCTTTCTCGGCGCCTAGGGATGTTCTTGCGTCGTGCAAACACATCTGTGACGGCAAATTTATATTGACGGCCACTGGGACAGGCGCTTTGTCATTGGGCTACTTAGACACAATAAAAAAAAAGGAACTGAACGCAGCTGCGGTGGCAGTACATTCTGGATTGAAGTGGGGCGTGTTTAGTCACGTCGCAGCCTCTGCGAACGAAACAGCGTTTTCCGAAGAACAGTAGAATAATTAACAAGTTCAATTTTGAACATGGTCTTCTTCCATATCTCCAAAGATCCAGTTTTCATGCATGACGATAAACTTTTGTTTGGAAATTATGCGCATATCTATTGTCAAAAGCGTGGATCCTCTTTTTTTTTGGGGGGGGGGGCATCACTCGCTTTGCCAGGGCAGCAACGGGAAAGCAAAGAAAAGGTCACGTGGCACAAAGAACACAATGTATATGCCATCAGTAGTATTTTATCATTTTTGAAAATGTACAGTATGCCTTCAGTGTTGCTGTTTGTATCAACCAAACTTATTTGAATTTAGGAAATTCTAATTACACATATTTTTAAAGAATTGTGCCGTGCAGCAGAAGTCAACTAGTTCAGGGAGATTACTCTCAACTTATCATTTTCAGGAGAAGTGAGAATGATTATAGAACTAATTAACAAAGTTTTGTTGATTTCATTTTATAATAATCGCGTAATAATAATCATAATAATTACAGTATGCGAAATATGGCCGTTTCACTCCGAAAGTATCGTCCACATGGAATGAATTGTTAGGGTGTCACTAGCTTAGAGATATGTGTTACCAAAATCGGCAACGCAATGAATTGACGTTACACGTACTTCTGAGCTCGAATGCATACAGATACGGTTTTCAACGAAGCAATTCACACAACAGTGCAGTTTTACTGAAAGTATGTGGGGCCCTTATCTCAGAGCTCGTAATTACTTTAAAAAAGGCGTTCCAAGCGAACGTGCCATGTGAATTCCCTACCTTTATTTTGTAAATTCAAATGTGTACGTTAGAACAAGTACTTAGAATGTTGGTTAGAGAGCTTAGACATCTAACGATACTGTGTAAGCAGTGTCCGCTTCATATAGCAATGTAGTTTAACAAGTAAATGTGTGGTGTTTGTCAAAGTGTATTCCTTTCAGTTCGGTTAACGATAAAATAAAACACCCGTTATTTCGTGCCGGTAAGCTGATATATAACACACAAACTGCCTATTTTTATTGTGCATCCAAATGCGACTTATCAACGATTTTGATGTTTTGATCGTAGCATATATTAAGTTTAGGTACTTTTATATTGTGCAGAAGTTCCATTTCTATGGTAATGAAGTGCGGAAAAAGGTAAAGCAAGCTGCCATAAAGTACTGGTTTACTGTAAAGAAACGCAAGCATTCAATGTCAATCCTTCATTATCCATACCGAGTATTATATCAGTCAATCAAACAATCATTCAACAATTTACCTAATTAAATAATTAATTTAGTGATTAATTAATTAACTTGTCGTATTTTCCATGTTTTCAGTTTTCGGTATGACAGGAATACGCTATTTACTATATTTACGTTACCTTGCCCGATTCAGAGCGGATCTTAACACACTATATAAATAAACAGGCCTTCAATTATCTATATCGCCGCAAGAATAGCTTAAAAACATTTTAACTATGGGTTCGTGGGGCTCTAAATAACTGCGAATATAGAGCGAGCTTTCTTCTTAAGCCGAATAAACAATAGAATGCCAAAAGATGCGGGTACCCGCGGAAATTGGTCGTGAACGTTTGTATTTCTGAGAAGGCCAAAAATCGATACTGGGAAACTAAACCGTGCACTGTTGTGAGGGCCACGAAAAATATTATTTAGAAAAGGCTTTCTTTTCGTCTTTTAAAACAAAACAACAAAGAAGGCGGCCCTATAATTTACTCATTAAAATGCAGTGTGTTGTCACGTGATCGTGACGTTGACGAAGGCAGCACTCGGCGTGTTCAAGACTGAACTTATATTATTTGGGCGAACTGGTGCCCGGAAAATGAATATACATCGAGCAAGTGATTCACGCTGTGAACTGAAAGCGGCGTGAACAGTCGTCGGCAGTCGAGTAATCTGATATACGGTAAGGCGCGTCGGCATTTATACACGCGGCATCGAACATTCGAGCCTTATCGCTGGTCGCCGCGTTAGTTCCAGAACAAACTCAACTGTTCGCGCCTGCGCGCTCAAGCCTAATAGAATATCCTGAAAAAAAAATTATCTGGAATGTTCCCAGACATTCGGGCGCGGTTTGCGCAAGGCACGTGTAATGGGTCGTGTAATACACGTGTAATGCGTCGGTAACATAAAACAGAAAGAAACGAGCGCATGTGGCAGCATTGATCTGAGTGACGCGATAGTTTGACTGGTGTCACTTTTAGGCTACAAATATTACAATGGGATATTGCGTCACCCGGTTTGCAACACTTCCTACGGGGGGGGGGGGTGATGTGCTGCATCTCCATGGTTCGTTGCCCAGAAGCGCGATCTCATGCGAATTGAGCCACATATCGCATAACAACAAATCTTGGTGGAAGTATTTACACCTAGTATCCACTACGGTTGTCACGAAAGTCATTAAGTTTCCCCCGTTGCATTGCTAGTGCACAATTCTACCCGGCCTGTCGTGGTTTAGCGGATGTCAGCAAAGAGCACGAGGCTTCATCTTGACTCACTGGAGGTATTGGTCGCGGTCGCTGCTTTGGCCAGGCGTTCCTCGGCCCTGTGGAGCTTGTACGCGTTTGATTCAGCCAGTAGTCGGGCTTGGCGTTCCCCATCCGTTTGGGCAGCGCACCTGTCACGCTTGTATAGTGCGTATGTTCTTCGTGATTCCGACCGTAATTGGCGTTGTCCGCGGCTCTCGAATGTGCTTTTGCACAATACTACGGTGTTTGTCTTGGATGTTTAATTTTTACAGCGGAGCTGTTAAGCTTTTCGTTAGGCCTGTTCGCGTCACCATACAACTCAAGCAGCTCCTAGCATAACATGGAAATAATCTTGGTTTGGAGCAGGAATCGAAACCAGGCCGTCTGCGTGGCAGGCAGATGTTCTACCACAGAGCCACGCCAGTGCTTAACATTGCTTCGGGAAAAAAAAACACCTATACAGGCGTCATGCACTGCGAACTGGGAAATGGATGTGAGGGTGAGGAGGAGTGATGGGAGGGTGACAAGGAAGGAAAGGGAGAGGTGAGAGGGACAGAATGGAGTATGCCCCATAAACTGGGTATGTGCCCAGCAGCTCAAATCATAACACAGTCATGAATAGTACAGTATAGCAAGGGGGGTGGGAAAGGGAAGTGATGATGAGGAGGAGTGATGTAAGGATGAGGGGGGGATAAAGGAGGAGGGGGGCCACAGAGAGCGGGTATGCGCCACAGAAAGAAAGATAGATGAATACAAAAGAAGAAGATGAAAGAAGAAGTCAATCTGCGTTCGCAAGTTGGTGGCGCTTGCTTCCCAATCGAAGTTAAGCCTACATTTTTTAAGGAAGGCCGTCCAGCTCAGCTGTTCCTTCAGGCTTGTCGCCGCTAGTGGGAAGCTGCCCTAATTTTTTTAAAAGCGAGTAGTGCTTTAGGGGCCCTGCTGATCGTCCATCCACTGTCTCATGTCACATGGCCACGAAATGGCCAATACAGGCCTGAAAGAAGGCTAACAGTGCTGAAAACCCGTGCGAAATAAGCTAACAAGGTCTAAAATATTATAAACTACAAAAATAACCAAAAGATTAATCGCAATTATTTACCTAAAATCGCGAGAAACGCCTCCGAAACATTGGCCTGATACCCGCGCCGCGCAAGAGAGCGCTACACCACCTCGACAAGCGCGCGATTACCGAGGCAGTGCAGCTGAGCTCGCGATTGCCAAGGGAATCGGTAAGGTGCCCGTGCTACGCATTTACTCAAGTTTCACGGTAGCGGAGCTGCATTACGCACATGATTTACAACTACACCCAGACCTACACAAGAACGACATCAGCGCAGGATTTCGAGCGGGATTTAGAACTACACCAGGACCTTACACAAGAACCACATTACCGTTCCATTAACCGCAGAATTAGAGCTGGATTAGAACAGAATTATCGCTACATTAACAGTAGATTTTTAAAGACGATAGTCTTTCTTGGGATACCTAAACGGAGAAATCTTGGTCTGTCTGTCTGTCCGTCTGTTTGTCTGTTTGTCGGCACGTCACACGATTGAGCTAGTTGGCCAAACTTTAACCCCCTGCCTTACGACCTCCAATCATGACCAAGAAGCATGTGTTCATACGGGTGAGCGTGGGCAATTAAAAATCAAATATTACGCATACCTGAGGCACAACATCAATACCTTAGTACTATTCACAGTGTTCCTTTAAAACAAAATCTATAGATACGTAATTATAAAGATCCTAGTGTTTATTACGCGGCGCTGCTGTGTACAAAACAAGTCTCCGCCCAGTGATTTAACTTCGACGCTGTGGCTGGCTGTGGTGCTGCCACCTGGCCGCAGCATTGTTCAACACAAGCCGATGTTCCCCGGTAGCGCTGTAGATGGCGTCCTCTTCTGTTTTATCAATGCCAGCCAGATGCGGCTGATTCATCGTAGAAGAGCGCTGTCTCAGGCAAGGCAAAACATATATGGCCGCTTGATGAAATACGACCCACTCTACAAGACATGATCAGAGAACGCAGAGAAAAGACCGACGACCAAATTTCAGCGGAGAAACGCCGGCGTCCGTCTAAGCGCGCCCGGAAAACGTCCGAAAAACGAGCCCAGCGGCTAGCCCAGCTATTAAATTGTGGTACTCATGCCGCTCATGCAGTGCAGTCGGCACAAGACTATCGTCTTTCGACGACATTTGCAGCGAAGCACGCAGATACGCGGCCAATTTTTTAAAATGTATTCCACCAGTACCACTCGTAAGTAAAAACGCAGGTGGGCCTGACCTTCGTCATTCCGCCAAAAAAAAAAATAGCTTTAGCAGAATTTTTATCTCGCCCTTTAATCTTAATTATAATGTTGGTTACTGTGACAGCCGCATTTTGGGCAAGTTGGTAATTCATAACTTCAGTACGAATGCGCAACAACAACAAAAAAGAAAAAAAAGACACGGACAACAGAGAACACCTACCCACTGCGCTGGGTGTGTCTTCTTCTCTGTTGTCCGTGTCTTTTTTGTTGTGCAGTCATACGGTCATTATGCTTTCGTATTAGAAAGGGGCAAGCTTTCTTGCCGCACAAGTGGAACTGATGCACCGTTATAGGGCAAGAATTCGGGGATGCTGCTTGCGACAAAAATCGTTCACTTGGTGTTGTGCCAGGCTTGTAATATTGATTCGTAAAGGTGCACAGATATAAATGTGTATCAGTATTAGTACATCATGCTTCACAGAGGGAAAAGAGCCCCTAAACAACGCATAAACAACGAAAAACAACGCAAAAACTACGCAAAAAGCTGGCAGATCCCACGCATTGTGGGAATCGATGTAATGCGAAGCAACCAGTTAGGAGCAAATCATTCTGTACATAACATTAATATCACGACTTACATGTTAGGACCTGTCCTTTATATTATTCATACAGGCGCGTCACTCAATACTAATTTTCGTGCATATCAACCAAGCGAAACGGCCGCGAGCGCACCATGAGCGTGGCACGTAAATGACGTTGTACATGACATGCTTGTCATGATTTTCATGTTACCACCGACCACTTATGTTCGTCATACAGTCACGTCGCGCAATACCAAATTTAGTGTATATCAAGCTGGCGAACTGGCCGCGAGCGTGCCATGAGCCTGGCGTGCAAGCCATGTTGCACACAACATGTTATGATTTCCATATTACCACTTGTCAGTTATGTTCGTCATACAGTCACGTCACGCAATACCAAATTTGGTCTATATCAAGCTAGCGAAACAGCCGCGAGCGTGCCATGAGAGTGGCATGGAAGTCATGATGCACATGACATATGATTTCTATATTACCACTTCTCATTTATGTTCGTCATACAGTCAGGTCGCGCCATACCAAATTTGGTGTATATCAAGCTAGCGAAACGTCTGTGAGCGTGCCATGAGCGTGGCATGCAAGTCATGTTGTACACAACATGTTATGATTTCCATATTACCACTTGTCATTTATGTTCGTTATACAGTCACGCCACGCAATAGCAAACTTGATGTATATTAAGCTAGCGAAACGGCCGTCAGCGCACCATGAGCGTGTCATGTAAATCATGTACATGGTATGCACGTCATGATTTTCATATTACCCCCTGTCATTTATGTTGGTCATGCAGAAATGTCTCATTATACCAATTTTTGGATATGTCAAGTTAAGGAAACGGCCGCAAGAGCACCACGGCCATGGCGTGTAAACCATACCGTTCATGACAAGTTAGTTATAATTTTCATGATATGACCAGTCATTCATGTTCGTCATACAGTCATGTTATGCATGCCAATTTTGGTATAAATCCCATTAACAATACGGTCTGGAGAGCACAAAGTCGTAGGCGGCTAGATAGATAGATAGATAGATAGATAGATAGATAGATAGATAGATAGATAGATAGATAGATAGATAGATAGATAGATAGATAGATAGATAGATAGATAGATAGATAGATAGATAGATAGATAGATACGCTCAAAGTCGCCGACGTTCGCTAAGAAATGCCTAGCATTTAAAATGATATATTAGTTACTCTGCTGCCATGAACTCTCGCGCTCTGGCTAGCTCATCGGAGATATTGATTTCATTTTGATTACATATCTTTAATTGTTTCTCATTAAAAAAACTTCACTCTCCACTGCGTTGACAACATACCTGGTTCTCAACGCAGGTGTTGAGAGCTTATCCTTTTTTTACTTAGAACACTGTGAGCCTGTACTACTTGTAACAGTGTGGGATATGCACACCCAGTGGTGAAAACAAAGACATCGTAAGAGTAGAAACAAAATAGAAGCAATAATAACTACTAATCATGTAAAATAGAGCTCCATATTTCGTTCAAAGGGAGTCAAGTCAAAGGGAGTCAAACATCTGGAGCCCCTGTACACTCCCGAGCCAAGACTATTGAGCTATAGTACGAACAAGAAAAGCATATTTGTACACATCAACTCGCGAGTTGTAGGCCGAAAGCACTTGACCATGATTGGTGCGACGACGATTTCTTCCAGGTGAGAGAAGGCAGGACGGAGAGTTCAAATGAAATTGACCCCTTGACAGTTGACAAAGGGACTTTAAGTATGCTAAAACAGCCCAAATACAACATCTTTTCAAATCCGTGCCGTCAAATTCAAGTGAAGACGCTCTTGTCTGATGGAGTAAAATATGCACCTTTCATACTGTCACTACGATGATATTACTGAAAACTGCCTAGAATCTTGGAGGTGATATAAGAGGGTATCTTTTGGGGGAAAAAAAAAACACCTTGTTATAACCTTTGACATCTCTTTGAATGCATAAGTTAAGAAAGGTTACATTGTTTATGCGTGCCTCCAACATATGCAAACAAAACATGTTTCTTTTGTCCTTTTTATGCCTTTGCGATTTCCAGAAACTTAACATATATGCCTTCAAGGTGAGGAAACCGCTGAAGGGACCACTGGCAGCGAAATTTTTCTTTGTGACCTTTATGTAGGCGACGAAACTTTGTGTAGGTCACGATAATCACGAAACTGAATTGTGAGTGTTCTAGCGTAACGTCGATTATGAATTTTGGTGTCACTTCGAAACGCTTGCCAAAAATCATAAGAAACTAGCGCCACATCGAGGGAAAGCGCCGTAAGATAACCAGCGCAATTAGTTCGGTGAGGTTGAGAGCACACATTTGAATAAGAACCTCATGTGCTGGTTTGATTGATTGATTGATTTATTGATTGATTGATTGATTGATTGATTTATTTATTGAAATAGCTTTAACGAGGTCCTGCGGGGAAAAAAATGAAACGACGGTATGCGCCAGGGTGGGACACCCCAAGGACCTTATCCTGCTGAAATTTGTCTACCACAGTACACTTACCACAAAGCAACCTGCGACGATACCGTTAAAGAGCTCGTTTCGCAAAAATTACGTTGTCGGCGTCGTCGGTTGTCAGCAAAAGTTCGAGATAGATCCAAATAAATAAATAATAAAAAATCTTCGGACCAAGCGACATTCGAACCCAGACCTTGTGCGTGGCAAACAGGTGTTCTTCCACAGAGCGAGGTCAGTGCTTGAAAAAAGTTACAAAAACAGCACATTCATAACTTTCGCTGACAGTTAGAAATTTGCTGTTTTTGTAACTTTTTTTAACCGACCCCTCATGTACACGTGGTATGCAGCCTTGTTATTGAAGCATGGGTTATGCGCAATAAATGTTTCATTTGGCAGTCAGCGCTTGTCCTGTGCAGTTCTTCCCTTTTGTCTCTCGTTCTTTTTTTCGCGCTGTTTATTATTATGCACCTAAATCTAAGTACACGGGACTCAAGCATTTTTGCCTCCATCGAAAATGCGGCCGCCGCTTCCGGGATTGGATTCCGCGACCTGCGGGCCAGAAGTCGAGCACCATAACAATTAGACCACCGTGGCGGGTAAACTGCTTCGTAAGGAAAACAATATATGAATGTAATGTAGTGGGAGGAGTCTCCTTAAAGTATTTATTATTGTGTGGAAGAATCCTAGAATTGTACCACGCCTCAAAACATGTGAATTGCGCAACGAATCGGTGGTTCAAAGCTGCCCACCAATTACAAAATGCGTAGGTGCGTGTGGCCGCTTACTAACGCGCAGTGGGTACTTCGCCAATTTGCAAACGGAAGAATTATGGCGCATGGCGTAGTGGGCACTTCACAATTGTACTTGCAATACGCATTCTAGGATAGTTCGAAACGGCCAATGTCACGCTCACAAACGTTCTTTTCCTTGCGGCACGGCTGAAGGCGATGCGCACGGGGCCCTATTACGCTATCACGTTCTACTCTTGAAGGCAAAGCTCAAGCGTCCCCCAAGTTTTTTCTCCGAAAATTGCTCTTAACAGCGCAGCTGTTTAAGCCCGGAAAAGTCCCGTTAGTCGCGAACAGATATTATCATCACTATGAATCAGCACATGATCACTTCGTCCTCTTCTCCTTCTTCATTTTTTGCTTCGCACTCAGAACACGTGCGCCTATTTGTACGGCATGGGATGCAATAACTCCGATAGACGAGTGAACGAGTACAGAGAAAGAGAGAGAAAGAAAGCGATAGAAAAAAAGAGAAAGAGAGAAATTTTCGGCGAAAAAGTTTGTTGGCGAGGCGGGATTCAAACCCGCATACCCACGGTCCGAGGGCGAGCGTCGTAACCACTCGACTACCCAGGCATACCAGCAGAGCAGAGAATAACCTTGTATAGTATATTATAGCAAGGGGATAGAAAAGGTAAGTGAGAACAAGGAGGAGGAACGGGAAGAGGGGAGACAGTAAAGCACAGCATATCCTTGTGTAGTATAGCAAGGCTATGTTACTTCAAGTCTTCGATTCAGCATTTGGCATAAGTTCAGCATTACATTAAGCATTACTTTCTCAATATATCACGGCAGCCCCAATTCCTAGTACACCTCACGCTCCAAACCTAGTTCTTACAATACATAGCGCATTAAATTTAGGAGGATATGTTTTGACTGATGACGTACGATGCCGTTTGGTCTGGAAGTAATGCATATGAAATCTGAATTTTTAAATGGACAATCGTTCGTCCAAAAGCTTAAGCTTTCGAATAATGTAGAACTGGAAGTGATCTGCTGTTGCCGTGTAGTTCAGCACGAGACAAAGCTTTGTTACTAAGTAGCTGCATAGAAATGGAAAGCAACAACTATTTTTCACTTCATGGCTTGAGAGCATGCGTGGAAAACTAGCTGACGTAAACAGCCCTCCACAGGCCGCCTAACTGTCAGCTCACGCTCCGCATATTTCCATAGGGATCGGAATGCCTCTCCGGCATGTGGCTTGTAAAATCGAGACAAAGTAAGGAAAGTGGTAGCCTACCTCGCAGCTGATGTTTTCACCTGATCTAGCTGGTTTATAATTTGAAAAGCTGCTTAAATTGCCAATGTGTTGCCGCGTCAAAAACGACCAAATCTCACTGAAAGGGTGAGTAAGTACTACATTCTTTCGCCCTTAGTTGCCCCAGTTAAAACATTTTCAAGCACTAGTGCTCCTTCGATTGGGTTCTCCTTCGCATTACCTCACCGGATAATTCATCTCGTCCTTCTTTTAATACAAGATTCGACTGATACTTTTCGTATGTAATTTAGCCTCTAGTGCCTTTACAGTCTGTTTCCTCCTTCAACTATAATACTCTGTTGCATCGTTCCATGTTGTAATAGTTGCAATGAGTCTGTGTGAATCCGCAATATTGTGGGTGCGGCCTTCTTCCTCTCGCAAATTTCAGACACCCAATGATCCATTTCGCCTTTAATCTTTGGTTCGCCAAACACCTGCTGCAGCATATATATTTTTCTACATATATTTTCTATTTTCTGTCCCCCCTCGTCCTACGGCAGCTACGCTTTTTCTTTTTCTTTCTTGTTTTTTTTTGCCTGTCATGCTCCGCGTCATTTTTCAGGCGCATCCTTAGCTTGACGTCAGCTGCAACGTTAGCAACAGCTTCACATCACAGCGGTCCCAGCGTGATTCTATTCCGAGCTTTGTCACGCTTTAGTGAATAAGTGACCTTGCTTCGTACTTGGGGGGGGGGGGGGGTATCGCGTACAACGGTTGCGTGGGTATCACAATGATACCTGATACCGCAATACTTGGGTTCACAAAGTCAGTGGTTTTGAGATATAGTAACACATAGGAGAGACCTTATGACCACTCATGCATGGATCACGCAATATTTTATCCTTTCGTTGCGTTACAGGGCCTCGATGGACTCAAATTTCAGCTGGGCTTGGAGAAAAACATACCGAGAAGACCTTGGTAGCAATTTGAATGAAACCTTCGCAGAAGCAATGAGAGTATCTCTTGCTTCCTTTACGTTAACAGCAAGCCATTGAGATTTTTACGTAGCCCAGGAGAGGCTAGTAGGTGCGCTTCGGCATGCCTGTCGTTTATAAAGCCGAATGGCCTTTGTTGAGATTGCAGACGTGTACTCATTTTCTTATCTTTTGGTTATTTCATCAGTTTCATCAGTACTCTTGCTTCCGAGTAAGCTAATAAGCCTGACGCGCTTCTGCTTGAGTTCGCTTCACTGCCTTTTCGCTCTTCTTTTGATCCTCCTCCTCTGACTCTTGCCAAGCAATAAAAGAAAACCTTTAAATGCTCACATCGCCTCTATAAAGGTACGGAACTGCGTGGTTGTTTGCTTTGGTGCACCCGAGAATGCAATACTTTAGAAATACGTGAAATTCCGGTGCATTATTGCAGGCTCGCTACGTGCCCCCCCTTCTGGAAGGCTAACGCTCTCGGCTCCTTTTATTGCAGTCCAACAATTTTTCATACGCTGCCGTATAAGAGCCTTTGCAGGACTTATATGAGGCTGATCTTGAAACCGAAGCTTGCGCGCGGCAGATGCGACGCAACTATAAGACCACCTACGCCAATATGTCCCTCATGTCACGTCGCATCTCTTATATTAACATTTACCTTTATTCCTTTCTCTCTCTTTCTTTTTCTCCCGCTCTCCGCAATAAGGCGGGCAATGCAGCCTCTGCACTCGATTTGTTCCGTGGCGGAGAATTTGTGATGCAGGGCACACAAAATATCCACGCCTGACGACGTACTTTTCAGGTCACTGCTACCTGCGGCAGCTGTACGTGCTCATTTTTGTTGTACATATGGATGTATGAAGGCGTTACTCTACGAAAATAAGCGGTTGTACTACGCAATTCATTATTTCACTGCAATAAGCACTCACCATTCAAGGTTGATGAATATTTTATTATGACCATTAGTCCTAATTAGGGTAGAACATTGCGTCGAAATTTACTTGATAAGATTTTAGTGAACAGTTTGCTGCGTTTGTTGCTATTATGGGGCGTCACAAAAAAAAAATAAAAATATAAAAAAGGATGAGGAACCTGTCAAAATATTTTTTGCAGAAGAGAAGGAAGAGGAAGAAAAGGCAGGAATGTCAACCAGACACGCATGCAGTTTGCTATCCTACGCTGGGAGAAGGGGATTAAGGGATGAAAAGATAGGTAGATAGAAAGAAGTGAGCAAACGGAAAATTCGCGTGAGCTTAAACAACCCTGCTGCGTTGTATACTACTGCCTTTTCCACTGTAGATAGTCGACTCATGGTGCCTACTGAAGGCTTGCAAGTACTGGACAAAGAACATCCCGTACCTGTTGTATACGGACTGAGCGTATGGTGACTTCAGCTTGCCGACGAACGCGCGAGGTGTGTCTGACATTGACTGAAGCCCTATAATGATTAGTTTGTTTTCGTCTGACAGCTTGTCAGTCGGAGATTCAGCGTTCACTGTTGCAGATGAGCGCTGTGAATCAACATGTCGCTGCGACTTCGGCAACGTAGGCCAAGCTGCGTCGTTGTGCCCATGCCTTCCTTGGTGTTCTGGTTTGTACCGGCCGTCGCTGACCCTTGTAGCTGTGGCTTCGGCAACGTAGCCAAGAGGAGTGCACAGCAATCATGGTTTTCAATCTATTTTTTTTCTCGTACCGGCCATGAAGGGTACAGGGTAGCAAGAATCGTGGCGAAGCAGGGTGTTCAAGGGGCGCTGTAGATGCAGAGGTAACGGTTTTCGTCGATGAACTTCGGCGCCGATGGTGACGCTTTCTGATGGTTTCAGAAGCTTCGCGATGCGATATATGGTCCCTCACTGTTTGTTTCAAATACAGCTACTTACCTTTCCATTTTTGGGCACTTTTGAGGAAGCTTCCGGGGGATCCATTACGATTTAAACACTTGAGAACATTGGCTTAACAATTGACCATTTGCAAAATTTTGCAAGGCGGCTTTCCTGCAAGGTTGTTTTCCAACCAAAAACTCTCGTGCACAGACTGCTTTCCAGGCTCAATGTGCTTTTACTGAAGGCACGCGGGTACGACAAAACGGTGAATGGAAAAAATTGTTTGCGTGCCAGTCTGTGGTCGAGGTTATCTGGTGGAAAATAAACTTGCTCGCGCATGCGCCGTAACTATTTTGCAAGCTGTCCATTGTCCGTGGGATGGGTTTCAGCGTAGCGAGAACACACTCGATTATTTTCGCATACGCCTCTCACGTCACCTAGTTTCATGCAGTTGTGAAACTGCAGTGGCTACGGCATAAAATGTCTTAGTATGTGCCGGAAGTGGGCCACCTTTACATACGATGGTAGATAGTTGCCTTTAAAATCTGTTTTCACGCAGCGTGAGGTACCCAAACGAGCAACCTCGGCGATGACGAGAGCTTCGTTAGCTCGCTTGACAAGGACATACAAGCCGTAGCTAGGAATGGCAGCGTCATCGTCGTAGATGACGCCGGTGACAACGTTAGGGCTCACCGGGATGTAGGAGCGGACGTTGTTTCTATCCAGCTCGGTGACGTTTCGCAGTACGTTCAGTGCGGCAGCATGCGAAACATCAGTCGCCATGATCTTCTTACGCGCATTCACTCTGATGTCGACAACTTTATCTGGCACATTATACGACAGGACCGAGCTCGTCAAGCTGCATCACAAATATTATACAAATGCTAAAGTATGCTGCGCTTTGGACAACCAAACAAAAATAATAAAAGTCCAAGAAGCAATTGAACTTACGTTTATTCACAAGTGGTGCAAACCACTAAAAAATGCAAATCCAGGAATAATCAGATATTTATTAGGTAATATCACAGTAATATGGTAAAAAACACTGTTTTCTTCGCTAAGCGTGATTCAGTATTATGAAAGCAGCCCAAATTTGTTCTAACCAATTAATTCAATAAGTAAGGCACGATGGAATATCGTATTCTCTTGAAGCTTTTGTTCAAAGCACAAAAAAGTCGACGCTCATGCTTAGTAAGGTCGCACGCACTGTTTGTATTGGTTACATCATCTAGCAGCGTCAATTTATGACAGAATTCCAGAAAAAGAATTTGATGGGCTGCATGCCTATCGATTACATTCTAAATAGCTGTTCTTTAGCTCTCCCAGAAGCCACGGCTGAATACGATAATTTCAAAACTTTCTAAGCAATAATAGATCAAGCGGAGTTATTCTTCTTCGTAGATTGAAAAAAGTAATGGAACGGCATTGCATTACGTTGGCGTATCAGGTTTCTCCGTATAGCCCGTGGCAGATCTTATCACTAGTAGACACGCCTGAATTACTAACGTATGCTTTTCTGATAACATTTTCGCATCACGTGTGCAAACCAGAAAGTTATTTATCAGTGTGATGACTGAAACTACATAAGATTAATACAGGCACACTTAGGCCAATTGTGAAATATAAAATAATAATGCTATAGAAAAAACGTGGAAAAAGGTAAGTATGTCGCCCAAAAGGAGGTTAAGGATATCACGCACAGGATTTTCTTAGATTATGCAAAGGCGTGATAACTTTTTTTTAAAGTATGCTTTACGTCTGTAAAAGCTCCCCTTACACTCGCAGTGCTGAATTTCGCATTCGGGGTTGTGAATTTCGATACAATGCCATGTCTTATTATAACGCTGCAGCCCGTTTAAACTAAATGGTAACAGTCAATCGGATTTTGTTTCCTAGACGGAAAGAAAGCGGCTGTTATCAGCCTTACCCAGCTTGTGAACAAAGTTTCACGCGTAGTAAGTCGTTCACAAATCGATGTCTGATATGAAGCCGTGCTAAACATCTCTGCATGTAAATTCAGCTTACTGAATCAGAACTTTCATTTAAAAACTGTAAAAAAACAAAAGTGCTCCAAAAAAATCAAATAACGGGGAGTTGGCAAGTTTTTACCTGTAATTGAGCTTGGCGTGTTAAACATACATACACCACTGCTGTGGTAGCAAAAAAAGTAGAAGTTCTTGTTTATTATCCATTTCGTAACTCTGACTTACCGGCAGAAATATTTGTGAGAAAGCCCACAAAGTGACCGTGCAAGGAGATATTGCGTAGCTATCACATAGCGTTCCCAATAAAATCACCATTATTTTAACAGTGAGCCCTCCGTACAGCACATCTATTTAGGTGAGTGAACACTTTAACACATATTGTGCACCTGTTGCTAGTGCTTTGAGTTGTTGCTATTTGGGGCGTGTAAGTGTGACTTATACTCAGCCGCGGTAAGTATTAAAATCAAACTGTCTGGACTCACACTTCATGCTCGGTGGCTCGAACAGGGGCACGTCCGGTGGCCGTTTTGAAGATTTGTTTTCAATTAGTAAACCTAGCAAATGGCTTTTTTAGTGTACTCCTCTACGCATTCACTCAAAGCTGAGGCATACACAGCGCGTCATGGTTGCTTATACGTGTTTATAGCACAATGTTTATTTCCACAGCTTTCCTCTTCGAAAAAGTGATCACATGCTTTCATGTTGAAGAAACTGTCAATACATCTTCCATCCTCGGTCAACTGGACAAGCATTTAAGGCGCGTCACCATGGCTAGCAACATCAGCTGGCACCAAACAGCGTCTCTACTACGAAGCATCCTTTGCCGACGCCATCATCTGAGCACTTGCTGCGCACAGTTGGACAACCATTTCATCTTACTTAAATTGGAAATATACAGAATGCGCTGCTCGTATCGTATGCTAAGCTTGGATTCTTCCTTCGCGCTCTGCTCTTCGTTCTGCGTTATTTCATTTGTAAAAACGTGCGAACTCGACCAGATGGCTCACAGTTTTCGCAAGACTGCCATTCTACAAACAGAAGTCTCCGAGAGCTGTTGAACCTGTTACATGCGGCGAAACTGACGGAGCTGTTAACCTGAACAAAATCCTGTCTGTTCAATCCTTGCATTCATCTTTTAACACGAAAATATTTTATGCCGGTGTCCATCAAGACTTCAGTGATGTATTTCCGTCAGGGAAAATGACGCTGAAAAAGTGAACATGGTCAGATGGCAAAGAAAAAGAAGTTCTGTCACCGGGGGGTCGACCCCACGACCTCTCGGTCGGCGACAACAAATGCCGGCCACGCTATCCACTGCGCCACAGTCATAAACTCTGGAGGCTTTAGAAACGCGCCTTTTATATCTCACACTTTCATCTCACAGGACTCTCGGTTCGCGGGGCGGTGTTGTTCTCGGGGAGCGGGAAAGTGAAGTAATGCATTATGACTGTTGCCTTCGCGATTAGCTCCTGGAAACGCGTCTTTGCTACGCGTCCATCCCATTAAGCGCGTTTCCAATAACAGCAGCGCAATTTTGTCAATGCCATAGCACACCGCGAGGTGGCGACCTTAGCCCAAGCGTTGGCCTTGTTCATAGCATCCATCCATACAAAAATTACCTTTGCGACGCGCACCTGCGTCGCCTGGCTGTAGAACCGCGTTCCCCTTTTATGCTTTTCCCGAGAAAAATCGCGGCCGGTCTACAGGGCAGACATGACGCGCATTGCTTTTCCCTCTAGTCCGGCCATGGTATTCAGTAACTCTTTAACACGCCGTGGGATGGCAACCTTAGCCAAAGTTCTGCGTCCAGGTCTGCGATGCTCTCACCGTTAACAACTACAGCTACCACAAAAGTTTATTTAATCGTTGATCATGGACGTTAGTCATCGGGATGGAGATGTGCCCTCGAGCGTCAACGTGGGTGCATATACACATTAAACGGAGCTATAGACATTGTGTAAGCTCTCTTATTCTGTGCTCGGCAGCCGCAGCGGCAGGTAGCTGCAACGCTTCGTCCGACCGAAACCACTGCATCCATGCTGGAAGACTAGGCGACCGGGTTTGCTGCTCTCAACGTGGAAGGGCTAAGCCTCGGCTGCGGAACAGACTCGACGACAGCTGCGAAAGAAAGACAAGGACCGAGCGAGGACGTCACTACGGCTGGACGATTTTACTGTGTACGCCCACTCACTTTGGGCTCGGCAGCTGCAGCGGTGGTGAACTAATTTCCTTGCGATTTCGTAAGGCACTACCAAAACAGCATTGCTCTGCCTCTGCCGTCCCATTGGGATATCGCAACAGGGTCATTTGTATGTTTTAATGGCGGGCTCAGAAGGTTCAGTGAAGCGAAGTGATGTTTGTGGCATTTGCATGAAACAATGTTCAGATAATCAGCAATCACTGAAATGCAGTGAGTGTGAAACAAATTTTCATGTGGGAAAGTTCTCGGGAGTGAGCAAGGGCGTTTAAGCAGATGAACACGCAGTTGCAAGATGACTGGCAATGTAGTGCTTGCGCAAATTCTGACCAATGAAGGCCATCATATGGTGATCATAAAGCAACAGAAGAGCCAAACAGTGCTGATAAATTAAGTGATATTCAGAAAAGGCTAACTACTTTGATGCCCCTCTCCGAAAAAAATGAAATCAGTGCTTGAAATGAAGAAAACCATTGATAGCATTGAGAATTCTGTGCAAATGCTCTCTGATAAGTATGATAAGTCTGTGACGCGACTGGACAAGCAAGAGCAGGCAATAAATAATCTTGAGAAAAGAGTGACCGAAATTGAAGCGGAAAATTCAAGGGAAGAAGTAACGCGGTTGAAGAAAGAGTTAAATGAACTTCAGCAGTATAGTAGGCGGCAGAATCTAGAGATTCACGGCATTCAAGTGAAAACAAATGAGAACTTACTGGCTGTAGTAAACACCGTGGGTGAGTCACTGGGGCTACAGGAATTGACTGAAAGTGATATTGACAGCATTCACAGGTTGTCCTCACGCCCCAGCAGTGTGCCACCCATCATTATTTATTTCGCCAATCGTAAAACAAAGGACCAATGGAAGGCTAAGGCTAAGCTACTGAGAGAGAGAGAGAGAGTCAGAGGTCAGGTTTGTGGAAAACTTGACGCCGCTGAATAAGAAGCTTCTGCATCTTGCACGTTTAAAGGCAGCAGAAAGAGGCTACCATTTCGTTTGGGAAAATCGCGGAACAGTTCTAGCACGCAAGAAACCAGGAGACTCTGCAATAAAAACTTCAAGTGAGAGCGACCTTGAAAAGATGGTATAAGTATTCTCTTCTGTATAACAAAGCAATTTCTTCGATGAGTTAGTGAATACGATAGAGGGCTTAGTGTATAGTCCAGATTACCTCAACCAGTACACAAAAGGAAATGCATGGACACAAAACGCACTCTCTGTGCTACACTTCAATGCCCGAAGCTTGAAAAACAAAGGGGAACAAATAGAGTGCCAATTAGAATATATAGATCTGAAGTTTGATGTGTTATGTGTTACTGAAATATGGTTTGCAAGTGATGCAGATGTCTACTTGTTCAGTGGCTACAAAGAATTCAGTGTATTTCGCAAGTCAAAAAGGAGTGGTGGCGTTACCGTTTACGCAAGAGAGGATGTTGACTGCTCCATGGAACAAGAATACTCAGTGATGACAGCGGACTATGAAATCATTACAATAACTGTTTGTAATACCTACATAATTAATATGTACAGGCCCCCCATCGGGAAATGTCACGCGGTTCATTGAACATCTTGATTGTGTCTTTGCGTACCTGTCAACTAACTCGACAAAAATTATTGTTACTGGTGATGTTAATATAAATCTCTTGTCAGAAACTTCTGCAGCAAAAGAATTTTCATCTCTTATGTCTAGTTACTGTTGCGAAAATCTCGTAAAATTGCTACACGAATCACGGCTACCAATAAAGCAATGTTAGATATTTGTTATACAAATAGTGTACCAAAAGATACAGTTTCTGGGGTGCTTTCTATCGGTATCAGTGATCATTTGCCGATATTTTGTATCTTAGGAAAAACAGTGAAAAGGAACAAACTATGACAAATGCCATACATTTAGAAGACTAGACGATTTTAAAATGGATATGTTCAAGCAGAGCGTGCATGATGCAGACTGGTCCGAAGTCCTGAACGAAGACCGCGCTTCGATCTGTTTTACAAGATTTTATGGAAAAATACTGGACTTGTACTACCAGGCATTCCCTGTAATTATGTGGAAAAAACGGAAAAAAGTTGGGAAACCATGGATGACCCTATCAATCTATAAACAAATACAGTTCAGGAACAAGCTGTTTCAAGAGTTTCTGAGACTGAAAGATATTGATAAATTCAATGAGTGCAAAAAGTATCGAAACGACCTAAATAAGGTAAGAAGGAAAGCAAAAGACAATTACTATGGTAATAAATTTGATGGTGGTGATGATTCCACCAAACTATGGCATGTGTATAAGGAAATCTGTCATTCAAAGGGCACTGCTACTATCCCTGATGAGATGAAATTTAACGACAAAGCTATTAGAGGTCAAGACCTGCCAAACAAATTTAATCACCATTTTTTGACTAGTGGCAAGAAGTTAAATAATACGACAAATATTGACGCAAGTAGTTATATTAAGAGCAACTGTCGCGACACTTTATACCTAGCGGCCACAAGTGCTTTCGAAATAATTAAAATAATTGAATCTATTAAAAGTAAAACTGCGGCCGGTCCCGATGAGATTAAGGTGGAGTCGATAAAAGCAGTAGCATCAACAATTTCAGTTCCCCTAGCCCACGTTTGTAACTGCATACTGAAAGACGGTCACTTTCCCGATCAACTAAAAGTTGCACGCGTAACTCCTATACACAAAGGTGGAAAAAGTGATGATCTGGGAAATTATCGTCCCATCTCTGTTTTGAATGTATTCTCGAAAGTAATTGAACGCGTTATACTTAAAAGAATAACCTTCTTAGAGAAAAACCAACTGATAGTACCGCAGCAGCTTGGATTTCAAAAAAAGAAATCCACTGAGTTAGCACTACTAGGCATTAAAGAAAAATTGGTTGAAAACATTGAAAACAAGCAGTTCACGGTGGGAGTATTCTTAGATTTAAAGAAGGCGTTTGACTCTGTTACTCACAACATATTACTAGCTAAGTTACCTTATTATGGTTTGAGGGGCCAGGCTCATCTGTTAATAAAAAGCTATCTAGAAAATCGCAAAACAGTACGTAACAGTAAACAGCTGTTTTTCAGACCCCAATCTAATCACTACGGGATTCCACAGGGTTCGATACTGGGTTCCCTTTTATTTCTTTGGATGTGAATAACATCTGCAATATATCCCACACTGAGGAAATGGTACTTTTCGCGGATGATAAAAACGTATTTTTTCACAATAGAAGGTTGGAAGATGCCGAAATAAAAGCAAATATATGGCTGAGAGAACTTTCACTGTGGTTATATGCAAATGAGTTACAAATAAATACAAAAAAACTAAACATGTCATTTTCAGAGCTTGAAACTCGCGTATAAATACTACTTTCAACTTACGTTTCCAAGACTCAGTGCTTGAAAAGACGAGCAGTATTAAGTTTTTGGGAGTATTTTTTCAAGAACATTTATCGTGGAATGACCACATATCTCACCTCCAAAACAAACTATCTCGTACATTGGTGCACTGTGGAAAATAGGATCTTCAATTCCAAATAGACTAAAACCAATTATATATCATGCTCTAGCTCAGTCACTTCTGCACTACTGCTTATTAATCTGGAGATCTACAACGAAAACTAACGTAGGTAAGTATTGAAGATTGGGCGAGTTGGTTCGTCGTATTTGAACTGGTATAGCGCATTATAGGTAAAGAAGAAACGGCCGAGCATACCGACACAAGAAGACATAGCGCTCTGTCCTCTTGTGTCGGTCTGCTGGGCCGTTTCTTCTTTACCATAATGCGCTATACAAGTTCAAATAACTTAGGTAAACTAGAAGTTTTGCAAAAAAGAGCCGTTCGTGCTCTTGAACGCATCCCTTTCAATGATACCACATATCCATGTAAAATTAAGTATAGATTAGTTTCACCAAGTCTTCTTTACACAGAGAAGCTTTCACTTTATATGTTCATGCGGATTAAAGAAAACTGGGCAAATTTTGAGTCCACCTATCTTCAAACGACCACAGACCGAAACCTACGTGTGATCAACTACAAACTACCAAAGACCAGAACAAATTATGGGACGCAATGCTTGAGATACAAAATTCCCAGGCTCTTAAATGCAAACAGAGAACTGTTATACATAATAAAAGAATCGCCTTCTTTAAAAGTGTATAAAAGACAAATCTGCAGGTATAGTTAATTGTGTTGCACATTGTTGTGTTGTAAGTGCTAACGTCTGCAGGTTGAATAATATGTTATATTGTTCCTTGTTGCTACTTCTTTCACTTATGTTACTTACTCTACTGATGTTACTCATGTTGATTGTTGTTTATGTTACTCGATCCTGTGTTTAGTGTGTATATATGCTGTTGTTTTTTAGTTATGTTGCTTCGCCGAGTACTGATTGTACAGGGGTCAGGGCCTCAGTCAGTTGCACGCTAGTGCCTTTAGCCCTGATCCTTTTGGTTTTCTGTGAGAAAACTAACAAATGTGTGAATAATAAAAAAAATCAATGTACAGTAAACATTCGACTACTTCTGTAAGGATACGTTTTACTTTCGTGTTATACCGATTCCTATGACGGAGGGAACAACCATGCTTTTTTCAAATCGTGCCGTCGAGATGCCTCTAATCTTTTGCATTTTACTCCTTGTTCACGATTACCATTCTCCTTTAGGAATTCAGGGTGAAACGTCCTCTGTTTTTCGCGGAAGTTTAGGCATCAGGTACGTACGTTGAGACTCTGCCAAAGTAGTTTTCTGAGCAATACAATGCCAAGATGAATAGATAAAAAATGCCAAGCGCAGAACACGTGCGTTTTAACGAGGCGGGAGAACGAGCGCTTCACAACCTGCTCGACGATGTAATCGATGGAAACATATGCACGTGGCAATAAAGAAGGTAATGCGCACTTTCGCGTCGAAGGGCGATTAGTGACCTAGAATGGTTTAGCAACATCGCTTGATGCGTTTTCAAGCGCCGGATCACACGTTTGTAACCGTTAATTTTCTCGTGAAGAATAATTAGCCGCTGCATGATTATTGCTGCTTGTGCTAAAGATTTGTCGCTATGCTGCCGATGAAAGCAATTAAGGGAGCGTGGAATAATGCAATGGGAATGCAAAAACCCCCGGAATTCTCGCTGTATACACGCGTACGGAACCAAAATGACCATAATAACATCGCCGTGTTCGATTGAATCAAGAGTGTGTGACAGAGAGAGAGAAAGAAAAAAGGACAAACCTAGGTGCATTAGACGGCCTTGCAGCTGCCTTACGTTAATTTGTGCTCGTACATACATCTGATTCTTAAGGGCGAATGTTTGCCGTGACGCTCGTTATATGGGTCATAATGGGGGCTTATTTGTCATTTCGTGTTACGTACATGCACGCACGCACGGACGCGTGCACACACACACACACACACACACACACACACACACACACACACACACACACACACACACACACACACACACACACACACACACACACACACACACACACACACGCACGCACACACACACACACACGCACACACGCACGCACGCACACACACACACACACACACACGCACGCACGCACACACACACACACACACACACACACACACACACACGAACGTTCGCACGTTCGCACGTACGTACGTTAAACTATGGTTTCACGCCTTTGCGCTGGGAATGACTCAATATCCCGGTGCGCTATTCACAAAGAACGCACACACAAATTACTCGAGGATAATAGTTATTGTTATTCTTTCTTCTAAGTACCTAATCATATTTTCATTTATTTACAAGTCCATGTCGAGTCCACATTTATCACACGCAGCAACTCTATAGCGGCAGGTTTTAAAAACTTAGCCAGAGGTAATGGTACATAGAACCCATTCTGATCACCGATCAATTTTTATACCAAGAATTGATGTGGTCCAACATGAAGCCGCAAGACCAAAACAGATCCTTTGGAGAAATATGCTGTGGCCTTATGATGCTTGAAAAATATGTTTCGGATGTGCACCAAGTGAAGGCAAAATATAGGTAACGGAATGGTAAATGCTAGCATAGAACAGTAACACTCTAATATCGACTTTACACTGGGCAAGTTATACAACTTCCGCGCTTCCGTTCTGGCGCAGAACTCATTTCCAGCATGTGGCGTACAAACTATAGAGGTAAATGAGCTGTAATTTTGTTCACCATATCGTGATTAGAGCCCATAGCAGACTCAACTTTTCGAATGCTGTCAGCATGGATACCTCAGCGCCCTCCATTTCACACTTCGTTGCAGTTCATTTCAATGTTAGCCAGATACTGGGACTTCAAGCAAGTCTAGGTGACTTGGCTTAATCCACCGTTGCAGCTTTCCATAAGATCCAGGACAGTTTTTTTTTTTTTGTTCTCGCTGCCAGCCTTTCTATGGTGCACTTTTATAAACCGGTCGCGGTTCTGAATTGATTCGCAGCAGTGCTTCTAGAATGAGGAAAGTGGACGCGTTGAGGGCCATCTCGTTGGGTAACGAGAAACGTCGCAGCGCCGCACAAAAGCATTGGCGTCGACTTGCAGAATGAAGCTTTATATAAAGTAAGAGAAGTTTATTCCGCTTTCAGTGCTTCAAGAAGAAACGCCCCACAAAGATAATACGTTGTCTAAAGCAATTCACTGGAAGGATGCCATATGCAGCACCAAGGAATGTTGGGAAAGAGCGAGGGTAGGAGGTTCGGTTCCGCAAGGCAGACATTGATCCGAAACAGAGTGCGTTTCATTCTCTGCATCGTCCGAGAAGCTCAGCCAAAAGGGAGGCTCCCATATTTCGGATGTACCGTAGCAGATAAAGATGGTACGACTATGACAAATTCTGGGGAGCCTCTAGCCTAACGAGCCTTGATCGATTTCTGCGCCGCTGTAGTCGCGAAGTGCAACTTTTGCTAAAGCAATTACAAATAAAAAACTATGCCGGCGGCGCTTTTCCGCAGAATCGCAGCGGACTGCTCCTCTTCACTTGTAATTTGGCAAGAGCCAGACGGAGATTTCCGGCTTCCTGGAGACAAAGTGTCGTTAGCTCTTTCCACACCTTTTACTTGCGCGAAGACAAGCGAGCCCGGAACCGCGGAAACAAAGAACATGACCGAAAGCGAGTGGAAGGAGAGTTGGAAAAAAGAGCGCGAGTCTCGGTATAGGTGTCGAGCTGTCGGGTCGGGCCATGTGTCTTCGACGAGATTTCTCGTTTTGCGGCGAAAAAAGAAAACGGCGGAAAACGATTGCTGGCGAAGTAAAACTGAACACACAACGTGGGAGTGTCTTCCCTCCAATGAAAGGCAGGTTGGTGCGCGTTCTTTCATTATTGTCTAACGAGTGAGTAATGCTTGTTCGCTTTCATATGAAGTGCACTGTACAAACAATGGCGGTGAATTCGAAATACACGCGTGCCCATATACACTGCATAAATGCCGAGTATCCAGTGTGTCAGCATAAGTGCAACGTACGCTTGTATGGAAAAATCTTTACGTCGTTGCCATGTTCTGCCTGTAATCAGACACTTCATAGTGCGTAGTGTATATCATGTGCACGACGAAATCTGTGAAGCTTTCTTATTCCGAGTCTTCTTTCAGCGACATTTTTAATTATACGCAATGAACGTCGCTGAAGGCAAGCGTTCCCTTTAGAGCGCAGTACGCACGTGGTGCAGCAAAAGCTCGTTAATTCAGATATCATGGGAGCGAAATAAGAAGTCGAAATTAACCGAATGCCGAATTATCGAAATTATCAAGAAAACAATAAACAAACGTCTGTTACATGAATACACTTTCATTTTCTTGATGAATGCGTAAATAGTCAACTTATTTTGCGTAAGACCAGTGTAAAAGCCGCAATATCTCTCATAGTGCGTGACTTCGTTCTCAATGTGACCACGACGCCAGAATCCCGTGTTTAATTAGTCCGACGCATGCTCTGCACCCCTCATTTATGCGTACCGCCACCATAACCACGCGCACGTGACGATAGTTCTTTAGCACGTAAATTGGCCGGCAACTGATAGTTCGTTCACCGCGATGTAGCAAACGAGTTTTATGCTAGCGTGCCGACCGCGACTAAAAGCAATTCATCTTCAGCAGCTTCCGCCATGTTTTGTGACATTGTGCGCGCATTGCATCAAGTTCAAACGAAGCTTCTGAGTGCCGGATCTCCACGTGAACAAAATTGTGGTCACTAACAGATAAAGAAAGCATTACGGACAGCACCGCCTCGCTTCGGTTGCCTGCGCACGCCATTCTCGCTCGTTTGCGTTGCACACTTGCGGCGCTTCGCGCTCGGCGCGCTCCGCGGATCGTCCGAATTAACCGGGTTTCAGCTAATGGTGACCGATTTATAACGAGCGCTTGGTGCCATTAAACAATGCATATTCAGGCCGGGACCAGGGAACACGTTTGAATTATCTGATTTTCCGAATTAACGGGAGTCGAATTAACGAGCTTTTACAGTATTGATGGTACGACTAGAATTTTCTGATGCGATTAGAATGCGGAGAAACGCTGCGGAGAAAGGATCACTGTTTATTAAGGATCGACAGCAGCAGCAATCTAGGCCACAGTGCATTCCACGGTCCAATTGCCATATCGGTACGAGCTCCTTTAACTCCTAATGAGGCTTGATGAAAGTGAACGTACATCCTCTGGACTGACGTTTGGAATGCTGTGCATTGCATAGTTGCTTCATAAGAGATTGCTTCAAGCACACCCCATATCGACGCTCTGAGGTGCTCCCGAGAAGGTTAGCTTAGAGGAAGAGAGAACAAGAAGGAGGATAAAAGAAAGGCAGAGAGGTTAACCAGGGCTGTGCCCGTTTGGTGATCCTAAACAGGGGAAGGTCAAGAAAAGTTTAAAAGAAGAGTAAGGCCACTGTTATTGCAGCCGACGTTGTAACAGTTCTGTGCCCGACGTCACCGGCAGTCAATCAGTGCCAGCGACCTTCACAAAATGCAGCAGCGCCTTCAATTCAGCATCCTTTCTATGCAATATTCTTTCATTTTCCAAAGACGGGAGAGAGAAAGAGAGATAACTTTTATTCGTACAAGAATAAGAGATCTTCCTCGTAGGGTGGAGCCCTTGTTCAGGGCCTTATTGGCTTGCGTCACTCCACGTGTCCAAATACGGGAAGTATCATAAGAGGTGCTGGTAGTCTTCTCCCCAGCGCACTCTGTGCTATCGGTCATTTCAGTAATAAATTAATGTACAATCAGCGTCAGATGAAACCCGAACAGCGGCAAGCATTCACAATGGTACAGTGCGCGCCCTCCAATCATCACCACTGACAGGCGCGCGCATCCGATTTGGCAGCACTGTGCATATGCACGCCAGCCCATGGTGATAACTGCACGGCGCGCCCAATAACCTTGCGAATGTTTGCCGCTGTTCGGGTTTCATTTGACGCCGATAGCACATTGGTGAAAGCAACACCAAGACTTAGACGACATAACACTTTGTTCGCCCCGGGAAAGACCAGGTAGCAGCCGCAGTCGCAGCGATGGGTCGAGAGAGTGCAACCGATGGTGAGAAAACTCGGGTGTGTGCCACTCCTGCGGTTTCATATAGCTGCATTATGGCATTCTGGTCAACGAAAAAGCGGATGAAGTGGCATGCAAAGGACTTCAATATCAAAATATATGTGAAGTTATTTTATCAAATCTGAATATTCCCAGCTGGCCAAAAGAATTTGCATCTGAAGAAGAGAAGAGGCTCTGGAACGTTCCGACACATCATTATGTTTTCCTTTACTCAATCTACCTACATCTCAGAACAAGACTCCCATCCAGAATTCCTCGACATCTGAAAACTCTGTACCATCACGTTCGTCTAAACACAGCCTATAGAAACGATACCGCTTCGGTCAAGTGGAAAGTGAATACTGCAACAGCTATGGCTCAATCAAAACTGTGGAACATATTGTGTTTGAGTGTCCAGCGTATGCGAATGAGCGTGTGCTATATGAACAATACATGCTTTCGATTGACTGTGCAATGGGCCCTTTAGCCTGCCTCACGCAACAGAGGCGTGCGATGAAACTTCTATATACATATTTGGATTGTATTGGTCACCCCGACAAACGTTAGTTGCATCTTGCATGCACACAATGAGGGACTCTATCAGCGTACGTCCCGCCTATGAGCAAATATATATATATATATATATATATATATATATATATATATATATATATATATATATATATATATATATATATATATATATATATATATATTGTTTATTCTATGTTAACAGTTTTGTGCTATTTTTTTCCCTCTCTCTTTCTGTCTTTCCGTCCCCAATCTCCCCTTCCCCAAGCAGAGTAGAAGTCAACGTTTTGTATACGCCGGATAAATTCTTTGCCTTCCAATGAAGAGTTCCCTCCCACCCTCTCTCTCTTTCCTTGCTTAAAAAAGCGTACAAACAAGGTTCATTCCTTCGCGTGTTTTCCTGGCACCTTCGTCGGCGAGCTCGTTGCTGGAGATACCACAATGACTGGGGAGCCACTGAAACACAACAACGTGTTCTTTTTTCTTTTTTGATCGCATTGGTTGTGCGTTTCTCGTATCTCCGGCGCAAGTTGCTGACATGATTTGCGTCGAAGAGCTGACAGACGACGTTGTAAGACCGCCTTTGAGTAGCAGAATAGAGCCCATTGACCAGCCAGTTGTTTTAAAGACGGTATCACGAAGAACAACACGCTTCAAACCATCCGATGTTGTCGCGTGAGAAGTCTTATATCTGATGCTGACGTGTCGTGACGGGATGACCACTGCGCTGGTGGAGCTGGTCGGAGCGGTAGAACCATCCGTGTAAGTGTGAATTTGGCGAACATAGAAATTAAGCAAACAAAACAATCCCGAGCTGCTTCCTTCAAGGTAGGAAGGTCGCTTCTTTCCTATTTCTTGTATGGAAAAGTGCACTTCGGTTTGACGTAAGCACCGCATGGCGTGTGGCTAACGTGCCGAACGTGGGATGCTCAATTGTAGGAAGGCACAATGAGTGCTGACTACATTAGATAACGATGCCTGCCGGTCGTCATTCTGGCAGGAACGCAAGACAGCCCAATTGCGTTCGTGAAATTTGGCGTGAAATATGCGCCCTCAGCTTGTGGGCCGACACAATAGTCGGAACAGAAGTCGTGATCGGATGATCTCGAGCCAACGTAACTGTCCCAGCTGTTATAAGGCGCTTCCGAGGAAGGGCGAGGAAAACGTATAGTGCATGTGCTTGCACGCTCTGAAGTGCTCGGAAACTTGATTTGCAAATTCTACAAGGCACGGGATAGAAACAGCACTGAAATCTAATAAAATGTGCTCAGTATAGCAGTAGCGTGGAGCGCAGTGATGATGCTTATCTTTTTCCGGCGATTAACTTCAATACACGTGCACAACAGATGCGACTTTCGTCTTTAAATGACAAACTTGAGGGCTCCAGGAGAGGTCTCGTTCCGCAATGACACCTAAATAGCGAAGACGTCACTTGTAGGAGATAGGCTGTTCATTGATGCATATTGAATGACTGGTCATCGCTTTTCGTGTAAATGCTACAAGAGCTCATTTTTATGTCGAGATTGTTAGGCCTTGGGTACGAAGATGGCTAAATAGCGAAGATAGCTAAACTGAACACGATCAAGATTATCTTCTCTTTGAATTTTTAACGTCTGCGCCTTCTTTGGACAGCGAGGTTCATCCGCGCTGTGTTACTTTGAGCTCTGACTTTCTTATCGATTAGATTAGAAGAACGACGTTTCATCTGTAATTACTTACTAAGACAGTTTTCATTACAAAAGATTTCCATTGCTGTTGGCTCGTTTCAGCAGCTAGGTGGAACCAAGCAAGCTATAACAGAACAGAACAGCCCTAACACAGTGACACAAGACTAAATGGTGCCTCTAGGACTGTAAATTTTCCTGGATGCCATTTTCACAGAGTGGGCACGTGCGGAGCCATTGTCAAAGCGAACCAGTCCCCATTGTAGGACATCGTTCCGACGATAGCCCCTACAACAGACCTTGGTCAATGACCAATGAGTACAAGGGCGAATGAATAAATTAATAATGCGCCAAACATGAACGATTGAAAAAGTGACCGTCGCTTAGCACACTCCTTAATACCGCAAAACGAATATCACGTCGGCGGCACTGAGCCTCATCGCGTGCTGCTCGTTGAAGAGCGCCGGCAGACCAGGCACTTACGCCGGCGGCGTCGATCAAATAAAAAAAAAAAAGGTTCAGAAGGAAAAATGAACACGGGAACGCGTGAAGTTTATTGAGAATTACAGCAAGGAAATGTTAATTCAGATCAACATGAGACGACAAAGAGGCGAGTGGTGCGTTCTTTGTTCCGTATGACGTCTAGTGCCACGCTTCTATTTCCAGCGCTTGTGCCGCGTTGCGGCCTTCTCTGAAACGTCGTTGTCTAGCTTCATCGGGATGGCACTTTCTGACTTTCGACAGCGTCTTCCTGTAGTTCTCCATTTTTCAGCCCTGTCGAGTTGATAGTGACGCAATTTGTATTGGCGGGTGGCACTTCGGTCTCTAAATGAAGAACGCCCCAAGGCGAGATGCCCTCCCCTATAACCAAAACGGACAGGATGTATGTCGTGCTTGATATTACATGTTTCAAGAGAAATGCGCGAAAAACGTGGACGAAGAGAGACGGGAACAGCACAAGCGCATACTAACAACTGACATTTTTTATTGAAAGCACGAGAATATAAAGGAAGAAAAACACAAAAACCATACGTGCGTGCACGAAACCAAAGAACCCTACATTTGCGCATCAAGATACCCAATCTCTGATTGAGGCAATGCCACGGAGGGCTTGGCGACACAGCTATCTCCAGATTTTAAAATAAAATAAGCTTCAACAAGCTCACGTGTCGTACGTTCCTTGTGCCGCGCAATGACTCTGGTTCTTCGGAAATCTGGGCTGCAGTTACACTGACGACAATGTAAAGATAGGTTAGTTGATAAGGTTGAATGATCATCGTCTTTCTATGAAACGACAACGTGAGCTTGTTGCGCGGCACAAGGAACGTACGACACGTGAGCTTGTTGAAGCTTATTTTATTTTAAAATCTGGAGATAGTTGTGTCGCCAAGCCCTCCGTGGCATTGCCTCAATCAGAGATTGGGTATCTTGATGCGCAAATGTAGGGTTCTTTGGTTTCGTGCACGCACGTATGGTTTTTGTGTTTTTCTTCCTTTATATTCTCGTGCTTTCAATAAAAAATGTCAGTTGTTAGTATGCGCTTGTGCTGTTCCCGTCTCTCTTGGTCCACGTTTTTCGCGCATTTTTCTTGAAACATGGAATACCAACTCGCCCAACAGTCCATTCTTCTTGATATTACAGTTTCGCGATGTCGGAATTTCGCCGGTGTGCATGATGATCTTCGTCGGCTTCATATGTATAAGTAAGAGCTTTTATACTACAACGACGAAACCATTCAACAAAGCATTCGTAGAAGGTGTTCTGGTTCTACATTGCAATGCATTCACACGGTTATATATTCGCCTTCTGCGAGCGTGGTGTTTTGCCCAGCAGGGAAGATACTCGACTTGTGAGCGTGGCAACCTACGTTCGAAAATCCCCACCGCCAACAATTTTCCTTTCGAATTTATTTTGCTTCACGCAACTTTTCGCTGGTCTGAACGTTCGCTGTCTTTCATCCTCGCCTGTGCGAATACTTCGCCCGGTTAAGCAACACGACGAAGTCAAACCCACGAACTGGCGCTTATGAACTGCGCTGTAAAAAAGAAAGACGGTTAAGCGTGCATATTCTGCCAAACTCTGAATCTTGTAGACGGAAACGGAATTTAGGAGATATCCGAGTTGTCCGCCGCGGTGGAGCAGTGGTTACGGTGCTCGGCTGCTGACCCAAAGGTCGCGGGTTCGATCCCGGCCGCGGCGGTCGCATTTCGATGGAGGCGAAATGGTAGAGGCCCGTGTACTGTGCGATGTCAGTGCACGTTAAAGAACACCAGATGGTCAAAATTTCCGGAGCCCTCCACTACGGCGTCTCTCATAATCATATCGTGGTTTTGGGACGTAAAACCCCAGATATTATTATATTATTGAGATATCCGAGTTCTCGCAAAAAGTAGCACTATCGTACCCAGGGAATTGTTACAGCTCTACTTTATCAAATATACAAGAGAGTGCTGTATTACAGACACTTGTGAATACCGTATAGGCAAAGAAGTTATATTCGTACGCGCTACAACGTGAAGGAAGGCACCTAACTTGTTTTCTGTCACTATTTTTCTTTGCGTATGGATACGTGCACGTATTCATGGCGATCGCAAAGCAATAAAATCAGTTCGTCGCACCACTTCGTTAAATTACCCACCTTCTTCTTCTGGGGGTCCATTTTGCAGACGACATGTTTATTTTAAATGGAAACCATTGGGGCTCACATAACGTAAATACAATGAGATCAATGGCCGTCCTAGCGTGTGGACTCCATTCTCTTGCGCACACTGGAAACAGCAAGCTGTTTTTTACAACAGAGTCGTAAATTTTGCACGTTTCAGTGACTGTTTGTTTAAATCGCAGTTGAAAATTCAGCGTAGTAATTGTGAGAGCAACGAGCACGGGACTATGCTGGTGCTATTCGCTTCCCTGCTTCATATGCGAAAACTCGTTTCAGTAATGAGGGCCATGGAGTATCCAAGGTTCGGCGGTTGTTTGCTTGAATAGTAGTTGAAGCTTACTTTTGAAATGAGCATCACGAATCGAAAGAACCCCTTATATTTCTCCTAGGACACAAAGGAGTGTGGCTCCATTGATATTGTTTTGTTGTTCATCCTTTATGGAAATAATTCGTCGCGTCTTTTCTTTTTATTTGTGTTTTTAGATTAATAAAACTACCCTGTGTAATTCATCGACGATAATGTTACAGATATCTTAAACGAGGCAAGAATTGTTATTATTTTGACTTTTATGGCATTTTAGTCCGAAGATCACAAAAAAGAGATTCCGTTTTTTTTTTTTATTTTTTTTTTTAATGCACGGAGCAGCTTTATTATTATTCTTATATATAGCCTATATATTTTTTTTACCGTGCGGTGTGCCTATTCAATTTTCAGCTTAGTGTTGAGGACGGTGAGAAGAAGTTAATGAGTTTAAGCATTTTCAAGCCCCGAGGAGTCATGCGGGCTTTAATGAACACTAGGCTGAATTTCTTTAACACACTCAGTAGTGGAGGCAATTAATTTTGAGCCAAGATTATAAAACCTAAGGAAGACTGCTTTTGTCTAACGGAGAGCCTGTAACACTGCAAGCGGTGTTTTAGTCAACGCACCACATAAAGTGAGCGGAATGCTTTAATTAATGAACGCTCTCATTAAACACTCGACATCTTTATTCTTTTGTCGTTAACTTCTGTGGCGACATCCTATAGAACCGACAGCAATTAGGAGCTCAGTATTTAAATGCCGACTCTTTTTTACATGTGTTGGTCTGAAAGAACGTGTATTATTTGTACGAAGTAGTGGTTTCGAGATGAATCTCCTGTGTGCGAACCTGATTCGTCTAAAGTAGACAGGCCGTGTCCATTAGCAACAGCAAGCGTACGTACAGCACATTACCATGATAAGTGCGTACATATTTATTTTTATTGAGAGAGCACTTATATGGGCACTCGGCGAATTGTTGCCGTCGCGTCATGTTCCAGATAAGTATATTGTGGGCGTTCATCAGACACATCTACCTTGTTCATACATGTTCATCATCATGGGTGTTCGTCGTCTTCATCGGTTGTGGGAACTCGGCTTGTTTGTGATCTCTGCCTCGGGTGTGGTCGCTTCACCGTGCTTTCGGGGCCTAAAAAAGGTCGCGTTAAGCGTTGCGTCATTTGTGGTGGAGGTATATATATAAATAAATGTATGTATATGTATAAATGTATGTAAATATGTATATTTAAATAAAAGCCACAAAGAAAAATAAATCAAAGAAAATATTTTCGAAGTGCGCCACCGGGTTTCGAACCTATGCCCCTCTCTCCGCAGCGTGTCGCGACAGACACCTCTGCCATGTGCCACTCGTTCTTTCGAATGCTAACGGCAAGCAATTTGTATGCACCATTTACCACTGGCGGTACGCAGATCTCGGAGTCGCTTCGGCGTGTTCAGTAACACCCGCTAAATGGTGCGAAGGGCGTGCTTTGAAGCAACGCTCCTAGATTTTGTTTCAACTGCCCTTGAAACGCGCACTAAAAAGTGGCCCATTTCTGTACCCATTTGCGATGCGGAACACCGGGCAAGCAATACTTCGAACGCGACCACGCCGCAGTAGACGCAGAGGGGTCACTACACGCCAGTAGCGTAGCCAGAAATTTTTTTCGGGGGGGGGGGGGGGGGGGGTTCAACCATACTTTATGTATGTTCGTGCGTGCGTTTGTATCCCCCCCCCCCCCCTGGCTACGCCACTGCTACACACGCCGCAGTGTTCAACAAGGAGGCGTTGACATAGTCGACACTTGCAGCGCACTGAATAAACACGAAGTAGTAACAACTGTGACCGTTGTTAGTTCGCGTTCGTCTTGTGTATACCTGTGCGTTCCTTTCGAGCGTCCTTTGGGTTTGAGCAACGTGGTGCGATTCTCGAGCTGTGACAGTTGATAGCTCGCGCTCGTCCTGTGTGTGTTCTATTCGCGCGTCCTTTGCGCTTGAGCGACGCGCTCCAAGTATAGAGTTGCGTGTCGTTCATCGTGCGACATTCTAATTTGTTGCTATCCCATTCACTGCCTCGCCCTTGCGGCGAAACTGTGACTTTTTTATTCGTGTTTCATACAACCCCAAGAATACATTATAGTGTAGAGGCATATGATAAGGTAGAGCACTGCAGGTAAGTTTAGAAGGAACAAAAAAAAAAAAACTGCTGCATAACACTCATTAACATGCATCGACAAGCAGATACAGACGTACAGAATAAGAGCAGAAGAAATACGAAAAGAATGAAGCAAAAAAAATAACTTGACGCCTAGGCAATGAAAGTTCTTCTCAGAAAAGCATCATCACGAGCAAAACGAAAACAAAAAGCGAACATTAGAGATGTACCAGTGAGACTTCTTACAATAGGATTCCGTCGCGGTGACTGAGACTAGGTAGCCGAGATCGGATATAATCCGTCGTTTTTGGAGATAGCTGGAATAAACGACAGACATTTCCAGACTCTGTTCAGCTATGGTGCTGGTAAACGTATACATACCAGCCGTATTAATGGTTTGCTTCGGTCCCGCCCCCCTCCCTCCACCTCACACACCTTCACCTCTGCAAACACACGCGAACACATAAAAAGCCACACGTGCGGGCGCTGACGTTGCAATCATTTCGCATACGTACTGCCGTCACCTGTCAGGACATCGCAATGTCAAGTCGCGACAGTCCTTTAACCACGCCGTCGTTCTACCGCCTATTCTACGCAGCAACACGACACGTACGAGCTGGTTTGGAAAGGAAAGTCGTCGAAGCTTTATCGGCGGCATTGAAGCGTTGGGTCCATGCGAGCGCCGCATGCAGTGTGAGCTTAGCCATTTGCCCATTCATCCCACTGAAGAGAGACAATTTGCGAGGGCTTACGGCGCCACCTGTCGAGAGCAAGATCAACGCTGACTGCAAAGTCTGGCCTGTTCAGTGGATTGAGTTGCCGACCTCAGCACGAGCTCAGTAAGGCACTTGTGGCGAGGAATAAGTGTCAATTTAGCGCTGTTGCTTCTGGGTGAACGTTCAGCGGCACTTGTGGCGAGGAATAAGTGTCAATTTAGCGCTGTTGCTTCTGGGCGAACGTTCAGCGGACGGCACAAATGTCGATGTCAATGGGGGTTATCTGCGCATCTACGCCTATAAAAGTTTCAATTAATTGTACATCTGCATGATGCTGCCACGGAGCGACACGGACGTTACAAATGCTCTGCGTCCTGCACTATCATCGAAAGGAGTAAAGTGCGCCGGACTTTCAGTAGCGCTCTCGCGATTTATAGCTTAGTTGGGTCGTTTTAAATATGATAGACCTTGTGCTATTATACGCTGGCATACTGTTTCGCTTACAAAGCAGTTTTATACGCATGCTGCATATGCCGAGCTAAAATCAGTGTATACAAGTGAACATCAACGCATCTTCACCAAAACAGCACTAAACGACTTCGAATTTCAGCATTATCACGGTGTGGACTTTTCAAGTTCTACACCGCAGTCGGCTTAAGCCTCGCAAAGAATGCTAAGCACTCTACATGCCCAGCGTGCAACGAACGAGAAGGCAGAATGAGAATCTGCGCTTGTGGCTACGTTAGAAAAAAAAAAAGGCTTAATGTTCTTAACAAATATTGATCAAATACTTTCTTCTTTTCAGTAGAAACATGTTCTTGACTCTTGGGCTAACACTGACTAGGCATTTCGCGCAACGAAGACGCCTTTAAAGGCCCTGAGGAACACTTTTCTTAATGACAGCTTGTTTAGCGTTGCAATTTTATTTTTGTACATGCCATGCAATGTGCGTATCACACCATTCAAGTTTTTATCACAGCTATCTAGAGGTATGCCGCATAAAAAGGCTCGCCAGTATTCACTATGCAGCTTCTCTCTTTCTCTCAAGGCATAAAATGCTGTGAGGTTGTCATATTTTCGTGAACTCTGACATGGTCTTCTAGGGCACCATGAGAGGTAACACTCCGCAGCTAGAGCTGTTATTTTGTAACTCTTTTTTTTCACATATTCACAAAGTTATCCGCAAAGCGAAATGATTTCAATCATGACCAAATATTAAGGATTCATATTGTAATTTGATAGCAGAATGTAGCCTATAGGCATTGGTAACAACAGAGGAAGACTCAGGGCGTGGTAATAAGCCACGAACTTTACTTTCACGACGCCAAGGACGAATCAGCGCTATGAGGTGGACCGACGATCTTGTCGCACAAACTTGTGCAATAAGTTTTTGGTTCCCAGGACAAGCAACGCTTGAAACCACCTTGTCGCCTCCATCCCCAGCATAACGGATTAACAGCGTTTCAAAACCGCCTTGAAAGATGCTTTGTAACTTTTCTTTTTGAACTGCACGTCTATCTATTGTTTTACCCGCTCCTTTCTGTAGTGCCTTCCGGACCTTGAATTAGTTTTAATAAAAAGATAAATAAATAAATAAATAAATAAATAAATAAATAAATAAATAAATACAACCGGGATATACGTAGACTCCGTAACTATATATGTGACATAATGTGGTCCGTGCTTTCTAGATAGGAGATGAAGAACATGGCGAAACCTTTGTTTAAGAAGGTATATCAGCTCACATCGCATCCGAATTTGATAATATTAACTATTCCATGCAACGCAGGGAGACTATGACACATGAGATTAATGAAGGAACCTCTGAAGTGAACCAAATCTATCTACAACTACTATACTCATGGAGCCATGTGGAACTGGACCACCAGAACACTGGATGTCCTCAACGTGGAAAGTACACTTGAGCAAATACGCTACAGCAAGAACGTGGTCATAAATCGAGCCCGCGAAACTGAATTATATCCAACATAAGAACGTCGTATATCCAACATAAGAACGTCGTAACTATACTCTTAATCATGTCCTGCTTAAGGTGCTAGATATGGCCAGGAAACTGGACCGTTTTCGTCTAGTTTCCTGGTTATAGCCATCACTTTACCCAGGATCTATTAGTGAATAAATGAGAAGACTCCAACCAAAAGTTTATTTTTATCTATCTATTAAGAGTGTACTGCATGAATGCGGCAAGCCAGGACTCAATTTATGTTGCGACCTTCACCAGCATTTATACGCATCTACGGCCCCCGTATTTACGGCCCCCGTATTTACAAAAACGCCTTACACTAAAAAAATGTCCGTCAGATAAAATTTCCTCCAATCCCGGGGCTGGACATATCATAAGTGAAGCCGGCCAGCCAATGGCAAAAAGCACTTACGAATGGTAGGTTTTCTGAGTTCGGCCCCTGCTGCGCTCTCACTCGTGGCACCAACGCTACAGCGCTGCCTTTGTATCGATACCGAAGGGCAGAAACGTTTGCTCAGTCATGAACAAATTATCACAGGGAAACACTCAACAAAAAATTCGCGATGGCTTTGGCATAAAAGAGACACATCCTTCTCTCGACGCTGTATTTGGTCGCCGGCGGCACGTCAAGCGGAATGCATCGATCATGCATCTGCGTGCATAGCGGCCAGCTGCCGAAGACAAGTAGCGCATGAGAATGTCACTGGCTGCAGCGCTATTCGTAGGTACTATCTGGGTGTGTTTTGCCGCCTGTCAGCTGGACGTCAACTCAGGCGACAAAGCAACGGAAGAAATACGACGGTGCGTTTAAGTGAAGATCTCAAGGCGCAGCCGGCTAACGATCCCTTTCGGTCGGACGCACTTTCCGCGCTCCGTCATGTCCGACAAAACATGCTTTCCGCAGCTTGGGCGAAGGTTTAAAGCTTTAGCTTCGGAAACGAATCAAAGTAGACACTGTCAACAGGAAAATCATCAGTTAAGAACCAACGCTGTATGTTTAATCAAAGGGGAAAAATATGTTGGCAACCAAGAAATTCCAGCTGTATTACTAACAACGTTTTTGAAAGTCACATTAACATCAGCCCCTTGCAATAAAATTTCTCATTTATCAAGTCTAGGTGAAATAATTTTGATTCCTTTATCGAGGGAGGATTGTCAGCACAAAATGTGTTTGCGTCGTATAACGGGAACTGGTTTCAGCGCAGCGCTGACTTCTGCGAATCCTGCAACCCCGTCCACTCCCGTTGCGTTTGGCATTCACCGTGAGAGAGCAAGGCAAGAACGAGAGGCAGAAGCTGCCACTCTAACTTTTTTTATTTAATGCTAAGAAAAGACTTTTTGCGAAGTTATTCGGAATCCTTCTTTCAAGCTCATTTTTTCACGCTCAACGTCCTTGTTGTATCAAGATATTTTCCGCGCAAGTTATTATTCTGACTCATTTTTCAGTTAACTGATAGCACTATTGTGACGACGTCCGAATTCTATAGAGAAGGGCAGAACAGGAGTAGCCACAAGAACGTAAACATGCTTAAAATGATAAATGAGCTAAGATATCCACTGCAGTTGTAAGAACTTAGCCTTTTATAACTACCTAGGTGTTGAAAGATTTAAGTTTAATATTAATGATGGCGATTGTGCACCCATTGCAAAACCACTGGAAATCAACGTTATTTCCAGAAGTTCTGATATTAAAATAATCCTCTTATATAAAGCATTCTAAGAGACTCTGCATACGCTACTGTTGCAGTTGCTTTTCCCCCCACAAATATAACAACCTTCATGTCGTCTTTTAGGGGCGAAGCTCCTAAGGGTGTGGGTCTGTCCCTCCTCGGTAGTTGTTGTAGTAGTAGTAGTAGTAGGTAGGTAGGTAGATAGCCTCGTATAATGGAATGTACCCACTCCACGTGATAAAGATGACGATGACGCAGTATAGTGGAATGTACCCACTACACGTGATAACGATGACGATGACGCTGATGACCATGAAGTATAAGCGCGTTCCAGACCACACATTCTCTTTCTGCCATGGATGAAAACGATCGAGCTTCGCCCACTCATCATCATTCACTTCGTGGATATGGCGGGATTTTTTTTTACAGTTAACAATAAATGGTAGGAAGTATAAATGTTTTCTTTTTTTTTATGTCGGAGCTAACGGGTTTAAGTAAGGCTCACTTGTACGCGCCAGTAAAAAGGTTCCACAATACTTAATGGTATGTGGCAAAGATTGGAGGAGATAAATTTTGGTAATGACGATTAGATAAAATACCTACAAGAAAAACACCACCGCGTCAGATTCTCCCCATGACGAACTGGGAAAATGCTGCGCAGGTTTAGAGAAAAATATAGATTATGCGAAGTATATACTTCCTGTGAAAGCGAAGCATTCAAATGTCGGCGCTACCTGCATAAAGGTAGCCTACCTGAGTATTCGGATTCCCCCCAAAATATCCGCGTCGACAATGCCGTCTGCAATACTCCGATTTCCATTAGTCTGTGAATCTGTGCTTTTGAGTCTGGCGTAAAAAAAATGTACAAATGTTGTACAACCAGACACCAGCAGAAAGCGGAAGAACAACGCCAGAATCATGCGTACAAATACGAGAAAGTATTCGAACTGCTTCCTTAATGATTATGATTACGAGGCTTGCAGTTACGCTAGTATGTTTCGTTCCCGAAAACGTTCTCGAAGTAGTCAGGTCTGGATTTTCCTTGTTTTACTTTGTATTTAGCTTTCTCTATTACTTTCTTTTTTTTTTTTTCAGGAAAAACCGCGGAATCTGGAAGTACCTCGCAACATGTATTCAATGTATGTGGTCTAGGAAGCGCTGCGGCGAATGTTTTGTTATTGCGGACTCTTAGGCGTAACTTTAGAGCCTCTAGAAATTTCAAGGAAACCCGGCGCACTCAATAATAGACCGCGAAATGAGCGCCCCATTACGCGCGTTCTTTCGCCCATGAATTGTGCATTGTGCGGTTACTGCTGAACAAATGCTTGAAAGATGTAAAAGAACTTTATCTTACGCCGTTATTTTTGCAGCAAGACGCGACGGAAATACCAGACCTCGGAAAAGAGCCAAACAAGAGATACAAAGGAGTTTTAACGGTGAGGTGTACCAGAATAAATCTGGGGCTGAATTGGAACGTGTCTTTTCGTAGCACTTTTGTCTCTATTTTTTCTTTTTTTTTTACTTCGAATGAATAAAAATTACGTGTGGCAGATAGCACTGTTCCACAGTTTTGGGTTGATTCCAGGCACAAGGGAAAATTACTTGCAGGTTGAAATATATGAATAAAAATATTAACTTGTTAACTTCGTTATCAATTCAGTTTGCGATATTTCATATGCTGAAACTGTATAAAAAAAACTGAATTTGATAAGCATACATTTATAGAGTAGGACTAACTTACAGATATACCTTTTATCTATTCACGGCGAAACGAATAGATCTGTCATTCATGCTCAAACCTTATCAGTGCGGTAGTAGCGTGAACCGTTAGGGTAGCTCGTGTGATATTTCTAGGATCAAGAGCGAAAAACTTGCCGATGAAAAACTACACCGACGAACGGAACTCAGGACTGGCAGGAAAGACGCAGGAAAGACGCTGGAAAGATTCCTCTTTGCTGTCAGTCCTGTGTTCCTTTGGTCGGTGTAGTTTTCCATCGACATCTTTTTCGTTGTTGATCCTACACGTTATCATTGCGGAAATGCAATAAAGCGATAAATGTTCATATGAAGTGGAGCTGTGGCGAAGATTAAATCAATTCAGAGATAATCATTATCAGTGTGCGAGACGACGTTATTCGGCATCCCCGTTATATTTGTACTTCACTACATAAAAGTGCGTTCCGTTCAAAATATAATAATAATTATTAGGGTTTAACGTCTCAAAACCACCATATGATTATGAGAGACGCCGTAGGCTCCGGAAATTTCGACCGACTGGGGTCCTTTAACGTGCACCTAAATCTAAGTACACGGGCCTCAAGCATTTTCGCCTCCATCGAAAATGCGGCCTCCGCGGCCGGGATTCAATCCCGCGACCTGCGGGTCAGCAGTCAAGCACCATAACGACTAGACCACCGTGGCGGGTCCCTGTTCAAAATGTAGAGAACGAAATGAACGAAAAGAAAGAGGGGGGGGGGGGGGGAGGGAACGAACGCAAACGTATAGTTTGTTACCGTGAAGTGCGGGTTCGGAGAAAGTGCCGGAAAGGTGAAAAATTACACCATCTCCCGCTAAAGGGAACCATGTGTAGATGCGAAGCAGCGGGCGCTAACGCTTACACTGGCGGCGGCGTTGACGCTGGCGCTCATCGCGGCGTTGCGCAGGAGAGAAACCCGGGGAGGCACAAAGCACGCAGTGATGGACCGTTGTTTCCTACTGGAACATGCTAATCGCTGCTAATGGGCAATGAGAGACAGAAGAGTCCGATTGGACACAGAGACCCGCAGTCCGCTTTTAGTTAACGCGCACGCTGCCAATTTTTGTTGTTCAACAACGCACAGGAGAAATCTCCCACCGGCACTACCTTGAAGGTCAAGATCCAGTGCCTATATATACGGGGTGGCCAGTGAACGGCTGTGCAGCGCGAGCAGTCGGTTTTTTCAATCAAGAAACTCGCTAGCAGACGCTGCCTGCGTCGGCGTTGCGAGGCGAGAGAGGGGGGAGCGTAGGAGAGGAGAGAGAAGGGGATGGGACGGGCATGCGCAGTGGGGGGTGTGGACACTGCGGGCAGGGATGCCCAGAGGAGAGAGAGGGGGGAGCGTAGGAGAGGAGAGGGGAGGAGTTGGCGCATGCGCAGTGGAGCGCGCACGCCACCGGATCAAGCTCGCTCATAAGATGCTTCGCATCTAAAAAAGTGCGAGAGACAACAGGAACAACAGCACATCTTTACGTCGTGTTTGAGGTGCCATATTTCGAAGATGGTGACATTCTCACAATCCATACACTCATAAATGAAAATTCATAAATAGCCATCGATTTCGTGAAGGAATAAGTTAGCAAATATAATTATAAAATTTATTTACTGAATAGAATATGCATACCACGATTTATTGAGCAAGTAATGTGAACTTGTTCTAACAATACAGAGCAGCGAGTGCTACCGGCTACAGAAATTAGGAAATATCTTGGGCACAGTATAAACAAAAAAAAATCAGAAACCTTCTTAGCAATGTGATGCGTTGGTGCGACCAGTAAATCAAGAATATATTTGGGGTAGGAGTTGGCATAGTGAAGTGACCTGACAGGTATACAATAAAAGCCCCCCAAACTTCGGCCACAAATACATTTGAAATTTCTTGAAGATATTATAATGAACGTAGACCAGGAGAAATGAGGCTAGGGAGTTTACATAATTATTATTACTATTGTGCTAGACAGAAACTTCAATACAAAGATTTTCTTTAGTGTTATGGTAGCACGGAAAATTTTGAAATGACTGAACAGCTGAAAACACAGAGCAGTATACAGTTGGTGCAACTGACTGCTTCATCCCTTTCCAGAGCCCTATTGAAGGATATGAAATTAAACGAAAAGAAAGTTTCGGCATTGTATGGAAGCATAGCTACACGCAGAACATTTAATCCTTGTCACGCTCAAAAGACACAACGCAGTTAACTCACCCCGAAATGTTGAATCACAATGTGCCACTTTCTCTGTTTTAAACAGTGGTATAACATTTGGTTCGTATACGACACTGATAAGGGATAAAAAGTCTGTGGCAAGCACATAAAGCCAAGACTTATTGAAGACAAGGACACCATACAAAAAATATTTATTGCCTTAATTAAAGTGTACAAAATGATGGAAGTTAAGAGAAATTAAGATGACGGATAACGAACTTGCCGCCAATGGAAGCTGACACCACAACCTACGCATTATGCGTACGTTGCAACACCAATTAGCAACGGCAGCAGCTCTTCCCACGTCTTATGTTCTTCGAAGTGCAGTGCGCAGGTATTGTAGAGGTTTTGGGTTGGATTACTGCTGGCTGAATATTCCTGGTCTATTTTAACTTCCATTTATTTTATCGATTATCCACTTCAATGAAAACAGCAAATAATTTTCTCCGCTGTTTCCTCGGCTTCATTTTCAGCAGCAATAATCGGGTCCTGTAGCGTCCCTCCTCATTGCGTAGCAAGGGTCTTGCTTCCAGCAGGTTTTACACCTTCAGACGCATACGAGGCTACTTAATTATCTGCCTGCTCCCAAATACCACATGCCATACGTGCCAGCACCGAATAAAATGACACCTAATTAAAAATCAGTGTGAATAAAACGACGGTATAAACAAGAATTCACTTGGTCACTCTAACTGAAAAAGAATAAATATTTTTTTACGTATAAATACATGGTAATATTAGATATTCTTTTCGTTTTGCTTTTTCGATATTGTTACTTTTGCATATGTAAGTTGTTTGCTGCTGAATGACATGGCGCTTTATGAAACTGATCGTTGTGTTAGGCTCTCATCATGCGGCAAAAGCGGATGCGTGAAAAAGGGACTACTCAAGCGATTTCGTTCCACAAGAGACGACAGCTGAAGTTTAGCACTTGCGTATGTATTTCTTATTTCATGTCGTCCTTTCACCCTATGTGTGCTGCCATATACTACGAAGACAAAGATCTCAAAGCGCTGCTTCGTGTTGAGATGGTTTTGTCGCGCCGACTTCAATTATGCACCCTTTCTGACTACCCAAATTTTATACTTCAGGATATTCCACATCCATCTCTATTGTCGTGAGTGGCACTGGCTTATGTTCCGTGTATTAGAAATTGTGCCCAAACATAAATAGAAGGCATGTGCGAATAGCAAATCTTAGGTTCGAAGAGAATTCGAAGCGAATAGGGATTTGGTAGAATGATTTCGAATCGAATTGGAATTGCATTTATGTCATATTATAAAGAAAAATAAGCAAATTGGATATGACCCAACACACCTGCTGTGTATATATATATATATATATATATATATATATATATATATATATATATATATATATATATATATATACACAAGGTATGTGCAAATAATATTTCTTCAGATTCAAAGGGAAGCGGAAGCAGCTTTGAATAGTTGCAGGATTTGACTTTCGGTAGCATGCAAGTGATAACCCTTAATATATGCTACGTTTTAACATTTACTATACTTGAGAGCATATAAGCCGGCATAACAAGCTTATAAACTTAAAAAAAAAAACCATGATGAATCGACGTGCGGGTAATATGTTCACTTAACCTTGAAGTGGGGATTCGCGGCAGTGTGGATTTCCCCTGAATAATTGTATTCACGGTACAGTATTTTTGTACTGCAGTAAAATCACCTTTACAGGGAGTTACATGTGGTTTATACATATATGTCTATTCGTTCATTTTGAATCCTTCGAAATTTCAGAGAATTTGAATTCGTGTCGAATGTTCGCACATGTTCGCACGAATGTTCGCACATGCAGTTGAATTTGATAACTAGAGCTTGCATCGATCTTCAGATAGTGAAATCCGGTGTAAGATGAACACACCAGCTTCGTTTTGCTGCGGGATTTCTGTTTCTGTCAAGTTTATACAATAACACGCACTGAGCATCAGAATTAGTTTTATAAACTTGCGCGTAGCATCAGCCTAGATGGCGGGCAGCATGAGCAGCGTGCTGGCCACGCGTTTGCTATCATGCACGCAACTTTGCCACTCCGTATTTGCAGGTGCGCCAAGCGTTGCGTGAGGGTGATTTTATGCGCGCAAGCCTGCTGGTGAGTGGAGGACACACGCGCGCATAGGCTGAAATGACAGAAAAGCTTAAAAATAATATATTTTATCTGCGAATAATAAAAAAAAATTGCTATTAAATGCACCTACTCGGAAGTTTAAAAGTAGTCAGAAAGTAGCCATGGAGCCAACCGGAAAATTTTTGTCGCCAAACTGCGGAAAAGTAGCCTATTTGGCGCAAAGTAGCCACCAACGGCAACTCTACGAGAGGATACATTCTTTGTGTCGGTGCTGAGTCTATTTACGAACCTAACACCAACAACTAAAGAGCCAGAAACACGTCCACTCGAAGGAGAAATGTGACGGCGAGTAGCTTACTTTTAATGGATTTCAATAACATAACACGTTGACTGCAGGATACTTTCACTGATACCTTCGTTGAAACGAACTGCAGCTGCACCACACATTACACTCCACTGCACTCCTGAAATTCGAACTTCCTGTTCAGAAAAATCTTTCATGGCGGAATGATTATGCGTAAACAAAAATACAGCAAATGCCGATGCGCGGCTTGTTAGGGGAGGCCGCCAGTCAATGGTACATAGCACTCACGAACAAAAATGTTCATGAATTCGAGAGCCGATTCTTTTTCCAAAAAGTTTTCTTCGCAGCACCAGTTCTTTTCTTTTAATGCTGTGTTAGAGATGGGATCCCTTGATGAATATTCAAAAGAGGTTTCGCGGGGAATCCTTCTTTTTCAGTGCGCCGACTGCCAGCTACGTGGTCCAACTGAAAACTCTGCAAAGTGCGAAGCGAGGTTCCTCATCAGTCAAAGTGCCCCGCTGGCCGATTCCGAGCCAGCGCGCTGCAACAGCGGGTCGGTTGCTTCTCCCTAATGCGTGGATATATGCCGTGTATCGTGTAATTCGCTCGGTTCACCTCGGCGAACCTCGTCGCGGAGTTGCGGAGCCTGCGCACGACGAGACCAGCAGGGCGCAGGCGCAGAGAAAAACTCGTTAGCCGTTAACTGCAGCAGTTCATTTGTTCACTTGTGTTCAGCGGGTGCACCTATATGCATACGTGCGGCTGCAGTGGTGTTCGCGCCATCCACTAGCAGTCTTGATAGTACATTTTACAGCACTGTAAAGATATATGTAATTTCACTTGAGCGTTTTAAAACGGACAATAATTCCTTCACAACTCTTACAAAGAAGCCCTAGGTCAAAAAAAGGAGGGGGGGAGCTCTTTCTCTTTTGCGTTTCACAGTGATTTCACACGTAAAATATCCTGGTAATAACTCGGTTTGGCCCGAGGCTGGCTGATATGTATTTTTGTTTCATTAGCAACCGCAGTATTTATCTTACAGACAATATTTTATACGCGCGTGCTGTGTTCGGTTAGTAACAGGAGAAGCGTTGGAATAAATTCTTCTGGGTTCTCCACCAGTATTTTTTTGCATCCAAGGCGACTCTGTAACAAATGGCACCTTAACGGAAAAACAGCCGCCAAGTCCCGTGCGCAGTTTTCTTTTGTCCATGCATACATGGAGCATCAACAATCGTTTGAATGTGTTGTATATTCAGCGTATTACTCGGAAAGGCTTAGCGTTTTGCTTTGTGAACTATTTGCTAACACTGTAAAAACAATTGGCACCCTTTTGGGAGTCTTTTCATCCAACAACAATGATCGGAATCGGGCTTGCCTGGCCCTCCGTGGTAGCTCAGCAGGCAAGGAGCCACTCTGCTGAGCCAGAGGACGTGAGTTCGATTCTCGTTCACGGCGGCCACATTTAGACGAGGCGTGAAATGTAAGAACGCCAGTGTACACAGATTTAGATGCACGTTAAAGAATCCCAGGTGAACCAAATTTATCTTTTTAGTGAGGTTAGAAATGCGCGAAAAAAAAAAAAAACGAGGATAGTCGGAAGGAATGGGCGCTCGTTCCTTCCGCCTATACTCGCTTTTTTTCGAGCAGTTTTAACCTTATACCTAAAGTATGAACCAACTAGCCCGCATGAACGTCCTACTGAAATTACCCCGGAGTTCCAAACTACGGCGTGATGTCTTTTCTTGCCTCAAATCTTGTTCCTTTGGCGACATTTCCAGCTTGGGAAATAGCCAAAAGCCACGTGGAGTAAGTATCCTGACAAGTCACGGGAATGTTTTCAGAAGAAGTTTGCACAAATTCTAGGTCAACATCGAATATACTTGTCCAGTGCTTGCCCATATCTCGTTAGCAAGTTCTCGGACAGTGATGCGACGCTCCTTCATGACTAAAGCCCGCGCTTGCTCAGTAAATTCATGGTATTGTCACCGAAAGCCTGTTCAATTTTGCGGATAGGTTTTCCCTTGGGTGACGTACCCCAAGCCTTTGGCGAAATTAGATGATGCAATAAATCTGCTGATGTTTAACTTCGGACGTTTAGCGCAAAATACACGGAGGTACAAAAGAAAGAGACGCAGACAGCACAAGCACTAGCGCTTGTGCTGTCTGCGTGCGCTTGTGCTGTCTGCGTCTCTTTCTTTTGTGCCTCCGTGCTTTTTGCGCTAAACGTCCGAAGTTATGCATCTGTACCAACCCGCCCAACTCGGCGCACCTGCTGACATTGTAGAATCATTTTACAACTTACTGAAATCTGACAAGCTCTGTATAAGTCCTCACTCGCAGGCCGACTGACAGAAACTGGCGCTTTCTGCGGGAAAAAAAATACGCTCATAAACAAAATATAAATAAGTTTTACGAGAAGAAAAAGCTTCCGTCTCTGGTCTTCCTGACTTTTCTTTCCATTTCAGTTCGGTTATCATCAAAGAAAATAATCGAGCTACTAACGGTTCTCCGCAGCCGGTGGGGCCGACATAGTTAACCTTCAAGGTTAACTATGTCGGTTAACTTTGATACACGTATAATGCATGAGGACGTAGAAGAAATAAACTGTTCTAGAAAGCGTGACAGCAGTTAGTGAGCACTCAATTGCTCAAATATCTCCTAAATCCCACCGTGACACTTCGGGCTCTTCTTTTTAAGCCCTGGTGTGTTGAGTTCTCTGGATGAGGGGGGACGCACACGAACGGCACCTATCGATTGGACCATTTCACCAAAACTGCTCCTCTCTTCACAAAGCAAAGAGTCGCGGCATTTTTGTTGGCGTTGCCTCCAGTGACGCTTGACTTGCTGTAATGTCGACAGCCCGAAAATCTTCGATCTGTCTGTCGGTTTGCTCCGTAGTCCTCTCCTCCGATATAGACGACGCTCCACCTCGAGAACGTCGGTGAACGGAAACTGAAACGACTGAGAACGGAAGTGGAGTCTCGTTCCCATGCTGTTGTTATGCGGCGATCATTTACAATTGCACGCGCTTTTTAACGAACGCTAGCACGAGCCACCCACAAGCAGATATGCGTACCTATGATCCATTGTGTGCGCAGGGCGAGCGTCAACAATTACTTACACCTCGCACAAAAACCCTGGAATTCAGGTACGGGCGGCGGGTGTTACTCTTACCGAATCACGGTCAGCAACCGCGTTGCTACATGTAAAAAGTCGAAGAGACATTTGCCGCCCCGTATATGTGATGTTTGCTGTAACTGCCTCCAACGAACTCGGACCGCACGAGATGCTGCTTATAGATCTTTCTTTTTTTCCTTTTGCAAGTCTGTGATGTCTACCTTTGTGTCTAGATGAGGACAGTATAATTGTCTTCTGCCGATTATCACGTTAAATACAAAAGGGCCATTCGATAGAAAAACCATAACGGGCAACTTTTCTTTGAGTTCATAGGCGACCATGTCTGTACACCGGACCTACTCAATGCCTTATTATTATTATTATTATTATTATTATTATTATTATTATTATTATTATTATTATTATTATTATTATTATTATTATTATTATTATTATTATTATTATTATTATTATTATTATTATTATTATTACACCAGATATTTTAGCGGTATCTGTAGCAAAGTGCGAATACTATTGAAAACTGGACAAGTCGTTTATTGGGGATATTCTGAGAGATTAGTTGTTTTATTCTAATGATTGATCAACAAATAGACAAATCGGCGAAATGGACGCAAGACACACACAAACACAAAATAAAAAGCAGGCGAAATGGCATTACGAATAGTACAACCACGGCATTAAAGACGGCAACGAAGGAAAACAAAATGCGCCCAAATCTAAAGCCTATCCAGTGAATATTGTGTTTGTTGCTCGTTATCCAGAAACCTCGATCTGAACAGTTCTTTGTAGCATCAGTAACCACCTTGCTGGGTGCCGCCATTTGTGCACTGTATCGTACAGCCATGACAGTATGGGCAACGCAAAGAATGAGATGTATATTTGTTACACAGGAGTGGACGTCTGCTCTTGTCAAACAAGAAAAACTCTACGAGACAATCGAAATGCGTTTACATTATTTAAATATCCAGAAATGTGACCTGCAGCGACTGTTTAAAAAAAAATAGGAAACAAATTTCGGCGTTGGCCGACAGCACTGAATATAACCATTATTTGAAGCATTTTATCGCAGCAAGTAGTATGGACCCTAAGCACGCTAAAAAAAACGCATACAGGTTACTCAAGTGTTCATATGTTATTTGCGATAATTCCGGGCTATTCGAAGAAACACGTATTTGCTTAACAATTTAGTCAGCATGGTGGTAAGGCAGAGTAGTAGTAGTAGTAGTAGTAGTAGTAGTAGTAGTAGTAGTAGTAGTAGTAGTAGTAGTAGTACCAAATTACAGCGAGAGTACCTACAGTTGGAAAATAACCTAATAACCACGAAACGTTGAAAAATGTCATTGATTACACGTAAATAATTGCGCTTATTTTCGTACGCACACTTTTCGAGCTAAACGAGGTGCCTTTCTCTAGAAGCTACGGTTTTCACCAGTCCATCCTTACTGTGCTGCGGATCTCATGCACTAACCGCAGAATTTGTGCTAAACAGCCATGCTGTCAATCGCGCCAAAAAATACCACGCTAGACTCCGAACCTCACTTGGATTTCGTGGCCATGAGACGAAAACAGCATTTTGCAAGCCAAGAGGCCATTAGTTAGTCCAGTCGTCTCGCCTTACAAGCCGACGCCAGCCTCGTTGCTCGGCGCGTCTTCCCCGCCTGCAACCATAGCCCGTGGACTCGCCGTCACAGGGATAAAAGCATTCATCTTCGGACTAAGGCACATGTTACTGTCTGCAGGAAAAAAAAATAACGGCGATAGCAACCGGCCGCCGCGGAGGCGCTGGCGAGCGCCTCTCGTGCGCTGCTCAGGAGCGTGACGAAAGCGCGGGAGAACGAGCGAAATGAAACACCGCGCGTTTTTTCCGTCCGCGGCTGACGTCAGTCGGTACAATCCTCGACGAGATGACGCTGGAATCAGGTGTCGCTTTTAGTGGCTCCCAGTTTAGACTGGGTCTCCCGCGATGCCAACGGCGTCCCGTCCAATGGCCCGTGTTTCTCGTATCCGCCCACCAGGGCTTTAGACTGATCATGTGTATGTTGACAGCTGGACACAAAAAGGTTCCTGAAGACTTACAGTGGCAGCCTGCGACCGCTCACCCTGATCCGATCCCCAACATAAATTTGTTCCAATTGGTCTTTGTGGCGTCCGAGGCAGGGCTGGGCGAACGGTGGTACACAGAGCGGGCTTGGGGGGTGTTACGAGAGGCGATTGGAGAGGACAGGGATGAGCCTCCGACCCGTCTCCAGTTGCGCAACAGACTCATTGTTCGTAGCTTGCTATAAGGGGCGTGAGGGCAGTGACAGCACTCTCGGTGAGAAGGATCGGCCAAATAGGACGCATTAATTTGTAACACGACAGATCATTAGATCCTCTTTCGGTGCCTATTCGCGCCTATTTTTGGGAGAGCCTCGCTGGTGCTGGTAACCTGTAGTGGTTGTAGGTCAAAGTTGGATGACACGAGCGGCACGCGCAGACTCCGTACACTGCCTAATTGTGCACGTTGTTGCCGTCAGATGCTTAAATTCGTACGAAAAAGGCGTATTCGATGCGCAATAATTCACTTCCGGGGAAGCAATATTTACAGATAGAGTTAGTTTTAATAGCTGTGATGATGGCGCTAAATAAACAGCGCAACGAGGTAACATGCTGCAAGAAAGAGAGGTCAGCAATCTTTCAGTGGCATGTGTTAGTACGCCTTCCATCTGGAGAGGGGGAGATCAACGAGGTCCGATAGGCGGTCGAAAGCCGTTGCACATTGATGGCCAACAGATTATTCGATGCAGAAGAGTTGAAATCTTGGCCTGTTCGTTTATGTTACTTGAAGAAAAGCCAGCAAAAGCAGGGGCCAGGACTTTTTTACCGAGTGGGCACCCACGACAGGTGGGTTCTTTCAGGGGGGGCAGGGAGGTGGGGAATTCATTCGTTGTTTTGAATATGCTTGCCCTTAGGGGGGGGCAAAGGGGGGGAGCAGGTACAAATTTTAGAGGGGCAGTTGCCCCCCCCCCCCCCCTCCCCCCACGCCCCCCCACTGGCGCCGGCCCTGAGGAAAAGCACGGGCCACGAGAAAGAAGCAGACGCACACACCGCTGAAACTAACAACTGTGACTTTATTGAAGGGAAGCATTCAGCCAGCAAACCTCACAACGCATGTGCAGCACATCAGTATCGCCTACCACGTCACCCGGTGAAAGAGCGAGTACACAATCATCTTGCTTGCCATCGTCGCAAAACACTAAATTCCTTGTCAAGGAGGCAAATCGACGATGTGCTTTGTCAGGCCTATGGGCCCTTATCTGCAGCACGCACGCTGGAAGCAGGCGGAAGGATAACACACGCTACATTGGTCATGCGCGTGACGAGCAGCAGCGTTGGAAAAAGCCACAGGGGGGGCGGGGCAGATCGACGCTAACCGATAAGAAGGGAGGTGAGACGAGCCCGCGGGCTTTACGGCCGGGGGGCAAGGGGATGCGATGATGGTCGCGCGACGCGCCCAGGGTTTTCTCCGTGAGTGCTGCAGAGCAGGGGCCTCGCCGGTTTGGGGCGTTCGCTAAGGCGAGTCGGTGGCTCGTTTTCTATTGCCATATGCATGTGAGTTCGTTTGCTTTCCTGCCTTTACGTTTCGCGTCCTATGTTCCGTTGACCGCCAGCCTGCGGGATTGTTCGTTCCGGGCCTTTGGTCCTTCTCTTTCTTGTATGCGTTTCTGCCGTGTTGTGCCGGCCTGGAAGGCTTGGTGAGATTCTTTTGAGTCGTGAATTAAAAGCGGTTCTTACTCCCAGCGTTGCTGGCTCGTGTCGTGCGGATTGCGGCTCACGGACCCCCCTGAGCGGAGGCGGAGGCCTTCAGCTTATAGATTTACATCCGCTTTTCCTAATGTAGTATGCCTCCACAATTTCACGTTCCTCTTTGCCCTTTCCTCGTAGCCCTTTCCACGCAGCCTACGCCGCAGCGTAGGTTAAGACGTGAAGCCAGCCGTTCCTCAGACTTCTTCACCCTCTTCTCAGTCCAATTCAGGCATCTATCTGCTTTCACACTTGATGATACTGAGCGGTGCCCCCCTTCAAAAACTGCAAAGGTAGCGTCTGTTCCTTACAACTCCTAAGGAACATTGTTCTCCTTCAACTACAAAGCAATACGTCAATCGTGGCAGAAAGACCACCGCGGCGTCAAGATGGCGGGGCCCATGCCGCCGTGGCGATATGAAAATGCGTAAAACACCTGAACCCTCAACAGGAGAACTTGCGCAAAGTAAAATTCTCTTTTGTCGTTCCATTCACCTAGTCAAAGCAAGCGCCAGTGAAGTAACCACTCAGCAGGATCACCTTGCTCCTCGCAACACTCTCAATGAAGTTGATTAGTATCAGCATCCGTATGTCGCACTGCCATTCTCGTTCGGCCATTTTTGTATACGCTCTTAAGCAAGCTGCTGGATCCCGCGTGAACGTTTTCGGGACATAATTCTTGGGGAAATGACTTTCTGCAAGAGTAGCGAAAATAGCTCTGAGCGCATTTCAACACCTTCTCACCCATTTCAACACCCATCGAGCCATCGACGAGAATTACCTGGATGACGACAATCACCGTGACTACGCTCTTCGTGTATCCGCTGAAAATGTAATCCTTCCTCCATGAGGCAACGCTAAAGCGAAGTGACGTGCGGTAGATTGCGCAGCGGCGAAGTGGTGACGGGAGGTAACTTATCACGCCTTCTGATGCAAGGTGTTTGTGAAAGCTTCGAGATGATCGATCTTAGTTGGTTGGTATTAATCCAATAACGAGCATCGGTACCTTTGGCGCAGTACTTCTTATAGCGTTTGTATACGAAATAACGTACATTGCTGAAAATATTGCGTTGGAAACAATGGGTACTGCCGCCCTGTCCCTGCACCGCATCAACATTAATTTTGCACTACCGAATGGCAACGAGACGGCACTGTGCAAGCTCTTACTGGTATTCAAGGTATGCTTCGCAATTTCGTCTAAGGCACGTAGTACACAGGATAATCATAATAGCGCGAAAGAACAAACTTTATTCCTTCGAGATCGGGTTCTGGGTCATTGAATTGAGAATTCTATGAACTCCCAGACAAACAGATCATTCAGTTGCGCCCGTCCGTGCCTGTTTCTTCCGTCGTCTTAGAAATTTTGTGCCAGAAGTAGTCGATCATGCAGTACCAACTAGCTCGAACCCACACCTTGCTAGGATCATTCAGTCTTAAGCCAGTGTGATTAAGTAAGAATGTCACTTATAAGGAGCAGCCATAATGTTGTAATGTTTTGGACCCGTCACGAAGGCTGGTAATACAACGGATCGAAAATAATGCCCGCGAACTTTGAACATAAGAGATACACGAGATGAGTGGAAGTTCAGAATTTGTATTTGTAATATTATAGAGCTTAGAAACTATATATATACACGCACACACACAGTGGGCGTTATTAATTCACTTCCTCTTCTAGTCTGCACAAACTCATCAATTAACGCTTGCATTTGGGCTGTGGGGCTGATACTCGAGAGAATTAAAAAAAAAAACAGCCTTGAGGACTCCAAACGTTCCTCCTCAATATATGTATAAAACTGTGCGTGCGTGTGTGTGTGTGTGAGTATGTATGATACCCTGTTATAATGAGCAGAAAAATTCACTAGGACATGCTCACCTTCAGTGATGCATTCGAGTACGTCGCGACGTCGCGTGCAACCACCGCTTTAGAACTCCGGAAACAATCGAGCCGAGCTGCACGCCGTCGAAAACTGCAATCGAACTGGTCAAAGCATGCAGCGTGCACAAGTAAACACCGCCGTAAGCTGCCGTTACGAGAACGCGTCTGTAAGCCTGATGACAATTCCTTTCGGTGAGAGCAGCTCACCAAAGGGATGAGGGAAGGAGACGGAGAGGGTGCGAAGAGGAACGTGCTGCATTTCCGCAGGGACAACTTGTAATGAGAATTGCCGAACGGGAAATCGGCGAGCTTTCGACGAGAGCGCGCACCGCCGCCGTATACCACCTATGCATCGTGGCGCCGACAGTGCGTCGCCCAAACATTCGCGGCCCGCTTTCACAGCTCCGACGCCAAGCGGACTCGCTCATGTGCCAGTCAATTAATGCGTTTTTAAAGCTGGATTGTTTCCCGATAATTCATCAATACCGGACACGCTTCTCCCTGCAGCCGCGAATGCGTGCGGCGGAGATGTAAGCCCGACGAACGGACAGAGCGCGCGCGCGTGCCGTTTGAAATACGTCGATGTTGTGAAGCGTGAATGGTAATGCGCTTTTAGCTCTCGCAATTACTTAGACCTTATCAGGATTGCAGCCATTCGAAAATGCTTGTTAGAAGTGCTTCGCCTGTCGTCGTGGCGTAAATGGAGCTTTCATTTACGTCTAATTCTATCAAGAGCTGCTTTGAAATGTCGCATTTAAGCCCTGACTATATGGACAAGCCGTTCGTTTCGTGTTCAGAAAGCTTCGATTGGATTATAGGACCTTGGACAGGAAAGTTCATTGAATAATGTGGCGGCAACTGCTGCGTCGGGCTTGCGTTGTGAGTGTGTCGCATGAGATTTACCAAGTCGGACTTACCACATTAACGGCCCCCCCGAATGTGCATGTTAGGCAAGAGATATTGAATCGACAGCGCACTGAGCCCGAGCTGCATTTGTTGTCTTACACGAACGACCACACTAAAGCTCCTGGTTTGTTTTCTATGTGGCAAAGGAGCTGTTGCGCAGCAGTCCGCCTCTCGTGCGTTTTCTAAACGCGTCTGACTTCGTGCTCCAGGAATAGCCTCAAACCAGCCGAAAGCAACAAAAGAAGAGGCATTCGGACGTTCTAGTAATTCAGCTCAACGGGACGAAGAACGTCTTTCTGCTAATTGACTTTAATGCTGCTGTTGGGCAACACTGCTTCGGAAATACACGGCTGCTGATGGGAACACTTTGGAGCACAGTAAAATACGTTGTAGAAAACATGTGAAGACGTTTTAGTTCCAAGCTCATTTTCCAAACTTTAGTGTCGAAGGTTGTTTTATGTTTTATGCAGCCGCTAGGAAGGACTAAATCCTAATTCAGAGAACACGTATTGGTGGCCACCAACGAAAAAGCTATCTGTAATTCTCTAACCTAGCGATCTCCCGCACTGAGGAATGGTCACCGCTTCGTAGCACGTACGGGCGAAGCGCGCTAAGAAGGCTACTAACTTAAGCTAGCAAATATCCCCATCAATTCGCAAATGTCCCCCCTTAGAACACTGCACAAGCCCGGGCTTAGCTGATAGCCCAAGAGTAGACCGCGGGGCCAAACTGCAACCGGATAAACCGCTTAAGGAAGTCGCCGGGTTAAGTCGTCGGGTCAGTGGTTCCTTCGTTCAGGAGAGGCTGAATGGCTTGAACAAAGCATTCATTTTGTGCGACAGTGAATCTGTGCCGTGTGGTGGCTTGAAAGTTCACTGCTGAACTCGTGGGCTGTTGACAACGAGCTCAAGATTGTTACAAAGTGCAAAAGTGCCTCCCTCTAGGAGTAGGTTCGACCAAAGGGAAGCCCTTTTTTGTCGCTATTAAAATTGCGATAGAAGACACCACTTTTCAGTATTCGGAAAGGCGGGCATCGTGATACCAACGAAGGAGTTGAAAAGCATATTGAATTCGTTTCGTTACTGTATGTAGCCAAACATCCAGATCACCGTGTGCGGACGCGTGACACGTTTGAGTCTTTCTCAATTCCTCTTTAGCTCCACCGAGTCTGTCCAGGTTCAGAAACGGAAGCATTCCTCCAACAAATGCCAGGAATGGCACAGCGATATCCTAGCGGCCATCAGCAAGCATGAGAGGAGTCGTGCACGCTTATGGAAAAGTGCAAGCGCCACTTAGGGTGTCGCCCTCTCCAGGCCCAGTATCACCGATGCCATCTATGCCTCCCCTTTCCCGCTTCCCCCGTGTAGGGTAGCAAACCTGGTGCTACCTGGTTAACCGCCCTGCCTTTCCTTTCCTCTCTCTCTTGCCTGCATTCGAGAATGTTAAAGTGACATTGTAGATCGCCTCCACTTTTGCAAGTGGTTTCTAATTTAGTGTAACGAATACCCGCATTTTTTTAACTGAATATGTTCTTCAGATTGCAAAGGCACAGTTCTTAGGCAACTCTAATCTGGACTTCCACATAACGCACTATAGTGTTGTAACGGCAACACGATTTGGCTGCGCCGGAAACAAGTAAGATAGATAGTCAATGTGGTGTGCGACATCTTCCGGGACCACATTCTTCGTCGCTGCTTTATCGACGTATCTTTGACAGGGAGCAAATACACCGAGTGCATACTGAAGGAAATAGAGGTAAAGTACGCGTCGCAAGTTTAAACACGCCAAGGTGGATATGATTTTCACATAACACCAAGGAGTGCCATCACATTTTCAGCTCCAGCTTAGCGGTTGTAAACTTTTCAGATCAGTGGTTAAGTCGATGCGGAACGATCGCCTGACCTGTTAGATGAGTGGATTTTCGACTCTCAGATATCCTTTATTTGGCTTATTCAAGTTCTGGCGTCAGAGGCCGCCAACATCGATGCTTAAAGCAGCCTGTGAAGGCGTGTCTCTCCAGAATATTTCACAGGACATGTGCTTGTACGTTCTGCCAATGCTTCAGTCTTGTTATTTAAATGTATGGAAAACAAAAACTTGCTGTGAGCATGATGTGGTGGTGCCATAAATGGCCGTTGATTTTCGCCTGTAGTGTCCACAAATAAATAAAACATCATATAGAGAAATATTTCTGCTGTATAAATATTCCATGTACAGCTGCTCAGTAATTTCCACTACTTCTACAGATAAAAAAGCCGGCAGATCCCACGCACTGTGGGAATCGATGTAATGCGAAGCAGCCAGGAAGGAGCAAATCCTGCTTTACATAATTTGCATGTCATGTTTGACATGTTAGGACCTGTCATTTATGTTCGTCATACAGTCACGTCGCGCAATATCAATTTTGGTGTATATCAAGCTAGCGAACTGGACGCAAGCGCACCATGAGCGTGGTATGTAAATGGGGTTGTAGATGAAACGCATGCCAAGATTTTCATGTTACCACCTGCCACTTATGTTCGTTATACAGTCATGTCACTCAATACCAAATTTGGTGTATATCAAGCTAACGAAACGGCCGCGAGCGCGCCATGAGCGTGGAATGCAAGTCATGTCGCTCATGACATGTCATGATTTCCATATTATCACTTGTCATTTATGTTCGTCATACAGTCACGTCGCGCTATACCAAATTTGGTGTATATCAAGCTAACGAAACGGCCGCGAGCGCGCCATGAGCGTGGCATGCAAGTCATGTCGCACATGAAAAGTCATGATTTCCATATTACCACTGATCATTTATGTTCGTCATACAGTCACGTCACTCAATACCAAATTTGGTGTATATCAAGCTAACGAAACGGCCGCGAGCGCGCCATGAGCGTGGAATGCAAGTCATGTCGCACATGACAAGTCATGATTTCCATAGTACCACTGGTCATTTATGTTCGTCATACAGTCACGTCACTCAATACCAAATTTGGTGTATATCAAGCTAACGAAACGGCCGCGAGCGCGCCATGAGCGTGGCATGCAAGTCATGTCGCACATGACAAGTCATGATTTCCATATTACCACTGGTCATTTATGTTCGTCATACAGTCACGTCACTCTATCCTAAATTTGGTGTATATCAAGCTAACGAAACGGCCGCGAGCGCGCCATGAGCGTGGCAGGTAAATCATGCTTTTCATGACAAGCTAGTCATGATTTTCATGATATAACCAGCCATTTATGTTCGCAATACGGTCATGTTATGCCACACCAAATTTGGTATAAATCCCATTAACGATACGGCCAGGAGAGCACAAAGTCGTCGGCGGCTAGATAGATAGATAGCTAGATAGATAGATACGCTCAAAGTCGCCGAAGTTCGCTAAGAAATGCTTCGCATTTAAAAATATTGCGATTGGGAACGTATGAATTGCTCCGTAAAACAGACAGATTCGCTGTAGTGGTCTTCGCTGTAGTGGCGTTCCCTGTACATAGGAAAAAAAATGTCCGCCACGGTGGATCAGTGGCTAAGGTGCTCGGCTGCTGACCCGAAGGTCGCGGGTTCGATCCCGGCCGCGGCGGTCGCATTTCGGTGGAGGCGAAATGGTAGAGGCCCGTGTACTGTGCGATGTCAGTGCACGGTAAAGAACACCAGATGGTCAAAATTTTCGGAGGCCTCCACTACGGCGTCTCTCATAATCATATAGTGGTTTTGGGACGTAAAACCCCAGATATTATTACATAGGAAAAATGAAAATCCGGCTAGGCCATTTAGCATCCTTCGTTCTACCGGCTATTTCGTTCTAGCGGCGTTCGTTGAAGGGGCGTTTCACTGTATTTAACGCAACGGATGCTCGCCGAGATTTTTTTCCTCACTGCCAAAACGAAATATGGGCTTTTTAGATTTACTACATTTTAGTTATTTTTCTTTAAATGCAATATACATCACCACGTCCTGTGAATGGAAGTTGATAAAAACAATTTAGATAGAATTAAATTACGAGATGGAAACTTCAGAACGAGAACTTTCCTCTAGCCACATTGACAGTATTCTTCGTGGGCCTTAAGTCTGGGCATGAGAAGTTATTGTTTTAAAGCAGTGAAATAAGGCGTGCACTACCGGATGCAGAAATGTCCAAACGTCTGATTTGTGTGATACATTTTCCATCCATGTAATCACGGGAACGAAAATCAGAAAAATATACAGAGTTTACGCAGGCCCTGTCACAAATAAATTCCTTGCTTAACGTTTCCTACGGCTCAGTCTCAACAAAGTCCTGCTCAGCCTGGCTCAATCAGTCTCCAACTCACCCGAAATTCGGGGCAAGGTGTGCCTACTCGTAGTCACACTCACACGAATAATTCTCAGCCAAATTCCCTCGGTCTCAGAACATCCTATATGAGATTCATTTAGCCAGATTCATCCGGACTCACTCCCCAGTATCAGACGCAGGCCAGTCGTCTACTCCTATGCTCTCACTCATGATTTCTGGTTAATTGAATACATCAAACATTGAAGGAGTTTGGTAAAAGAATCAAACGTTTAATTAATATGCATGTGTTCTGTATACTAAACATTGATCCAATCTACGCACGACAGCGCTGCACGCACAAGACAGACTTCTAATGCATCAAAATTTCTTGCAAGGGAGCAATAAGTATCACATGCCATGCTCTCTCTCTTTCAACCCCCTATTCCTTAACCCCAGTGCAGGGTACCAGATACTACCTTCTGGTTAACCTCCCTTCCTTCCTCTTCTCTTAATCTCTCTCTCTCAATCATTCGTGGAACTATTTCGCGTAAGCATCAAATTTGCTAAAGGTATCTTAATGTTATGTTGATTCTTTCAGTGTTTCTGCTTGCGTGTCCCGCGCGCGCGCGTTTCTTAAAGTGACGTGCGCGTGAATTTTAGGCGGCGAGAGAAAGAACTTAGTCTTTCTGACACTGTGTGGTATGAATACCGCTTGGTAACTAAAAATGAACGCTACTAAAATTGCGCGCCTGATAAAAAAAAAGACTTATCCCTAAATGAAGCTACATATATTAACTTTGATTCATGATGGCATCACAGAAGGTCGCTGACTTGCAGTCGGTCGGCAATGTTCTGTAGGTACTGAAACTTTGTCAAGTTCTGCTCGGTGCACTGAATCAAAATCTGTTTATCGTGCGTCATTACGCGCCATAAACGCGGGAGCGCCGTTTGAGCGGTAACACTGTGAACACCAAAATTAGCTGCTAATCACGCGGAACGCAAGCCCCGCTCCCCCCAGCCTAAAAAAAAAAAAAAACCAAAAGGCAGAAGACAAGGTGTGTGTGTCGCGCAACGATTTTCACCTCTAATCATAAAAGCACACAAGGAAGGGCTATGGCAAGTAGGCCCCTAGCACGTCATAGCCAGTCACAGGCTTATAGCTACTGAGCGCGCCGAGTTGGCACGATGTGTGGAGAGCATGTGGCGAAGGTATACCGTGATGGTGACGCCACTGATAGCTACAGTCTACCAGACATTGTATTAAACATATTCGATGACTATGGACGGCTTACTCTCGTCTGTTCAACACGCAGATTGGCTCCGGGAAGAGTGGGGTGGGATAAGTCAGTGGATGCCGGCTTGCCGAGACTCGCTACCTACAGTGTAGGACGAATGCTCCATCCAACCTTTTTAAATGCGAAGCATTTCTTAGCGAACTGTAGACACTTTGAGCGTTTCTATCTATCTATCTATCTATCTATCTATCTATCTATCTATCTATCTATCTATCTATCTATCTATCTATCTATCTATCTATCTATCTAGCCGTCTACGTCTGGCTGCTCTCGTGATTGCCTCTTTAACTTGGTGTAGACCAAAATTGGTATGGCAGGGTAAGAGAGTGTGAGAAATACGATTGTCTCGTCACGACATGAATAACGTCAAAATCCTGTCGCGTACGTCGTCAAACCATTTCTTCTGGGCACATGTGGCGCATACCCGTATATCACGGGCTGCGGTACGCGGGTATGCGCCACAGGTGATTGACAGTTTATATCTGCCCCGGCACGCTGAGGACAGGGTTAAGAAAAAACTGACCTAGGTAGCGTAGAACCGACGAATGCAAAGATAAACAAAATCGGGACCTCAGCAGGAATCGAACCCAAGCGTTCTCCGTGGCGATCAGGTATTCTACCACAGAGCCATTCCAGGTCTTCAAACTGCTTTGGAAAAGGATCCTATGCAGGCGTAAGGTAGATGCAACTTCAATGGTGGTTGCAGTGCTGGCTATCTTATTTTATAACAATGCAATAAATAATACGTATGTAAACCTATGACAGAGACGTCATGACGGTTTAACGTCAATCGTGGTTCCAATGTTAACTCCACTTTTATAGCAGTCTAATAAACATTACATTTGTATCCGTATGAGTCAGCAAGCTATATTCAAGCGTTGCTCGACCTCGGGGGAATACGCTAACGAAAGTTACGAGTGATATTCACATCGTCACACCGTAAAGCGCACTTCGTATCGATAATACTGACCTCTGTGCTCTAACGTGAGCGCTGACGTTATGTCAGACCATAAGTTACTCAGTGTAATCACCATTGAGTAGACGCCAGTGTAGTGGACGTTCCTGGTAAGCCCACGATGTGGACACAACTACTGCACTTAGCGTCGATCTACTTCGTAAAACTTTCCTCGAATCCAAAAATTCAGCTTGAGCAATTACTCGCCGGGTGCTTCGCATGAATCCGATTCCCATGAGACGTGGGATCTGCGGATTTTTTTCCTCTTCCTCCCCGACACGAAGGTGCCTCGCAAAGCGTGCATGCAGACGCTTAATCAAACTACAATTCGCTATAATAATAAGAGCACTCATTGCTCCAAAAAAGTAACCCACGTTATATCTTTAAAAAAATTCCTTCATATTCTGGACAGGTTTAAGGGCGACTGACAGAAAATATGGATGACAGGAGTGCAACCGATGGACTAGCTCTTCTGTAACTATTTTACGTATTGTCTTACGCATAGCTACTGGATGTGTTTGCATACGTTAAATTTTTAATTTTAACGAAACAAAATTCTAGTTGGCTCTTGGACTGATAAGGACAACAACACTGATGATAGTTTTGGAAGAAGCAATATATTATGTTGAAGAAAGGAGCATAGAAGCACTCCATCAGTCACAAGTGCTTTTTGCTGATTGTGCCGGAAGTGCAATGTCATCAAGTACCAAACAGAAAGTGTTATGGCTAAGGGTACATAAATACTTGTCTCTGCACTGCGAGTCAATAAGTGTGGATTCTATATAATTATCACGCAGTTGCATTGCAATAATTAATTCGCAGAAACAGGAAGCAATATTAACAGAATATTGGGAAATATTAATCGAATTCGAATGATTTTGTTTCTGTATTTTTGAAAGGAATGAAAGATATGTATACATATATGTATCTATTTACATTTAGTTTACCGACGTGGAATTTTAAAAAAAAGCCACTGGACGAGATACGTGCAATAATCCTCAGCGAGACTCGGAAGATAACCCGACCACACCGCGAGTAAGACAAATAACGCGAACTGCTGTTGCCAAGTTGAAGAACAAAATCCCAAGCGATGAAAGACGCGAGCATAATGACCAGTGTTGACGAAGGCTATCGTGACAAACTATTGGAACGCATCAATGACACCGGCGCGGTGAACCGCTTATTGAAGAGCGGCACAGTGCATGGGAAAAGGGTAGGCATCATGAGAGCCTTCGCCCACTTAGCTTAGCCAAGCGCGTGTTTCAGGCCATAAAAAATGATTGCAGGTAGGCAAACAGGGTGTTCATAATGGAGGGGGGAAAAGACACATAAATGGAAAGTGCACTGTGCGTGATTGTTGGCCGTGCGAGAGCTCTCTGAACGCCGGTGTGCAGCGAAGCGCGTTAAGAGAAAATGGGGACGGGAATACTTTGCAGTCGATACGTCGCAAGAACGAGCTCAATTGTTTCAGTCGCTTCGTACTCAGGCGAGAAAAGAAATTGTAAGCGAAGGCCCCGAGGCGAGAGCTCTTGCGTGGTCGGTTAGTTTTTCTTCGAGGTACCGAGGGAAGGTGCATCCTCGAACGGTTCCCATTTCGGAGCCAGTCCGAAGCCTGAATAATGCAAACGCGAGTAACGGCGAAAATTTTCCCCCCGAAAGCCGAGCGAAATGGGCGCGTGGCATGTCCCAGGAGCATCTACAGTCTTGTCTCATTGCGCCAGAAAATAGCGGGTGCCAATTCGGAGCTCCGAGTTTTCAGATTCTGCTGCGCCGTGTAGAAGTACATGCAACGTTTGATTCCACGAAAAACGACATCATACTGGGAAAACGGGCGTGCGTGCCTTCCCTGGGCGTTTAACTAACGGCTGCGGTGTACATGGGTGATATATAAAGAAGCATACATATAATTTCCTGGCGAGCTTCAACGGAGCAACGATGCCACGAGGATGGAAGAGAAGTAGAGTGCTGCATCTTGTGTACGCACAAATTTCGCAGAACGAATATTGAAGCTCGTGTTGAGACCCTCACACGGCCCTTATATACAAAAAATATAAAGAAGTGACCATTATAGAAATATTCAGCAGCTGATGGGTAGTATGAAAAGCGTTTAAGAAGAACATTAGCTCTTCAATGCTACCACGTGCAGACTATTTTACATGTGGAATTTTGAGAGACATAATATATGCGGGAGTGGAAATTTTTGCTATTCAAGATTTATCTTACGTAGACGGTTGTCATTTCACCACTTACTGGAGATGCAAATGAGTTCTGCGGAAACCCACAAGGTGGCAGAAGGGTTAAGAAAGGGAAAACTGACAACCACCTGTTTGTAGCACGAAGCCACAAGGAATTCCGTACGAATTTCTCAGAAAGAAAAGCTTCTTAGTTGCCAAAAAATTTTCCTTTTCTTTCAATTTTGCCTTTTTTCAATTTAAATTTTACCTTGCGGGTTTCCGCAGAACTCATTTGCATTACTTGTGTCCATGTGCTTCGAGTTGTCGATGAATTCGCCCTCGCGCTGCCAATTGTAGCTTCCTGGTTAGCTCAATTGGTAGAGCGACCGCCCCGGAAAGGCGTTGGTCCCGGGTTCGAACCCCGGACCAGGACAAATTTTTTCGGCAACTAAGAAGCTTTTCTTTCTGAGAAATCCGTACAGATTTCCTTGTGGCTTCGTGCTACAAACGGGTGGTTGTCAATTTTCCCTTTCTTACTTACTGGAGATACGTCAGTGCCTCGCAATCTCTGGGAGGTTAGAACACTGACCGCATCGGCACCAAGGTCTATTTGTCTTGAACTTCGGTCCATGGGAAGTTCCCTTGTAGCTCCAGAAGTTTCCACAGCTTCACTGGCTTTTCATAAAAGTTCTCAGCTTTAAGAAAAACGAAGAAAGGCCAGCAAGAGGATAGGCCGCAGCAGCTTGTTCAGATCCTGATATGTTAAAAAAAAAAGGCACTGACGTCATCAATGTGCGAAGAAGACGCGTTTCTGGATATAGCGTTTTTTTTTTAGCCTTATAACGAGGAGCCTGAATTGCCGAAGGGTTTCTCCCCGCATGCCAATGACCGACCGCTTTCAATAATATTCTGTTTGCTACGTCTATCGATTGGTCGGTGCTGTAAAAATTGACGTTCGCGCTATACGAGTACGTGTGCGAGCTCTTTTGCATGTGAAGTAAGGAGCCAACGCTGCACGTGAGGCGCAAGAAACGAATGAAAGAAAAGAAATTCTTGTAGACCCCTCGCAGTGTGGGAGTCGATTTCATTCGAAGCAGCGAGCGAGTAGCAGCTTCTGCTGCATTTTGTTTTTCACTTTGAGCCAAGCGTTTTGAGGTGAATACACGCTTTTGTCTATTTTGTGTAGGTATGCGCATATCCAGGGCTTACAAAGCACGTCGACTACACTGGCGCCTAAAGGGTAGCTTATGGGAAGACGTGACATCGGTACTCACGCCGGAGCACAGAAGTTAGTTTTATTGAAAGGAAGTACACGCTACTGCCCGGTGATGTGCATATCATAAGTAGCGGTCGTTATTCCTCCGAGGTCGATAAGCGCTTGACTATGGTCCGCTGCGGCGGTGTAGCGGCTACGGGGCTCGGCTGCTGACCCGAACGTCGCGGGTTCGATCCCGGCCGCGGCGGTGGCATTTCGATGGAGGCGAAATGCTACGAGCCCGTGTACTGTGCGATGTCATTGCACGTTAAAGAACACCAGATGGTCAAAATTTCCGGAGCCCTGCACTATGGCGTCCCTCATAATCATATCGTGGTTATGAGACGTGAAACCTCAGATATAGTTATTAAACGCTTGACTATAGCCTGTTGAGTGATTAGCGTACATATGTAATGTTTACTGCACTGTTACAAAAACGGATAGCCAACCCTGGAATTATGATTGACGATGCCCGACATGACGTCTGTACAGGGGCTTTTTCCAAAGAAGTTCCAAGCCCTGGCGTGGCTCTGTGGTAGAACACCTGGTTGCTACGCGGAAAACGTGGGTTCGATTACGGCTCAAGCCATGATTTTTATTCTTTTCGTCGGTTGGGATTTTTTGCTAACCGACAACGCTACCGACGCCGGCTACAGATTTTCTTCGACACGAGCTTCTTCACGCTACCGCGTTAAGCTTTCCGAAGTGTATGACCGCCGTTATCACCTGCAGGGTTTCCGTTGGGTGGACATGAAAAGGCGCCAGAACTCACGTCAAAAGTAGCCAAAGTAGCCATGTCATTTGATATTATCGCCGAATTTCTAGCCAAATAGAACAGAAGCGGTATTATCAACAGTCTTTACTATTGATGAATAAATAAAACCATTTTGAATAAGTAAAACAACAAGTTTAAACAAGAGCCGTGGCGCCAAATGGAAATTTTCGTCGCCAACGGGGTCCAAAAGTAGCCAATTTGGCGCAAAGTAGCCACCAACGGCAACCTTGATCACCTGTGGCGCATACCCGGATTCCATGGGCCGCGGTATTGAGGTATCTGCCTATCGTTCCTTAGGGAGAGGGTTGCATGATGTACGCGACGGTAATTTCACGTTATTCTTGTCATGACCTGTTAATCGTGTTCGTCATACACTCATTTCTTCCACTGCCAAATTTTGTATATACAAAGTTAAGAAAACAAAGACGAGAGCGGCCAGACACACGCGGATATGCAGATAGATCGTTAGAAACGGTCAAAGTGCCTTTGGTTCCTTAAGAAATGCTTCGCGTTTAAAAGTTATCCAATATGTATGTATACAGAATTTGTCCAGAAAGTAGTAGTCCTAAGTTTTTCTCACCAAAACGTGGTAAAGGAGAGGGATATTTTTGCGCTGCTTGAATTAAGGGTTGGGGGGTGGGGGGGGGGGGGGGGGGAATCTTAGCTACCTGCGTACCAGTCGCCAGTGTTCTACAAGCCTTCATGGAGTCTAGATCGAGTTTAAGATGAACGCCTTTCAAGGTACCACAATGAACCGCTTGTTAGAGCAGCGTTACGTGGTGAAATTTTGTTTCAAACAGGGTAAAACTGCGCGTGAGAACCATGACATGATGAAGACTGCTTATGGAAGAGATGCCGTGGGTCGATCGAGTATTGTTGAGTGGTACAAATTGCTTCGGGACACAAGAAAGCAAGTTGAAGATGAGCAATGGTCAAGATACCTTCAACGGCTAAAAGCGACGAAACTTTTGTAAAAGTTCGAAATATCTTAAACTGTGACCGCAGATTGAGTGTGACGATGATATCAGAACCATTAAACTTGCCAAAAAATGTTGTGCACGACACTGTGGCCTAAAAATTGGGATTAAGAACAGTTTGTGCATGCAAAATCGCTGGATAATGGAGGCTCCATCACGACACTGCCCCGAGCCACACCGCCTTTGCTGTCATAGACTTCCTGACTTAAAATGGCATCACACCGCTTACCCAGCCACCCTATATCCCAGATGTCGCTCCTGCAGACTTGTTCCTCTTCCCCCTATTGAAAAGGGCCATGAAATAACGGCCCCACGGCTCGGTCTAGGCCATTCAAGAGGCCGTAACGAGGGAGCTGAAGAACATTCTAGTTTCTGCGTTCCAAATAAGGAGCCTTCAGTGATTCGCAGGGTCGCTGAAAACGCTCTCCTGATGCAGAAGGGGCATATTTTGAAAAAAAATAGTAAGTTGATGTGTCACAGTTGTGAATAGATATATTTTTTAAAGTTCAGTCCCACTACTTTCCGAACAGACCCTGTACGTACATGGACAACGGAATTTCCAGCTGCCCATATTTCACAGTGCTGAGCATTAAGTATGCGCCCCTCTGCAACTTAAGCAGCAAGACATCTTCATACTGTGGCGGTTTCGTGTTGCTTGCTGCACTTGGCGATGCACTTTAAGGCGATTATAGTGTTTCTGTTCGATTCCGCCATCCCTAAGACAGTGCATCTCAAGTTTGCGTCCCGAGTCGCGTTTGTTTTAGGTACAAGAATTTGGGTTCGTCACAACCTCTTCTTTTTTTCAACTCCTGATATCACAAACTTTGAGAAACGCGTCAAGGCTGTAGCTAGATAAAACTCAGGGGAGACAACTGGGGAAACAAGGTTAACGTAGATGTACAGCTAGGTTAACGTTGTTTCGCCTGTCGCCGCAGCCAGAAAATATTGCACAGTTGTTTTAAAGCCATCAGTAAAAACAAGAAGAAATAATGGCGCGCTAATGAGTAGACGAAAGCCAAGCAGATAGTCTCTAAATGTTACTCTTATTAGCATAGCTGTCATGGCACCGAGACGAAGGGAACATTCCGGTCCACCACAATACTATGGGAACATAAATTTTCCAAGCAAAAATAATGTGGAAGCACGTAATACGGCATGTAGTGTAGGTTTACGGCGTTGCGACAAAAATGTGACTAGGCTAGATCCTCCAGTGAGCGGCATCCTTTAAATTCGACAGCATTTCTTTGGCTATATCTGTCCAATTTGGCCTGGCTGGCTGCCTGGCTTCGATAGGATGTTAGAATCATAAGGCATAATGTAGCCTCCTATGAGGAATTGAATCTGAACCAGCCGCGTGATAAGCGAGTACTTATCTCCTGTGCCACTACAGCAGCAGATAGTGTGCGAGTAATACGCGCAGAAGTATGCAAAGCACGAGAGAAGAGCATCACACCATCGTTCTGTCACAATGGAGACGCTCGTATAGACGGTTTCGAGATTGCGATAACAGCAGCAAGCGTTGTACTCCAAGAAACTTCCGGTCACCTGATTTATCAGCCCCTAACACCGAAACCGAAAGCGCGCTTTCAAGTTGTTTCAGAGTGAGGAAAGTCTTTTTTTTTAGTTTGTTAGATAAAAGGAAGGTGCATAAAGTTCAAAGAAATTTGTTATAATCTTTGCGTAGCTCAAAAGAAGCTTTATTTGAAAATATTTTGCTAAATACGGAAGGAAAGTGTAGAAAATTAGCTGGCTACTCGTTAAGGCTCTTCTTGCCCGCCGGTGCTATTATAGGCACATCGGTGGACGAAACCAGATGCCGTCGAGGGCCTGTGTTTGTAAACAGTGAAAGGGTCTATACAGTAATCGCCCTTGGAAAGTGTCCAGGGACGCACAGTGAACTTGCTGTTGAAGCGAAGGAGCCGATTCAGTGTCTCGTTACACTCAGCTAACTCAACAGTAGTTGACGTGAGCACTTCCTGCCTCAATGTCTAGAAGGCATTCACGCAGGCGCACACCGTGTTTCGCTCCCTAAGGCGCCACGAAGTCAAACGTACACGCCGAGTCACCCTCCATTCAGTCGGATGTCATCATCATCATCATCAGCCGGACTGTGCCCACCGCAGGACAAATGCATCTCCCATGTTTCGCAAATCAACTCGGTCCTTAGCTTGCTGCGGCCACATTATCCCCGCAAACTTCTTTATCTCATCTGTACAACTTTCTGCCTCCACCTCGCGCGCTTGCCTTCGCTTGGAATCTGGACTGTTACTCTTAATGACCAGCGGTTCTCTTGTCTTTGCGCTACATGCCCTGCTTATGCCCATTCCTTCCTTTTGATTTCGACTAAGATATCCTTAACAGCCGTCTGTTCCCTGACCCACTCTGCTGTCTTCTTGCTCTTTAAAGGGCCCCTGAGCAAGCTTTGAAAATACAAATAACGAGCGCGTCATTCTCTTCGTGTGTTTTCCGTCGTTCAGGCTCAATTCATGACGCCAGCTGTCTGTACAAGTGATACCATGAGGAAATAAGCTCTCGATTGGTCCATATACAAGAGATATCAGTTGTGAAGTGTCTGGTGCCCTGCTTTGCACACCCGCTCTGCCTTGTCTCTCGTGACTATATAGTGCGCGATAAACTGATGGCACCTCGTTTTGTGCATTTTAGACTGCGCATGCAGAGATAACAGCGTGTAGCCGAAAAGCGCGAATTACTGATAGACTGAATGCTTAGCGTCGGTATTCTCCACGTGTTTTATAAAGAAATAAGTGGCGAGCAGGAGGTAGCGCCTTTACTAAGGGCAGTGAAGGCGAGAAAGATACCACTGTATCGTCTTAGAACTAGGAGTGGTTTAGGGACCATTTGAGGTCACACCTACACTCTCAGTCAGATACCGGATAACGAACTGCCTTGAGGCGGTGCGCTCTTACGCACTGAATAAAATCCTGTTTGTAGGGAGCCCAGCGAAAAAATATATCCGTGACTTTTCTCAAACTGCCGCCCTCAGAGGGAGCACTGCTTATAGGCGTGTAAAAGCGGCGCCGCATGATATGAAAGCTTTACGACGCCTGCGCGGTGGGCGCCTGCGTGGCGGGCGCGTGCGCGAAAAAAATAATAAACGGGAGAGAGCGGCCGCCCCGCCGGCGCGGAGCCAGGCATGAGCTGACGCACACGCCATTCGTTCCGGTGTCATGTGACGATCGGTTTCCGAATCGCTCGGCAGTGTCAGCCATGTGTGCGTGTTTTGTGCTGGCAGCTTGACCGTGTTCTCGACGCTGGACGTGAACAGCGCTTTGCGACGGCAATAGAACTCTCCGTACTGCAAGCGCGTTCGTTTCGTGATGGTCTCGTGCCTGGAGCGAGCCTGCCGCCGCGACTACCAAGCAAGATGATACGCACGCCGCGTGCTCGGCACAGTCCGAAAACCGAACGGTAAGTAAAGCTTCTATTTTCTGTTTGCTCGTCCGCATCGTCGCTCAGGCGCTTGCGGGTGTCGTTCTGCACTGTGTGTCGCGGAGAAAGTACAATAGGAAGCAAAACGAGAAAGAAAGGGCATTAGGCGCACATAGGAACTATGTGAGGTGCCTGATGCGCGTGTGAAGACTACTGTGCGGATAGTACTAACATATGCTTCGAACGGCCAGTTAATCGACGCGCGAGCGCACTTTGTTAAGGATATTTTGTGCGATATGATTGCATGCGATAAAGCACGAATCCAGCGACGTGCCTTCAGGAAATACTGAAGCGAAAGGTCTCGCTTATTGCGCCGTCTTTTGGTCACATGTGCACTTAGGCGATGTTTATTTTTTTCGCCGTTCTCATACTTGATTTGTGTTTATACTCAGCGTTGACTTGTGCTCATTTTTAACGTGTGGCATAACCATGCCCCCTCGTTTTCCAGCGTTTACAGTGTATACAGAAGTGGACTACCCTGGACGTCCTTGTTTTTGCCGCCGCGCAGCTGTGAAAATTCATCGAGGCACAGAATATCAGTAAGTGGTCCGCCGTGATGGTGTAGCAGTTACGGTACTTGGCTGCTGACCCGAACGTCGCGGGTTCGATCCCGGCCGCGGCAGTCGCAGTTCGATGGAGGCGAAATGGTTGTGTACTGTGCGATGTCAGTGCACGTTAAAGAACGCCAGATGGTCAAAATTTCTATAATCATATGCTGGTTTTGGGACGTAAAACCCCAGATATTATCATGTTAGTAAGTGAGAAGACATTTGGATAACAATTTCGCATCGTACAGTTTCCGTCTCCAAGAAAAACAAACAAACTGAAATAGCATGCAGTTTACCACATTCGTGCTTCTTTTTGGTCGATGTGATTACTGAGTTTAGTACAGCATTAGAAAGCAGCAGACTAAGGCACACAAGCCACCAGACGGCTCTGTCGCAAACTGGCTAAGCGTGTGCTGTCGTATATATAGACCTGCTCCATTCTGTAGCATGCTTTGTTTGAGCCCTTTCATTATCGTGATACCTGGCAAACAGATTCAGTCACTGAATTGACGTGCATTTGCTGAAACAGTGGCTCGGAAGTAAGTTTGAAACTGTGAATCTTTTTACTATGGCCTAATCAACAAAGCAGTGCAAATTTGGTCGGTTGTAGTGCGAAGGTTATCACTGTTTGAGTAGTTGGTAACAGTATTACTACTGAACTTCATGTGTGTATATTGAAGACTTAAATTTGCTTTAAGGCCAGAGTTTTGAGGAAGGAAGGAAGGAAGAAAGAAATAGATGTCAAGAAAGGCAGGTTATTCAGTTGTTAGAATGACAGCTACCCTGGGCAACGGAATATGGTAAGAGGAATAAACCTTAATAGAAAATAAGTATTACAAATGAAACAAAGGAAGAGTGCGTCACCACTCGTAGTCTGTATATAACATCAGTTCTTCATAAGAAGCACAACGGCGCTTCCAGTGCTAACGTAAAATGCAGCAGACCACAAAGCAGGAGTAGCAATGAGAAAAATGTAATAGCTGGGAAAGCTGTTGTCCTGTGGTAAAAAAAATGCTTAATCTACATTGCCAGCTTGTGTATTGTGTGCACAATAATGATGAATAATTTAAGTCCTTGGTGCTCAAGAGCTCGATGACAATAAACATAACTTCAGAAAGTGCTTCAGACAGACATTAAACTGAATTGATACCAGTCATCCAATTTGAGTTCTGTTGTACCTCAAAGCCGATCAGTTCAGCATGATGTACTGCGTCGCTTACATGTTTGACTTCGCAGATGGTGCTCAAGATGGCCCATGCATCGCTGTGGAGATATTAGCACCAGCGGCTCTTTAAGAAGTGATGCCGCTCGTGTGGATGCTTCACAAAATATCGGTTGGTACCACTTCTTGTTAGAATATGCAATGAAATGCTATACAATGCCTAATACCGCAATAGAACAAAATATTCTAATCAAGAAAGTCATTGGTACTCTGAAAACCTTTAGAGTACCACTAATTAGAGCACATTTCCATGGTAGGTCTTATCTCAGCCGCATTGCTACAATACAAATAATGTGCGCCTGCACTCTATTGCACCTACTAGACTGTATTGATTTAACAGTCAATTGTCTCTACAACAGACACCTCTGCCATGAAATGAACTGTGAAGCATAGCTGGTATAAGCAAAACAATGGAAAATGAACGAGAACTAAGAAACAGTGGACACAAGCGCTGACTTTCAACTGAAAATTTTATTGAATAAACACCTTATCTGCACATGTTTTTACTAGGCACAAAAACAACTCGGGATGACCCTACCCTCTTGGTTAGAGAGAGTCGTCATGGGTTTCTTTTAGTGCCTTGTGAGAACATGTGCAGATAATTGTATTTTAAGGTGTTCCTTCAATAAAATTTTCAGTTGAAACTCAGCGCTGGTTTTTTGCCCACTCTTAGTCGTCGCTGATTTTGTGCTGTTGAACTGGCGGGTTCCAAGCAAGTAAATGTGCTCAACAGGAAAAACAGTTAATAGGATGGGCTGCATGCAGTCCGTGATGCGCGTTACCTCTGTTAGGTAAATTTATACATTCATGTAGACTTCAACAGTTATGTTGATTGCACATCCAGTGAGTGCTGGCAAATGGATAATTAATGTAATATCAAGTAGCAATATGCATAAAAATTTGTCAGAACATAATCATTTCACATCTGGCAGAAGCACGGTGGCACGTGGCTTACAGGCAGGTTTTAACTACACCTTCATAGTTTTAGCCAGGAAAGAGTGATGAACTAACTGGAAGAGTTAGGTTCTGCTATGGTATTAGCACAGTTTAGATTTAAATGCACAGTAACGAACCAGAACTCTACACTATGGTATGTGTCAGATGTTAAACATCGGTGTTGTCACATCTAGCCCCAGGTTTAATTAATTCATTTGGCAGAACTTGCAGTATGTCTGGGGGGATGAATGAGTTATTTTTCTTATAAAAGCACCTTTCATAAAACAATGATCAACAGCACACACTAGCCATCATACCTTGTTTTGTCTTGCGTTAAGACGTGGTAAAGAACATGGGCTAGCTAACCTGCACTGTTTATTCTCTGCCATATTTTTCTACATATTACAAGAATAACAATGTACACTACACTATGCACATTAAGTGCAAAACTCAGCATGAAATATGTCGCAAGCAACAGCTCATTTTTTTCATTTTATTTTGTGTTTTTGAAACAAACTTTACAATAAAAGAAGGCGAGTCCCAGTTTATGTAAAACATTCAATCTCATGAATGCTAAAACCCTAATGGACTTCTTTGTTTGATATCCTTTTCAGGAAGACACTTCTGGCAAAGCAGCAAGAGTTATTGGCCCAGCTGCTTTTTACAAGATAGTCTATGACGGGAAGACTTTCCAGTGCCTTACGGCACACTTGATTCAGGATATCATACATCTCCCTGCATTTGGGCAAACACTGGGACAAGTACAGTCCCACTGTTACTGTTTTGATTCCAATAAAAGACTACAAACAACCTTCCTTTTATCAGTGGTCGAGGTATGACATTTGTCACGCATTAAAAAAAAGAGTACTTGTGCATGCACAACAGATTACTGAAACACTGGCCTATAAACGTTAATGCTCGTGTTCTACAAAACAAATTGAACAGAACATTTTTGGAAAGCATTGCACAAAAGAAATAAACGGCAGGCAGCGAGACAGAAAGTGATCAACATTCAAAATTGGTGGGTTGACGTTTCATTAATGGGTGCGTAATTGCATGATGAACTTGAACAGATGATTTTTGGAAAGCATTGCACAAAAGAAATAAACTGAAGGCAGCGAGCCAGAAAGTGATCAACATTGAAAATTGGTGGGTTGATTTTTGTTAATGGTTTCATTATTGCATGATGAACTTGAAGATCAAGTACAGGTGCACAAGTCAGCAGGAGAGCATATGCCACCGACATTTTCTCACTGTTTTGAATATCTGCTACAGCACTGAACCACGCAAGCCAACCTGTGTACTGCTGTGGCAATAATGTACCAGTTACAAACAATCCTCATTTCCTAAGAGCAGCTGTTTTATTGAGGCATGCAGTAACAATAAATATTTTCAGGTTCATTCTGCACCATCTCTTAACCCCAACTGCACGCAGACGTTCGCGAAAGAGGTGTACAAAAGCATTAACTATTTATTTGGAGGGAGACCTGTCCGTCGCTAATTTGTGGACGTCATACTTGACCATGGCGCACGTTTCGGCATTCACTTGAGCAGCGGTATTATGCTGGATAAAAGTAAGAGTAGCTAGTCCCCATATATGAGATCAGTTAAAGACTGAAAATGAGTAAAAGCCACTGTATAGCGCGCGTTAGTGCTAATTGCGGAAATTGATGATCGTCGAAATGCTTTTTTAAAAAGCTGCTGCTGGCCAAGCGTGCAGCTCGCGACAGTTCACGCTCACAAAATCCAAATGTTAGTGTAGACACGCTAAAACATGCAACGTTAACGTACGAAAGCGCATGCTCTTCGAACAGCTGAGAATGGGCTGCTGTCACTGACACGCATGTATCTCGCGACACAAACAGTCGAAATTGTTCACAGCACACGTACTTGGAAAGAACATACGTGGGTTTCGAGAGCTGAAGATATCCTCGTCACGCTAGTATCCGAAAATTCTCGCGGTTTACGGAGAGGCACTAATACGACGCACGAACACACTTTAATCGTCCTTGCGGCACGGCGCACCACGCACCGAAGTCGGAGCCGAAGGCACTTACCGCGGTTGTCTGGAGTTCATGAAGCCCCGCAAACTATTTGCTGACCTAATGCACGCTCAAACACATGCATATGGCACAAAAAACAGAGGTTCAACGTTGCGCAGACTGTTTGGAAACCACATGGCAGATATATTACCCCGCGAAAAAACGATCATTCATGCGGTGGCGCTGTGGTGCAATGGGTAAGGTATCTGCTTTCAGTGCATGCGGTTCCGAGTTCGATTCCAGCGCTGTGTGTAACTTGCATGTTATTGTCGCAGATGTAGATGATTGTGATACTGTTCATCTTCCAATTGCATGTAGTGATAATTACTACCGCCAAACTGGCGAGAAAACGCTGTGAGAGCGTCAAAAATCATTTTTTTCCCGCAACCGCATCAGGGCCGCCTACAGACAGGCCGCCTACAGGGCCGTCACGCGTAGCCGTACCTAGCCAAGAAAAATTTGACTTAAAATCCCGTCTAAGCATCGTCACATCTATTCTGAAGGCCACTTGAAATAGGGCCGCTTCCTCTGGGACACGGCTACGGAGCCGCGTAATGAACTGACTAGAAGCCGCCATAATTTGACCGGATTTCCTGCCTGCAGGCGTGTATTCTAGCTAGGATTTGACTAAGAGTGTATAATTTTCCTTTCCATGTCTCGCTGCGTCGTCCTCAATTTATTCGGGAGCTAAATCAAGTCAGATGTAATAGGACTGAAATTAAGTATCTATATGAATGGGCGCTCCCATAACTTAAACAATCACTGTAAACGAATGCTGAGATATTTGTTTATATAGCGTAACACCTGTAAATCTATTGTTTCGGTACGAGAAGGCATTCGGCAGTATTTCTAGAAATTATGCAGAGAACGAGTACGCCAGTGAACTCTTTGACTCGACCGCAGCATTTGTGCCTCAGCGCAAGATAAACGCTTTATTTACAGAAGTTGAGGCAGACGCCATGATGAGGCACATACAGGTGCGGCCGAAAGAGCACTGTACCTATCATGAGGCAAGGTGCCGGCAGTGTAACTTGCAGTGAGCCAAGTGAACTTACGATCATCTTGTTATTCGTTCATTTACAGACAGTTTGTAGCCCAACCTTTTCAAGGTACTATATGCTGAACTGGCTCACGGAAGATGCGTAAGCTATTGATCGAGGTCGCAGGTTTTCCGCCTTTCCAAAGGTTTACGCTCGTGGAGCGCCTCGGTACGAGAACGGTTGTCTGCGCATACTACGAGAGAAATCCTGTCATTATATAGGAGCCGACATGGTTTAATAAAGGCATGGCGCGAAATTACGCAACGGCAGAAACACCATCGAAGTGACCTCGTCTCACTCATTTGGTGTACCCTATAAATCATGCAATATGTGAATAATGTAGTAGTACTGAATTTCGAGAAAGTGGAATAAACAATAGACGCGAATATTATTTGTAAACTTAACAAACTTTCCAGCTGCACTTGCAAGATTTCTAATAGTGGAATCCCAATGGCACAGATTAGAAAACGCTGTATTACCTTGAAACGATGGCTGCAAGCAACAGTTGATGAGGACCACCGGTGGGGCTGGCTCCCTTGAAATACTTGCAGGTCTTTTCACCAAAGATCGCCTGATCAGTGGTTTGCCTGCTTCCTGCAAAGCAAAACGAGACACCGAAGAAACGCACTATTAGTACAGTAGCATGGTCGCTGAATTTATCGGTACATGAATTAATATCAGGGATGAGTACGAATTATTAAACAGCTCAGTAAGAATGCCGAAAGGATAGATTGCTGGGGGGGAAGAAGCGGCAACGTGCGTAGTTCCAGAATCAGCGCATAACTACGTGTTATAAAACGTGATTATTTAAGTACACTAAAAAATAATATGCGCATGCTACACCACCTATGGTAAGGCGATAGGAGTACAAACAGCAAATGAAACACGAGCGAACAATTTGATTCCATTAACATCAGTAAGTCAACAGAAGCAAACAAGATGTACGAAAATTTACAGGTAAAGCAAATTACGTATTCCAAAGCGAACCTACTATATGGCGTCTAGAAAGTTGTTTTATCTCAAGGAAGGATCAGTACTGGATCAGGTATTCGATTGTTGTATTGAAAGTGAAAGAGAAAGGTGAATTCGAACGTCTAACTGTGAGCAAAAAAAAAAAAAAAGAGGTATTATGTTCGAAGCATGGAAACTACGAGAAGAATGATGTCTAACAACTGCCATATGTCTGCAATTTTAAAAGCCCGGAACGAAGTTATAATTCCATGCACGCATCATATTATTTGATGTCATGAACTGAGCGTAGACGTTATTGTTCGTGTGTTTGTAATTCGGGATCCACTACAGACAGGTAGTGCGCAATAGCGCAACTTTTATGGCACAGAATTCGCTATATAGTTTATATACTTCATACCACTGATAATCGCTATGAGCCGCTTTGATTATGCAGTGCAACTGTTTATATATCGAGTCTGAGATTTTTCTTGTTACAGTCAAAACATATTTTCCAGCAAATGCAGCCATAGTGCAAGCATACGCTTCCCTGTTTGCTCATCAACGGGGCCCAGTATTTATGTCGAGTGCACCTAAACCTTGCTGATTTGGCAGATGCACGAAATGAAATGTATAAAGAAGCGATGTAGGGGTAAAGAGAAGCCAACACATTGGTTCATTTTTCCGTCTCTCGAGAATACGCTGATATTTCTGTGTGGATCAATGTAACGAAGGATGCGAGCCAAACATACGTCCTAACGAAAGATTGGCGGCAATTGCTGTTTTCATTTGTTGCGCTCTAAGCATCTGTAAAAGCTAATGCATGCGCTGATCTCTATTTTTTCATGATAGCAACGTGAGAACGCCACGTCTGTCGCACACTGTTTCACTGCTCATTTCCACGTGTTCCCTATTACGAAAGCCCCAAAGGAAGATTTAGAAGCATCGAAACAAACAAACCATGTCCACAGTAAGGCAGAGAGCGACAGCACGTGCATGCTTATGACATGGCATTCTGCCGGGCGACGCGATAAGAGGCCTCTCAGGGCTTCGCGCCGTCGCCAAGTTAGCGAAGCCGCGGCGGCCTTTCGTCGTGTCGCAGCACTTTCTCGTAGTCTCTCCTGTCGCACTGGCTCGACAGCATCTGCCCCCACTGGGATCGTATGCGCTACGAGCCACGCACATCCTTCATCTCTGCTGCGGCGGTGGTGCGCATACGGGGGGCGGACGTCGGACAACGACAGGCAGCGGTTTCGCCGTGATGCTGTTGCCGGCTTCACACGCGCGGCCCATCTCGGAGTCCCAGAGCAGCCGCGTGCTCCAGGCTTCCGTATGACTCTCCAGGGGCCGATTTGTCTGCGCCTCATGAAACATTGTCCGAGGGAAGAAGAAAGGGAAGGCTTGCACGAATGCTTCATTTCTGGCAAATCTGATGCGGCCGCAAAGTTACGAGGCTGTGTATACCGGGAAATTGCTGTCTGAATCCAGCCAGTCATTGAAGTACAGCGCGCGTTTGACCAGGAAAACAATAAGTACCTACAGAATCTTCCGATTTGGCGTTACCGTGCGTGCAAAGGAATAGCCCCGCTCTGGCTGTCTGCTGTGGAAGCGAGAACGCTGCTGCTCGGCAGAAGGCGTCTGATTTATGGGTGATGCGTCCGAGTGTGCGAGGACATTTAGGCTTCATATGACAGCTTTCTTTTCTCTCTCTCTCTCTCTCTGTGTGTGCGTGTGCGTGTGTGTGTGCGCGCGCGTGCGTGCGTGCGTGTGTGTGTGTGTGTGTGTGTGTGTGTGTGTGTGTGTGTGTGTGTGTGTGTGTGTGTGTGTGTGTGTGTGTGTGTGTGTGCGTGTGTGTGTGTGCGCGCGCGTGCGTGCGTGCGTGCGTGCGTGTGTGTGTGTGTGTGTGTGTGTGTGTGTGTGTGTGTGTGTGTGTGTGTGTGTGTGTGTGTGTGTGTGTGTGTGTGTGTGTGTGTGTGTGTGTGTGTGTGTGAAAGATAAGATAAAGATAGGCTGCCATTTTCTCAAGCACGTTTTCTCTACGAATCACAACACAACAGAAAAAGGAATTGCTGGTTTCACGAATACATAATGAATAAGAACAAACACACGCAAATAATGCGTATAATACAGCATTACAAACATTACCACAAACATACATTCCAAACAATAGAGACACTTCGGGTGAATGATTCCATTCATGTCGACGTTATCATGAATAACAGAAAACGATTTCATTATTAGCTGTGTTAACGATATCGTCTGGGAGCCGGCTCAATAGCGAGTTTTAGTATATGGGGAAACACTTACATTATCGTTAGCGTGCGTCTCAACGTTAACGCTGAAACGGAACGCACGGCATGCCAACTGGTGGGCTTTTAGTACAGCGAAAGGCATCCCCGCTAACGCTAACGCAAGCACATAAGGCGCTATCTAGTTATAAAAACACTAAATGCACTGTAAAAACCTCAAGTGCGCCACTAAATCGAGCTGATCCGAAGTCACCGCTGCTGCGTCTCCGTGCCGCATTTAGTTCAGTGTTGCGTGCTTTCTTTCGACATATGCCACAATCGAGCATTCCTCAAAACCCCTATTACCTGTCTCAGTTTGACTTGTGGCCGCATTTCCCTTATATCGGAAAGAAGCGAATTAATACAACGTCGCCTAATCTGCGCGGCTACGGAAAATATGAGCGAACCCTGTAAACAAATTTTGTTAAGCCTTCGGCAGGGCAAATCGACTGTGTATCTCAAAAACGGAACCATCTTATCGGCAGTATACGGCTGGCGAAGCCTCATTACTCAAATCTAAGTCAAATACGAGCATTATTTGGGAATGTATGCGTTTAATAATGCAGGTCGACTACTAGAAAGATTCGAAGTGGACGGCTCTCGCTTCAACAGGCACCGCCATCTTGCCCTACGTACGGGATCTCTTGCGTGCGTTAGCATTGAACTCTATATTCGAGAAATAGCGTTCGTACGTAAGAGCTCGGGCTACGTTTACGTTCTGCACATGCTCAGTTTGGAGCACACAACGCTAACGCTAACGCTAAATCCTTGCGTTTGCTGTTTCCCGCTATACTAAAACTCCCTAATTCTTGTATTGTTCTTACACAGAAGGAACTTCCAAAATCGTGCGTTTTGAACTTATATTCTAATATTTCTCATGAATTACCTCACCTAAGCGAGACGTATCACTTTTGAGAGGTATTTGTGGGGATGAATGACATTATTATTATAATAAATGCTATAAATAAAGTGAAGCCGGCGTTCCTGCCGTCGTATTACTATTGGCAATGTCCACTCCATTTCGAAAATACTTGAAAATGAATTATAGTTATTCCTTGCAAATCTAGATGCTTGATTTTGAACTTTTGCCAGTCTATTCACAAGCTACTGCTAATGATTGTCCCAAATTACGCAAGCAGAACGTAAATTGGGTTTTCCATACAAAAAGTAAAGATTATGACATTGTTCCAGAGACATGCTGGCCATCCACTTCATACTTACGCAACATCTTAACTTTCTGTCCACATGTTCTGTAGAAGTAGTATATGTACAGTAGTGCGTTTGTAGCAATACCTGGCTCCCTGTGCACCTAACTTTTTCCTGCATACCCATACATCATGTCCCCTCCCCAGCGCTGGATAGCCGGCCGGACAACCCTGCCTGGTTAACCTTACTGTATTCGCCCATCCCTTCTCTCTCTGTTTTGTAAACAGTGTTGTCTCTTTATCGAGCATTGCAGAGTTAAGCTTAGGCAAAGCAAAACGCAATATTAGTGCAAGCACGGAATTGAAGATATACTGCCATGTGCTGCGAATATGGTGCATTAACATGTGTGTTCTTTGGCAGAAGTTCACAAATGACCTGTAGTGCGTGTTACCGCCTTCGATAAAGTAAATACACAAAGTTTTTGTACTGAACGCCATATGACGCCTCGGAAAAGTGTTATCAAGCTAAGACTTGAGATTATTCGCACTAAGCTTTACGGGATAATCAGTGAGTAAGTCATGGCGCGGAATTTTAAGAGCTTAAGCAGTAATTTTGAAGTAGCATGGGATGCCCTGTCCTTCAGCCGAGAGGGTTCCTCTTTTTTTCATTCAATGCGAGAAAATTCGCAAATATTTAAGCGCTAGGCTTTGAAGATGCCATCGTAAGCAAACCAGTGACACACGGGAATGTTACCAGATCCACATTAGGTTTCAGTGTTTGTGAGTCCATGTTAAATAAAGAAGCTAGAAATCTGAGCGGTTCTATCTTGTAGACCCAACAGCAAAATTTTGTGGGACGCGAAATGCTCTAGAAATCTATATTCTCGCTTTGTTTCGAAACATAACCTCCAAATAAATGTTCGAGCCTGTAGTTGGAGCTGCAACCTATACAGCCACCAGCTGGATTAGCATTACGCACTAATAGAGTAGAAATTCGTATTTGTTATGGAACCAACATCCCGCAAACTCTTGCTGCTGGGTGTACATGCCGTTCTGAAATGTCTTATAGAACGGAATAAACTGCATTTTGTTGCGAAAAAACAGTTTGCAACTTAACGACAGTCTGACTTCCGCATTGTGGTGCGCAATAATTCACCTAAAAAATATCTTGCAGCTCAAAAATTAATTCTCTCTCCCGAGTTCCGTTGTGGTTCCCTGAGATGCTTCTAAGCACTTCATTCGAAAGTCTGTCCTTCTAAAGCGGTTGTAAAGAGATTAGACCTTAGGCTGACCGGAATGACTAATGATATATGAACTCCACCGTTTGACCGACAGTGGCCGACTGCGTTTGTTCGTTAGGGCGGTAAGATATAGCCCCAGCAGTCGTGTCTGCACTACGGCCTGTCATACGATACATCTAGAAGCTCGGAAGACGCTAATGACGTCGTTATCGGGCAGAGGAAATGAGCGTGCGACTATAACAGATACGTTGATGGGCACTTTGCGGCGTGCTTCAGAACAACGTGACTGTAGAGTGGTCCAGTGAAATAGGTTTAAGGGAAAATAATTTTTTTTTTTTTGCGCGACATGTCGAAGCTTCTCGTTAATGGACATTAGAGATGTCCTTCGCGATACAGACTTCAGCGGGCACTGGTCTTCCGAGTTTCTGTCGTCACCAATGATATGCCCTTGGCTTCACGGGGACAAAAACGTGATCACTAGGCTTGTATTTGGCCCGTCTTGTGCGCTGTGTAGTAAATACGGATTAAAAGAGCCTCGCCAAAGGCTTGTTAGAGATTATGGCGATAATATACCTTGATCTAAAAAAATCCTGATGCGAAATTTGAATTTTCCCTTCTTGTGCTGTTGGCGGATTGTAGTGGCTGGTTCTATGGTTTATCAACCATCTAGCAGTTCCGAGTAATTCTTCAAAAACCCACTTATAAGGTTATCCATTGAATCGAATGTGAGCGAGAATAACAAATATGAAACATTAAAGCACCGTCTGAGACTGCCCAGGCACATAATTTATGCAACACTTATACAGAATAAACGCTGCCTCTAGTCCGCAATGCTCTTATGGCCCACCGTCTCCTCTTCGAGTGCTCAACATAGGAATATGCGTAGAGTACAGTGAGAGCAAACTCACTGCCTTTAGATGGGCATATATGAACTCTGACAAAATAATTGATTCATAGCCAACAGCGGACCTTTAAGGCCCAACCGCATGCACGCAATTTTCTAGTGACTACGACGAGGGACCGCGATAAACGAGCTCCGTCGCGCTGTCGGATCGCGACGGCTGCAACCACATGTTGGCGACAAAGTGCCATTGTTGCTAGATTGAAAATTATCGCGTGCATGCCGATAAATTGCGAAAAGAAGTTCAAAAGTAGATCGAGGACAACATGCTAAATTTATTACCGTCTTTTTTGGCATAAGAGAGCCATAAAAGCGTTTCGCGACGTTCTTTTAGGGGCGAAGCTCCTTAGGGCGTAGGCTTGTCCCGCGTCGTTGTCGTAGCCACCCCTGTGCGATGACGATGACGCTGCCATCACGGCACAGCACATGGAATGTGCTGTGCACTATGCATCATAATGATGACGCTGATGACGATGAATAATAAGCGTCGTAGCCACCTCTAGGTCTCAGAATGATCACTAGATGGCGCTGCGGTGCCATCTAGTGATCGACCATATGCAACCCACAACATTGATCTCGTCTTTGCAAACTTCCCACGACGACCCATCCAAGAACCCCTATCCCTTCACTTCACCGACCATAAAGCCGTTATAATGAAGGCGGAACGGAAGCCATGGCTTATGTAAACGGTAACCACCACGGCTCACGACCAACGAAGAAAACACGGCTTCCAGTACGAAAACGGAAAATCACGGCTCACGAATAAATAAAATTTCTTAATATATACACACAGTGTTTGTCACGTCTTTGATGATGTACTGGGCAAGATTCCCGAAAGATTCACGGTTTTTACCGATGAACCTCCGGAGCTTCACCCACTCATCATCATTCACTCCGTCGATATGCGTGGATTTTTTTTCGCAATCTTTTGTTTAACCGCGACAGAGTGCCCAGAAGCGTACGCTACGACGCGCTTTACATGACGATTTGACATTGCAGCAAGCTACCACCATTGCAGAAAGCTACTACCGAAACATCAACACAAACCGTCGATAACAAGATTAACGACAAAAAAAAAAAAAAAACAAAAAAAAAAAGGGTCAGATCTCACGCTTCGGGGGGAATCTATGTAATGCGAAGCCGCCAGCAAGGAGCAGCCTACATTTAAGTCACGGCGCATGTGACATGCAGGTCCATATTTTCATGTTACCTACTATTGTACGACTTGTCATGATTGCCTGTTCCCGGGTTGATGTGCTGCTCGGAGTGACCAGGCCCATCGAGCCCCGCTAACCTACTAAAACAAAATCAGTTTGGCCTCGCCTTTATAGACATTTTTCCATGTGACTACTTATTTGTGTTTACATCTGTGTTCTTCGTTTTCCTTTCCTTTACATTCCTCCTATGTTCCTTTCCTCTATATTTCGCCTTCCCGAAGGAGCAGGTGGCCGTTGTCAGCCTGTTCCCTCCCTATTTCCTCTATATCTTCGTGTTTTTTGTGTATCCAAACCAAATAATAATTCTAGTAATAATAATAGAAAGAATAATAATAATAATAATAATGATGATAATAATAATAATAATAATAATAATAATAATAATAATAATAATAATAATAATAATAATAATAATAATAATATATCTGCCTGCCCCAGTGTTCTTTCCGCCTTTCCAGGGGCAGTAGATCCCCTCTCAATCCACTGTTTGAATCGCCCGCCTTACATAGCTTCATCACATGACACCCCATTCTCATCCGCTCTTTGAATCGCCTGCCTTAAACAAGCTTCATCACGTGGTCCCCCCTTTCAGCTCACTCTCTGAATCACCCGCTTTATGTAAGCTGCATCACTAACCCCCTTTCAGTCCACTGTTTGAAATCGCCCGCCTTACGTAAGCTTCATCACGTGACCCCTTTTCAGACCATTCTTTGAATCACCCTCCTCACGCAAGCTTCATCACGCGACCCCTTTTTCAGTTCACTCTTTGAATCACCCGCCTTTCCTAAGCATCACGTGACCCATTTTTCCCCTTCTCCTCTCACCAGACCCCCCCCTTCTCTCCACCCTGGTCATGTGAACATTTTTAGCATGACCAAGCCAACGATGCCAAATGTACAGAGTCCGCATAAACAGCTTCGCTGTAAAATGACCTCTTCCACTGCTATGAAGGAGGAAGCCAGCGAAGCTGTGGAGGAAGCACCGGCAGCGGCTGCGGCTGTACGATCTGCGGCAGCGGTTTCACATCGTTCTCGTGTCCTTTCGCGCGTCTGTGCACGTTGGCGCTCCTTAAATTGCTGCTCCTCTTCTTTCCAGTGAACGACACGCGTCCGTCCAATAGCGAGTAGTAAGGACAATTGCTGATAACAACGCTAGCGGGATCTATACGCTACGAGACAAAGGGGCACAACAATCGGCAGGAAGTGCCGCCACGGAGAATCGCGACCCTTGTGAAAGAGGGGGCGAGAATTACCTGTGCTAAGGCACTTCATACAAAAACCTATATGCATCCGTTATTCAAAAAAAAACAAAGGAAAATTCTATGCGTCGCTTGTGCGTGGGCGCAATCCGCCAGAACCTAGCCATATACAGCTTCGCTGTAGAAAAACGCACAAGTGTGTTACGGAACGGACTGATGGGTGACAAGTGGGTGCACAAGTAGATAAATTAGGAAGGAAAGAAGGAAGAAAGGAAACAAGAAAGAGATGGCAGGGAGGTTAACCAGACACATACCCGGTTGGCTACCCTACGCTGAGGGAATGGGAAAAGAGAGTAGAAAGATGAGAGAGAGGAGGAAGGGGCACCATATGCCTGTGGTCTACAAAAGCGTGTTCACGTCCATCGTCTCTTTTTCACTAAAGCAGTGCTCTTACCATACGCACGTTCACTTATGCGAAGATCATAGTCTGCTTTGTCAATGTCAGGTGGGCGGATTTAGTGGGACGCTCATTCATGCGACAGTGCTTCCAAACGCACTGATCCCAGGTCCACAAATTCGTAACGTAAAATGGCAGGGTAAAGTAGCAGACCAAGTATGACACGCTTTGATAATGAACTTTCCTCCGAGCCCGTTCATTCACACAAACACACACACACACACACACACACACACACACACACACACACACACACACACACACACACACACACACACACACACACACACACACACACACACACACACACACACACACACACACACTCTCTCTCTCTCTCTTTTCGCCCTTACATTTAGCTTTGAGAGGGAGAAAGAAAAATTCGAAGACATAGGAGATCTCCAGTTCTGTACATATATACGCTCTATATGGGAAGGGGCAATAGGGTATGAAAGAATGAAAGAGTAAAATAGTCCACGAGAAGAGTCATTATGACTGTGGTAATGTTCAATCAATGCGCAAAACATTGTCAATGCACGGTTAAAGTATGTTGTTCTGTCCTGTTTCTCTGAGAAACTGCAGCAACCCCCCTCATAGCGACTCGAGTTGCAGTGTGTGTAGGCCAGTACCCTATAAAGCCGCCTCCTGTTAGTGAACGGTTGTCCAGCTTGACTGCTCTTTCGCAGTTCAAGCGAGTGATTTTAGACAAGAGGTGCGCTATTGTTTCGCTACACCCGCAGAGTTCACATAATGGACCATCGGACACTCCAATAATAACGTAATAAGCATTTGAAACATCACTTGGAGCTACAAGCTGGCAAGAAGGTAGGCACGCAGTGAGTGGTTAGACGCGATGCGCAATTGCAGATTAGGGCCCAAAAAGCTAATGGACCTCGTCCCCTGTAGCTAAGTTATATCACTTGCATCAACTTCTCCACGTCATGGACAGACTCGGCCAAAACGAAACATATTTGCATCTTTTACTGGATTTCCCTTTCACGCATCCTGTGGCAGTTCCACCTATGAATTTTGTGACACTACACATTGAACGGAGAGTGCAACGTAGCGTACTACAGCTCGCGATCGGCGTATCTTAAGCTATTTGCTTGTGGATCTGCGATCGCTGTAATTCCTTGCAGGTCCAGGTGGTCACTCGCATTATTTCTTTCAGACAACACACTGCAGGCCAACAACAAAGTTTCGCGCTACTGTTGTTGCTCACCAATTTCCGTATAACAGGCAACATTAGAAGTCATTAATACAAGCTGACCTGACACAATTTCCAGGAAGTGACGCAATAATGCTTCTGTCAGCCGTTGCGTGGCACTCTCTTTGTAGCCTGTGGTAAGGTGTGGAACGAGCATTGATCGAGCAGTGGTCCATGGGGAAGATCAAAGACGTGTCTGGGAGAAGCTTACCAACGAAAAGGTAGTGAAGTCGAACAGCAAAGTAAGTAATTATTTTATTGCACCAGAAATGAATTATTAAGTTCAGAAAATTGATCCAGGTGAAAACAGTAGGAGATGGGAATGCGCACATAGGACATAGGGCATATTGACAACAACGGCTCTTGAACAATGCATAAGACCTTATCGTTCTTAACATGAGGAATAAGTCTCATTACAAGGACACGTAGCAAAGTGTGGGTCCCAGTTTGCGAACGGCTTGACTAAATTATGGTGGATTAAGCCTGTGTAATGATAATAATCATATGAGTTTAAACTTTGCGACATATACCAATGCAAGGAAAGAAGCTACAGTAGTAGAATATCAATAAATAAATTAAGATTACATACAAAGAATGAAAAAAAGCTTAGTAAAGGAAATTGAGGGCCAAACAACGAAACGTTCCTTTCCTCAGTAAGGAAGCCTTCATTTTGGTGAGGCCGCCTTATGGCACTCTGAAAGCTTCCTCACTGAGGAGCCCTCGGTGAAGGCTTCCTTGGCGCTTCCTCAGCTTAAGGTTGCTTTGGGGCTACCTTCGTGCGCCCTTAGGTCCGCTCCTGGCCCTGAACGAGCGCTTCACCTCACAGCTAGCCCACGTGATAAGCTAGCCCACGTGATGCTTGTTTCCGAGGCAACCCTCCCACCCCACCTCTGCGGGAGAAGGGTGTTTTCGCAGGCATGTCTGACTCGTGAAGCGCGTTTAGACTGACAGCGTTTGAAGAGGCGGGCGTTTCAGTGTTGCTAGACCGCACCACGTTTTGCGCTCGACTACGGTGGCTTTTCACATTTAGTAATCGCAGTTGGAAGAAAGCGTACACGCGTCTCTACATTAACACTTCAAGTTGGAAGTGATGTGGTGACCCAACTTTTTTTTACAGAATAAACGCTTGTGAGCAAAGCTTATATTCGATAATCTCGAACGCAGGAGCGCGGCAACCATTCCTCCCGCGAGGACGGGTGAAGGGAGCTTTCAGAGTACGCTTGCTTCCTCCGTCGGTACTTGGCTGTAAGGAGGCCTCACGTAAGGTGAGGACGCGGTCGAAGGAAAGGAACGTTTCGTTGTTTGGCCCTGAGTCCTTTCTAACATAAGTCTAAGGTTTCAAGGAACTCGTGGATTTCACGCCACACAGGAGATGACAGGTATTATTAAAAATTACTGGAGAGGAACGCGAAAATCATTCGTGTTATGAAGCAAAGTAATAAAACACTGTCTGTAGAATAGCCTGAGCAGGTGTCTAGGAATCACGGAGAAGGAAAAAAATTGGGATTGCACGGTACAACTGGCACAACTACCTAGAAAATGGTACAACTACCTAGAAAAAAGGAAACAATAACAGTGAATTAGCGTATAAAATAACACATGCACATGTACATTCGGTGCATGGGATTCACACAAAACACAAAGGCACACTGGAAGGAGCGTGGAATCGGGCGAGGGCTTTAGGAATGCCCACTGATATTCTCCTACCAATGTAAGGGATTATGATTGCAGCGCCTTCGAATGAGCCAAAGCACGGTTGTACATAAGGAATGTTATTAGTGATTACATGAGTAATAAAGAAAGAATAGTTAAGACTCAATCAGATACAACGGCAAAGAAGCCGCCCAAAAATGCACGTTTAGTATTTCTTTTTTTTTTGCTAAATCAAATAAAAGAGCAGTGTTCCTAATAACACAAGATCAGGGCCATATGAATTCAAAACAACAATCAAGTGGCTGGGTCCCAAGAGCAAGGCACAGTTTACTAGTCTCATAGCCCAAGCCCCTAAAAAAGTCTTATTGCGGGACCTTATCTATTGAGACAAAGCTGATTGGGATGAGACGAGCTCGTACTGTCCATCTGCAGCAACGTTGGTTTTGTAGACAATGACAATGCTATAGACAACTTTTATATATGTTGGGGGGATTATAGAATGCGCTGAGACCAGGCAGACAATTTGAGATTTAACGTATTTGTACTTATACTCATTGCCCAGAGACTCTCATAGCTCAAAGTTGTCCTTCGTCGATAACATCAGTAGATATTAAGGGAGCTTGGGACAAGGTAGACCGAACGTCACTGTAAGATATACTTAGGCACGAGGATATATAGAAGACAGTTTAGTGGCTCTACCGATATTTACGAACAAGACATAAATTGTATGAGAAAACAACAAAGGCAAATAATTGATGAAAATTCACCACCAACTCAAAAAAAAAAAAACAGTGCCGTTTGCTGCCACCGTTGCTCCGCCTTATGTTAAGGTCAGAGAAACAAGACTGGAAAATGGTGGAATTTATTAAGTGCGTAAGAATTTTTACATGCCGACTCAACGAGAAAACTGTCCCTCCTTCCGTCTGTCTGTCTGTCCCTCTGACACGTAGGACGATCAACGTTATAAAGGAATAAATGAATAAAACAAATTTTCTTCGCGGAGCTGGGTTTGAAAGGGACAGACAATCGCTGATAACACGAATTGAGATAACTCCACTAATGGAAAAATTCTCTATTGTATTGACTAAAACGAACCATGTTTCTTTCATTAAACGCAGATTAATATTTTTGTTTCTTCACTAAAGTCCCGAAAAATGACTTTTGGTGCCCCACACGGCACGAAAGAGAAGATACAGATCACTCCGATTGCGTGGTGATTTACTGGTGTACGCGGTTAATCGTCTCTATATTGTCCTTGAAATGAAGTAAATTTTTATCATAATCTTTTCTAACTTAAAATGTGCAGATCCGACTTCTTTTGTACTGGGTAGAAAAGTGGCGCCACCTTCGATTGACGCATGATGCGATGCTCATGAGCGGCAGTGGCGGCAGCATACAAGTTGTTAACCGAGGGCCTGGCGGCACTGCCGACGAGTTGAAGTACCAGAAGGGCCTGCTTCGCGAGGCGGTAAAAGGACTTCACATGATGATGAGCGTACGGAAAACCTCTTCTACCTTCCTTTAATATTCAAAAAACGGTTGAAAATGTCAAAATTGGGGGGACCCTTAAGCTTCACCTTTAAGAGTTGAACACGGTAGAGATATCCTGTCCCTTGTGCGTACTTCAACCATTTAGTGCATACTAGCTATGCACCCCTTAAGTGGTGTTAAGGGAATACGCGCAGTAACGTGTGTGCCTTTTGTTATGGGTGGCCGTCCTTAAACCACGAAGTGGTTATGATATTCACGTGTTGTGACTCCCGATTGCAATGTATGCTTGTACCACGCAATATTACTGCAATATTACATGTTGTATTGTGACGTATGTATGTAAGACGCCTGTGTTTGTGAAGCACGATTTATTTTCACTGAATTTCCAAGCACAGGAAGTTATTTTCGATGTATTTACAAGAATAGGCATGGCTGTGTGGTAGAACACCTGCATGCCACGCAGACGGCCTGGCTTCGACCCTCACTCGGACCCGGAAATTTTTATTATTTATTTTATTTGCATCTTTCTCGATTTTTCGGTCACGGACAAGATGATGATTTTTCGCTCACAACCAACGACGCTGACGCCGACGCCGACGCCGGAATTTCTGCGAAACGAGCTCTTTAACGCTATCGCGTTAAAATGTAGGTGGTTAAGAACAGTTGCACTTATTCTTGTGAAAACAGAACATGGAGTGCAATGAACAGTTGGCGAGAACGGCTATCTAATCGGCTATCGCTTCTAATCTCTGCAGGAGGAGGGACTTGTACTTGTTTAGTGACTTCTCGCATAAAAAGGAGAATTCGGCTTAGAAAATACCCACGCGCTTTTGGAATCAAACTCTGCAGGTTTAATCACTACCGAGAGGGAGCTTTTCGTTGCGCCGTAAAAAAAAAGGGTTGATAAAAAAATCACAGCATATCCACGGAGTGAATGATGATGAGTGGGCGAAGCTGCGGAGGTTCATCGGTAAACCGTGAATCTTCCGTGAATGCTGCCCAGTACATCATCACCGACGTGAGATCGGGCGCGTTTATACTAAAGGGTCGATGAGAGTTATGGTGACTGAAGCAATCATGGTTACACCGTGAAATCTTCAGTGGTTTCGCCCAGCAGTAATCAAAGCGATAGTGTGTGTGAAATTTTATTCAAACTTCAACGACCGGTCGTCGTCCATGGTCCGCCAAGCAGCACGATCCGGCAAGCGCACTCAGTACGGCGATCCGGGGAATGAGAGATCCCCGCGCAATCGGAGAGCAGCTGCACCGCCAACGCCATGTAGCGTACCTTCACCCAACCGCCATATTGTACACATGTCTATGGGACAGCGCCCTCTCGGAAACGAGACGAGAACTGGAGATGACGACACCATATCCACGGAGTGAATGATGATGAGTGGGCGAAGCTTCGGAGGTTCGTCGGTAAACCTGGTAATCTTCCGCGAATTCTGCGCAGTACATCATCAACGACGTGAGATCGGGCGCGTTTATACTAAAGGGTCGATGAGAGTCATGGCGACTTGCAGCTCACTTTAATTTTACATGTAGGCTGTGAATTTTTTTTATTGTTCAATCACGCACAGGAGGCATCTCACACAGGCACTACCTTGGAGGTCGAAATCCAGTGCCTACTGGCTACTCAGGATGCATGGACAACCGAGAACCGCCCAGGTGATGCCATAAAGAGCTTCGCCCCTAAAATCTGTTGTCAGTCCCTTTAAGCCAGGCCCCCCACACTACTAAAACTAGTGTCTTAACCACTGGGCTACGCAGGAACTCTTTCAGGATGTGAACATATCTGAACCACATGAGTGCGTTTTACCCGCGGTGCAAAACAAATGCAAAATGAGAGCCCTTTCTATGAAGGCTTCGTTGAATTTCGTAGTAGTGGAATAAAAGCCCTGTCTATAAGACAAGCTGTAAAGCCGACATGGAGGATTGTACACGTCAGGAAAATGACGACTTCGCAAAATTTTTTATCCCACATACGCGTTTCGGTAGATCACGCCTCTTCTGGGGCCGTTGCAGACGCTGACAAATGCTAGAAATAAAAATAAATGAAAGACGCCATGCCGATGCCGTCCGAAAACAACGCCTTGGAAAAGGCGGCAACCTACAATGAAAACGCTACGCTTGCGCATCACTTAGATAAACCCCGAAGGCCCAGTGAATGGCAAGAAAGACACATGATTAAGTCTAAATTTTAGCTGATAGAACTCAGGGAATCGTAATCTTTGAAAAAGAGGCCACTATACGCTATTGTAATTCGACATCAAGTCATTTCCCCTATGGCCAACTAAAATAAAAACTTCAGTGAATACATAAATAACCAAAATATGGGCTCCAACATCTAACTGGATAACCTCAGCAAGAAGAAAAAAAATCGACGCATATCCATGGAGTTAATGATGGTGAGCGGGCGAAGCTCCGGAGGTTCATCGGTAAAAACCGTGAATCTTTCGGGAATCTTGCCCAGTACATCATCAAATACGTGACAAACACTGTGTGTATATATTAAGAAATTTTATTTATTCGTGAGCCGTGATTTTCCGCTTTCGTACTGGAGCCGTGTTTTCTTCGTTGGTCGTGAGCCGTGGTGGTTACCGTTTACATAAGCCGTGGCTTCCGTTCCGCCTTCATTATAACGGCTTTATGGTCGGTGAAGTGGAGGGATAGGGGTTTTGGATGGGTTGTAGTGGGAAGTTCGCAAAGACATGCAAGCAAGATCAAGGAATGGAGTCAACCTGGGCGACTGTTTTCTATTCAGCGATGCAGGTTCCTCGGATGGTTGTGGGTTGCATGTGGTCGAACGATTCACGTACTAGCTAAGCAGCACCGCAGCGCCATCTAGTGATCATTCTGAGACCTAGAGGTGGCTACTACGACGACGATGACGGACGACGACAACGACGCGGGACTAGCCTACGCCCTAAGGAGCTTCGCCCCTAAAAACGGAATGCCGCTTCTTCTTCTTACTCAGGTTATCCGCTGTAATAAAACACGCACCAATGTGCGGCTACACTGAATACGAGGTGGTGCGAGGAATTCGGAAAAGACCAATAAGACACACGACTTCCACAGTCGTATGTTTGAACACTGGCGTATCCGACATGTCAGGTGCGTCTCTCTGAAACGTTTGAAGAATTTCTGTATCATACAAGCCTTATAGTGACAAATGTAATTAATGTTTGTGAAATTTAATTTTTTTTTGTGTGTTTGCGCGTGGGCGTGTGCGCTTTGTGAATTGTTTTTATCTCACTTCCTTTCACGTGGAGCAGCATGCCATCAATCTCTGGCGCTAGGTTAATCTATCCAGATATCATTAAGCCCTCTGTCACCTTCAATATATAAGCGTGGTGAAATAAGAGCTAGTATATATAATGCATACCGAACGTTAATTTCGCTCGTTCTATTAATCACTCTATGCATGCACACTACGCTCTACAAAATGTGGAAAATTCTTAGGGAACTCGCAGGCATGGCAATATGTACACACGAACCGCCACCCTGGCGGCGCTCCTGTTCGGTATATGAAACTGTACGCGTATTTTTTTTTTTTGCAGTGTTTATTGGCTTATACTTAAATGAAAATGTGAAATTCTTCGCGAAAGCAAAACTATGTGGCGCTGTATACGGCCGCCAAGTAAAACGTCGCAAAGTCCTTAGAGTGGGATTATTTACCTGCCGTAAGAATCTTGCGTGGCTCTTACTTGGACTGTGCGGGAAAGCTAACCGGCTCATGCCACTTCAGGAATTCAACAAGCAACTAGCAAGAACAAATTTGGGTGTAGAATAGTAATGCACATATAATTGCTGTCTGCCTACCAAGTAGGTACACACACGAGAGCATTTCACATAGTCTTTACTTTCATTGGCTCGTGTAAAACCACGTCGCCGTAAATCACGGTGCGCGACATATTATTAGCGGTGGCGGCCGAGAAAACCTTTTCGCAAAATTCTCTGCACTGGAATTGTTCGCCAGAGCCGACCGAAGCCAATCAATCGTAATGCATTAGTGAATGCAAGCGGTAAAGGGCAAAAGAACACTTGAAAACATTGTAAGTTGGTTCCCAGAATCAGTACATTGTCCTGTCTATAGAAAACATCGAAATCGCCCGTCAGACAAGGTTAAGCTTATGGCAGGTTATTTGTTTGCAGACTGCTTTCTGTCAGACAAGCGGACGAGAGCTGAAGAGAAACATGTCAAGTCCAGATAGCGCTGAGGGTTCACACGAGTATGGTAGCGAAGAGAATAAGAAAAAGGTCGCCGAAATCTGAGGAAAACAATGAACGCGGTTCGAACGCTGCCAACGGTTTGTTATCGTCTGCACTATTTAGGTGGCACAATAGCGCGAACAATGTAGGTTCAAATAACACACATAGTTTTGTTCGCGAGAACTTGCTCTTGCTGGCTTGTCTCTTTCACTTGCCGGAGCCCGTTGGAGCGACAGCATAGTGACTGCTTTGCGAATTCGGGTTCATACACTTTTTTCGAGCACTTATTCGGGCAAACACACACACGCGCACAATATAAAGCAAGAGAAAAGCTCCAACCATCTCGTTGCAACACCATCTGGCTAGGAATAAATTTTGTACTCGAGAAAAGGGGAGAAAACAAGAACTGCGAAAAGGAAACAAGTGTATAAACTATTGCAAAAGTGTTAACGCCCCGTCTCAAAGGCGGCCTCGGTCACTTGATTCGTTCCACTGCCGCACAAGAGAAGAGAAACGTGGTATTTCGAAAGTAACTAAAGGCCAGACGAATTTGTGTTTTTTTTTTCACTCTCGCCGTAAGCTTTCGGTCATGTGCCCCGTAAGTTTCTTTCTATTTTGCATAAATGCCCCCCAGTGGAATACTGACGGAGGACGCAAGAATCGCCTTCCGCCGCAGTTTCAGCACGAGTCGTTGAACACTGCGCCGCTTCAAGTTTCACCAGCCGGTTTGCGTAGCAACCCGCTTCACGTTAATGCGTCTCTCCCGAAGACACACGCACACACACACACACAAAGCCAAAGAAACAGATATCCGTGCGTAGGACCAACTGCGGCGATTTTAACATGTTGCACACATTGTGCTTGCGCGATGGAGTTTCGCATGGCTTCAAGAACTTCGCATAGCCTTAACGTGGCGAGAAATTTAGCGATACTACTGGATTTCTGGTTTCCAAAGTAACCTCTCGTAGGCAGCGTAGACAGCAAAGTTATAGTAGCTTGAATGCATTATGGGAAAATTTTTATACTTTGGTATAGGGTAAGATTAACACAGTTGATACGGAGGCAATGTTTGTCATGGCATGTGAATTTACTTTTACGGTAAAGCTAAGTTCATCCTGCGATATGAGCCGCCTATTTGCATGCGACCAGATGTTCATAAAACCGAAACTCCGACCGCTGTCTCAAATGATACAAAATAACAATTGCGGACAAATATTTTTTTTTTTACTGTGCAAGCTTCATATGTCAGGGTCGCGGCCACTGAAGCTGACACGATAGTCGTGATACAAATGCTACAAAACTTCCCTGATGAATTTTTTCGTTGAGTACTTTAGAGGGATATTGAGTGTTCCTTCATATATATGCCAATAAAACGGACATATCATTTAACGGTACCGTAGCACGGTGCTATACTTACAAAGCCGATACGTGATTCTTAGCTAAATTAAATAACAAAAAAATACATCTCAGCACGAGGAAGATGGCCTCGCCCTGATTACGGACAAACAAGCGAACCTGTCCCGAATACGTACGACCTTTTTTCAACTGCGAAGCTTGCTGAAAAATGTGTAAACACCTGGGTTTCATTCCTATCACTCTATTACGGTTAGGTTGATCACATTTTTAACCTTCATGACCTTTGCTTCACCTCGCTCGGTTTCGCAGAAGGTCTGGATTTGCTAAAATCTCTGACGCTGAAGTTATCCTTATGCGAAAGAAAAGAAAAAAAAAGCCGGCAGATCCCACGCACTGTGGGAATCGATGTAATGCGAAGCAGCCAGGAAGGAGCAAATCATGCTTTGCATAATTTGCATGTCATGTTTTACATGTTAGGACCTTGTCATTTATGTTCATCATACAGTCACGTCGCGCAATACCACTTTTGGTGTATATTAAGCTAACGAACTGTACGCAAGCGCACCATGAGCGTGGCATGTAAATGGCGTTGTAGATGACATGCACGCCAAGATTTTCATGTTAGCACCTGCCACTTTTGTTCGTTATACAGTCATGAAACTCAATACCAAATTTGGTGTATACCAAGCTAACAAAACCGCCGCGAGCGCGCCATGAGCGTGGAATGCAAGTCATGTCGCTCATGACATGTCATGATTTCCATATTACCACGTGTCATTTATGTTCGTCATACAGTTATGTCACTCAATACCAAATTTGGTGCATATTAAGCTAGCGAAACGGCCGCGAGCGCTCCATGAGCGTGAAATGCAAGTCATGTCGCTCATGACATGTCATGATTTCCATATTACCACTTGTCATTTATGTTCGTCATACAGTCACGTCACTCAACACCAAGTTTGGTGTATATCAAGCTAACGAAACGGCCGCAAGCGCGCCATGAGCGTGGAATGCAAGTCATGTCGCTCATGACATGATTTCTATATTACCACTTGTCATTTATGTTCGTCATACAGTCATGTCACTCAATACCAAATTTGGTGTATCTCAAGCTAACGAAACGGCCGCGAGCGGGCCATGAGCGTGGCATGCAAGTCATGTCGCTCATTACATGTCATGGTTTCCATATTACCACGTGTCATTTATGTTCGTCATACAGTCACGTCACTCAATACCAAATTTGGTGTATATCAAGCTAACAAAACGGCCGCGAGCGCGCCATGAGCGTGGAATGCAAGTCATGTCGCTCATGACATGTCATTATTTCCATATTACCACGTGTCATTTATGTTCGTAATACAGTCACGTCACTCAATACCAAGTTTGGTGTACATCAAGCTAACGAAACGGCCGCGCGCGCGCCATGAGCGTGGCATGTAAATCAAATCATGTTGTTCATGACATGCACGTCATTATTTGCATATTACCACCTGTCATTTATGTTCGTCATACAGTCACGTCACTCAATCCCAAATTTGGTGTATATCAAGCTAACGAAGCGGCTGCGAACGCGCTATGAGCGTGGCATGTAAATCATACTTTTCATGACAAGCTAGTCATGATTTTTATGATATGACCAGCCATTTATGTTCGTCATACGGTCATGTTATGACATACCAAATTTGGTATAAATCCCATTAACGACACGGCCAGGAGAGGAGAAAGTCGTAGGCGGCTAGATAGATAGATAGCTTGATAGATAGATAGATAGATAGATAGATAGATAGATAGATAGATAGATAGATAGATAGATAGATAGATAGATAGATAGATAGATAGATAGATAGATAGATAGATAGATAGATAGATAGATAGATAGATAGATAGATACGCTTAAAGTCGCCGAAGTTCGCTAAGAAATGCTTCGCATTTAAAAAACTACAGTTAGTGCTAGTACTAGACGCAAGCGTTAGATAGTAGCGCACAGTTTGACTATAGTTGCCGTGACTCTATAGGTCTCGCTTTTCGGTCGCAGTGACTCCAAACTAGCCGCGCGTAGGCCACATGATGCTGTGCAAATGACCTGATAAAAACAAAGTTCTAGCGCAAACACTTGCTCGCCCGTAATCTCAAGCGCAAGGAAACATGCCTCGCATAAACTGAGCCCGCAGCCGGTTGGCAGCTACCGCTTAAATCTGGCATTTCCTACATTTAACCCAACACCTGCGTGTAAAAGCCAGTTTTTTATTTCACCTTTTGTACAGTACTTTTTCTCGCCTTTTCACTTTTATTGTAAATTTCTCCAAAAATTGTTTTCCCTGAGTCCAGATTTCTGTAAAAGTAAGCCCAGATGGATGACACCGTCCGCTTAGATTAAAAACGCCTTTTCCATCTTCTCCCCTCTATGCTTGGAAGAACCGGCAGCGCCACTCCTCCAAAGCCCTTTCGTTGTCACAACTGCACCTGCCTCCCACCGACACCTTTAGATTTTTTTAGTATTTCGACTTCACTCACCCTACGGGAAACTCCAGCGCGTTACCGTCCTCTACTTTTGGTCGGGAAGGGGCAGCTCTATGTATAAACGATGCCAAAGAAAGCAGATGCCGCTCTAACCAAAGGCAAGTGATCGTCACGAACCTTGAGTAATATTGTAAGCTTGAGAATAGTTAATTATTGAGCTTATGTGCAGTGCATCGTGATGTCCACTTGAACGGGTATGTCAAGAATAGGCAGGGAAAGAAACAAACTCAACACAAGGTTCCTGTTGAAAACACTCGCCAGTGCAGCACTATCACCCAATTTGTCATGTTTTAGCTCTGTTTGGATCACGGAGGTAGATAAACGTAAGTTATATCTTACTCAAGCCGGAAATATGTCCGATTTCAAAAATATGGCAAGCTTTTAACTGCAGAGTAGTTTAAGCTCGAGGTAAGTCCTGTGGCGTACGCACGAACTCGGGCGGGTGTGCTCCACAGGAATCGGGCAAGCCCCACTAGGTGCGAGGTACAGCGAATACAGTAGCGATAGAGAGAGGAACGAAGCAGAGTGATGGAGAGTGTGGGGTAGGAGGTTGAGGCCTGGGATGGGAGAGAGTAAAGCCTAGTAAAACGAGGAGTGCTGAGGCAAGGAGCCGGGAAGGAGAAGAGGAGCGTTAAGCGAGAACTCTGCTCGGTGAAGTGGAGAGAATGAAGGAAAAGAGGAGGAGAGGAGGTGAGATGCGGGAAAGAGACGGAGAAGAAATAAAATGGTATAAAATTTCTTCGCGAGGCGGCATTCGAACCCGGGCACCCACGGTCCGAATGCGAGCGTCGTAACCACTCGGCTGTAGAGGCAGGGTAGGAGAACAAGCATTTATGGGACCCATCTGATTGCGTTGCTACGGGGGAGAGGACGAGAAAAAGTCAGAAAGGAAGAGAAAGAAAGGGAGAAAGAGAGAGAAGAAAACAGACAGAAAGATAGAGATAGAAAAAATAGAACGAGAGAGAGGCTCAACTTGGCCTTTCTAGGCTTAATTGTCCCTCGCTATGCTTATGTGGTCATATCTAGGCTTAAGTGACTGTCTCTACCGACAAGGCTTGGGCTGGTAGGCTGAGCAAGGTCACCCAGCTCCGCTGTTCCTTCAGGCTTGGCACCACCAGTGCGAAACTGCCCTAACTTTTTTCAGACATATGTTGCTTAGCACATGTTAACGCTTTTATATATCGCCAGCTACTCCTTTCACAGATAACGGAATTCTTGGAGATCGCAGCAATGAAAAAAATTACATAATTGACCACCTAAGAACAGTTTAGATTACTCAGTCAAACCATTGAAATATCACAGAATCACAAAGTCAATTCTCATAGCAATTCGAAAGTAAACACAGAGGACAGTCCAGTCACACAACACTATAGTGCTCAAGATTCGATTACGTTAGGATCAGCCTCCAATGGAAGCTGTCAGTGACACCCCAAACATTATCTTTCGTGCTTGTTTTTTAAGGAACGTCTCCACGTGCGCACTTTTTTGCGAGCACCCTCGACGACAAATTACATTTTCACTTTTTAATCTTCTGCCTATATAGCAGCTGTATTCCCGCACTCCTATACCCCCCTCCCTCCCCCCTTGAAGCGCTGTACCTTGTTGAATAAAATAAAAAATAAAAACAAAGTAGCAAACTATAAAGACAAGAATCGAGAACATGTCCCTGAAAGAGAACCGAGTTGTCACCCTGATTTTCTTGTCGAAACACGTAACATAAATATGAGCTGATCGAAAGAGAAGGATAGTGCCAGGACGACAACTTCATTGCCCTAAAACCAGCGGCCATTCATTCAAACGAAGTTGCCACTCTTACTCGCGCGGAGAAATTTTTTAAAACATGGGTTACCATTAAAAAGATAAGGCAACATAAGCTAGCGCGCAAGAGCTCCGGTTTAGTCTATGCACGACGCATGCTTATTGCAGATATGAAAATCAATCTATGAGCCACAGTGCACTTAAAAGCAGCAGTGGGCCGATTTAGATATGAGCGAACGACGTGTGTCCTTGCAAGACGTTTAATGCAACAGCATGATACCGTAGTAGATCGAAATAGGGGAACTCATGAGTATCCCATCAAACAATCGTAGTGTAGTAGTATTTCATAATGATATTGAACTGCAATCACTCGTGCGAGGCATGCGAACCTTCGAAGTTATTTGTTGTTCCTATCCACGAGTTTCGCAGTAGAATCAGTGCTCAAAGCTCACCTCCATAATCTTACGGCATTCAAAGCAGAGACCCGCATATTTATGACTGGGCGCAAAGAAACGAACTCATTTCTTTATTTGCAGTGTTGCCCCACGAAAATCATGTTATGTAGGTTAACAAATGGCATATACTCGAACACTGCGAAAAACGGGTTCACTTGCAGAATAATTCCGCCCGATTTTATAGGTCATCTGATATATCAAGCATTCTCTGTAAATGTATGGCGAAACATTGGAGAGCTTCTCTACGTATTTCCATACTGTTTGTTTACCACCTATGTTACCCGCTCCAAATTTGATTGCAAATATGCTCTCTCACGCTTCTGTATATTAGTATAGCGAGTTTCATTGATTATTTAGTTCGCAGACTATATAGAATGATGAAGGCCGGTGCTCTGTCAAAGCGCTATCCGGAAAATAAAGGGTCACATCTTTTCTGCGCATGTAGAAAGCAGTTTGAACTACACTTGAAAGAGACACCCTCATTATAAGCAAAGGTGACAAATCTTCACACCGTAAAGAACATGTGTGCCTTATCAGAATGGGTGTATGACGACACCAATTTTGGCATTTCATCACGATTCAGTTATTATGCACGATATTTCGGGTTTAGTGCTAGCTTTGGGGATCCCGCTAAACAGACTGAACTTCACAGCTGCTCAGCTTCAATTTAATTTTACAAGCTCAGCAGGTGTTTCATATGTTCAACCATTGTGAAATTAACTAGTGTATTTCTATAAGAAGTGATATAAACATCACGATTTCTGGTTTTATTTTCTCCAGAAAAAACATAGAAAGGCTGGGCCATAGCCAATAGCCATGTACACATTCGCAGCGCTGAAAGAAGTGCGACGCTCATCACGAAGTAGACAGGAGGGCCATTGAAACACAACTGGTTTTACAGACACAGGTTAGGCAACACTATAGTACATACCAGGGACGAATACTGAAGCTAACTTCATGAAATGTGTCATTTTCTTTCGAAGGACACGAACTGTTCGGATAGTCTTCGAGCTATACAATGGTGCGGCATGGCGCATCGCAGCACATGAAGCAACGGCTGCAGATCAAAAGTAACATCGCTCTTGAAGCCATCGGGCAATTAACAATGATGGCTTGATGAGAAGCGTTGCAAGTAGCGTACGAGGCAATGTAACCTCGATGACCCCGATGAGCGCGACGCGAAATCATCGGTGTTAGCCGGTAGACTCAGTAACCATTGAAATATTGGTTAAATATAGCTTTGCATTCGGTCCCCTTTTGCACTCAGCCCACCATATACACACAGCAGCTCAGCAGGAACGGTAGTGTGCCATGCATGCTAGCGGCCGAAGGAACTTCTTGCAAAGCCCATTCTGAGTCTCTGTGCGCGAACGGGGCATCCGCCGTCACTTGCGCTACAGCAGGACAACGAACGAAAACGGTGACGGTTCAAAAGCACCTATGCACACTACCGAACCGCGAGGATTTTTTGTTGCTGTACGTGTGCAATTATCAACTAGCAAGTGTCAACTAACGTCCCATATTTTTTATAAATAATTAGTATACAAGTCATAAGTGTGGTTCCTTCCATATTCTGCAGCGGTGCACCTGCGTTATACGCCTGAGGTCCCACATCTATTTATCCCGTCAGTACAGACGCACAAATCGGTTTCCCGTAACTGTAATTTGCGAACCCAATGTGCTGAGCTCTATGAAAACTGTCAAGATACGATCCAATCTTTTTTCGTCGTGCAAGAAAAGCAGTGATGTTTAACTTCACCCAGAATTCACGCATTCTCACACTTCTTTTCTATCTTTTCGTTCCTTAATCCCCTTACCCAAGTGCAGTTAGCAAACCGGATGCGCGTCCGCCGCGGTGGTATAGCGGTTAGGGTGCTCGGCTGCTCACCCGAAGGTCGCGGGTTCGAACCCGGCCGCGGCGGTCGCATTTCGATGGAGGCGAAATGGTAGAGGCCCGTGTACTGTGCGATGTCAGTGCACGTTAAAGAACACCAGATGGTCGAAATTTCCGGAGCCCTCCACTACGGCGTCTCTCATAATCATATGGTGGTTTTGGGACGTTAAACCCCAGATATTATTATTATTATTATTAAACCGGATGCGCGTCTAGTTGATCTTCCTGCCTTTCCTCCTCCTTCTCTCCTGCAGAGGTCTCCCCCGGCGTACAGTAGCCAACCGGACTGCTGTCCGGTTAACCTCCCTGCCTTCTCCCTTTTGTATTCCTTCCTACAGAGTTTATGACATTTTGACATTGCCGCACGTTCAGACCGAATAATCGCACAACACCAACTGCATACAAGTAACCATTTCACTGCGCAGAGACGCTTATTAAACAACCTATCTTGGTGTTATAGCCTTCGATCTCAGATAACATAACCATAGAACATCAGCGTTCCTTCGCGGCCGTTAAATTCACCCAGAGAATGTTTCCATTTCGATAGAAATTCGTGCCACGTGTGGCTCAAATTGTTCAGCCACGCACAGCAGTGACAGTAGAGGCTTTCGTGTAGCACGTGCCTCATTCTTTCTAGTCAGTGACTGACGTTAGGCACGCAGCACCGTCTTGATGGATTGCGAAACTCAGTTATTGCTTCCACCGCGTTGCGCAACTTTTGGAGATGTCGAAGCAGAACAAGTTGCTCGAATTAACAAGGGTCACATATTACTCATGATCTCATATATTGAAAAATGCCGAGAGGTTGCTTCGAATTCTAGAGTGAAAGCAAAAACTAAATTCTATTCTTTCGACGGAAAACTGGTAACAGCCTGCGCTTACATTAAGAAATATTGGTTGGTCGATTTACATTCTAGAAAAAAAAAGTATATTAAGCTGTGCGCCCCTGCACCGATAAGAAGGCCCGTCACAGACTGACATCTCAAGAAGCAGTGTTACGAAAGCTTTATTCAGACCTGTTTCCGGCTGCTTACAAAACGATGCTCTTTGTGCGACAACCAAGACGGCCGCATCGTGCAAATAACACCGGGCCTTTTCGTAACCACGCGGCTGAGGAGGCGTGGGTTTCTCCTCGGAAATGGTGGTCGAAGGAGCGCCATCTGTGTCTCCTTCGCGCCTCCGGCATTCCTTCCCACGACGTCCCGGCCTGCGCGCCCAGAAGCTCAGCTCAGTCGGCGCTCAGCTGGTCAGATTATATCAGGCATGCGAAGCGCTTGTTTGTAATCCACAGTCGGAGGTTTCGCTCAGCTGCGCGCATCGAATCGCACGTTGAGCGGCTGCGCCGCGCGACTGCGTAAGTGCATAAGCGTGCGTTTTGGAAAAAGCGCAGTAGACCTGATTCGCTTTGCGAGTGGATTGTTGCTACTTTCGCGCTCTAGTCATGCTCACACGTAAGCGCTGCGCAGGGCCCCACCTGCGCTGGCCATACTTTGTCTCCTCACTTTAATAAATCGACGTCATTTTATGCTCGATTTACACCGCGTTGTGTTCTCTGTAAACTGATCATACACGGAAAAATAGACGGAGGAAGGTTCCTCGGAATTTCATTTTGGATGTTCAGATTTTCTCGTTGTTTGATGCAACGGTCCTGGAACGGCGGCCTGCACACCGATGGCTGGTATGAGTTAGCTTTCACCTCGTCGCCGAAAGCAGTATGCCGCAAAAGATTAATATATACATATATATATATATATATATACAGGGTGTCCCATTTATCACGCAGCACGATTTAAAAAAAAGAGGAACGGCGTTAGGCGAGGCAGACCTAGTGCATAATGTTCCCAGTATACTGTAGTAGCCGCTACTATTTTTTTCGTTAATGTCAATTAATTAATTAGTCCTAATTAATTTCGTAACTCCGAAAATACTCACCTAATTATCAAAGTGTCAATGAGGCAAATGTGGGCATGTTGAAATGACATCTATCTCTGCTACTTTCAACAACGTACTAATTGCGTGCTAATTTTTTTCCTTTCGGATTAGATTGTTGCTTTATGCATGGCCTCCGAGATTGTGCGCCGGCGCATGGCCTCCGAGATTGTGCGCCGGCGTAACGCCGTTCCTCTTTTTTTAAATCGTGCTGCGTGATAAATGGGACACCCTGTATATATATATATATATATATGTGTGTGTGTGTGTGTGTGTGTGTGTGTGCGTGTGTGTGTGTGTGTGTGTGTGTGTGTGTGTGTGTGTGTGTGTGTGTGTGTGTGTGTCTGTGTGTGTGTGTGTGTGTGTGTGTGTGTGTGTGTGTGTGTGTGTGTGCGCGCGCGCGCTTCCGGGCCATAGAGGGTGCATATTGTGCTCATCCACGATTCTGCCCCAGGTTTTGAAGAAGTAGGTTTTCTTGAAGGCCACCCGCAAAATACAATATCGTTCTCGAATAAAGAATCGTGCCGTTTTAACTGCTTCACATGGCGCCAAAACAATATCATTGAGTGTCACGTGGCTTCCAATGCCCCCATTGAACATCAGGATAAGTCGGCGTTATGTGATCGAGTGGCAAAAATCAGCTACAATGGCGAAAACGAGGAAATTCCTAAGTTAGCTGCACGTAAAATTTTTAGTAGTACAATGTAGACCGCACACGCCGATTGGAACATGTGAAAAGCTGCCAGTGATCTACATTATTTTACAGCGAAAGTGGTTATGAGATCCCAACAACCGATTTTGGCAGCGTAATTGTCCGCCGCCGCCGCCGGTGTCCGTAACCGCTATCGCGCACGCACACTGAGCAAAAAAAAAAAAATCTGGGATGGGTTGGGATTTGAACCCGTGCCCTCTGCATGACAGTGCAGGATTCTGCCATAGAGACACGCCGGCGCTTGACTCTCCTTCGCAGATATACCCCGTGCAGGCGTCATGTCTGGTAGGGAATCACGTTAACACATGTAATATAGCGTGGTAGAAGAGTCATGTTCAACCCCAGCTATCAAACAATGCGCATTGAGTAACGAGGAGGTCTAGAGACGCGCAGTGGGTACCTCGCTTCTCCGCAGAATGATGCAGAATGGTATAGTCGGCATTTCCCTACTTCTCAAAATTATGGTGATTTATGGCATAGTGCGTGCCTTGCAACTATACTTGCCGTAGTCCGAAGTTTGAAGTTTATTGCAGTCTTCTGTGAGGTACATGTATCTAACGCTTTTAGGGACCCAACAAAACTGCTACCGGGTCCCTAACGACATTAGTGCCTTCAAAAACACTGAATGGCAACAACGTAGAAAAGAGATAATTAAAATTTATTAACAAAAACACAAATGAGCATAGATTTTAATACTCAATGTGGTATGACAGCGAATGGTCACTCTTATCAAACAATAAAAGCATAAATGATGCGATAGTTTGATGTAGTTAAAACAAAAGGAGTTCGTTATGTACTACATATTTATATAGGTGCGAATCTGAACGCACGTGAAAATAATGACTACAAATGATTATGTAAGGATTAATTAATATGGAGTGAATTCTTTAGTTGTGCTAGAAAAGAGCGACGAGACGGGGCTGTCTTAAGATTAGGCTATTCCAAATTATAGTTTCCTCTGAATTCCAAAGTCTGACGACCGTAATTAATATTTATTTTAGGTAGTAAAGGTCAGTAGCGTGAAAAACACTCGTCAGCTCGAGGTGGCTCAGGAAGGGACGCTGACAGTAAGTTGAGATTGCGGTTGAATATTCTGTATATTATAGAAGCAATACAGATTGGGCAAACTTAATACATTAACATTTTGAAACAAGCCTTCGCCTCTAATATTAATATTCTTAGTCATTATTATGCGAAGAGCTCTTTTCTTGATAGTTCGTACGGATTTAAGGTGATATTTGCATGTGCAGCCTCACATAGCAATGCAGTAGTTTATGTGCGAATGAATGAATGCATAACATAAAGATTCATTAACAGTTCTGCTGAAGAAAAGTGACAACATTTACGAAGAACATGCAATCTGTACGAAGCTTTCTGAACAACATTGCGTGCATGTAAATGCAATTTTAGGTGAGAATCTATGACTCCTACCAGGTATTTTGGGTGATTGACGTACTTTATTAAACAGTTGTACGTTAGGTCATTATGCGCTAAGACCGGGGTCGGCAACCTTTTAAGGCGGAGGGCCCGGTTGCCGATGCCGACACAGCGATGGGCCGCACGGAAAGTTGGGGGGGGGGGGGGGGGGGGTTACGGGAGGGAGGGGGGGGTCGAAGGTAAAGAGTAAAAAATCGGCGAATGGACACTAATTAGCAAAGCTGGATTAGAAATCATGTTTATCATCAGCACGCATGTCACACAGTTGCATTCAAGCATAGGTTACAAGCGATAATCCCATTTTAGGTCAAAAGTGCTATGTAGGCTTTCAGATAGGAAGGGGGGCCGGGGGGGTTTGACGCCGTGTCGGGGGGCCGCATAATACTGCCACACGGGCCGCATGCCGCCCGCGGGCCGCAGGCTGCCCACCCCTGCGCTAAGATATGCTGTCTTTCGGAGTGAAAAACAATGAAGACAGTCTTCGTAGGATTAAGTGCGGCGCACTGGTAGTGCACCAGCGATGAAGATAGCAGAGTTCAGCATTAACTTTGTTAAATTAATGAACTTTCGTCAGCGCCTGATATTAGTAGATTAGTGTCATCTGCAGAAAGTATCGCAGTAACATCGATTAGCTGTGAAGGTAAGTCATTAACAAACAAAAGAAAAAAGTAGTGGTCGAAGTATAGAGCCCTGTGGCTCCCCGATATTTACTAATTTTGCAGAGGGTTGTGACCTGCCCATATGATCGATTTGTGTTCCATCTGTTAAATAGCTGCTGATGAGTGCTAGAGGCGTTTCAGAAATTCCATATCGATCAAGTTTACGTTTAAGTATATCGCAATTTGGAGAGTTAAATGTCTTTGCAGAGTCAACAAAGACTCCTGCAACCAATAAACCGGAATCGATCACTTTCTTAATAGTCACCCCAAGAGAGTTTACACGGCGCATTAGAAAGGCCGCTCCCCCAGCTTTTGTTGTGACGATGCTGCGTGTTCCTCGCAGGCCAGGCATTTTTTTTTTCATCGGGCTGCGTATTCTCCGATAAGGCAACACCCTAATTACTTTACCTTCGTTAAAAACGACGAACCCTTATGGAGTCCAAAGTGCTGTTATCTTTTTTCTCGTATCTGTTTACTTCTCGTATACTTGAGAGACGATGTTTCAGCGAACTTTCTCTATCCCGTTCTCAGTCTCTGCTGCTGTGTTTCTAACATTTCTTTTTCAAAGCGCGTCGCTGAAATGAGGACAGACATTCCCTACAGAATCGTCAAATTTTTCTGCCGACTTATAAAAACCTTCGTTGGAACCGTCAGATACCTTTTAAGCAGGCTAGGTGATTCCACACCTTGGAATATTCGGTATCATCGCGTAACGTGTCCCTTCAGGTTTCACATGAAGCTAGTTCCTGTGCAAGCTGGGAATATGCAGCGAATTTTTAGGCCAATAAGAAAGATAGGCTATCTACTTTGTTTCAGTGCTCTTAAACAAGTGTATACAATTGTGAATGAAAGAGCGCGTTTACTCTCGTACTACGTGTACCGAATCGCAGCACAGCCCAACCGCCAGGCCACGGTGTTTACTGATTTTCGTCGCATGTGAAATCTCTTTCAATTTGATATAGTATATTCCGAAAATGTTCGAATGCTTGGCGTTGCAAAAAAAAAAAAAAAAGATAACGCTCCAGCTGTAGCGTCTGCAAGACACGCTTAGTCAGGTCAAATATTTAATTTCCGTTCCTCGCTGGCACACAAGTCTGCTGTCATCGTAGTCTACCTAAAGAGGTGTCAAAAATGACAATACTGGCGTCCACATTTGCGTGAACAAGCTCATAAGCTCAGGAATTTATACCTCTTATAAAACACCAAATAATACTTCTTCAGAACGATAAATTGACCAAGTTCTCGCAGTATTGACCTACGGCTCTCAGTTCGCCTAATACATAGCTCTGTTATTAGGCCACTACACTGGTAAGTGCGCAGTCCCTTTCACTGCAGCCACCATCAAAGCAAAGTGCTGTGCAGCCCATACTGGGGCTTTTCTGGACAGTTTAGTTAAAAATAAGGAACTTTATACGAATGGGCCACGAGTTAACACACAGATCGCTTAAGTTTAATCAAACTGTCATGTTAGCTCACTAAAATTACATGCCCAGCGAGAAAAAAAGAATCTTTGTGAACACCAAATAAGTCGTTAAGAATACCAGAATAACAGCTAAAATGGCAACGCTTTCATCCACTGTCTTTTCAATACATGTATCTTAAGTTTCGTGCTCAAAACGGATGGTCGCTTCATCCTGTCAATCAGGTTTTCAACGGGTCCGCTTCGCTTGCGTGCCTTGTTCTGTTTTAGTTACTTTAGCCGACATTTCACTCTTCTCCAAGACATCAACACTGGTTAATGCATACTTCGCGACAGGGTTATTATATTAACACTCGCAGATGTAATTCCCTGTTGTGATCATGGCTGCAGAGAGACGGGGAAGTAAACGCTGCTTTGTAAACAGCTGTAATAAGAATGCCATGATTTATCCTTAAGCATACACCCTTCCCTTCTTTTTCCTTCTTCCACGATTGGTACTACTTTCTCTACAATTTACTGTCGTTGAAAAGCGAATATTTCCCCATAACTAAGCATAGCTTAGAGTATTTTCCCATAATCAGCGAAAGTGACCTTTTTAAAAATGTGTAAGTATGCTTACACGTTGGCCGTGTTACAGTGGTAACGCAGAACACTTTATCTGCTTTGTAAATGCTTCCCTTTATTTTGGAAAGCACTGAGCATTGTGTCATAACTACGGCCAGAGAAAACACCCCAGAAAAGCCATCAGATGTTATTGCTTTCACCAAAAAAAAAATTACTGGATGCATCTGTATTGTGTAGAAGTGCATGTAATTGACACTGGCAGTGCGTGTAGCATTGAAAGTTAAAGTACAAGAAACCGATGGGGGGTACATCTAATATGTTGAAGGCACGAAGCAGTTTTAAATTTTCAGCTAAGCTGAGCCCGTATTCACAACAACGTCTTACGCTCAAACTGTTCGTTATATAATATTTTAGCTAATCCTGATGGAGGACATACCATTAGGGATGACGACCAGCCAATGTCAGAAATCAGTTAAGAAAAATAAGTTTCGTGAATTGGGCCCCTATTGTTTAATTCAACTTGGCGGGCGAGCCACACGGGTGAAATTGACTGGTAGAATGCGTTTCATAATGCTGCGGCAAAGTCTGAGTTAACGAAATTATTTACTCGGCAAATTCGTGGCATTTTTTGAACTGAATAGAAACAGCTATTACTACACGCAATGCAAAAGTTAAAAGTGAGAAAATGGGATGCAGAAGTGTAAGGTTTTGTTCCTTGCTTTAGAGAACCACATCGTTTCATCTTTGGCGCATTCGAGGGTGAATTTGTTTTTTGCAGATATCCTATATTAGACATGCAGTGCCGTCTGTCTCAGAAGCCGCTTTTTCTGCAGCTACACAACCAACCTTCGATTCCCTCCGACTTATCCTCGTGTGAGATATGTTACACAGGGTGCCCCAGCTAACCCTATAACCAGAGTTTAAAAATATGATGACGCGATTTGTGAAGAGGCGACCAAATGCACGGAGTAAGTCACACTATTTTTTGGGGTTCTGCTAAATTCCTTAATTAAGCAAGATTAACTGACTTTTGAAACAACTAAGTTTGGCGAAAAATTTCTCTGAGGAAGTCTTAGCTAGGTTCGCGAAACGTCCGATTGGGGAGTTTCTCACTTTCTATCTATTACGTATTAGTGTTTATCTGCTGCCGCTGAAACACAAAAATATACTACGTGACATGCGTGCTTGCGCGCCGTCAGTACAGTGTTCCCTAACGTTCCGCGCACAAGCGATATGCTTTACTTGCGGTGGTTCATAACAGCGACAAGCAGACGCACCGGTTATCGCTTGTGCTGCTGCAAACAACAGGCGCATCATCACACAGCCACCACCATCCTCGACACCCTGTAGCCTTGCCAAGTGTTACACGCGGTTGTGTGCACGCGGTACGTTACTGCAATCAGGGCAAGGATGGGCGCGCAAGAGGACATCTCAGATGGTTTTACAGCGAAAGCTGTCTATGGCTAGGCGAAACGAAAATTCGTCTGTCCTGATGCTTCTAGAAACTTCTCCATTGGCTGCTCTCTAAGTGACGTCGTTCTCTACGTCTAACCAGGTGCGTGCACCACTGTCTGCGCCATCTGTGTCATCGTTCTCTCCGTCGTATCCCAAGCATGCGCGCCATGTCGGGCGGATGCTTGGAGGAAGCGGCGAGGGGACGGTGATCCGGGTAGAGCAGCGCCAACGTGGCAATGGCGCCAACGCCCGCTTTTGGCGGGAGTTTCTCGAGCGGTGCCGGTAGAAACATTTATTGCCACTGTAGAGCGCGGGGTCCGATCCCCCCTACATGGCACGTGGGTGCTCCCTCACTGTGAGGAGGCACCCTTACGAAGCGAAATAAAGCCCTTGAAGCGCAATCCTCTTCATCGCGCAGGAGATGATCCGGCGCTGATCGTACCCAGAAGTGCTGCTGGTCATGATGGCCTCCCAGTAAGACACCGCCAGAGCCGGTGATGGGGGGATGAGGGAAGGTGGGACATGTAAGGAGGACCCGGAGAAAATCTCCTGGTTTGCCGCAAAGTTTGCATGAAGAGGGGAATTGGTCTGGGTATCGGGTGTTTAGTAATAGCGGGTATGGAGCAGTTCTAGTTTGTAGGCGTCGCTAATGTGCGGCCTGCTTTATCGAGCAGCACTTCGGCTGCAATGATCCCGTTCAGTGCGCGTCTGCCGTGCACGCAGTGAGCCAGACGGTGGTCTCGTCGACGTCACGCATTACCTCGCCATTTCTCCCGGAGAAGGGCAGGTTCCCCTGTCACTACTCTATGACGAAAACGCCCAGGAGTTGTCCTTTCCGCAGACATACTTCGGCCATACGCGGATGATCCCAAGTCGACACGCCACGCCGTTCTCCAAAGCCTCCAGTGACATACGGTGCTCGGACCGTCGAGGCGTGGAACCGGCTCACATCGTGTGCATGGCCATGAAAGTGACCCAGTTCAACGTCATCGAAAAGACCGTCACATTCCGTGCCAACGATGTTACATGCACCATCACTTGTCAACAACGGTGACTTCCGATGCTTTCCTTGATTTTTAAAATTCGCATCAATCGATGTTTTGTATTTTTTACACCTTCTTTATTACCTCTTTGCCTGTTGTTTATTATAACATTCTTTGTCATGCAGAGCATCTCGATGCCCTAGTCAAGATGTCACCTGTTTTTGTTTGATTGAAAACATGTATGTTTTTTTTGTATTTGCCACCACTTGAATGAGAACCTTGTTAATGATTTTTTTTTTGCTCTTACTCATACTTCTGTTCTGTTCATGAAGGTATGTAAGACAACACGTACTGTTGTAATTTTCTGCTTACGGTGTTTGCTGGTATGTTTCTGCTGTGCTGCCAGGGTGGCACGACCAAGTCAGGCATTTACTTAGCCTTTAGTCGTGTCCCCCCAAGGCAATCTTGTACCATTTTGACCTTGAATAAATCCGAACCAAACCAAACCAAACCAAACCAAACCAAACCAAACTTCGTGAGAGGAGCGCTTGACTGGGACATGGTGTTCATGCGTGGAGTCTCTAACACGGTCCATTGCTGGCAGGAACGCTAGACTGGGGTGTTCGCAATGACAAGGCAACTCGGCGAGCCAACAACAATTCTAACTTCGTCTGTGTCCGAAGTTCACTGGGATCCCTTAATTGAGCTGCTCGAACGCATCAGTGTACACGGCGACGCTCCATGTACCCTGACGCCACCTCCTGCCGTTCTGTGCAGGAGATGGCATTCACACGTCGAACTTTGGAACAATGATCCTGTGGCGTGTGCGATATACGTCAACAAGCTTTTCGACGTCATACTCAACATCCTGAAAGACCGGAGGATTTCGCCATTCAAACCATACCTATATTTGACAAATGCTTCACTACCGTCGGGATTAACCCAATGCTTAACACCGGGGCTGCACGTTTCAGCTTCGCTGGTCAAGCATCTGTACGGAGTGTTTGGGTGGTGAATTTTTTTTTTTCGCGGGCATCTGTAGTAAGCAGAAAAACACTAATACTTAATAGATAGAAAGTTCGAAACTGTGTAAACGGAAACTGTCTAAATGGACTTTTAAACGGACGCAAACCGATCTACAACTTTCTCACTGAAATTTTTTTTCCCTAGCTTTGTTGTTTCTGAAGTTAGTTCATTTCTTTTAATTATTTAAGCAATTAAGCAGAACACAAAAAATAGTGAGACTAATTCCATGCAATAGTCAGCAACATGCATTTGGTCGCGTCGTCATATAGTCCGTAGTCATATTTTGAAACTCTGGCTAGTAAGCTAGGGCGCCCTGTATATTAACACTGAGGGAAGTCAACATTTTGAGAGCAAGGGATAAGGTCATGGTCACATATGGCGCATGTCATTATCACTTTAGAAGACTAGGCACCATCCATATTTCACCTCATTTCACCACTTTCGCTCGTCACGACTCTGCGTTCCACCCTTAAAGATACCTCACTTGCGCGGTTGTTTGACTATGGGCATTTTGTTGCACAACTTACTGCATCTGCAGAGGTGGCGCTGAAGAATCCACCAGACGACAGCAGATCGAAGGGATGTAGTTTGCAAAGCGGAGCGCGAGTGCCCGGCGTCTTTCTTCCTCACCAGCGCTGGCGGGCAGGCCGGGCTGCGTTATTCACAACCACAAGCTACTTTGCCTATTTTTGCGGGTGGAGACGATCTGCCCTCCGCGGAGAGTGCTGTTTAATCAGACTGCAGCTCATGAGTCCTCCTATACGACGGCAACAATGTGACCGCCCGCCAATTCTCTGTGTGTTTTCCCAGATGATGGGCTGCTAGTAGTGATCAGCATAATGACGTTCAATTTATAAATGTTTCATGTTAGTCTTAACCATGAGGCAAAGTAATAAATATTGCCCTTTTGTGGCTAGCGCTAGTCAACTTTTTTGCTCTGCTAGCAAGCTAAAGGTTGCAAAACAGATGCTGTTGTACCTGCATACCGCCACTAAGCCATCACCTGCTGGTAGACACCGACGCCTTTGTTCAAAACTTTCTCGCTGTTGTGTGTCCTCTATCCTCGTGTAACGTCGCCGCAATAAAAAAGAAAATTGCGTACTCAACTGAGTGATGTTTTTGCAATCAGACATGAAATTAATGCGGTGGTCGTCTGCTTCCTTTTACAAAGCAGTAATGTAGCTCCAGAATTTCCTATTGTCTTAGTTAGCGACGGCGTGTTACAGCCGAGAAAGAGTGCTAAAATCACTTCGAAGTGCTTTCTTCAGTACTCGAAGAGCCTTACGAGAGCAATATATATGCCATAGAAATGCAGCACCGATTTAAAAAAAAAAAAAAAAGCAATGGGAAATGAACAAAAAGTACGGTATGATTTTACTGACGCATTTGCGCCAGTGACTCTGCGACCATTCTGCGCATAGTGAGAGCGGGAAGAGATGGATTTACAAGCACCACCAGCGCTTCCTAATGGCCAAGACAAGTTCGCTGCTGCTGCTGGTAAAGGAATAATAGTTCTAATAATAATGAATACTATTATTTGTTTAAAGGGGCCCAGCAACATCTTTCCAAGTAATTATCGAATGGCTTCATTAAACGAGCTTGTTGCCTTGTGAATCTACTGCCGCAAAAATTTTTAGAATCTGTCAAGTACGAGAGGAGTTAGATTTGTCTCACGCTTCAACCGCTTTCTCTCTCCTTTCGTACTAGCGAGCGCGCTGAAAGCTATGCAGGTGGTCCATGACAAGGAGGCAAGAATTCACGTCCCTTCGTCAGCCCGCGTCATGACCTCGAGGACTGCCTTTTCTTTTCTTTTTTCCTTCGAGCGCGCGGCTCACTTTCAGAGTGATGATGGGCGCGTAGCGCACACACGCTGCAGCATCTCGCGGCGGCTGCGGTAACTGTCCAGCTCACACTGCTCAAATCAGACAATGTTCGTAAACTTTGAGTTTATGGCGCGGTCATTTGGGTTTATGGCATCATTTGTCGAGAGAAGAGGGAACGATTTCCAGCTGACTGAGAATTATTTGTAAATTGCAGGCCGCGCGCTGCGCTGTAATGTTTGGCTCACGTGTTCTCGGGAGCCTCGACTACAGATCGGCAGTGTTTTCTGACCATGCTGGAAAAGCATTGCAGAGCCCCTTTCGCGGTAACATAACACCATGTACCAAGAAATTATATTGATGACTAAGGATTCAAGACCAATAGTGCATAAGTTTAACCATTGCAGTGAGTGGCCGACTATACGTCAGAAGCCTTGCTAAAGTCACTGCAAATACTGTAAACCTGCGCTTTCTGAAGCGCAGGCGCGGAGATCTGCGTCATGAAATTCGCAAGATTTTCAGTAGTTGAACGACCAGTGAGAAATCTATATTGACTCAAAATTAACGAGATTTACAGGGATAACAATTACATGAACCATCCAGGCACATTTTTCCCGTCGCCGTCGCCACCTTCATGAGGTTCGGTATAAAGCCCAAGGGCCATGACATCACCCCACGCGCCGTATGCTCTGTGTGCCAGTGAAAGCATGCGAGAACAGCTGATGATCACTGCTCAAGCGGAGAGAAAACGGGTCGACCGCCGTTTCGCCCTCGCGCTTTTTTTAAGGCCTATGCAGGGTCCCGAGAGGAGGAATGTGTGACTGCGTCAGAAACCGCTTACTCTGAGCATCGGGCGCCGTCGCGCACTCTTTATCTTGACAGGGATTAGCAGAAGACTCATACCGTTGTGCGTGCTGTATTCTCATCGCTAAGTCTGCGTTGAAGCGATAGACAGCACGAAGGGCACTTCGCACGCTGCAGCGCGGCCGCGTTTCTTTACGCCAGCGCTTCGTTAAATTACGCCCTGTCGGATGCTTAAGGAGTTAGCGGCCAGCCTTACTTCATATAACGTACTATTTTGGTGCTATCGCATCAATTGCTTCGCCCTTGCGGCGAAACTGTGACTTTTTCACGCCAAAAGTGACTATGTTGTGAATTGCGAGCTCTTTGATGTGGCATAGTCAAGAGAAATTGGGCAATAATTCGAGCGATCTGTTTGGCAGCTAGACTTCAATAAAGGTAAAGCACGACCACTTTCCCACACGCCGGAAAAAGTGGAAGACTTCAAACAGTTATTAAATACCACCGTCAGTACTGGGGCAAATATACTGCCACATGCTTTTAGAATGGCGGAGGAAATGCCATCTGGGCAACCTGATAAGGATGGTTTCAAACGCTTAACGCATTCGCTGATGTGCTGGAACCTCAAGCTTTCTAATAATAATAATAATAATAATAATAATAATAATAATAATAATAATAATAATAATAATAATAATAATAATAATAATAATAATAATAATTTACGAACGCCAAACCGAGACAATGTGGACAGGCCTACCATAAATATCAATGAGAAAAAGAAGAACATGCCCCACAGCACATTGTATCAAATATAGAGTATGGGTATCACAGACGGGAGACCCAGCTTTGCGAGCCTCAAAGAAGGTTGAAGCACCAAATTACGTGGAGTAACAACGCTGTTTTGATCATAGAAAACATCGCGAAAACAACGGTCCTAAAGAATTTGTTGACGTGTGTCTTAATTACATTCTAATTCAATTCACAGTAGAGCCTACGCAGGTAGCAAAAGAAAGCTCTAGTGCACATGACCTTATAATAACCAGCCATCTCGGCAGTCCGTCATCGATAACTTACCCCCCGTGAGTTAAGTGATTATAAAGCAATAAATGCTACTTTCACATTTCAAAGCGTGCGACAACCGAAATGCAGCGACTGTTTTGATATGATAATAAGTTAGGCGACTGATAATAATAAGTTAATAAGAGACAATAAGTTAGGCGACTTATTTTCAACCTTCAAGATGTTATTGCTTATGAACTCAATTGAAGCCAGAACCCAATCAAACAACAAAATTGGTGAACTCGTAAATAAATAAAAACCAAGGATAAGTATATATGCGTACGAATCAAAATAAGCCGTGGTTCAGGAAATCACTCGAAATGCTGAAAAACAAAAAGAAACGTCGCTTCCTAATAGCCACAGACCATGAAAGCACCGAGGCAATTTCAAATAGCTACAATACGAATAACGCTTGCTTAAGGGACGTTTTCCCTTCTAGTAAATCTTTTTTTTTTATAACGTCGACCTAGCGCAACTCCCTACTCGAAATTCTCGGCAGTTCCGATGCATTTTAAATCCTGAAAGAGCTCGCACTATCAGCGTGACGAATTCAGCAAGCGAAACAGCTTCGAGCGCCGAGTGCGCTGGTATTTTGAATACAGCATGCTTTTTGTTTTCGATTTTACGAAAGAAGCTACCACTGCAGACTTCCCGCTACTTCCTAACATAGCGGAGCATATGTCACCCATTCTGTTTGCGACAAATAGCATATTGTCAGTCATTTAAAAAAGAAACAATGTACTTCTGCAGGTATTGGAAGAAATCAACTCGGCGATCATAAAGGGACGCCTAAGTGAAACAATGAATCAGTTTAGACTGACAAATTGTTATTTGAAAACCTTAAATGTCGTTAATTTCTGCATTATATGTTTATTAATAACAGAGAAAATGAAAGTAAAAGTTCCATTTTTTTTTTAATTTCGCGCGGGAATGTCCGCACATGAATATCAATGTGACGTCACAGATTTTAAATTGCTTTTTGGTATTTTGTCCACATTGGCCCATACCGATTTCCTGCAACTCGGTATGTTAAGTCTCCAGCCCCCCCTCGAAAACAATGTGCTTCGTTTTACTGACTTAGAACTATCTGGGCCCTAGTAGACACAGTCAAAGTCTATGACGTCACGGCGATTGGTGCTAGAACTTCAGCGTGGTATCGCCTCCTAAATTTTCTCTCTAAACGTTTTCTAACTTACCAAGCATCTTCTCGCGGCAAGAGCGGTGCTTTTGGTATCGGGAATGGGTGATTTACTAATACGAAAAAAATCGTTTTTCTCTTTAGGGTCAATTTAGTGAATACTAAGCACTCATCTGCGGCACGTTTCAGGCTATCATTCACACAGTCAGCGTCCACGGGTGTCTTACTATGCCAGTGGAAAGTGGAAAAGGGAGTTCCAGTCTTCAAAGCTGGTAACAAAGACACCCCCCTTAAACTAACACCCCATTTCATTAACTGGTGTCCTTTGCAAATCATGGAACCGGCTATATACCGACTTTTCATGAACATTTTAGACTTGGTAAACTCTTTTCATCCTTCTCAACATGGTTTTCATGAGCGGCTTTCACGTGAAACACAACTACGCTGGAACCTCCTCGCCCTCCATCGCCTGACGATCCAGCACCTAATCCGGTCACCTCATTTCGCGACATCACAGCGATGTACAAATCGAACAGGCTCCGATTTCCGCCCCCGCCGTCAGGCCTGACTAAGGCTGACGAGCGCTGGCTCTTACGCCTATACACCAACACAGTGTATACACAGTGTAACACCAACACAATGTATTGCGCCCGGCGATACTTAAGCATTTCAATCCGGCCTTCTCCGGGGAATGCCCACACAGTGATCATCCGCTTGCGGATACTTTCCACATGGTGTGGGCATGCCCATCTAACCCGGCGGTCCCCCCCCAATCACCTCCCCTTAACCCCCCTACCCGAGAGAGCTGGGAGGCTGCCCTGCTCGGCTGCTCGGCCTTGGAGGGTCAAGAGCCTCGTGGCCAGGGCGCGTGCCGCCGCGGAAGCCACAGGGGTCCCGGACTAAGGACTCCTCCTAGAGTTTGTACAGGGTCGGCCCTTAAGGCCGCCCCTATCTCTCACTTGTAAATAGTCTAAATAAACCTTTTTCACCACCACCACCACCACCTCACAAGCTGGTCGCATCAAAGTGGAAGCTACGAGGCGCGCGGCGGCGGTATCCCGTCGAAGCGCCAATTAGTGGGCTCATTGTACGTTCTGTTCCTTTATCTAATCACTACGATAGGTATTGGGGTGCGTACTTTTGTAATTGAACACCAACTAGGAGGCCTTCATTGTGATTATCTTAAGGTTCATGGCTTTAGCAAAGTAATCAATTTTTTTTTTTTTTACTTTTTGCCGACACGATTGAACGAATAGCTATTTGCACAATGGAAGATTAACTATGCCGGAAATAGATCCACAGATTCAGCAGTGATTTGATCGTATCGCTGAGAATACAGTGAGAGCTTTATTGCATGCCGGTAAAAAAACGCAGGCAGCAAATGCAAAAAAAAAAAAATGAAGCGGAGGTTTCTTGCAAAGTAGAGCCCCGTTTGGCTAATATGGCGTCCGCTCAAGCGGTAGCGTCTCGTGTACGTCGTTCTTCCAAAGTGCAACTTTATCGGCAAGATGGGAAGACGCGAGCTTTAAACGCCTTAGAGTTACTTCGAAATGAATGCCGAGAAGGAGCCAGCCTGAATTTTTTAGTTAAGAGGTATGTACAAATCACAAAGGTGAGCGAGCGGACGCTGTACGAGTGGGCGTCGGAGAAAGAAAAGGCGGACAGAGCGCTGGCACCGAAAAAGCCTTGTGGCAGAAGAGGTCGTGAGGGCAAAAAGAACTTGGACGACTTTGATCTGGGAATGCTGCGAAAGGTTGTGCGCAGCTTCTTTCAAAAAATCAAGACTCCACCCCCCCCCCCCCCTCCCCTGTTGCCAAGCTGATGCGCCACTTCGAAGAGGACAGTGAGCTGCCATCCGTATTGACGGCAACTATGCACATGATGTTGAACAAGCTGGGCCTTCCGATGTAAGAAGCGGTCTTGGAACGCACTTCTGATTGAAGCGACACACAATGTCTAGTCTCGCCACCGCCACTTGCGTCTGATCGCGGAGTTGCGACGCCAAAGTAGGCCGATTTTTTGCCACGAAAAAAGGGGACCACATCATTGATAGCGTTTGACAGTCTGGAGACAGTGGTGCTGAACCTCGGAGAGGGCATAAGGAGTAGTGATGGTAGAGTGTCCGCTGACGAAGAGGACCTCGAGTGCGAGCTCTAAGAGACGCTTTGAGTGAAATTTGGGCGTGTGATTTTTCAAGTGCGCGTAACGTTCAGGAGTGGACCTGTCCTGTCAGGTGCTCAATGCAAATATGCAGTGACAAAAATTCACGGTTCTCAAACAGCTTTTTGCGCAATAAGTTGGCGACCCTGCACACCCCATATGCTTTATACAGAACTCCTTCAAAAGATTCTGTGTAATTTATGCGTCCCTTTTTGAAGTGCAAAAATACAAACCTGTCCTGTCAAGCGTTCCAAACTTGTGCGTATCTTTTCAATTGTCGTATATTCTTCTGTCTCTTTCTTTTCGTTTGAGCTTCGACACGGTGATGCTTGCTAGAAACTTATTGCTTGTGCAATAAATAGGAATCCTGAAAACATCGCACTGTTCGTTTCATGGTGGCTTTGTGTAGCTGGTGGAATGGATCAGTGGTGCTATCATGTCATATGTGTCATAACTGTGACTGATTATTATCCATAACAGCGACCGCGATAGACATCCGCACGGTTATGTACGTATCTGAGCATTCAAAAGTCATGTAATTTATTTAAGGACAAAACTTTGTCTTTGTTCCAAGGGCGCCTTGTGAGGTACAGAAATTACGTCACCGAGTGAGCTGCGCCTTCACTTTGTCCTTGCAGCCTAAGGCGAATGCACGAAGGACAACGTGAGTAGTTTTTTAAAGAAAGTTGCGTTGAAACATGAGTCACAGCCGTCTTTGTAACCTTGCTCCTCCCGTAAAAGCACATGTATTGATTACAAACGGGAATCCCGGCAAACCTTGACAACTCCACGATAAAATTATGAAATACAGGAAGGAAATGAACCCCGCCGTAATTTCTTAGTCGTCTTAGCGAGATCTTGTACAACGCTTCTTTTTAAAAGATACATTGAATGCTACAATGCATTAACGAGCAAGCTGGCTTTGCCAGATAGCATATTCATCTGGCATAACATACCACGAATAAATCCCGAGGTGTGAGCCATATGCGCTTTCACTGTGAAATGACGAAGTGTGCTTAACAACACAAACAGCCATACAAGAAAGCGGCTACGTTCGCATGTTTTTATCGGCTTCCGTGAGGACCAAACGCATCAGCGGACACCCGCTAGTCACTCAAACGAACAGAACTACTGCTCAAACAGTGTGGTCAGGTGTATTCGGCGTCAGGCAGTGGCAAGATATTAATGTAAAAAAACCACTAAATTTTGAAGTCCACCAGTGCGGACTCGTACGCAGATCCACTGAGACTCACACAATCTATCGGTGCAGGCATTCAACCGACTAGGTCTAGGTCACAAGCTAAAAATGAGCGCGGACTAACGCAAAGCGGAAGAACTGGCCTTCCTGATTGTTGGAAATCGGCCCTGCTTTCGTAGTGTTGCAACCAGCTTGTGAGATGGAGTATATCTACCTTCCTTCATGGTCTTGATGTTAACCCCCTCATAACAACGTCTAATTGGATGCCTTCTTTTTAGACTACTATGAAGCTTTTCACGCAGACTCTCACAACCGCTTGCTACAGAGTAAAATTATCCCGATTGAATTTACTCTATCTTTTAGTGCAATGAATAAAATAATTATTACTTAATCGTTCTCAGTTCGTCTTCGTTATTAACCACTCATACAAACCCCTCACTCTCATATCATGTGTCCCTCATGGGTCAGTGTTGCCAACTTCCACAGCGCAGCACGCTATTTATCAAAAAGAGTATAGACGACGTAATCATGGAGCCGGAATAGGAACCAAGTCACGCTTCTCATGCAAGAACGTGCTTTCAATAAGCAAATATTCCCTGTAGAAGAAAGAAGTAGAGCGCCCGTGCACTAATGTAAGCGCCCTATATATATATATATATATATATATATATATATAAAACATATGCCTAGCCACATCAGTGATGCATCGCTATATCAATCGTAGACTAATACACTCGGTTGCAACCAACCGAGTGTATTAGTTCTTACACTTTCATAATTTGCTTTATCTTTATGTTCAATGCTGTGCAATGTATATTTGCTTCACTGTTATTCTTTAAGCACTGCATTTGTGTCATGACATGTCCTTTGATATTTATTTGCTCGCCCCCCCCCCCCCCCTTATGCAATGCCTTGTATAAGGTCTTTAAGGGTTTAATAAGTGATGATGATGATGATGAGACGGCATTTCTTTTTTCTGACGAGCTGGTTCATTTAGATTCGTAATTATCCTGTAGACGCCTGTATTTGCCTAATTCTTCCTATTTCGGGATCCGAATAGATTAGATGGAAGTGCCAACTGTGCTGCCGTTGACGCGCGTGTGTTTTTGCGTGTGTTTTGTTTGCGGCGGATATATATTTCAGAAAGTGTAAAATATAGGTCAAGAAGCACTTCTATTAATTCAGTGTACTGACAAAAGACTACTTGTTTCGTTGGAGAAACTCTTGGGTTCGCGGCCAAAAGAAACTAGACTTATTAAATGCGAAGAATTTCTTTGCGTACTGTAAGCACTTTTGCGTTTCTATCTACGTATCTATCTATCTATCTAGCCGCCTACGTCTGGGTGCTCTCGTGGTCGCCTCCTTAACTTGGGGTATACCAAAATTTGTATGGGAGGGTAAGAGGTATTGACGAATATGCCTGACTGGTCATGACATGAATAACGTGAAAATTCTGTCGTATACGTCGTCAAACCCTTTCCTGCCGACACGTGTGGCTCATACCCGTATACCACGGGCCGCGGTCACAGGTGTTTGACAATTTATGTCTACCCAAGAACGGCGAGGACAGACATTAGTAATTTAAAAGCAAGAGCGTTAAGAAAACTGACGTCGGCAGCGTTGACCCGACGAATGCAAATAATAAATATCCCGGTCCCAGCCGGAATCAAACCCAAGCAATCTGCGTGGCAATCAAGTATTCTACCACAGAGCTACGCCAGCTCTCGGAACTGCTTCGGAAAAAGACCATATGCAGGCTTAATGTTGGTGAAACGTCAATTGTGGTTCCAGTGCTGGCTATCTACAGTGAAACCTCGGTGATACGATCAAAGCTCATACGAATTTCGGGGTGATACGAATTTTTCTTTGGTACCGGCCTAGGCCCATTGGCCTGCAATGTAATGGAGTACGGTTGTTGCGAACCGATTTTCACCCCGCGACGTTTGATACGAACGTACGCTACCACCCAGGTATGAAGAGGTGCTGTCCGCGCTGTCGCGGAAGACGCGCCAAGCACGTGCGAGCGCGGGAACGCAAGCGCGGGCATGCGCGCGGCACCGCCAAATCGTCAGAATCACGGTGTAAGAAAAATAATTTTCGTACGGTCAGAATAAACCTTCAGAGACTAGTCCCGGCCTCCGAGATTGTGTGTGCCAATCTTTGAGGCTGTAATGTGCCTCCGTGTGCCTTCCCGTTTAGATTACAGATGACGCTAGCGCCATGCTTTTGTTTTTGTAACGTGTCGACGCGGGTTGTTGTCGTTGTACTGTGTTTTCACGTGCGTTCTTCGTGCGTCAGACATCCTATGAAAGGTGGACGAGGACCGAAAGAAGGCGAGGACGGTCTTGGACGAAGGAGTCATGCCTCAAAACGTCAACATGCGCGACTGTTGGGGTCGCACTTGTGGGGGGCACGATCGTAAATCTTCCCAAAAAACATCCCCAACACCTCCGCAATAAAAAAATCATAACATAGGACCATGGCTCTGAAATTTTTTAGCCGTGATCTATCGCGTCAAAGCGCTTCTTCTGTTACTTTCGCCGCAGTACTACGTTGTCAAGCAAAAAACCATACTAAAATTTGGAAAGGGTTACTGCTGTCGTGGGTCACAACGCACCTGGTTCATTAATTAAACACGCGCTTACGGGCCGTATATTTACGAGGGCTGGTATGATCGCCAATATCTAAAAACTTAACTGACAATCATTCAGAGTTCTTCCTGCCGTTGCTGCGGCCCTGAAAAACAATAAATGAAAATGTACGCAATTTTTCTTTTATCGCATGCTAATTTTCCATGCTTTCTGGTGATACGAATTTTGGATGATACGAATATTTTTGGTGGTACCGTGAGATTCGTATCAACGAGATTTCACTGTAATTTGATAAACATCACATATGTACTCCTATGAGGCAGGCGTCATGTCTTGTTAACGTCAATTTTATACTTAAGCGCCATCCACTCTAGTTGGTCCACGAAGCACTATCCAGGGCTACCATCCTCGCAAGCACAAGCGCTGCATATCAGATTACCGCTTCTGGTGTAGTACCCATGTTTCTGTTGGCATCGTTACGCAACTGTAAACAACTGGTTATATGAAACATATGCGACTGTTAAACATATGTCTGTGCGTACAACATTTGTGCATATCTTTAACGTCATTTCATAACGTTTCACTCAATAAGAAAATTACAACTCAGTCACCTTGCCTCCGCATGCTTCGCATAACATCGATTCCCATGGTGCTTGGGATCTGCCAATTTTTATAAATTAATTAGACTTAAAGAAATTAAACTTAGTAGAAATTATATAAGACTGAAGATGTTGGATTTTTATTACTCTTGTTCATACTTATTCAGACATTCGCATTGACTTTCGCTATACTCTTATAACGCTGCCATCAAGGTCCCACGGAACACTAAAATAAGCGAAGCTCAACAGTATTTACGCCTATCCCAAAAACCGCATTCTTGACAATGAACCTAATCATTATTGCGGCAGTTGCTGTAGAAAAAATTGTCATCAATATGAATATGTTTTTGTCTGCTGGTGAACATTGTATTGCAATAAAAAAAGTTGAAGTATACACAGCTGTATTATTAAGTGATTTTGTCAAAAATTTTTTTAACAGCCTTTACAGACAAGCAGGGTGTGGCTACGGGATAGTTGGTATTCCATTTCGTAGATTAATTACAGCGCAACAACAGAGACGGGACAACGAGATTAACGAAGACGAGCGCTGACCTTCAACTCAGTTGGAAGTCAGCGCTCGTCTTCGTTAGTCTCGTTGTCCCGTGTCTGCTGTTGCGCTGTAATTAATTTACAGACAACTCTGCAGCCTACCAAAAGACTGGAAAGCAGTGAAGGTGGTTCCTGCGCATAAATTGGGTTAGGTGCATTCTGTCAATAAATACCGTCTAGTTTCATTAAGGCACATTCCAGTTAACATGTTAGAACATATAATGTGTCCACACCTAATTGATTGCCCCGAACAGATCCCGTTCTTCAGAAGTTATCAACATGGCTTTCAGATAGCAGTTCCGTGTGAAACGCAACTGCATGACCTGTTCATTAACGCTAATCTTGTCTTTGGAACGGACAAAAATATTAGGCTTTGCTAAGGCATCCAATTTGGTTTCACTTGATTTGTTTATATTAAAACTTAACCAGCTTGACTAGGACAGAAACGTGGGCAAGTTGGTGATAATTCGTCATTTGCAAGAGACAGCGCTAGACAGACGAGGACAGAGGAAAGAACACAGCGCTCCTGTCGTGATATTCTTTTCTCGGGCCTCGTCTCTTTAGCGCTGTCTCTTGTCAATGATGAATTACCAGCTTAACATAGACTGAAATGTGCTTGCATAGATTAAATAATTTTTTCCCGACTTTAACCTGTGTGTGACGACTGTGACATCCGATGTTCCCACAAGATTCTGTACTAGATTCTCTGCGTTATTTTGAATTACTAACAGTACAGCTTGTCTTTCTTCTTCGACAGCCCAATTTTTGCAGCTTGTGCAACCTACCAGAATGATTACTAACCATGCGGGTTACCTTAACCCTCAGCATGATCTCAATAGTGTACCTCAATGGTGCAGTAAATGACTCATGACGCTTAACGCAATTACATGTACGACCATACGTGCTTCTTGTTACACTTCTGCCATATGCTCACGCATACTTACTTCATCAACAGCATTGCTTTATCATTTCTCGGCTATTATGAATACTATGAAATTCACATCTCCTCTAATCTCTTCCTTAAATATGCTAGTCAAATCTGGGACTAATAACGCGAACCGCATGCTCGATTACCTACGTTGAAGTTTTCCACAGTGGCATCCTCCCCGTAGTTAACAATTTGCAAAACCTTGGCGAGCTCTATTAGGGTATACTAGAGTACGCATGCGCCATATGGGACCCCACTCACACGCTCGACCCTCATTCATACTCTTGAAGCTATCCGGAATCGCGCAGCACGTTTAATCTTATCGAATTATTCACGTTATTCCATTCTCACGTCAATCAAGAAAACGCTTAACTCGCCTGACGTTTTCCAGCGTCTCGTCGTAATATTTTGATAAGCATGTCTGTGTTTACAATGTTTTCAAGCAGGCCCTTTTTCACCCCTTCGTTACGCATCACCTATAGGGCCGATTATCGCTTAATACAAGGGGGGGCATACCACCTTGTCGCACAAACTAGCGTGACGACTCTTTTAGCTTCCACAGGGAGACCCTTTATTGGCCCTTTTGGTAGTTAAGGAACAATATGAAAACGTAGGCAGCTAAATATTTTGGCACAATTCTGGTCCCCTCAAACTCTCACATATCCTGGTGAAATATGCGTTGGGTTCTTAATACCCATTTCTCGCCGCTTATCTATTATAGAAAGTAAAAATCAAATAAATAAAATTCAGCCAGCTCCGCTTGGCGGACACTGCTGAATTCATCGTGAACTTGGTTAACAGCGCAACACTGGAGACACGGACACAAGGAAGGAGCAAACGAACAACACGGCGCTGACTCTCAACTGATTTTTATTGAAAATTGAATTGTGAAACATATATATCCCTTTACGGCCTGACCCGCACAAACGTGTGGGTCCATAAAAACGCTCACGAAACGGCACCTGTTTCAGTTTCGGTTTCACAGCTCTGTGCCGCTGAAGTCAAAGGTTACGGGAATATATCTGTTTCAGTAGTTCAATAATTTCGACACCAGAGGGCGAGTGATCTTCCACGAAAAATGCCGTCTGAGCACGTGCGTCGACAGCAGCTACCTCAGATGTGTAAATCAACGCTCCTCTTCTTATAATTTTTTTTTTTCGGGAGTGTATGCATATGAAACGAATATTAAGACTTAGAAAAACATGCTTCGCTAAAAAATTTGCGCGTTCTTACCACACACGCTGTGTACTCAAGCGTGAAAAAGTCACCCGCACGTTTGTGCGGGCTGGGCTTTAGTCCTGGTCAAGTGCACGGCAGAGCGGCGCAGGTTGGCTCTGTCGCGCGTGTTTGCGGCTGCGCATTCTGTCTTTTTTATTGCGAATAGCTTTCTTGGCATCTTATTGGCACTTCTTTGGTTGTTGTTTCCTAATGTTTTCTTATATCTGAAGTTAGCGACGCGAAGTGATGTGCGTGAATTGTGATCCCCATTTACGCAGAAAATATTAATTTTGTGAATGTGTTGTGACAACATGCATTAAATTTCAGAGAATTAGATTTTATATTGCCTATCATATAGAGTTTCAGTATCGCCAGTGAAATTCTAAGGATAATAAATAACATTGAGGGTTAAAATCGCTAAAATTATCTAACTTAGGAACAAGTTTCTGTGGGCGCTGAATTTTCTTTTTTTTTTTCACATGCCAAGATTTTCAAACCAGAGGATGATGAATACATAGAAGAGATATTGAGCCTCCTGATGTCTTGCGTCAGAATTGGGTAGGGACCACGTGGACGAATTGACAGAGATTCATATTCGTCGGTTCGAGCCAACTTAGTGATGAAAACTGGAGTATGGAAGGCGAGTTTTTGAGCAGTCGCCTCCGTAATAACTGGGCCAGGTGACCACTCACCCTATCCTGCCAGTTTCAGTGAAATTGATGTCTTTTGGGAGAAGACACATTCGGCTGCAAAGCCTCACCTGCTTGGAAGTGGTGAGACAGCCGACGTTCTTGTTGTTGTCAAGACTCCTTTGCCGACTTTCTCACACTAATTTAATGCAACGATCTTTGAAGTTACTGCTGACAAAACGGCAGTGTGCCCTAGTTTTACACATAGAACAACTTTGCAAGTAAGTGTGCAAAAGATCAAGTAGCTTTAGGTATGGACCTGATCATGGGCTGCATCCGATCTCTGAGGAACTTTGCTCGTCACCAGGCGCCCAAAAATTGCAAACGGAAAGAAAAATGTGTCACAAGATCAATCCTTAGACAACTTTACTGGACTGTAAAAGGCGCCCGGCATAGCCAAGCGATTAGACTCAGCTATACGTACCACTGGCGATCAGTATACAGCTTGACATATGCACACCACTGCAGGCTGTCAAGCGTAGCTTCTTGTTCAAGGACGCGTTGTATGAAGTGCAACGTATACCTGTGCCTCACAAGTGACACACAACACTCTAAAATGTTGCATTCGCAGCGCTGACCACGCATTTTTTGCTTTGTCTTAGCCGTTATGAGTGTATTCCTCGCTGCAGTGAATCACATGAATAAAAGCCCAGCCCGCACATATGTGCGGGTCTGTTTTCTTGGGCAAAAACTCCAATTCTTACAGTTTACCCTTTGTAAACTTAATTAGAATAGAGCAAACATCAATAATTTTTGAGCAAGTTTGCAATTTTTCTATTGTATTTTTCTCGGGCAGGAAAGGGATATAGCAAGTGCAAAAAACCCGTGACATGCGCAAGACACAAGGAAACATTCCGGCGGCGTCGTCACAAATATAGATATTCAAGATCGGCACAAATAATCAAATTCCTGTTCGGGTGAGAGAGCATGAGCTCTCACTTCAAGGGGTTGCGCGACTTCATCTGCCGGATCATTGCAGGTCATGTGGGTGTCGTCCTATCTTTAACAAAACCACCGTCATTTTTAAACACACGAACCAACTGACAAGAGAAATTGCTGAGGCCTATAACATATCGATTAGAGACAAGAGCTGTATCAGTGAAGCCTCCGTTTTTTCTGCATGAGAAGGAATTTGATTATTTGTGCCGATCTTGAATATCTATATTTATGACGACGCCGCCGGAATGTTTCCTTGTGTCTTGCGCATGTCACGGGTTTTTTGCACTTGCTATATATATGTTTCACAATTCAATTTTCAATAAAAATCAGTTGAGAGTCAGCGCCGTGTTGTTCGTTTGCTCCTTCCTTGTGTCCGTATCTCTAGTGTTGCGCTGTTAACCAAGTTCACGATGAATACCAACCAACTGGCCCAACTTGCCGTCTCACTGATGAAACAGCGAAGCTGGTGGCGTGCAGTGGGGGTTGAATGAAGTGGGAGGAGTGGCGGGACGATGACCCCCGGACATGAAAGTCTCGACCAAGAACAGCTTCCCAGTTAAAAACCAATAAACAGGGCACGAAGGTGACACATTTCTGCCGCCACCTTGGTTTGCAACTGCAAAAAGAGGTGAAATCTATACGTAGTTCTTTTGAGTGCTAGTTTTGCTCTGCAATGATTCGGAGGTAATTTCGGCGCAACTTGCGCTGCTCGTTCGAGTTCAAGATAAAAAGTCGCTGTTCGCCATTTAGTCTGATAGGCCAAGAAATTTAAAGATATTAATGTCTTAGATAACGAAAAGACACAAGCCAGATAGTCTTGTAAGACGTACGAATTCAGCAATAGTTCGCTTACTAATTAAATTACCAAGCGTCGTGAGACACAGACACTGGTAACCACTGCGACGGGTACAAGAGAGAAGTTAAGGCAACACAAACGCCGGCTAACTACTGAATAGGCGCACAGCGCGAGAAAGGAAGTAGACACAAAAACTCGTCTACGCATGCCCAGGCAAGAGGCGATATCCATCAATCCGGCACGTGTGGTGGTCTATATGAGAAATAACTGTTCAGACAATTGATTTCTTGTTTACACAAATTAACTGATGGTTGGCTTACGCATGCGCTAAATTTATTATGGATATGCCAGACCTCAACCATTAAACCGCGTTTCTTCATTCCTGTGCCTGTATAAAACTGCGCATTCATCGAATTTCGGCGTGCAGTTACACTCTCGACAATGTACAGATTGAATAAATGGCGAGCCTCCGGTTAGCAGTCTCTTATGTTCCATTCATCTCTGGTTCTGGTACTCTGCTTCTTGTGCACGTGTTTGTAGGCCCAGTCCTTTAATATGGATGCCTACCAACTAGCTACGCCGTCTGTTCTTCAGAGCTCATGCGATGACCACAGACATTCGCTGCCACAATACTGGCAAGATGAAGGGCACGGAAAGAGCCGGGGGGGGGGGGGGGACAAGGGGACATTTTCGAGCTGTTTTTAACTTGAAAGCACCTCCGTGATGATGATATTGTCACGTGGCCGTGGTGGTGAGGAAGGCTTCAGCAGGACTTGGAAATACGAAACTTTTGATTTGGGCGAACTTGTGCCCGCAAAGAATGAAAGGTCAAGTACAAGCAATACACGCTGTACACTGACAGCGGTGAACAGGGCGTCGGCCGTCGGTAATCTGATCACCGGCGGAACGCGGCGTCTATTATACAGCACTCATGGAACCTTCCAGCCTTATCGCTCGTGGTCGCGTAAGCTCTCGAATAAACTTGTCTATTCGCGTCCAGTGGGCAGTGGCGTAGCCAGGGGGTGGCACACCGGGCACGTGCCCCCCCCCCCCCCCCCCGAAATTTTTTTTCGCCATGGCATACATAGCGAAAAATGGCCATTTCAAGGAGGTGCCCCTCCGAAATCAATGAGGTGCCCCCCCCCCGAAAAAAAATTTCTGGCTACGCCCTTGCCAGCGGGTAATCTTAACATGATGATCTCAAACAATCGCGAAGCTCCCCTAAACATTACGGCGTGGTCTGCGCCGAGCACTGACAAAACAGCTTTTGTAGCTGAAACACGAATACATAAAAAAATTTGGCAGATCCAAAGTACCATGGGAATCGATGTTATGCGAAGCATGCGGAGGCAAGGTGACTGTGTTGTAAATTTGTTATTGAGCGAAACATTACGAAATGACGTTAAAGATATGTACAAATGTTGTACGCAGAGACATATGTTGAACAGTCGCATATGTTTCATATAACCAGTTGTTTACAGGTGCGTAACGATGCCAACAGAAACATGGGCATTACCAACACCAGAAGCGGTAATCTGATATGTAGCACTTGTGCTTGCGAGGATGGTAGCCCTGGATAGTGCTTCGTGGACCAACTACAGTGGATGGCGCTTAAGTATACAACTGACGTTAACCCAACATGACGCCTGCCTCATAGGAGTACATATGTAATGTTTATAAAATTAGATAGGCAGCACTGGAACCACAATTGACGTTTCACCAACATTGCGCATGCATAGGGTCTTTTTCTAAAGCAGTTCCGAGACCTGACGTGGCTCTGTGGTAGAATACTTGATTGCCACGCAGATTGCTTGGGTTCGATTCCTGCTGGGACCCTGATATTTATTACTTGCATTCGTTGGGTCAACGCTGCCGACGCCAGTTTTTTAGATGTGAAGCATCTTATGGCGAAGCTTAATCCGGTGGTGGTGGTGGTGTGCCGGCGTGACCACCCTTACTGCGCATGCGCAAACCCTTTCAAAAAAAATAAAAATAAAAAAACCTCCTCTCCCCCTCTCTCTCCTCTAGGCATCCCTCCCCGCGGCAACCACACCCTCACTGCGCATGCGCCTCCCCTCTCCCCTCTTGCGCTCTCCCCTCTCTCCTCTAGGCATCCCTGCCCGCGGCGTCCACACTCCCACTGCGCATGCGCGTCCCCCCCTCTCTCTCCTCTCCTACGCTCCCCCTCTCTCCTATAGGCATACCTGCCCGCGGCGTCCACACTCCCACTGCACATGCGCGTCCCCCCCCTGTCCTACGCCCCCCCCCCCCTCTCTCGCCTCGCGACGCCGACGCCGGCAGCGTCTGCTAGCGAGTTTCTTGGTTGAAAAAACCGACTGCTCGCGCTGCACAACCGTTCACTGGCCACCCCGTATATATGGCAATGGATCTTGACCTCCAAGGTGGTGCCGGTGGGAGATTTCTCCTGTGCGTTGTTGAACAATAAAAATTCGCAGCCTGCGCATTAACTAAAAGCGGAGTGCGGGTCTCTGTGTCCAGTTGGAGTATTCTGTCTCTCATTGCCCATTATCAGCGATTGGCATGTTCCAGTAGGAAACACTGCTCCATCACTGCCTGCTTTGCGCCTCCCCAGTTTTCTCTCCTGCGCAACGCTGCGATGAGCGCCAGCGTCACCGCCAGTGTAAGCGTTAGCGCCCGCTGCTTCACATCTACACATGGTTCCCTTTAGCGGGAGATGGTGTAATTTTTCTTAACGCTCTCGCATATAAATTACTGATGTCTGTCTTCGCCGTTCCTGGGTAGACATAAATTGTCAAACAACTGTGGCGCATACCCGCATACCGCGGCCCATGGTATACGGGTATGTGCCGCACGTGTCTGCAGGAAAGTGTTTGACGACGTATGCGACAAGATTTTCCACGTTATTCACGTCATGACCAACCAGACATCTTCGTCAATACCTCATACCCTCCCATACAAATTTTGGTCTACCCCAAGTTGAGGAGTCGATCACGAGAGCAACCTGACGTGGGCGGCTTGATAGATAGATAGATAGATAGATAGATAGATAGATAGATAGATAGATAGATAGATAGATAGATAGATAGATAGATAGATAGATAGATAGATAGATAGATAGATAGATAGATAGATAGATAGATAGATACGTAGATAGAAGCGCAAAAGTGTTTGCAGTACTCAAAGAAATGCTTCGCATTTAATAAAGCAGTGAATGCGCGTGGCAATATTACACGACCTTCATCACTACTAGGTTTGAGAGAGGACAACGCCCGTGACGAAACGCGTCATTTCGGCTTAGTTGTCATGTATTTGTAGCTGCTACAGTTACGTGCCCGAGATGGCGTGTCGTCTTCAGGTACACTCAGATGAGAGGACAGCCATGCGCAGACACGGTCGGGCCGGAAGAGTAGACCTGTGTCACCTGCTCTCCCGAACGACCACTAGATCATGTTGTTGCGCGCCCAGTTGCTCCTCTACCCCATTCGTGTGACCCACAACAATAGCATCGGGAATCAAGTCAGCATCCTATTCGGCTCGCCCTCACACGCTTCCTTTCGCATCAACAGTAAACAGCGTGTGGAGTGCGATAGAATCTTATATGACTTAAACTTCGTCTAGCGTCCACAACACTCTGATGGCGAGAATTCGTCTGCAGTGGCCCTACTATTACTATCGGAATAAAGCTGCACCGGCGGAGAGCGAGCTCACCGCATGTGGTATTTCACAGATTGAACACCCTGAAACTTAGCCCGTACAATGGTTTGGTTTGTTTCCTTGCGCCTGAGTATTTGTCGGGAAGGAAGTAACGTATCCCGAATGTTGCTTTTTTCGAAAACATAATGTTGGCCTCCCGAGTAAACAGCGCAGCAGGTCAAGAGGGCATGAAACATCAACATGGGCGCTGATCATCAAGTGGTGATTTTACACCAGGAACGGAAAGTGTTTACAAGGAAAAAGCCGAGAATCAAATCTCGCCACATAACTTGAGCGGCGAGTTATCAGATGCCAAAATAGCAAGAGCTACGGCCGGCCGGCAACTAACCCTAACCGTATCACGTGAACAAAGAGTGTTATTTTGAAAACAAGTCAAAAATGAAAAGAAAATGAAAAATCAATACAGAAGAAAATATAATAAATAACACACGTAAGCAACTAATGACCAAATGATAACAGGAAAAAAAGCAAAAAATGTCAATGGTGAGATGGAGCTTGATGTAAAAATGAAACTAATTCTAGTCGTGAAGTCACAGAATCTCATCGTGATACATGAAAGCAGAGGGCGTACTAGTACAAGCGAAATGTATCTTTTGGATGGCATAGCCTTGCCAAATTTTACGTGCTTGCTGTTCACGGCATTCGATAATTGTACAAGTCCTATTAAAAGGAGGTGACCACACGTGTGACAAGGGTGGGCCAATCTGCTGCATGTCGTTCATTTTAGGGAGTTCGAATGTGCTCGCAATATGTCGTTTAGGGGTCTTCTAGTACACCCTAAATCAGCTTTACCACGAGTCACGGGGATCTTGCAAATGATAATCGCCTTGATGGTGAAATTTCGGTTTCTGTGTTTCCCGTTAAGATGGGGATCACTTCATGATCACTATGTGCTTAAGGCTGCCAGTTTGTTGAGCGCTGAGAATTGAACTTCAACACCGACACGTCGTGCCGGTTTAAGTTGTGCGATGCTATGTGAACATAACGAATTACGGCGTGGCGTTTCTTAGGAACGCCACGCCGTAATTCGTTATGCCAGGAGTTCGGGAAATACTGACAAGTGTGTGCTAAACAAGGGTTTTCAGGGAGGTCATTAGGATATCTAGCGGCACCAGTGTAGATGTCCTCTTGTGTTTTGTTGCCTGAATTGTTGTCGACGTTGGCGCGGCCGTTGCCATGATGTTCCATTTAAAGTCTAAGTGCACTGAGATGACCGTGGGCTGAGAACGATGGTGACCTGATACGTCACGTCTTCCCCCGCCCGGGCAAGGCTGTGGTGGTTGAGGTCAACGGGAACGAAGCAAGGGAGTGGGGGGGGGGGGGGGGGGGGAATAGCTGATACCCTCCGTTAGATACATGTAGTCAGCCGTGCATGGCCCAGCTGACTACATGTATACGGCGGAGCTAGCTGTAAGCATAGACGGCCAGCCAGCTTGCCCGCATGCCCCGTCTGGCAGGTAAATTGCGAAGCGTGCAGTGGCTTGCCGAGCCGAGATGGCCGGTCGCTTCATATGTCCTGTCTTCCCGCACTCTTAGTGTTGGAGGTCATGTTATCTGAGAGACCCGGAGATGCGTTGAGGCAAGAGGCAATGCGATGCGTTAGCTCATCTCTGCGTGCGCCATTTTCAATGGCACCATTTCTTATGTACACCTGACTGTGGCGCAAAATACATTTCGTGAAAAAGGGAGGTGCTGAAAGAAGTGAAGCGCCGAACTAAGAACTGTTTAATGGCAGTCTGAGAAACGTACAGAAAGAAAAAAAAGACATTTCCACGTATGCATAAGCAGCCAACATATGTAAGCACCAAAGCAATGTAAGCACCAACTAGCCCAAAAAGGAAGTCCCTTTGGAATAGTCTTTCATGACACCAGCGTCGTGGCAGCAAGTGCTCGTGATCTTGAGTAAGATTTGTTCATTTTTGCCTGAGTGCACGTAACACCATACTTGTGAAATTAATTAGTAAGCATATATGTACTGCAGTATATACCGAGATCTTTGTTCTGTGTACTTCTCTAATACACTGCTATCGGTATGAACGTTTCGCGTTTTGTCTCTTGCTATCTTGTCAAAGATTTGCAAGCTTGCCCGAATTAGTACTGTTGTACAAAAACATTGGGGGGACACTTAAGCTTCTCCTTTAAGAGTTGAACGCGATAGCGATATCCTGTCCCTAGTGCGTACTTCAACCACTTAGTGCATACTATGTAATGGGTAGCATGCTTTAAACCACGAGCAATTATGCGCGGGAAATTCGGGAATTGTTTTCGAACTTGCTATGCACCCACTACGTGGTCTTAATTGAATACGCGCAGCAAAGTGCGCGCCTTTTGTAATGGGTGCACGGCTGTTAACCACAATGTCGTCATGATATTCACATGTTCTGACGCCCGATGGCAATGTACGCTTGTACCACGCAATATTACTGCGATATTACATGTTGTATTGTGACGCCTGTATATATGACGCGTGTGTTTGTAAAGCATGAAAGTTATTTTCACTGCAATTCCAAGCAGAAGAAGTTATTTTATATGTAATCCCAAGCAGCAGCGTGGCTGTGTGGTAGAACACCTGCTTGCCACGCAGACGGCCCGGGTTCGATCCTCACTCGGACCCGAAAATTTTTATTATTTATTTTATTTGCATCTTTCTCGATTTTTCGGTCACGGACAAGATGATGATTTTCCGCTCACAACCAACGACGCCGCCACCGACACCGACACCGGAATTTCTGCGAAACGAGCTCTTTAACGCTATCGCGTTAATATTCTATTCAAAGCTTGCCACGCAACTCCGCTGAAGCAGCCGCTGCTTTGTTCCGCTGAGGAAAACACGCACACTGGTTGTGAAATCGATGGTTCGAGAGGATAACTTGTCTAATCAGGACTAGGAATGATTACGGAGGAAGACTAGAAAAACGCCGACAAATAAGGGAACTGGAAAAAAAGAAAACACTGGAAACGAGGCTTAAACATGCGTCTACAACTTTCGCGAGATGTCTACATAATGGTCGCCAGCAGTGGTATACTGTTGATGAATGAACATATCTGTGCGCATTGGTTGTTGGCGTGTACTTTTTACGACACTCTGCGGTAACCTAACAAGTTTAGCCAAGACTGTCCTGATATAGCACTGAAGTTCGGTGAAATCATGCTCTCGCGTCAATGACCACATGACTGTGCATTTATTCACTCGGATATCAGAACAAAATTTGGATCGATGCCGAGGAGTACTACCCAAACATTCAAAAATCAAGAGCGCGCGGAAATTGAAGACCGCTACCCCACCACGGTTTCCTTATCTTGGTCTTCTAACACATTGCACGGCAGGCGGGTAAGCATAGCGTGATTTCATAAAGAGAGGAGCCATGGGTGTTCGCGCTCAAGAGTGTTCCAAGAAGCCTCGCGATTGAGCTACGTGGTTCGAAAAAAAATAGAAAAAAAAACGCATCATAGCATATTCTTCTTTTCACTTTCTTGTGCCTTGGTGGCGAAGGGCGTTCTTCAAATCATCTATTGAGCCGTCTCCTCCTCGGGGAAAGCCTCAAAAGGCGTTCGACCGATCTCTCGTGAGTTTTTCTTGAGCCTGTTTTGTCAGTGGTGAAGAATCTGCAAAGCGCGCGCTGAGGCGAGAGCGCCATTGTTGGTGCTGGCCCCCAAGATGGATCATTCGCTTCCACGAGCGGCGCGATAGATTCCAAGCTCTCTGGCTTCTTCGACCAAAGAACCAATAAGAGCCAGCTCGGTAGCCTCCAGCTCTGTATATCGCGCAAACACTGGCCCCTAGCTGTTCCCCTCTGTGGGTATGCCCGCCTCCGCTAGATATATTCTCAGGTCACGTGAGCACCGGCTGATAAGTTATCTGCGAAAACTGCGCAAGAAACGAAGGTGGCCGATAGTTGATGACATTGTCCTCAGCTTACGATCTTACAATAGGATAGTATACTGTTTCTGGATAAGCCCGGTGTCTTCACTTTATATAGATTGTCAATATGACAATGAACTTTATTAATTAATAGAGTGTCCAGCGTGCCTAGACCCATGTTGGCAGCGGCTATCACAATGTGACGATGCGTTTAGTTTTGTACAGTGCAATTCCCGTAAAAGTTCAAAGGAATGGAACGATAGAAATATACAAGGCCTCCAGGGTTCCTTTACAAAGTTGTTTAACGGTTAGATTGTTTGTAAGAGCTTATGACAATGAATCCTCATGGTGAACGTTATGTCATATTGAAGGCGGCTGGCCAATGAAAAGAGCCCTGACGAACAAGAGCCTTTGTGAATTAGGCCGCAGTGAGCGAAAAGCGAACGACCGTCTATAGAAGTCGAGAAATCGTATCAAAGTTAGCGTTCCTGACACCCGTGGTCGTGCTTTTCGCTATTGTAGCTCCACTTTACAAACTATAGAAGAGTGACTGTAGCACATGCGCGCTGAGCCCCCCCCCCCCCCCTCTCCCCCCCCCCCCCCCGGCTCACTTTTACATATGGGTTTGCTTTCGGTCCCCGCTTTTCTTTCCATACCTATATCCCCCCCCTTCCCACATCCCGTTGTTTTGTGTAGCAAAGAAGTTGTCCATACTGAGTCAACTTCCTGCGTCTTTCCACTCTCATTTCTCTTATCTCTCTCTTAAACAACGACAGACTAGTTTTGGAACGACTGGTTGCGCGCGAATTATTCTATGACGAGGAACACTCGAATATGCCTCTGGTGCGCTCTCACACGGAAATCAAACAAAACCATTGGTTACGCCGTACACTGTAAAAAAAAATCTCGTGAGAAAAACAGAAAATGCATGGCAAATTTAGTGACATAACAGTTCTGTTCTTGTCTGTTTTCTGCATTCCATTTCGCAGTAATTTTGCAGAAAGTCTGTTATTGCTTTTTTTTTGTTTTTCTACAGAGATTTTTCGTTTCTGATTTCTTCCTGGAAAACAGGCTTTTTGTATTTGCACACATTTTTTCGGTTATTCTAAAGAAATTTTCTCTTTCTAGTACCGACTTCAAATAACATAGTAGTGCACGCTTTGTTCTCAATGGCTTCCAGAATCCACAATGCTTTGCGGCATTCCCTGTAACTTTATTGTAATAGGCACCGCACCTTTCATTTCCTTCTTCGCGTTCGTTGCCCTCACAAAACCTCTTAACAGAAGGCACATACCGCGACCGCCGACATGCATCTGGTGTTTGTCGACTTTGGCATTAATTTTTCTCAAAGTCTGAATTTTACTAATTTGCAAGATAGTCAGTGTCGGCTTCACGCTTGGCTCTAGAGAAGGCTTTTATTATACCAAGTGTAACACGTTTGCAGCGGATGAAGCACGATAGCATAATTTTAGGCATATTCATGTGATGTCCAACGTCTTGAGAGCTCTAACATAACTTTTCTGTGAAAGAGCAGGTAAAGTCTAACAATGTTTGGTATTTATTACGAAGTGGCTGTGATATTTACAGAAATTATTTGTTTACAGGCTTGAACAGACAAATTACATCATTTCAAACACAGAGTATCCATTTTTGCCGAATCCAAGAAATTTCATGTAGGTAAAACAGAAACTACCTGTAAATTTTATGTTATTTAACACACATTTGTTACAGTGTAGCGTCATTCTAAAGTTTGTGACTTCATCAGAGAAACAAAGAGGACAGGCAGAAAAATATGATCATATCAGCGTTAGCAGTTTGCTACCTTGCGTGTGTGGGATGGTAAGGCATTAAACATGGCGATAAGGTAAACAATAGTTATAAGGCCTACGGACGTGCTTGCACTATAGATGATTCCATCCGCGTTTGTTGCCTTCTCGCGCCTAAAAGTTTTCGCGCTTAGTGTAATTGAGCTTTGAAACTCGACGTGGAGTCTGTCCAAACGGAGAACGTCCCCATTGTTAACAGTTAGGTGACGGAGTGGCCCGTCAGCGTGTCTTTCAAAGCCCACGAGTGACCTGAATTGTCATAGCATATCACGAGAAACATCATAGCGTTAGTAAGAGTTATGGGTACGGAGCAGGAATTCCTCGCATACTCATCATGCGATACCTACAACGAGTCCTCGGCTAATCATAGGAATGCTGGCGTCTAACTACGCATTTAGTGCGCATTCTACCTATATGTTTTATTTATTTATTTATTTATTTATTTATTTATTTATTTATTTATTTATTTATTTATTTATTTATTTTAACTTTCAGGAAGTTTATGTTCTGCACGGGTGGGCTGATCAAGAACTTCGCTTGACTTGTGCAGAATCCTCGGGCAAAGCCACATAGCGAATGAGATTCGTTTAATGCGAGAAATTCACCATAAGGATAACGATCAAGCCTTCTCCTATTCTGTGTGCTTTAACCGCCAAGCATGCATAAGATGTGTGACGCCTTTGCGTTTTCCCATGCCGTCGACTTTGTCGCTGCCAATTGGTCGTGCAGAGTGTTTTTCTGTATGAATGTACTCGTATTACATCTTGGCAGCTCTGACAAGCAGTACAGAAAACAGCCCCATCGTCGTGAGTGAGCATAAGAAAAAAGCAACCGCACTAGAGAATCACTGACTAGGCCCTGCAACCTAATGAAATGAAATTACGCTTCGCGTTCATTGCTTGGCTTCACATGCTTTTTGCCTGTTCGTTAAACGAGCAATGCAGCCGATCAAAAAAGCGAAGTGTGTTTTAATTTTAATATTTATTTCATTGATAACGCAGAATGTGGAGAAGCACATTGCGCTCTCAGACTAGCCTTTTGTGTTTGACAACGCACATAGACTAAGGTCGAAGCGCTTTGTCTTGCCGTCTTTCTTGTGGTATCGTTTCGCGCTAAAAAAATAATAGTGGAAGATAAATAATGAAAAGATATTTTCTGTGGAGCCATTGGTCCTTCTCTCGCGAAAGACGGATTCACCAATAGTAATTAACACACAGGAAAGGTTTTCTTTTGCCCTGATGAACACACTCGTTGTCGAACTGCGGAAGAAATGATGTCAGCTCTAGTTATGCAGATTGAAAGAGACAACTGAATAAATATGAGCAAGAAATTATCCCGCTCGAAACGGTGTGTCACACGGGGCTTCAAGCTCTACTTCAGCACTAATGAGTTTTTTTCAGCACTTGTAAGTCTTATTTGAATATCTTCTCGAGAAAGAAATGAGAAATTTTAGGAGTCAAATTGTGGCACATAGAAGAGTGGAAGCATTGTGAGGTTCCGTCTTCGCAGTATTTCTGTCAGCCTTCTGGTCTTGACACTTCGTTTCGCCCTTTGGATAGAGTCTGTACGTAGCTGTTAGAAATGCAGTTGGGCCCTTGGGTAATGTTCAACAAAGGAGTGATAATTTAGGCAGACCCACACTTCCCGCTGGTTCGTCTGTGGGTAAATTTCGCAGGCGCCGACACAAAGACTGCCTCCGCACTTATTATGCTGTTTCTTTAATCTCACTTTGGTTATCGCCATTCTTTCAAGCCACACTTACAACATATTCCTTTTCGGCTTCCGCGTCGACAAGCTTTCGTGACGTGCTGGTTCCGGAAAGCCATCACGAGTATGTTACGGCCCGGCCTCGAATATTAGGTCGCCCGAGCGCCGGTAACAGTATTGAGTATTAATGAGTCACAACTTGATGTTGCTACAGTAAGAAAGAGACTAAAAAAAAAAAGCGGGGCGAAGTCTTGCGTCACAGTATTAGCAGTGTTCAACTGTTGAGAAACCTCCCAATTTTTAATAATATCACACAAGCGTCGACCCGAGCAAACGGTATACTTTCTAATGTCGGCGAGAAGCAACCATATCATCAATACAACGATCACCCTCACACCGGCTTTCTGAACACATGATCGCACATATAAGGCTGATAGCGGCAATGTATCTCTAACGTAGCCGACGACACTCGCGTGCGTGTGCGCTCTCTGCACTTGCGCATCATGCAGGAAATCTCATTACTTATCGCCTATATTAGGTGGTGTCCAGGGGCAAACGCTAAAAAAATTGAAGGACACTTTTGTAAATCCCGAAGTGTGTTCGGCGAAAGCCTGTGCCCATTGAGACGGGGTCGGTCAGGATGGAACGCGATGCGCGCGTCTCCCTTCTTGCATGAGTGGGCGGATTGTGGCCAGGCTACAGGGGAGACGCGTGCACTCTATAGTCTGACGACAGGCGCGACCGACGCGACCGGCGTCCGTGCTATACGCCGCTGTGCCATCACGTGATTCCTGAGAGAGTGTGAGGGGGAGAGGGCACAGCTGGCACCGTTCCAGGGCACGGACGGACGGCGGACGGACGCCGCGAGTATGAGCCATTAAAGGCTTTCGCCTTAAAAATTGCACAAGCGTAAGCTCTTCGTCGTGCGGCAGCGTTTGTTGGCCCTGATTTCAGACAGGCTGTCGACCATCTGGCACAAACACAGATGTCACATGCTTCGCCCGTCCCGTGGAACCAGGCCGCTAGTTGGGTGGTGAATGCTCCGAAGCATGGGAAATGCAGCCGCGCTTCGGTGACTAGGCTGCCATGGCGTTGCACGCGAAGCGGCATTGAACAGATGTATCTCCGCGAGGGCGGCGCGGCGTTCGCGCTCGTTGGGTACCATTGGCTACGCTATTTACGTTGGCCCAACGGACTGTGGCGTGACCGATCTTCGCTAACGTAGTGAGCTTAGCCATGACCAGCTCTCACGTGCGTTACGTCGGAGGATACTATACATCTGCACTCGCAAAGATTGTGTGCCCGAGAAGTACGGCGGCGCGCTCGAAGTGAAGGCCGCCCGCTTCGCATCTGTTGTCTCGCCCTGCTGTCTTGTACTACAGCTCGCTCATCTACCAAAATTTTGCTGCTGGTTTTCGCTCCGGCTCTTGGTTCGGCAGTAGGCTACGGACGATAGCTAGGACTTCTTTCGGATAGCGATTCTCGGTTCAGCGCAGTTACCGGATGTATGAGCGTTTCATTCATTTTGTTTTGTTTTTAACAGTGAAGCTGTTTAAGCCATCGGTAACTTGTGCTCCACCGTGCAAAAGCCCACAGGTGTGTATGCGCCACAGGAATTGGGAAAGCCCCACTACCGAGTACAGCATGTGCGAGCGTTAAACGAAGCCTGTGATCGGTGAAGTGGAGCACGTCAAACAGGTGAACGAGAGAGAGAGAGAGATGGAGAAAGAAAGAGATAGAAAGAAAGGTAACATAGAGAGAGGGAAAGAAAGCGAGAAAGGAAGAGAGAGAAAGAAAGCGACGGAAAGAAAGGGAAAGAGAAAAGTAGAGAGAAATAGAGGGATCAATGCAAACAAGATAGACAGACGGAGAAATACAAAGAAAGAGAGAAAAGATATAGAGAAAAACAGGCACGAAAAAGTGAGAGAAAAACAGTGCGCAAAACAGAGAAAGAACGAGAGAAATTAAGAGAAACAAAGAGAAACAAAGAGAGAGAAAGAATCAGAGAGAGAGAACGAGATAGAACGAAAGAGGAAGCGATAAATAGAGAGAGAGAAAGAAAGAAATAGACAGAAACATATACAACAAACAGAGAGAAAGAGAAAGAAAAAAAGACGAAAGAAAGAGAAAAAAATTGGCAGATCCCAAGTACCATGGGAATCTATGTTATGCGAAGCACGCGGAGGCAAGATGTCTGGGTTGTAACTTTTTTTATTGAGCGAAACGTTACGAAATGACGTTAAAGATTACTACAAATGTTGTACACACAAACATACCTTCAACAGTCGCATATGTTTCATATAACCAGTTCTTCACAGTTGCGTAACGACGCCAACAGAAACATGGGCATTACCAACACCAGAAGCGGTAAGCTATGTGACACTTGTGGTAGCGAGGATGGACCAACTACAGTGGATGGCGCTTAAGTATACAATTGACATTAACCCGACATGACGCCTACCTCATAGGAGTACATATGTAATGTTTATAAAATTAGATAGCCTGCACTGCAACCACAATTCACGTTCCACCAACATTACGCCTGCATAGGGTCTTTTTCCAAAGAAGTTCCGAGACCTAGTGTGGCTCTGTGGTAGAGTACTTGATTGCCACGAAGATTGCTTGGGTTCGATTCCTGCTGGGACCCTGATATTTATTATTTGCATTCGCCGTATCAACGCTGCTGACGTCAATTTTTCTTAACGCTCCCGCATTTAAATTATCGAATGTCTGTCCTCACCGATCCTTGGTAGATATAAATTGTCAAACACCTGTGGCGCATACCCGCTTACCGCGGCCCGTGGTATACGGCTATGTGCCACACGTGTCTGCAGGAAGGAGTTTGACGACGTATGCGACAGGATTTTCACGTTATTCATGTCATGACCAGCCAGACATGTTCGTCAATACCTCTTACCCTGCGAACACCAAGTTAAGGAGGCGATCACGAGAACAGCCAGACGTAGGCGGCTAGATAGATAGATAGATAGATAGATAGATAGATAGATAGATACGTAGATAGAAACGCAAAAGTGCTTACAGTACGCAAAGAAATGCTCCGCACTTAATAAAGAGAAACAAAGAAGGCCACGCAGCTCCGCCCCCCTCTTCAGGCTTGGCACCACTAGTGTGAAGCTGCCATAATTTTTTTTACTTCAGGGCGAGAACGGGTCATCTGGAAAACTGCAGAACCCAGTATCTCGGAATTACAGATGAAAACTGAGAAAAAAACACTGAAAGAGTTTACTATGGAGATAAAGGAAAATGTATAAGCAAGGCCCTACATTTTTAGACAGGCTGAAAGAAACTTGTACTAGATACTACGAGCTTGCCGTGAAGATGCGCACAAGCATATCGTGTGTAAAGCAGAACACCTGATTATCTGTGCAAGTGCGCGTAACCTCTGTTTATGATTAAAAGTTTCACTTCAAGCCAAGGAGGATAAAGCGCTATTAACGGGGTAAAGTCATCATGAAGTTGAACGCAGATAAAAAAAAACTCCCACCACCCGAAAACGCAAAGGCTGTTAATGACAAGCGAAAGCCACTGTGCCGCTACACTGAGGAAAAACTTGCGCTGCAGAAATTAAGGCCTAATACACGCGGATCTACGCGCAAGTCACTGTCCATGAGCAAATTACTCAATGCTTAAGACCATGCCGATTTATATGAATACCAGGGCTGGGCTAACTATTTGACTAACAAAGTACGCATGTCTAAAATCGTAGAGGACCAGAAATGTCGACCGACGTTGTTTAAATTGTCGCTACTAGCTGACTGTGGTTTCCGCACAAGCGTTCGGTGTGCCATTTTGTAAACTCTGAAGAGGTTAATTTTTGTATTCCATGCAGGAAATGGGGTGTCTATACTTCCAAACATACAGACGGAACATGAAAGAATGTGTGCAGTACCAGCTCTAGGTTGAAGTTTTCTGCAAGGTGTAGAAAAAGGTCTGTAAGTTACAAGAGTGGCAATTTCACTCGGTCATCATACCGTGTATCGTCTTTCGTAATTGTACATGTAGTAAATAAGAGCAAGTACCATGGCATCGACCGTTTGTCACTTTAAAATTACCCACCATTCCAATGCGGCATCGTGTCCGCTGGAAACGGATCTAATCGGATAATATTGGCTTACCTAGACTAACTGTTTGATGCCGCCCTCTCCAAGCAGGTGAAAATACAAGGCCTGCGTGAAACGGCAGAGTGCGTACTGCGTAAGCTCCATGAGTGGCCCGTCGTGAACTGTTCGAAGGCGAAGCCTTAGCGTAATTGTTCCAAGCATGAACCAGACTGTCCGCACGGCATCAATAGCGAGGGATGTGTTACCAGCAGAGGTAAAGCCAGCACTTGCCTCTACTATACCTTGGGCAGTGTGGCAGCTTACAGATCATGTGCTTCTGCTCTGTTGACACAAGTGCTGTGCTAAGTACAGAATGGGCGATAGTTGTTCTGGACGAACAGTACAAAGTCGCACGCTATCGGAACACGTTGGAAACAGTCCCAGGTGAGTGAATAGGGCGCTTTCATTTACGGAGAATTAGCCGATGGCATCTTGCATTTCACAGTGAAATGCAAGAACTACGGATACTTGCTCGCAACTACGGATACTTGCTCGCAAACTAGCGTGCATGCAAAAGTGCTCAGGTAATCGGCCACGCAAAGTGGGACGCCACGAATCGTCGTGGCTCTGACGTTCCACTCGTCACCACGAAGACAGCGACGCTTTTCAAGTTGAACTTTTCTGTTACCGCGTAATACGGATAGAATAAAGTGAAAAAAGCCTCGATATAGTGTAAAGACAACAATTTTGATAATAATAATAATATCTGGGGTTTAACGTCCCAAAACCACCATATGATTATGAGAGACGCCGTAGTCTCCGGAGCGCCGTAGTCTCCGACGCTCCGGAAATTTCGACTGCCTGGGGTTCTTTAACGTGCACCTAAATCTAAGCACACGGGCCTCAAGCATTTTCGCCTCCATCTACAACAATTTTGAATACTAAGTGTATGGTATTCTTAGCGAACTTCGGCGACTTTGAGCGTATCTATCTATCTAGCTATCTATCTAGCCGCCTACGACTTTGTGCTCTCCTGGCCGTATCGTTAATGGGATTTATACCAAATTTGGCATGGCATAACATGTCCGTATGACGAACATAATTGGCTGGTCATATCATGAAAATCATGACTAACTAGTCATGAAAAGTATGATTTACATGCCACGCTCATGGCGCGCTCGCGGCCGTTCCGTTAGCTTGATATACACAAAATTTGGGATTGAGTGACGTGACTGTATGACGAACATATATGACAGGTGGTAATATGCAAATAATGGCGTGCATGTCATGAACAACATGATTTACATGCCACGCTCATGGCGCGCTCGCGGCCGTTTCGTTAGCTTGATACACACCAAACTTGGTATTGAATGACGTGACTGTATGACGAACATAAGTGACAAGTGGTAATATGGAAATCATGACATGTCATGAGCGACATGACTTGCATTCCACGCTCATGGCGCGCTCGCGGCCGTTTCGTTAGCTTGATGTTCACCAAATTTGGTATTGAGTAACATGACTGTATAACGAACATAAACGGAAGGTGGTAACATGAAAATCTTTGTATGCATGTCATCTACAACGTCATTTACATGCCACGCTCATGGTGCGCTTGCGTCCAGTTCGCTAGCTTGATATACACCAAAATTGGTATAGCGCGTCGTGACTGGTTGACGAACAAAAATGACAGGTCCTAACATGTAAAACATGACATGCCAATCATGTAAAACATGATTTGCGCCTTCCTGGCTGCTTCGCATTACATCGATTCCCACAGTGCGTGGGACCTGCCGGCTTTTTTTTTTTTTTGTCCAATGCAGACTTCTATATAAAAGTGCTATGACAGTCATACATATGTGGTTTTCGCTCTGCGTCAAGGCGGAAATATATAGCCGTTGCTCAAGCTACATTGCATTGACCGATTAACAAAAGTATCATGACTTGTTCTTAAATAAACAAGGTAAGGACAGTGGTTCAATGGAGAAGTGTCAAGGTGTCAGAGTGTTTGGCAAAGTAATTTTTTTGGAAGCTCAAAAGACTCGATTAACTCGATATGGTTATCAAATTTCAATAGCGATATCGAAACTGAGCGCGCCGGGTGCGCGGGAAACGCTACAGCCATATTAAGTCAGAATGTAACTTCTAATGAAGAAGCGATTAAATTTGAATGACGACGCGGAAAGCGTGAAGTCATCTCACTTGCACCTAGAAGCTCGACTTACTTTTGCTTGTGTGGTTTGATGCTTATCTGTTTCCTTCGCGCTCTCAGCGAGAAAATCGTAAGTTACGCCCTTTCTTTCCCGGTACAGACAGAATTCGGGGGCAGCCATTGCTGCACTTCTACTTGCAGACAGTAGCGCGAAAGGGTGCTTTAGGCCTTTTTTTTTTGTTTCGTTTAAGAAAGAAACAGATAAGCGCCACACATCGCAAGCAACGGATAAGCTGTCCACTTCTGTATTTTAGACGAACTTTGACTATATTGTGCTGCTGCACGCCTTCATTCAAATTTCGTCACTTCCTCGCCACGGGAAGCTTTGGTGTGACGCAACACGGCGGCCACCTTTCCTGCGCGTTCGGTGCACTTGGTGTCGATATCACCATTGAAATTCTACTAGTATATCTCACATTATGTTCAATTCTTTTTTTTTTTCATTTCTAGGGAATGGTTAGGACATGAATTGTGACGCCGTAGAACTTCCCAAATAACTAAGTATATCGCAATTTGGCAATAGAAATGTTAATTAACGAGAGTTTTGTTAATTAATCGCTTTAACTTAACTTAACAGCGGCAAAGTGTTGCCGCCTCGACGTAGAGTTAATGTGCGAAAGCGACTGATGCCCTACTGTCGTATCATTTTTTATAAAGGATATGTGTAGTCTAAAACAAAAAAAAACAAAAAAAAAGACACCTGGGGCATTCAAAACAGTACGTATATTGAATGCAACGTCGTACTGCAGCTCACTTGTAAGATAGTTGATTCCCATGGGTTCTGGGCGGTTTGCTTAACATCAAGAACTGGGATTTGTTGTCGTTGTTGTTGTTGTTGTTGTTGTTGTTGTTGTTGTTCTTCTTCTTCTTCTTCTTCTTCTTCTTGTTGCTGTTGTTGTTATCGCCACCAAGAACGTCCGCTGGAGGGAGCCCATGTAACAGCTTATGCTGTATACATACAAGGCATTTATATCCGCATCTTTCACAGCCCATGTAACTCACTGACGCCCTTCCTTTATAATAACAAATATTCATAGTAGCAGTTTTATTTCAGTAATAACTAGCTGGAGATGAGCTGACCCCCGCTCACTCTTTATGTTTCTTTCTCCACTTCCGGGAATGCGCTTTTAAGCTAGCTGATGCAAGTAAGGCAAAAAAAATTACAGCAAGGGCTCAACGATTCTTCAAATATAAGCTTCATGCACACGCACAGCAGCTGCTGCTTGCAAAGTATTTCTTTGAAACGTTAGGCACTGTCGGCTTCTTTGCGATGCAACTTGTGTAGATGCGCGGACGTTGGCAGTCGTCAACTTGAGCGGGAAGCTCACAGTGAGTGCGGTTGAAAGAGAGGGAGGGAGAAACATTTCAGAATAACAAAAAGAAAGATGGTAGAGTGCAGCTAACGCGCGTTTACATTTGTAGCGAGGACTTCACTTTTCAGAAGCACCTGTCGTGCAAGTTTGCACTCCACTTGGATCCACGTTGGTTTTTCAAGTAACTACTCGAGCGCACAATTTCGTATAAGATACAAAAGAAGGGTGCAGGCGGGTGCGCCCGATAGAAAACAGTCGTAAGGGGCGGGAAAGGCACAGGAATGGGTTGTGGGGCGAGTGAGCTGGGTTTATCGTGGCGAAGTGATGGACAGGGAATCGGCGATACTTGCAGCCTTCCTGGAAGCGCACCCCTGCAGAGAATGTTGCTCTCTGCTTTGCTGAAAACTAGCAAAAAGTAAACCTAATAATACAAAGAAGGTGAATGAAGTGAAGGAAACGAACCCTCGAACTCAGCCTGGCTGCAGTGGGCACGAATATATATAAATTCCGCAACGTCAAAGGGCCCTTCAGAAGACACAGCTCTACAAAAATTGCTCTGACCGAGATATTAAATTTTTATATATCCTGTGCTTCTGTCTAGCCTGCGCCTTTTCGTTATGCCTTATAGCATAGAAATTTTCGTGTATACAGTGCGGTAGGCCAGTGGTTCTAGAAATATCGCACGGAAAGAGCATTGCTGAGAAAGTTGTGCGCGAAACAAAAAATGAAAAATTAATGATTAGAAGTTTGGGGCTGTAATAAAGTCTCATGTTTAGCTGGAGAGGCTGGTGAAATTACGTGTACTTTCGAAATTATTCTTAGCTTGTCCACTGAAAGCTAACTCATTGGATTAATGCCGAATTTTCGCGGTTATTTAGGAGTATGTGCAAGTGTGCATCAGCCTCTTCGCGAAAACTGGATGATTTAACAAAAAAAAAATGAAGAAGAAGAATAAGAACGGTTTGTATTCTGTGCCACTCTGGACAGCGGTGCACAGTGGACAAGTTCTTACAAACTAGGGCCTAATATACACACCAATAAAAGTTGGCCTGGAGGCAAGCCAACGGCTTCCACACCAGTGCTTAATGAATGTCTGCTTTCAGCTCTCCGTGACGGCCGAATAGTGTTATTCCAGTATGCAAACGTAAACAAAAAGCGGATATTTGGTGTCAGCGGGATCCCTATGGATATTGGAAATATGCCCTTCAAGGAAACTTACTTTATAACTGCTGGTTGCTTTTTCAAACAAAAACTCATTAGCGCATGGGAATAATGCCCTCAAGGCAAAAACTAACGAGTGTGCCTGGTATTCTTAAAACGCGTTATTTTTGTTCGAAACGATTAAAAATTGGGCTCCAATTCACACTGTGATGCTGGTTGGCCAGCTAAGCTGTGGTAGTACGTGATCCGACACACAAATGTGACGTAGCCTGCACCGATTGAGCAATGAAATGATTGATAGCAAGGTAATTAATTGTACGGCACGAAAAGTTCATTTCTTTGAAACGATATTGATAACTGGATTTGTTGAACTAACTTTACAAGTGTAGCGATGTGGGCTTGTTGGTGCATTTCCTAAAGGCAGTAATATCTGAGCGCTGGTAAAGACGAGGACAACAAAAAAGAGACTGGACACTGGATATTGTTGTGAGTAGCGCCCACGTGTCCAGTGTCTCTTCCTTGTTGTCCTCGTCTTCACCAGCGCTCAGATACTGCCAGGTATTCCTTTATTCTGCGTCGCTAGGCGGGATCTTTTACATATGGAAGTGTAGCGACGTTACTCCGCGCTTCGTGTGCTTCAGTTGCCGCTTCGCGGGATTTTTAGAACCCACCTTCACTATTATGTGGTCAGTTATGCTTTCCTTAGGTAGACAATTCAATAACGGGACTGTTTAAATAAAGAGAATGTTAGCGTTATAACAGCGGATGGCCAATATTAACTAATCAATGGTTCCAAGTTCCGGTAACACGCCAGTTGTTTGCGGTCCATTAGCGTACCTTAAGTTATGGCATACCCTTATGTCCACTCTATCATGTATACAGCCCGTAGCTTAACTTATTCCATCTCTTACGTTTTCGGCGTTCTTGCGCCCTGGTGAATTCCTTAGGCGAACTGCGCGCTTCGCGAGCTCCCGAAGCGACGTAGAAAGAAGCGCGTGCTTCAGATCTGATCCGCCAGGGATCTCATCGAGCACGATCCGATGGGATTCTCAGCTGTAACTGTTGTTTTAACAGCGGAGCTCTTTAAGCTTTTCAAACCCGCGTTTCGCCTCGATAAGAAACTATCATCATCATGAAGAGCACGTGCTCTCTCCGTCCTCTTCTACTTCGCTATATTCGAACACGTGCTCCCGGCGCGCGCTCTCCCGCTGCGTCGATCTGTCCGGCGTGGGATGTAATAACTCGGATGGGCGAGAGAACGAGTAGAGAGAGAGAAAGAAGGAGGTCAAAGGAAAGGCAAAGCGACAAATAGAGAGAAAGAAAGAGAAGAAAGAAAAAAAGGTACAAAGACTTAGAAATAAATAGACAGAGAGAAAGAGATCGAAAAAAACATACACAAGAGATAAAAAATACAGAAAGTAAGACAAAGAGAGAGAAAGAAAGAAAGAGAAAGAAATAAGGCGGAAGAGATATAAAGAAAGAGAGAGCGAGAAATAGAGAGACAAAGAGAGAGACAGAAGTTTGAGAAAGATAGAGGTAGAAATAAATAGAAAGAAACAGAAACAAAAAAGAGATACAAAACACAAAGAGAAAGAGAAAGAGAGGAAGAAAGAAAGAGAAAAATGAAGAGAAACAAAGAAGGCCGCCTAACACCGCTGTTGGTTCCAGCCTCGGTTTACTAGTGCAAGCTGAGCAATTTTTTTTTACTAAATAATAGTAACCATATTACTCCAATTTTTATTTATAACACACTTAATGTCCACCCTAATGTCCACCCTATTTTTCAGTCATTAGGAATCTGAAATTGTAAAGTAGCGATATCCAGAAGTTACCGCGGCATGGTAATTGATGCCAACCCACGCTTGTGCGTGCTCAAAATTCGCGAGGGTACCTCTGATACGGAGCCTCCCATGTTCGGGCGTTGCAGACAGTCACATCAATTGCTTTGACAGGCTGCCGACATGTCAACACAACGAGAATGATAGCAGTGATTGTTCGAGCAGGCCAACAAGCACGAAAGCTGCGAGGAGACGATTAGTGCCGTCTTTCATATAAACCATTATATAGCGAAAGCAAAGGCCGTAGGTGTTGCTGTGGGAACATTCACAGCGGCAATAAAACGTGACCACCCCTTAGCACTATCCGACTGTTGAGTTCGTCGCTCCGTGCATGAACAAAACAGTGAACAAACAGCATCGTCAAATCAAAACTAGGGTCGTGACTAGGACGGCGTCATGTTTCAACTCGACAGCATTAGAGCGCACGCTCGAAGAAAAAGCCGCCTGTGCCAAAATTAGAAAGAAGCCACCACATTTTAATAATTTATTTCAGGAAAAACTTTGTTGAATCAGGTTTCGAGTCAGTTTCGTTAATGCGGGTTGATGATAGCATTAAACTCTGTGGGCACCTGCTCGGGAATGGAGGTTTCTTCGTTACATCAGAAACTTCGTGAAATTAGGTTTCATTACATCGAGTTTCAACCGTAGTACCCGGATCCGAGTCATAAACATACAGTAGTTTCGCAACTTTGTCAGACGCACCGTAAGATTGCACTGACTTCGGGATTGCACTACTTTCGACTTAGTGCCCTAAACATAATGAAAGTCTGCGTGCACTAGAAACGTCGACACCATTCCTGATGGCGATTGATTTGCTACTCAGATGGTTGCAGAGGCGCATGCCTATCTCCGAAATCAGTTGCTTAAGAAAAGTTCTATATTGCCAGGGGCGCGATTCTCGATGGGTCCACCTAGGGGACTGTTCACTACGGCCTCCACTGATTGGCTGGAGTTTGGTGAGCAGCACGCCCCCTGTTTCCGATCTTTCTTCCGCAACGTCATTTTGACGTCACGAAGCTTTCGCAACTCTTGACACAAATTAGAAAGACGGAATGGGTTTCACCGCAAGGAATGCTGTCCACAGAGATCCGCTTTTAGACGCGCATCTCGGAGCCCGTGTATAAACTCTAATCACGTTAGCCCTTGAATTAGGTTTAACGCGGCCGCCCGCCTGACGCACCTGGAAGGTCGGTACGCATTCCCTGCATTGTTCTGAAACACCTGAACACGTTCATACGCAAGTTTAGGCTTGTCAAGTTTATTTAAGTGTCCTGTTACTGTACATTTCGTCCACCTTCTTTCTCTTTACGCTAGAAATGTGCTGGCGGGTTCGGTGCGTCGATGTGGTCAAGAGCACCATGACGTCACGACTCGCCATTTTTTCGAGTAATTCAATGTGCTCCGCCGAAGGGGACATGTCCACTAGGTGGACCCATCAAGAATCATGCCCCGGGACCTGTTACTTTGTTTGCGATGTTAAAGTCTTGACACTTTTCAAGATTCTTATAACTGCTCAAGACCTAATGGGAGAAAGAATGGGGGGTTGTAGTTACGAAGTCGCCTAAATAAACCATCTCTCCTCATGCGTTAAGTGACAATATTATACAAGTAGTTGATGATAGTGGCGTAAAGGTTAAGGAAAAGGAGAACGCGAGCGAGTAAAAAGAGCGCTCTATCAATTTGCTAAATTTCTTTTACTTAACCCTCGGCACCACTATCATCGACCGCAATGCACTTCGCAAAGTATACATGCAAATAAGCGTCACCGCTCTTTCATCGCCATTCCCATTTCATTGCACGCACTGTCAATTAACTATACGTATTTGATGTCAGGAGATCAATGCATTTTAAGCCTAGTGCTGCAAATGTGGTGTATGAGCTCAATGCTGCGGCATTTAGCAGCAAAATTTAACCATAAATTCACCGTGTCCGCAAGACTGCGTTTTTATGAGTAGCGCTGTCTTTGCTAGCTTTTCCTGGGACGTTGAAATTGAAGAAATACGCAAACACCTGTGCTACATCAGAAAGTCATTCATTCTGTGGTCCTCAACACACGGAACATTGAAAACGCTGCTCAAAATATGACTGAAACAGACTTGAAAACTTGTAACAATAATATTAATATCGGAGGTTTTACGCGCCAAAACCACGATACGATTGTGAGGCATGCTGTAGTGAAGGGCTCCTCAAATATCGACCACCTGGTGTTCTTTAACGTGCACTGACGTCGCACAGTACACGTGCCTCTAGCATTTTGCCTCCACCACAATACGACCACCACGACCGGAATCGAAGACGCGACCTGCAGGTCAGCAGCCGAGCACCGTAACCACTCAACCACCGCAGTAGGCTACATTTCGTAGAAGTACGCATTTTTTCCCCCTTTACTTTCAAATTCTTTCAAAATTTAATCCCGTATTTTTATCACCTTTGATTAGCTTTACCTGTTAACAGAACAGTGTAGCCAGCTGGTTTTAGAGTGGAATAAACTTCCCGTGTTCCTATTACTTCCTCTTCTCTTCTTCCTAGAACAAGCTTTGCTTCTTTCGCCCTCTCCTTCGCTACGCTTCGTTCGTCGGCTCGTCTCTTCCCCTCTCTGAGTGCTGCTCATCGCCGTGAAAGAAGAGAAAGAGCAGGAGGCGCGTGAACCTGCTCGCAGACAAGACGGTTTTTGTTCACCCACTCGACAGCGCCTCGGACAGGTGACGTCACGATAGCCGCTGGGGGGTAGCGGAAAGGAACGATGAAAAGCACGCGACCGTCTGTTGTTGGTTTACCAAGCCCAGCCACGTGGCACTCCAGCGGCGAATCTCCGAGCGAGCGCAGCCGTGACGCCTCTCCGCAGCGCATCACGTAGAACGGCGTCACGCCTGCTACACGTGCGCCCTGGTGGCTCAAGGTCATTCTTGCGACGCGATCAGTTACCTTGGGAGAATTGGCGTAGAATAGCCTTCACTCTCATAAATCGAAATAAGTAAAAATGCCAACTAAACCTTTCAACATTTGTGAAAGCACCTGAGATAACAGCATATCTGAAGGGGAAAAAAAAGTTGAAGCAAGAGAATAACCGTAATGCGACCCATATTAGAAGCTGGTGAGAAAATAAATAGAAAAAATTGAAACTTAAACTGAGAATTCCAGAAATACAATGTGCTAAGGAATTGCAAAAAAGAACGCTTTGCGACTGCTGCTGAAATTTAAGCTCGATAAAGCTTAAATAAGGAAGCAGCAGACTAAGCCGCATCATAATCGGATTGAAAAAGGAATGCGTAACACATTTGTGCAGCTGCAATTTGAATGAATACGGTTGCATAACTTTTTTTAAAAATTCAGACAGTCCTGATTATAAGGCCTGGTTTTGAATAATTTGTGAGTACAAGTGCTGGAGTCATGGATACTGATTTCCTGCGTCGCATGAGTAACCTCGCTTTTGTCAAACAAAACGAGCTTTTCAATGCGAAGCATTTCTTTGCGTACTGTAAGCACTTTTGCGTTTCTATCTATCTATCTATCTATCTATCTATCTATCTAGCCGCCTACGTCTGGGTACTCTCCTGATGGCCTCCTTAACTTGGGGTAGACCAAAATTTGTATGGGAGGGTAAGATGTATTGACGAATATGTCTGGCTGGTCATGACATCAATAACGTGAAAATCCTGTCGCATACGTCGTCAAACCCTTTGCTGTAGACACGTGTGGCACATACCCGTATACCACGGGCCGCGGTATGGGGGTATGCGCCACAGGTGTTTGACAATTTATATCTACCCAGGAACGGCGAGGACAGACATTAGAAATTTAAATGCGAGGGCGTTAGGAAAGACTGACGTCAGCAGCGTTGACCCGACGAATGCAAATAATAAATATCAGGGTCCCAGAAGGAATCGAACCCAAGCAATCTGCGTGGCAATCAAGTATTCTACCACAGAGCCACGTCCATGTCTCGGAACCGCTTTGGAAAAAGACTCTATGTATAGGCGTAATGATGGTGAAACGTCAATTGCGGTTGCAGTGCTGGCTATCTTATTTTATAAACATTACATATGTACTCCTATGAGGCAAGGCGTCACGTCGGGTTAACGTAAATTGTATACTTAAGCACCATCCACTGTAGTTGGTCCACAAAGCACTATCCAGGGCTACCATCCTGGCAAAGGACAAGTGCTACATATCAGCTTACCGCTTCTGGTGTTGGTAATGCCCATGTTTCTGTTGGCATCGTTACGCAACTGTAAAGAACTGGTTATATGAAACAAATGCGACTGTTGAACATATGTCTGTGCGTACAACATTTGTACATATCTTTAACGTCATTTCGTAACGTTTCGCTAAATAAAAAAATTACAATCCAGTCACCTTTGCCTCCGCATGCTTCGCATAACATCGATTCCCATGGTACTTGGGATGTGCCAAATTTTTTAATCAGTGTTTTTAATTTTCAAAGCCAAACAGTACGCACAAGAAGCACTGAACACCTACAGGGATTCAACGTTTGCGGTAATAAATGCGTCGAATTTAAGAGACGTACGCTCTGACATGAAAAGTCCTCAATGGTAAGGACTGTGGGCTTTTGGCATGCAATCAGTTTGAGTGCTAATTTTTGAGGCGCTGCCCCGTGCGAGATGGCAATAATTTATTGTCGATGAAATTACTGCATCGACCGCTACGATTTTATATGGGCTGCTTGTTAATCAGCCTTGTTCCGCGGTTTAACTTTCTTTTTTGGGCTGTTTATTATTCAGTCCAGTTCAGCGGTTAAACTTGCCGCAGTGATTTTCCGCTTAGTTATTCCGTGGCAATGCCTTCTCGGTTGTAACTTTCCATACTTTCCTTACATTAACAACTGAAATCTCATTTTCATCAATACAATGTTACCGCTAATTGAACAAATATGTGCTTTATGCGATGCAAAAATATTGTCAATTTTTTTTTCATGTACGTTTTCGAACAATCACTTTTTGGCCATGTTTACCTACCCGTGCAAGCGCATCATTCGCCATATCCTTCAGCCTATACTTGGCTTGATACCCTTTAAAAAAGCTATGTCATCGGCATAAGCCAATCATTTGGCACAAGTAACCGTGGAAATAGTGCCGTTTACGCAGACAATTATTAATAATAATAAAAAAAAAGTCTGAGTATGCTATCTTCAGGGTCACCTGCGGTAACACTCGTAGACTTTGAACCAACAATGCACTCTGTCACAGAGGGACTTCCATTTCCATGCAGCAGATATGAACGCAAAAGTTTTTCTCGTCCCCACGCAAGCCATATCGCTCGAGTTTATGCAATGAAAGTTTATGACGCACATAGTCGAAAACATTTTGGAAAAAAAAGAGATGTAATGCATAATCGAAGGCTTTTCTCTTCAAGAGCATAAATTATAAAATATTTCTGAAAAGGAAGGTGCTTCTTCAGCAGGTATGCGTAACGTACTGTGTCACGAAGGAAAGAAGTGGAAATCTAAGGGCTCGTTTTCCTTTGTTAGACACAATATTAAAGAGAACTAACAGACAATGATGCCACGGAAAGTATAGGGGATGTTATTAGTAGTAATTGTAATGTAAATGTGAAGAAAGAAAAGTGGACGAAAATATAACTAGCCGCCGGCGGGGACCGAACCTGCGACCTTCGAATAACGCGTCCGGTGCTCTTTTTTTCTTCAGTCGTTTGTATCGATCACTGCCTCCAGTATCGGAGGCGTTGCAAGCTTTCTGCGCCCCACGTGGTTTTGTATTTCCTCCGGTATCGGCCCACCTTTCGCCAATAGACGCTTTCATGTGATGACGTCATCATGCGACGTCATAGCTAGGGCTCCGTGTTTTCGGAGTTTATTTATTGGAAAGAAATTCGGCGTTTATCGGAGATTATTTCTCGTAAATCCCCAATTCTCCGAAGTTCGGTGTTGTTTAGTTATGCATTATAAGTTGTTGCAATGCGGCCGCATTAATAATTATTTTCGATGAAATTGCTTTGCATTGTTGCTGATAATCCTGCTTCTCCTTTCTTTCATTTTTGATGAGGCATCTAAGGTTTTGCCTTAAAAAACACTCTGGCACCTCTTGAAGATACCATCGCACGCTAATGCGATTATCATTTCAAACGGTGGTACACATGTAGCCTAATAGTTGGTAACCGTCTTTATTAAGGGCGAAAGCCTTGTGTGCTGTTGTGCCGCACCCTTGCCGGCCCCGACCCCCGACTCCGGTCGTCGTTCTACGCGACTGCAAGTCCAACATAACCAGAGCGGGAGGAACAATAAAGCCCCGCGCACGCTGTTGTTGGGCCGCACCCTTGCCGACGCCTTGCTGATTTCGCCGGGCCGGTCTTACCCCACCCTGTTGCGACAGGCGCTGTCAACAAGCCACCGACTCCCAACAGGGTCATCAGAGCGGTCTATCCCCAGTCTCGTGGTCCTTTGTCATCGACCAGGTACTGACCCTTGGAGGTGCAGACGTGGTCACTATTGTGCACCAGCAAATGGTGCAGGATTGGCGGACTCTTGGCCACCGCGTGGAGAGGAGGATATGGGGGTGGACCTTCACATTTAATCCCCAGATTAAATTAAACCCAACCTCCACATTTAATCCGGCGCATCGAGGAGCGCCGTGCCTGTTCAGCCTGTTCACGAAGACCGTCAACATGTAAATACTGTACATAAAGTATTTTCAGTCTTCCAACTTGTCCTGATGACTGCTCCGAGCACGACACCCGCACGCGGTCGCACCGGCCACGCAACCCCATTCCTAACAGTGCCTCGTCAAACAGGAAAAGTGATCGTCGGCGTCGATATCAGGAGTAGTACCAAAAACCCCATAAAGTCATACGAGACACCGAACGACAAATAAAAGATGGTAAATTAATTAGCATTGGAGAGATCGTGTCTCCCTGCCGTACGCCCTTCTTTATTGGGATTCTGTCGCTTTCTTTATGGAGGACTATAGTGGCTGTGGATCCGCTGTAGATTCCTTCCATTATGTTTATATAGGCTTCGTCGATGCCCTGATTCCGCAGTGCCTGCATGACTGCTGATGTCTCCACCGAATCAAATGATTTCTCGTAATCTATGAAGGCTATGTATATGGGTTGGTTGTATTCCGCGCATTTCTCTATCACCTGATTGATAGTATGAATATGGTCTGTTGTTGAGAAGCCTGTACGAAATCCTGCCTGGTCCTTTGGTTGATTGAACTCTAATGTCGTATTAATTCTGTTAGCAATTACTTTTGTAAATAGCTTGTAGACAACGGACAGTAAGCTGATGGGCCCGTAATTTTTCAGGTCCTTGACGTCCCCTTTCTTAATGGAATCAAGATGATTTTGGCATTCTTCCGAGAATCTGGTATCCTGCCTGTCGAGAGACACTTCGTATACAGGGTGGCCAGTTTTTCTAACATAATCTCTCCCCACCGTCTTTCAACAGGTCTGATGTTACCTGATCCTCACCAGCGGCTTTGCCTCTTTGCATTCCCTTTAGGGCTTTCTTTACTTCTCCGGTCAATACTGGTGGGATGTCAGATTCCTCTGGGCTATTATTGCTTTTTACGTTATCATCCTGACTGTCTCGGCTGCTGTACAGATCTCTGTAGAACTCTTCCGCTACCTCAACTATTCTATCCATATTGGTTGTGACCTTGCCTTCCTTGTCCCTTAATGCATACATCTGATTTTTGCCTATGCACAGTTTTGTCTTCATAGCTTTGAGGCTTCTTCCGTTCTTTAGAGCATGCTCAATTCTCTCCATATTATACTTTCTTATGTCGGCTACTTTACGCCTATTGATTAGCTTGGAAAGCTCCGCCAGCTCTATTTTGTCGGTTGCATTTGAGGCTTTCATGGTTTGACGTTTCTTAATGAGGTTTTTCGTCTCTTGGGATAGCTTACCAGTGTCCTGTCTAACGACTGTACCCCCCGACTTCCACTGCACACTCCTTAATGATACTAGTCAGATTATCATTCATTGCGTCAACGCTAAGGTCAGTTTCCTCGGTTAAAGCCGCGTACCTATTCTGAAGTGAAACTCTGAATTCCTGTACTTTCCCTCTCAGAGCTAGTTCATTAATCGGCTTCTTGCGTATCCAGTTTCTGCCGTTCCTTCCTCAAGTCTAGGTGAATTCTAGACCTTACCATTCTGTGGTCACTGCATCGGATCTTGTTAACTACTTCCACATACTTCCAATGCTATTCACCGCGTGTTTACAGGAGGTTTTCAGGGCCCTAGATTGGGAAGAGTTAGGGATAAGAGTTAATGGAGAGTATCTCAGTAACCTGCGATTCGTTGATGACATTGCATTGATGAGTAACGCGGGAGACGAATTACAGCTTATGATTACTGAACTGGATACGGAAAGTAGGAAGAGTAGGTCTGAAAATTAATATGCATAAAACTAAAGTAATGTGGAACAATCTTGGCAGAGAACAGCGCTTTGCGATAGGTGGCGAGACACTGGAAGTTGTAAAGGAGTACGTCTACTTAGGACAGGTAGTAACCGCGGAGCCGAACCATGAGAGTGAAATAACTAGAAGAATAAGGATGGGATGGGGCTCATTCGGCAAGCATTATCAAATCATGAATGGTAGTCTACCACTATCCCTCAAGCGGAAGGTATATAACAGCTGCATCTTACCGGTACTTACCTACGGAGCAGAAACCTGGAGACTTACAAAGAGGGTTCAACTTAAACTGAGGACGACGCAGCGAGCGATGGAAAGGAAAATGATAGGTGTAACCTTAAGAGACAGGAAGAGAGCAGAGTGGGTCAGGGAACAAACGGGGGTTAAGGATATCATAGTTGAAATCAAGAAGAAGAAATGGATATGGGCCGGGCACGTAGCACGTCGGACAGGATAACCGCTGGTCATTAAGGGTAACTGACTGGATTCCAAGAGATGGCAAACGCGTGAGGGGGGAGACCAGAAAATTAGTTGGGTAGATGAGATTAAGAAGTTTGCAGGTATAACGTGGCAGCAGAAAGCACAGGACCGGGTTGATTGGCGATACATGGGGGAGGCCTTTGCCCTGCAGTGGGCGTAGACAGGCTGATGAGGATGATGATGATGATGAAATTAATTAGGAAGAAATTGAAAATAATTAGTATGAATTAGGTGTAAGTTGAGAGTAATTTAATGCCGGTAATTAAAATAAAAACGTACATGACTCAGCAAAAAAAAATGAGTAATTTAGGAAAGTGCATGGTAAAATAGCCACCCGGGATGGCTCTGGTCTTCGAGTCGTCTTAAGCGAATGCATAAGGTGATCCTCTGAAGTTTTTTTTAGAGAATCATTAAATATTCGTTTAATTTTACGTAAGCATGTAGTTCATGTACAGTTTCATTTTATGGACTTATTTAGATACGCTAACTGCCCTACCGGGAATTGCATGGGAGCGGGGGAGGGGACTTAATTAAAAGAGATATTGCTTGCCTCTCAGAGAACCTTCAAAAGTGGTATTGGTTCCGATTTTACCTTTGCCTGCTTTTCTGCCCCGCTTTTTTTCTTATGTCCAGTACACTGGTCGCTGGGCCGGAAAAGGATATAGCGGCACTCACGTCTCTTGCTTTTGCGTAGCCTCCGCGACTGCGCCATTGATGCGCAAGTGAGCCCACTAACGCTAAAAATTTATCCCTCGCTCCCCGACCCGCGATCGCGGCCGAGCTGCGTCTCTAGCACATCGAGGCTGATTCGAAACCGAGGAATATCTATTAAGACTTATGTACGTTAAGCCATGGACAACGAAACACTTGCAGCATGCATAACAAACTGATGATCAAAAATTATGTTTTATAACCCATATGTTTATGTTTATATACCCCACATATATACCCGATAAAGTGGACGGGGGGTATGACCGGCCACAGTAGCTCAGTTGGTACAACATCGAATGCGTTATTCGAAGCTCGCAGGCCTCGGTTCCTGCCAGCGGCAAGTTATCTTTTCGTCCACTTCACTTTCTTCACATTTACATTACAATTACTTCTAATAACATCCCCTATACTTTCCTTGGGGTTCCTGTCTGTTAGTTCTCATTAATGTTTCATAAAACATTCATAGAGAAGTTCAAATCCAATGCAGCTTTAAATCGCGTTTCTTTTGCGTCTAGTCCAATACTCATCGTTACCTTTATTGTGCTTGCGGCGCATACCCAGGTATGTATGTTATTGAAGTTTTAAACGCCGGAAATTTAGTAGACCATAGGTGGATAATCACCACGCCATTGACAATTTATCTAGTCCGCCCGCCATCCGCCTGACTTCCCCCAGTTCGTTGGCGGCGATTGCCTCTTCCGCATGTTTTTCATCAGCACGTGCCGAAACTTGTACTCCGGCACTGTTCCGTCTAATATAACGCACGTTCTAGTTCTGTATTATGTCAAAACACAATTTATCAGCATACGCATCAAAATAAAGTTAGCTCGTTGGACAGCCGGCGAGGACAGAAAACGTTCCAGCTTGATAAAAATCATGAATGCCTCGCTGGTAATTAATCGAGTACAGCACATTTCTGATACGCCGCGGATTATACTGGCTGCAATCTGTTCAGGCAAATGCGGCAGCTATATATACGTAACACGTACCCTGAACTTTTTAATTAGCACGGCAAGCATACGCGGAGCAACACTTACGAGGCCACCTTATGGAAATTGGACAACGCTAGCGCTTGTCTGTCAGGATTTTATAGACCTGTTTCATACAAAAAAAAAAGAAAAAAAATTTTCATTACACGTGTGACATGAATTTTCCAGTTCTTTTGTAGAATTCAAACACTCGAAATTAGGAGAACATGTTCACATTAAAGAGTTTATATAAAACTTCAATCGAGCGCAATACATATTTAATAAATTTAATAAACTATGCGTTTCGAGTACATTGCCAGTACAGTAATGTTCGCACTGAACTAGCTTTTCATATATCATGGGTGACCCACTTTTTTATTCGCAGAGTACTGGGGATAACAGATTACTTTTTTTTTTAACTGCTGGAAAGCGGTTGGCTTTCTCCGAATGCTTTGCAGAGGCCCTACAGAAAGAAAAGTCGCTACTTTCACATGAAATCGGGGTTCTTGAAGCAGGACAAAAAATAATCGGCTGGCCTTTCAACTTAACGCTGCTTGGCCTGCATTGTTTATGGCGGACCAGAATGACCGAATTTCAGTGCGACCCCGACAGGCGACCCGCATGCATGCTATTTCGCCAGGACATCGTCCGGTACATTCACGCGCTCATAACGCAAGACTATCATTCTGACTAGCGAGGAATGGTGGACCTTACGCTAAATCTAAAGAAATTTTAAAATTAGAGGCCGAGGACATGGGGTGCGTGGCAGACTACTTTTATTCAGTTTTATTCTTTTGCTCTTAAGCAACACATTTATGCCACTGATGCCTCTAACAGGACATGAAACACGTGATAAAGCAGAGAAAAAGAGTTATGGTTGCTGAACGCGTGCAGCTTGCTGTACGTAATCGGGAGCCCACGGATTGGATGACGAGCATTATCGACATTTTATTCGAAAGACCACCGAAGTAAAGAGTCTTGATGCACGATACAAACAATAAGTTGGTGGAAGAACTGAGGGCTTTTGAGTAGTTTTGCTATAAACACGTAGTCACAGTAGAGATCGAAATAAATGATTGCTTGAATGTAGTGCGCCCGACGGTAACAGGTTAACAATGCACGGCGGGGTGATGATAACTGCAGATAATAATGCACACTCCTAGAACCCAGGCGTGTGTAGTGATTAAAGCTTGCGGTTCTCGATTGCTGGACCGGCGCGAGAAAAATCGTCATAATCAGCCTGACTACTCTCACCGCAAGGTGGAGGCCTCTCCCATGTTAATCCATTGAACCCGCTCCTATGCTAACAGCGACCGCTCATATGCCCGCAAACTTCTTAACGTACACCCATCATTTTCCTTTCCATGGCACCAGAAATAACCCTGTAATAGTTGGAATAAGTGACATCAACAAGTAAGGTAGCAATGTATACAAATAGGTTGTCATTGACAGACTACGCCTTAATGTAATAAATTGTTCTGGAAAAATATTAGACAAATGACAATCGATGAACAAGGAGAAGATAGCGTAGGTTTAGCGAACACCGGCGTACAACCTCAAACTGTTGGAGCGATGCTAGTGTAGTACGTACTAGTCAGATGATACGTAAAATGAATAGAATGCGAATGACAGACACGACAAAAAAAAAGCAGAAAGCAAAATGAATACTCTAAAAATATAGAAGTCTATGATTACAAGGAGTATGCACAGCTGCCTCGCAGCGGAAGATTTGACAAATAGGGCTAAATGATAATTGGAGTGGAAGGCACAGAAAAAAAAAAAGCAGAAGGGTTACAATAAGGAAAGAAAGCAAGGTAGAGAAGAGGCGTAAGCCGATAAGGATTATGAAGAAGCTAAAGAGTTGTGATGGAATAAGGATGATATAGTGCTTAGACGAACTATGCAGAGAAAAAAAAATCATGCTAGAGAAGTGGTGCAAGATAAAATGATACCCACTGAAAGCATGGTATTATCAAAACCAATAAAAGCACGCCAAGAAGATTCTGGAATAACATAGTGGCATTGGGAAGTACCAACGTTCATATACAGGATGAAAATGGAACTTCCCTATAACGATGACATGCTGTACATGACGGGCGTTATTAGTGATAACTTCGGTTGTAATAAAAAAATGGCGAAGCGTGCACTAAGCCGCGCTAGCCTTGAAACAGCGAAACTAGACGATTCTGAAGACTAATCTGGTTGCTTCTAGGTGGTTTCTAGGTCTTAGCTAGGTGATGCAGGTTGTTTCTAGGCTGCTTCTAGGGCGCTGTCATAACTCTAGCTAGGCGATGCTAGGTTGTTTCTACGTTCTCAGCGCCTACAGGTTCGAGTTAAACCACGCACAGTCACAGACACTACACAGGCACGTCGTCGTTGGCGTAGGCCTTTCATCACTTCGGGGTCTTCTCGTAGCCGCTGTTGCCTTTCCCGTTCCCTATAGTATTCTCTCGTTGTATGTACTCGGGGCCTTCGGCTCGCCGCCGCCGCTTCGCAGCGATTTATTTGTCGAGCTGTTAGCTTCTTCCTTTTTAATGGAAGTTGTGCGTAGTGGGATTTACCCAATTTCTATGGCACATACCCGTTTATGATGATGATAGTTTCCTGATAGGCCGCACAAATTTCTGTGGCGCATACCCGTTCGTTGGGCTAACTGTTGCTATCTTCATTTTTAGTGGACCAGTGGTTAGTAGTGCGATTTACCCAATTTCTGTAGAGCATACATGTTCACGATGATGATAGTTTTGTGGTATGGGGTGAACAAGGAACGATTTGCTAAACAGCCAAGGGTTGCCGTTGCCGGCTACATTGCGCCACATTGGCTACTTTACGACCCTGTCTGGCGACAAAAAATCCAGGTTGGCGCCATGGCTACTTTTTGGCTATTTCTAACTTTTGTTTTGGCGCACTAAGTTGCCATTTTTTATAGCATTTGCAGATTTAGTACACTGCTTTTAAGCAGTCCTATCGTGTCAGCCGACGCGCGCACGCGTCTTCCCCGTCCCCCCAGTGGCTTGGTGCCCATCGAGACACACCAACGCAACGTGCGGCGTGCCTGCAAACATGGGCGTCTGCAGGGGGCTACAGAAGGGGCACTTGCCCCCTTCAAGCCAGACCAGCACTTACGTACACCTAAGCTACACCAGTGCTCTCCCCCTCTCCCAGCCGCGATGCAACACGGGTTTGCATACCTCCCTCCTCCCCCCTCCTTCCAAGGTGAAATGCTAGCGACACTCGTGCCTGCAATTATGAAGTGGTGAAGCTATGTGTATGCTGGCAAACGCGTAACTAACACATTGCTCACGCTGCCCGCCGTCTATGCTGTTGATACGCGCAAGTTCCTCATTCTGACCCGCAGCGGTTGTTCTGGTGCGAAGCGAATTTGACAAAAAAAAAAAAAAAAAGATCCGCAACAAAATGAAGCTGGACTGTACATCTTGAAAGCTTTCACTATCTGAAGCTGGACGGGTATTATGTAAGCTCTACAAATCAAATACGATCTGCGGCTCCAAGGCATCCGCGCTTGTGTTGTCTTTTTGTTTTCGAGTTCGTCTTCTCACCTGGTGTGCACTGCCATACGCCGTGATGATCAACCAACTAGCCCACAAGTATATTTCAACATTTTAAGCAGGGAAAGACTGCTTAACATTTAGTGTTCGCGCTTACTGGTTGGCTGGAATGTTGCAAAACTACTCTGTATCTGGCAAATAACCAACTATTCTACCTCAAGTATAAGCATGGCACACTTTATTCATTATACTTTATTCATATATTTGTACGACCTGTGACTTAGCAATTGAAGACTTAAGCAAGAGGAAAAACTGCTCTTACTTCTGTGGTATTCCTTATTCAAAATGGTATTATTTATTGTTCAATAGTAGAAATTCTACTCATAATACCACATCTGTTCCATTTGGCTACAAATTTGGCGATAAAATTAAATGACATGGCTACTTTGGCTACTTTTAGCTTGAGTTCTGGCTACTTTTCAAGTCCAGCCAAGGGCAACCCTGTAAACCGCTTTGCTGTTAAAAATCTACTTCAGCTTCAACCAGACCTTTACAAGAATGGTGGAAAGCACATACTATAACATAGGAAAGTCTAACTGAAAAAAATTTAAAGAAAATATTCCCAATAACACTGTAACAGGATCATTTGAAATCCTAGTGAAGCTAATAAAACAGTGAAATCCGAAGAGTAAACCACAGATGACTAGCATTACAGGAAGCGAGCGCTGAAGCTTCTCACGTTGACAGCAACGCTATAGCGCATGGACTGGCGAGTGGACGAAACAGTTTTCAGTCGCACGAACTCCAATTTGACGTCAGCAAATTTATACGACACATGTATCCAGTTTCGCACGTGTATCTAGTTTCAAACCTGACATTTTTCCTGGTGTTCTGGAGCGTAGAAACGCGTGCAATTCGAGCACCGCGCATAACCACGCACAGAGCTCAGCTTGACGCGAACTTGGATAACCGGAAGTATCTTACTTTGTAAATGTGCCGTGTTATCCTAGTAGCCTCCCCTACGTCAGGCGTCGCCAAATCTTGATAGCGCATTCACATCGGCTTAGGCTTAGCACGGGGGCCGGGATGGGGATGGTGGCTTCACCCTTACCATACCCCCCTCCCCCCTCCCCCCGGCTCAAGATTTACTATTTGTATGTATACACATCCACGCACACATAAAAACACCCACGCCCTCACATATATGTAGGGGAAGTCTACCTCCCCTCCACCCCCCACCCCCCACCCCCCCGCATAAAATTCTGGCTACGTCATCTGGATATTGAAAACAGTCTTATCACTTATTAACCAGCGCTCATTCCTTATAAAAGGGTATGAGGTAAGTTATTCCGCAAGTCAGTAAAACACGTTTCGATCATATTCCGCGGAAGTAGAAATAAGTTCAGCTATAAAAGCAACGATGATATTGATAAAGCAAGCTTGTTCAGAGAAATTACAGTAATGCTGGTGATATACAGGGTGTCCCATTTATCACGCAGCACGATTTAAAAAAAGAGGAACGGCGTTACGCGAAGCAGACCTAGTGCATAATGTTCCCAGTATACTGTAGTAGCCGCTACTATTTTTTTCGTTAATGTCAATTAATTAATTAGTCCTAATTAATTTGGTAACTCCGAAAATACTCACCTAATTATCAAAGTGTCAATGAGGCAAATGTGGGCATGTTGAAATGACATCTATCTGTGCCACTTTCAACAACGTACTAATTGCGTGCTAATTATTTCTTTCGGATTTGATTGTTGCTTCATGCATGGCCTCCGAGGTCGCGCGCCGGCGCACAATCTCGGAGGCCATGCATGAAGCAACAATTGAATCCGAAAGAAAAAAATTAGCACGCAATTAGTACGTTGTTGAAAGTAACACAGATAGATGTCATTTCAACATGCCCACATTTGCCTCATTGACAATTTGATAATTAGGTGAGTATTTTCGGAGTTACGAAATTAATTAGGCCTAATTAATTAATTCACATTAACGAAAAAAATAGTAGCGGCTACTACAGTATACTGGGAACATTATGCACTAGGTCTGCTTCGCGTAACGCCGTTCCTCTTTTTTTAAATCGTGCTGCGTGATAAATGGGACACCCTGTATAAAACTGTCATACGTGTCATAAAGTTAGATTCGTCGAAGTGGGTAGCAAAAAAAAAATACTATACTGGAAAAATTCAGAAAGCTTTAAGACGGAGGATGCATTTACAGGATAATCTAGCTGAACACGAATAAACATCGCTAGCTGAAGGCAGGCCTTTACGGATAACAATTCTAGTAATAATGGAATGTACGACATCGATGAACTATGGCATATTCTCTTAAACATCAAATTCTATGACTTTACGTGCCAGAAACACGATATCATTAACAGGCACGCGTGCAGTGGGACACTCAGGGTCAACTTTTGACCACCTGGGGCTTTCTAACCTGCAGCTAACTAAAAGTAAGATATTTTTATTAAGGGGGTGGCGATGACAATTTGTTGGAACTGTTGAGAGAGACAGAACCAAAGGTAAATTGTTTGGCAAGATGAGTAACGCCAAGAATTCGTGAAATTTCAACGCGGACTGGTGTAAGTTTGCCCCTTGTCTGCAGTTCAGTCTACACTTTATGGTAAGCGTTGGAGAGACTACTTGAAGACGTAAAACACGTTTTGATTGATCTTGCATCATTTAAGGAAACATTTATACAACAGAACGTCTCTGAACTAGTGTGCACGAGAAAAAAAGTAGTATTGCTAACAGAAAATTTGAATTATAAACTTGAACATTTTCATGGCGATGAAGTGACACAATTAGTCCTTTAACTTTAGCCCAGGAAAATTTGCATTGATGATCTGCAGTTGAATAGCAAGCGATATCAACCGTAAAATATATAAATACATGTACGTATACTTAAAAATGAAATAACTGTTCAAATATTCATCAGAATACTCTCAGGATACAGTGCATGCAGATAAAGCGGACAAAGGGAAATTGGAATACCCGCAACAATAACACATAACACTTTGGAGCTACAACAAATGCGAGATAGAGCAAGGAATCTGGAATGGAGCCATGGCGTGAGCGCGAACGTTGGCAAATTCAGTTTTCTGCTTAAAGTAAGGCCTATCTAGGGGGTAGAAGTTATGCAAACATTCGTGCTCTGATTAAGGATTGTGAGTCCACCGGAAATTTACAATTGAGGCAGCACAGCGTGACACGGGTTGGCCCACTCCTGCAATCAGTGAAGCGAATAGCGAAAGAATAATTTTGAGATTAAGGAAAATGAGTGACAAAAGAGGGCTGGTCAAAGGTACACACATCAGTGCCTCGAGCCTGGACTCGGGATGGAGAACAATGTCAAGAAAGTTAGTCGATGTTATTCTCTAGTCAATCTATACTTGACCAAGATAACTTTCATCAATCTCTTGATATTATTAAATTGGAAGGCAGGAGTGGGAGTTAATCAGACCACGGGAAGTTATAAGTACGTCAAGGAAGGATGTCTGGAGGGTAAATCATTGCGATAATATGAAAGGCAGTTACTTGCTATTAGAAGATCAAGTGCAAGCAGACTCTGCAAGCAGACTGTGGGTAACAAAAAAGAAACCCGTAACAATGCGCCTTTATGCTGCAGTAAAATCCGCGAAGGACTGCGCGTGTCTTAATGTAATGTTAAAATATTCACCGAGAAAGGCCCAGAGGCAACATCCACCTTCCAGAAGCACTCGGACAAAACGGATGGAAACATTAAATGACGTGCCGTTGAGATAAGCAAGAGACGCTTGGAGCACTTGTGGGGAAAAAAGTATTAAATGATTTAATAGAGCCGGAATCGGTTGCAAGATAATGCAGCTGTACACAATATTAAGACAAATGTATTATTGAAATGAGAAATATCATGGAGATATAGGCAAAATGCTATACTGCTGTCCATGTATAAATACTTACATACCTGACGTAGACACGATCGCTAGTTGTCACCGCCTCGTTTCGAAGGAGACTGTAAACATTATAATCATAATCTTTAAGTGATACTAAAAAAGTCAGTTTCCCCGCAAGGGTGAAACAATGAATGCGATAGCAACAAATTGTAATGTTAGCAGCTAACTCTTGTGGAGAAGATCTCACGCAACTCTACAAAACGCTGGTGTATGCATTTACCAGTGGGTGCTACATGTCCATACTGTTCTGTTCCGGTGATGCAAGCAGATGCATACCATCTTATATGGACGTGCCAAGGGTTACAGTCGGAACGCTCCCGTCATCTCCTGCAAGCCGGCCTTCGCTACAGTGACACAAACAGTTATGACCGATGGATACATGACAACACATTCTACAAGACACTGCTTCCCTTCATACACAACACCGGCCTAACGGCGCACATTTAATACAAATATACACAACAAATATTATGCCTTAAGGGCAAGTCTATGTCGCAAATAAAAAAAAAAAGAATACGGCCGCATCAACGGCACTTATCGCACTGTCTCTTCGCGTTGAGAACGCAGCACGTAGAAGGGTATACGAGCCGCCCGCTGATGGCTGCCGATTTAGCGAGATAGCGTGCGCACCAGCGATAGTGACGTGGCCCTTAAAATCAAAGTTCACAGTTGTTGCTCGAGCGACCCCCCCCCCCCCCCGCCCCCTCCCTTCGCGTCTTTTTTCATGCTCGTTAAAGCCGGGTGGAGCGCTTCCTCTCTGATTCGACGGCAGGTCTCCCAAACGCGGTCATGTTATCGCATGCGCTCTCCTAGTGACGGAGATGGGCCGGCTCGTTTGATCTCTGCTTAAGCGGCATTCGTCGCCCCCCGCTCGCGCGCTATTACCCGCGGGTAGAACGTACTATGCGCGGGGTATGTTATCAATTTATACTTCATACGAGACATGACGGCGACGGCGATGACAAAAACGTGTACAGAGTGTCCATATAATTGCTATCGCAATAAAATTATATCAAAACCGGTACAATGTATTTGGCGCTCCAATGCAATGGCGCAAAAGCGCTCCTCTCCACGCAGTCTGCGTAGCCACAGAAAGCTGTCCACGAGCGTAGCCACAGTCAACGCATAAGTATACGCCTTCATTTTCACTTCTTACACAAAGCAAAAGTAAAACAACATTTAAGACGGCAGCGCTTATCTCTTAAGAAAACCTGCAATAGCGCGATTGTCTTCTTTCCGAATTTCACACGTAGGGTAAGGCGGGGCAAAATGAGACACGGGGCAAAACGCGACATTTTGGCTTTGCCGACCTCTATACTAATACAGAAAGCACTTTTCTTTGTTTCTATATTTCAGCGAGGTGCTGGTAGTTGTCCACCTTTTATGTGTAAAAGTTGATGATTGCTCACAGCGTTCGCGTAGGGAAAAATTACGCGGCCGGGGTCAGTGTGTTCGTGACCCGTCTAAAAGGGGCGAAATTCTTCTCAGCCAAGTTTTCGGATCCGTGCATGAAGCTACTCTGGCGTCAGTACAACAACGTAAGTATTTATATTGTTACTATATACTACTAGCTACATACCACCAAAATTTCAGTTCACTTGGTGCGCGGGGCCAAAGCGGAAATTTTTTTTGAATTTTGGCATGTGAGGGGGGGGCAAAACGCGACAAAAAGGCATTGAATTGCCTTAGAGAGTGTCTCATTAAAGTGAACCATTTACTTAAACTCATTATATATTATATTTTATTGTTTAGGAAGGTTCGGACGCACAAGAGAATATCATATAAAGCTTCCTGGGAGGAAAACGACGTGAAAAAGCACTGACTGCTGTTCAGGATACCCACTCCATTCGTGCTGCATCGAGATTTTTCCGCGTTCCCAAGGATGCTCTCAAGACGCGAACGCAAATTTGGAAGAATCTCCAAGTCAAGCCGTTTACAAACACGTCTCGCCATCGAGTTTTCCTTCAATACCAAATTTGTGCTAGAAAATTCGAATCTAGCACAGTTTTAAATTCATCGCCTCACGAAGCCCGGCTGACAAAGCTGAAAGCCACGAAACGCCCGTGCAATTCTGCGCCAAAACGGCAAAAGGAGGCGAAGATGCGTCAGAATATATCTAACGTCCAATCGTTGAATAATCCAATGAAGTGCAAGCTTTGCAACAAAATACAACAATAGCACAAAGAAAGACTGGTGGTGTTTGATCTGCAAGGAGTTTTGGAGCAAAACAGCACCGGATTCTGTCTGGATTCAATACGTGGAGTGCAAGGACTGGGGTCATGAAGGGTGCGTGAGGGCCCACGGAGTTTAATTTCAAGTACTTGTACTGCAAAAACTGAAGGGTTAAATTTTTTTTTCACACTGTCTCGTTTTGCCCCGCAGGTTGGGGCAAAGTGAGACATCTGGTGCATTTTTTATTTCTTTTTTAAAATAAACTTTTTAACAGTGGCAACATGGTCATATTTATGTAGCACATACCTTGTACCCAAAGGAAAGTTTCTGCATTGTCGTTTAAGGGTAAAGTGAAATAAAAATAAATATTCATTATTTTCAAATTTTTTGTCTCATTTTGCCCCACCTTACCCTAATTAGGAGAATGTTATCTGCATTACGCACACACTTGAAAATAGTTGCTATGCAAGGCGAGCGTCTCTCACTAAAAACAAGGAGAGTTACGGTTGAACCAATTCCTCCAGCTGGCCAGATCTGCATAATTCTCTTTCTAGAATAATTTTCAATTTATGGAGAAACTTGAGAAACTGAGATAGCTGATTAAATATTTCTATCGAAAGGACCATATTCGCGGTCTGAAGTTTGAAGTTTGAATTTTGAAGTTTATTTTGCTTCCATTACAGAAACAAGGAGCAGGAGCAAAAGGCTACAAAGGCCTGACAAAGGGCTCCCGCTCCTGTTGGCACTCAGCATCAGCGGTACAAATGACGATACATAATACGCCACACACATTCATATCAAATTAAATGTCACATGAGCAGTATACAAATGACACGATGAATAACAGATGTAGTAGTATGTGGAGTTTAACGTCCCAAAACCACGATATGATTATGAGAGACGCCGTAGTGGAGGACTGCGGAAATTTTGACCATCTGGTGTTCTTTAACGTGCACTGACATCGCACAGTACACGGGCCTCTACCATTTCGCCTCCATCGAAATGCGACCGCCGCGGCCGGGATCGAACCCGCGACCTTCGGGTCAGCAGCCGAGCACCCTAATCGCTGATCCACCGAGGCGGGCGATGAATAACAGATGAAAAAAAAAAGAAGAACATGTAGCTTAAATCAAATTAATCCGGATAAGTAGCCCGGAACACAAAATAAATATGTGCATTAAACAATAGGTAAATGCAGATGATTAAGAATCTGTAGAATAAATTTCCTGTGTCTTCAGTAAAAAAAAATAACATAGGAAACGAGAGTGAATTGCATTATTCAATTGTAAAAAAAATCATAACAGTATGACACGAAAATGATACACATCATGCATATTCCATTTGATGCTCTGTAATATACAGTTTCATAGATTTTTTTGACAAAGTACAAAAATCAAGGGGACTTAGGCGATTTAATAATTGCGGAACCTGCTAGCCTATATGCTGCCTGCCATAAACTGTTCTTGTTCTGAAACTGGTCGCTTTTTCACCTGATAATTCTTTTGAAATTTCTAACCCATACAAACTAGTCCCCATTCATAGATCTGTGGGCCGCCATACTGTATTATTGGCGAAGAGTATGATTAACGCCTTCCTCCATTTCTTGGGTCGACACTCAGAGTGTAAATACATATCCTTCAAGCCGCAATCGCAAGGCAACGCAATACCGACAAGGCCTGCGCCAAGGATACGGTAACTCTATAAAACGCAAGAAGTCGAACCACTGAGAGCACCCGACGGTCGATAAGTCTCGAATCACCATAAAGTGGGCAAATTCCACCATTTCAACTTTTGTGTAACCAGGGTAAGAGTTCGGGCCGCAATCAATTACGTGCTTTGTTTGAACAAGGATGAGTTTGTTCATTGGGTAAACAAAGTGTCACATGGCTTTTCAGTTAGGAAGCATCGAAACATCGAGCTGAACTGAACAACGAAATGTAAAAAAGGTCAAGGAGCTAAACATTATTTGTATTTCTCTCTATCGAATTGGCACGAAGTATAGGTAAGGAAGAGAGACCGTGTTAACAAATTCCTCTCTCGTGTTTTTGTGAACTTTTATTGCGTAGTTTGTTTTAACAAAATGACGACGTCGCTTTTCTTTCTGAGAAATACTGATGTAATGGTTGATGTTTTGTTTTCTTTTCCTGTTTGTGGGATAACACTGCAGTGAAGACGAACAGCAATTCACCTTATTCGCCCCTTTTGTGCTGTAAGAACACTGGCGATGTTAGACCTAGGAGTGTTACGTTGCGTATTCTGGGCTGTCATATTATCACATAAGACTTTTCTGTAAAGAGACTAGAAGCGTTTGCTTCATGTTGCGAACTTAGAAAACACAATGGGTACGTTTTTTGTTGTGGTTACATTTTGCCAGCTGATTTAAAATATATATTCTAGCAAGCGTCAAATATAACTTAAATTTCTCATGAGGCTACTATATATGAAGCCAATACGTTTTCTGAAATTCTAGAAATATCTTGTAGAGGACTAGTCCTTGTTCAGATAAAAAATGTGTGACATATTTGCGCTATCATATATAGCCTCGTTTCGCAGCACAAAACGTTAAACATTTTAGATGATCATAATATAGTATAAGAAACATTAGTGCTTGAAGACTATCCTGGTATTGTTCATAAGACATTCGTAAAGTAAAATAGCTCTATGATAAGAGACAATTCGTTTCAGATGTCAAAAGCGGCAGACAATAAACATTAGCTGTCACTCGAATGCCACACCAATTTTAGTGGACACTGAGCAGGAGCAGAAAAACAAATGACCTTAATTTTAGTGCCGTAACCTTCTCATGTCTTCTTCCTCTATTTAAGTGGAAATGTACATTTGCCACAGTAACGGGCGCATAAACTGCGACATACTGGGCCGAATTGTACCGACCAAAAGTACGATAAATATCTCGCTAGACTAAGTGAGGTATTTATCAAACAACTTATCTTTATATATATATATATATATATATATATATATATATATATATATAGTATTATTGAGAACTAACAGACAAAGATGCCAAGGAAAGTATAGGGGAAGCTATTAGAAGTAATTGTAATGTAAATGTGAAGAAAGGAAAGTGGACGAAAAGATAACTTGCCACCGGCAGGATGCGAACCTGCGACCTTCGAATAACGCGTCCGATGCTCTACCACTGAGCTACGGTGGCGGTCATCTCCCCGTCCACTTTATAGGGTATATATGTGTACTTAAACGTGGGAGCGTCAGTCAGCGCCGCCTGTTGCCATTACGGCGAGTGTGGAACACTCTTTTTTGCCTGTAGGCGTCACGTAGTACGTGATCTTATTACGAGAGGGCAGCTGACTAGTAATCCCTCGCATACCACCTGAAGGCATCAAGTCTGCCAGAACGAGACCCTCGTTATGAATGAAGGAAGGAATTGTAAACTTAAGGGCTCGTTTACTTTGTCAAACACAGTATTAATGAGAACTAACAGACAAAGATGCCAAGGAAAGTATAGGGGAAGCTATTAGAAGTAATTGTAATGCAAATGTGAAGAAAGGAAAGTGGACGAAAAGATAACTTGCCACCGGCAGGATCCGAACCTGCGACCTTCGAATAACGCGTCCGATGCTCTACCACTGAGCTACGGTGGCGGTCATCTCCCCGTCCACTTTATAGGGTATATATGTGTACTTAAACGTGGGAGCGTCAGTCAGCGCCGCCTGTTGCCATTACGGCGAGTGTGGAACACTCTTTTTTGCCTGTAGGCGTCACGTAGTACGTGATCTTATTACGAGAGGGCAGCTGGCTAGTAATCCCTCGCATACCACCTGAAGGCATCAAGTCTGCCAGAACGAGACCCTCGTTATGAATGAAGGAAGGAATTGTAAACTTAAGGGCTCGTTTACTTTGTCAAACACAGTATTAATGAGAACTAACAGACAAAAGATGCCAAGGAAAGTATAGGGGAAGCTATTAGAAGTAACTGTAATGCAAATGTGAAGAAAGGAAAGTGGACGAAAAGATAACTTGCCACCGGCAGGATCCGAACCTGCGACCTTCGAATAACGCGTCCGATGCTCTACCACTGAACTACGGTGGCGGTCATCTCCCCGTCCACTTTATAGGGTATATATGTGTACTTAAACGTGGGAGCGTCAGTCAGCGCCGCCTGTTGCCATTACGGCGAGTGTGGAACACTCTTTTTTTGCCTGTAGGCGTCACGTAGTACGTGATCTTATTACGAGAGGGCAGCTGACTAGTTTTCTGGTAGAGCATCGGACGCGTTATTCGAAGGTCGCAGGTTCGGATCCTGCCGGTGGCAAGTTATCTTTTCGTCCACTTTCCTTTCTTCACATTTACATTACAATTACTTCTAATAGCTTCCCCTATACTTTCCTTGGCATCTTTGTCTGTTAGTTCTCATTAATACTGTGTTTGACAAAGTAAACGAGCCCTTAAGTTTACAATACCTTCCTTCATTCATAACGAGGGTCTCGTTCTGGCAGACTTGATGCCTTCAGGTGGTATGCGAGGGATTACTAGTCAGCTGCCCTCTCGTAATAAGATCACGTACTACGTGACGCCTACAGGCAAAAAAGAGTGTTCCACACTCGCCGTAATGGCAACAGGCGGCGCTGACTGACGCTCCCACGTTTAAGTACACATATATACCCTATAAAGTGGACGGGGAGATGACCGCCACCGTAGCTCAGTGGTAGAGCATCGGACGCGTTATTCGAAGGTCGCAGGTTCGGATCCTGCCGGTGGCAAGTTATCTTTTCATCCACTTTCCTTTCTTCACATTTACATTACAATTACTTCTAATAGCTTCCCCTATACTTTCCTTGGCATCTTTGTCTGTTAGTTCTCATTAATACTGTGTTTGACAAAGTAAACGAGTCCTTAAGTTTACAATTCCTTATATATATATATATATATATATATAGTTATCCCTTTCGCTAATGGTTAATCCTCTTTTTCATCTTCTGCTTCACTCGCAGAACGCGTGCGCCGATTTGTCCGGCGGGGGATGGAATAACTCTGATGGACGAAGGAGGGAGGGAGAAAAATTTAGAAAGAAAAACACAGAATTTTTCTGGCAAAACATTTCCTTGAGGCGGGATTCGAACCTGCTTAACCCACGATCCGAAAGCGCGCATCTTCACCACTCGGCTATTCAGGCACGCTAGCAGATCATAACATAGCCTTGTATACTACAGTGGAACCCCGGTGATACGATCACGGCTCGTACGAATTTCGGGGTGATACTAATTTTTCTGTGGTCCCGGCCAAGGCCCATTAGCCTTCAATGTAATGGAGTGCGGTTGTTACGAACCAATTTTTACCCCGCGACGTTTGGTACGAACGTAAGCTACCACTCAAGTACTAACAGGCGGTGCCCGCGCAGTCGCGGAAGACAAGGCAATCACGCGCGGGCACGGGAACCCTAGCGCGGCATGCACGCGCACCTGCCCACACTCCGATTTAGGTACACGGGAGGCTCCCGAATTTCGAGAAAACCTCCCAATTGCACAGGAACAGATCTCCCGAAAACACAACACCCAACAAAACATCTCCAACACCATCGCGATAAGAAAATAAGAAATTCCAGTGCTTCTAAAATGTTCTCGGACTTCAACAATCGCGCGCCAAGCGTTCCTTAGGTCACTTCCGCTGTACTGCTCTGGTGTCTCATTAAAAAGCGTATACTATTACTTGGAAAGGGCTACTAGCTGTCGCGGTTCGCTAATTACACACGCGCGCACGCGCCTTATATTTCCAAGTACGTACTATCGTTGACATCTAAAAATTTTATTGGCAATCATTCAGAGCAGTTCATGACGTTGCTGCGGCCCTGAGAAACAATACACGAAAACGTGCGCCAGCTTTCTTTTGTCGCATACTAATTTTCCATGTTTTCTGGTGATACGAATTTCGGATGATACGAATATTTCTGGCGGACCCCTCGAGATTCGTATCACCGCGGTTTCACTGTATAGTATACCAAGGGGGTGGGAAAGGGAAGTGATGGTGAGAAGGAGGGAAAGGACGAGGTGAGAGAGTAAAAAATAGCCTTAAAACAAAGAGAAAGATAACTAGAGAGAAAGAAAGGAAAGAAATAGAAAGATAGAAGGAACGAGAAAAAGAAAGGAATACATATAGATAGAAAGAAAGAAATGGAAATAAACAGAGAGGAAATAAGGCATAGAAAAAATACAAAGAGAGAAAAAAAAAAGAGATGAAGAAAGAAAGAGAAAAAGAGAAACGAAGAAGGTCGCTCAGCTCCGCCCTTCCTTCAGACTTGGCACCGCTAGTGCGAAGCTGACACAATTTTTTTACACAACTCGAGATTCTAGGTATTCCAATTTTGGTCTAACGTGCCCAGCAGCACTCGCATTTTCGATGAGACTGTGCACGTGCAACTTCAGCTTCTGCAACTACTTTCACATGCGGTTCAGCTTCTGCCCTGTAGACGTACTCCCAAGAAAAAAAAATAGACGTTTAAAATAATTTGGGCTTAGATCAGATTGCGGGCAGCTTTTCCGCACTGGAACGATATTTTGCCATTCATAACATACGCCTTCCGTCCCATTCTTCCCTCTGTACACCCGCGCGCCTTCGCTTACTATCCTTCTTATGTCGACTGCTGATGATCTATCAACACCTGAGACTGTCATGCAGAGGGAGCTCGTCTACTCGCTCGTCTACGCACGCGAGTTCCACACACCACATCAAAGGCAATATACGAAAGCCAGCACCGTCACGTTAGCTAAGTCCCTGGTGACTTAGTGTGGTTGTGGATTCCAGTACGGAAGCGCAGTCTATGCACAAAGTCCCTGGCACACTATGTTGGCCCGTCTGTCATCCTCAACAGTTTGAGTGAGGTACACTTTACGATAGCGCGCCTCTCCACCAGCGACCGGCGTTCTTCAAGGATTCAAGTCGTGCACGTCACCGGGCTAAAGCCATGTACCTGGACACAAGGAGTGCCCACCTGACTCGCCCAGCGGCTTTCCTCTGCGCGAGGCCAAAAGTAACGGTGCCTCTGGAGCAGGACAGAGGAGCTGTATAAGAAGGACACTTGTTTAGGCTAGTTGGTACCTATATTCATTGCTACGTTTGTGCAGTTGTGCCCTCGTCATCTAAGCGGTGCGCAATAACGTAGCAATGAGCTGTTAGGAGAAGACGACGAGGAATTCGTGGCTGCTAGCACAGCCTCACCCCATCCAGTCCTCCGCCGTTGAGCGTTCCAAATAAACGCTTCTTGGCTTGCAATAATATGTATATTGCATTGTGCGGAAATCTCAATTGATCAAGCACAACATTTGATTTCTAATAGGCGACCGAGATAGGAAATGTATGGAACGCTTGCTTTCCCATTTGATATATTCTGCTGCAGGTGCGATGCAAGGAAAGGAAATCAGGGCAGCTACGCAGTAGTTGTGAGAAGGCTGAGAAAACAGCGGAGCTGGTGGCCTCCCTCCCTCCCCCTTTCCCTCCACCAAACCCGCACATCATTCCTCCTCACCCTCGCTTCGCATTCCCACTCCTTGCTATAATATGCTATACATGGCTATACTATGCTTTACCTCCTGCCCTGCTTTCTATCTCTTTCCATCCTCACCTTCTAATCACCCTTCCTCACCCTCAGTGCCCTTTCCCAGCCCATCTGCTGTACTATACTATAAATGGATTTGCAAAGCTCAACCCTCTGCCGTTCTCATTTCACTACTCCTCATCCTCACATCACTCCTCCTTACCCACACTTCCCTTTCGAACCACCTCAATATACTACGCTATACTATACTATACTATACCATACCATACTATACTATACTATACTATACTATACTATACTATACTATACTATGGTAGACGAAGAATAAAACAGCGCTAAAGACGGGACGAGAAGAGGACACACTCTAAGGCAGAATTACCCGAAAGAGGAGAAACGGAGCCCGATAAGCGCACGCGATGAACGGATAGACCGTTGAGAGAGTAACCACAAAGGGATGCGTGTCCTGTGCAAACCAGTTAGTCTCCAAAGGCACCAAAGGGATGAACTGCGCGGGAGATACGTCACGTGTGCAAACCATTGTCAAGAAAACTAACCGCCCTCCTCGCTCTTGGTCAGTTTTCTCACTTGTTTTCATGGAGGCGCGCTGGCGGTTGTGTCGCGCTCGGAGAGTTCGATGAATTAGGAACTACGCGACTACGCCGCGGTGCCTTGGATAAACACGTATGCCGCGTATGCGTGTATGAGCGTGTGCTGCTGCTTTTACGTTTCGCCGCACCGATGAAGCTTGGAGCTGGTCTCGACACGCCGCGAGGACGCCGCGCTGTATTTCTCAGGCCACGGGGCTCCGGCGTTGCAACGCACTGCGTCGACACCGGCTGGGAATGGCGGCCGAGAAGACATAGGCATATCTGATCCATGAATTCAATCTTACTCTGGGCATAAATCGGCGCTGGATTATTTCACAAGTAAGTAATCATACTTTATTCTTCTGTACCTGTCGCTTGCGCGAAACGCATCGCGCTTGTTGGCAACGGGCTCGATCGTGTTGTATATATCGTGCGCACGAAATGCACCGCGAAGGTCGGCTTGGGCATCAGCGCGCCTGTGCTTTGTGACTGCCTGGAATTGGCCGCCATTGCCGTCGGCCGCCTGGACGCTCTCGCCGTGGTGATGAGCCGAGGGCTCGCGATATTGGGCAGAGGCCTAACGTTGGACAGGGACTATTGGGCAGGGACTAACGGTTGCCCACGAAGGTGTAAACGTGAGGACTAAATGTTAGTCCCTTGAGGTGATCTGTGGGGACTAGCTGTTAGACCCGCTGCCGTTAGTCCTTAAAGGGACTAATGGTTTAGGCAGCCCCATTAGGCAGCCCCAACGGCACACCCTTTTAACACCCTTTTGCCTTAGAGTGCACACACACGGCGCTGAACTAACAACCAATGTTTATTGCAAAACAAGTGCAATATATAGGACACAGAATTCTGCGCAGAACCACGAATCATAAGCAGAAATGCTCATACATGTGATAAAGCCCGTACGGCAAACATTAACAAGAAACTGTCACATAATTGGACTCCATGGGGTCCAATGATGTGACAGTTTCTTGTTAATGTTTGCCGTGGGGTCCAATGATGTGACCGTTTCTTGTTAACGTTTGCCGTACGGCCTTTATCACATCGCGTCTCTCATAATCATATCGTGGTTTTGGGACGTTAAACCCCAGATATTATTATTATTATTATTATTATTATTATTATTATTATTATTATTATTATTATTATTATTATTATTATTATTATTATTATTAGCCTTTATCACATGTATGTGCATTTCTGCTTATGATTCGTGGTTTTGCGCAGAATCCTGTGTCCTATAAATTGCACTTGTTTTGCAATAAACATTCGTTGTTAGTTCAGCGCCGTGTATGTGTCCTCTTCTCGTCCCGTCTTTAGCGCTGTTTTATTCTTCGTCTACCATGCAGCACCAACCAGCCCAATCATGCGCAATGCTATGCTATAGCAATGCAATGCATGCTATGCTTCCACTTCGCTTTGCACGGCCGGGCAGAGCATTCTCCGGTCGCCGCATACGCGTCTACCTGAAGCTTCAACAGCTCCGCTGTTAGAAGGACACTAAAGCGAAACAATTAATCAATTTAGACTTATATATAATGCTCTGAAAGCTTTATTGTCGTTGACTTCACCGCCATAGCCTTATATTAAAAGAGAAATCCAAGGTGAAAGTCTCATTTTTAAATTTCGCGCCGATATTTACGCATGGGACATGAGAGATTTCAAACCGCCTTTTTTTTTCGTATTTTGGCGACATTGGTTCAACCAAATACTCTGAAACTTGTTATGCTACATCTCTGGCACCCGCAAAGGATAATGTACTACATACTCCCGGGTTTGGACTTACGTAGGCCCTAGTAGACGCTGTTAAATCCTATGGCGTCCCGTAATTGGGGCTGGAACTTCAATGTGGCCACGCCACCGGCATTTTGTTTTTACGTGTATTCCCTCTTACAAAACGTCTTCTCGCGGCAAGCGTGCTAATTTTTGGCATAGTCAAAGATCGAGTAATTTACAAATACGAGAAAAAAATAGCTTTTCTCTTTAGTGTCCGTTTAGAAGCACATCGCAGCACATAGTGCTTAGAGCACGAAACAACATCCCTTCAAGAGCGTCGCCATAGTGCAAAAAGTTTGCCGGACTGGCTGATTGCGGTTATCCATTTTTTTAGATGTGTAAAACACCAATGTTATAGCGCAGTCTTAGTGAGAGATGCTACAAGGAATACGACGACAATTGTGGCTTCGGCAGACACTGCGTGGCTTCTGCAGAAACTACTTACTTTGTTCAGCCGGGCGCGGTCGCGCGCCTTATCTTGATTAGCAAACGGCCCATACCTTTGCACGTACTGTGTTGTCACCGCTGTTTGCATTAAAGCGATAGACAGCACAAAGGTCGCTTCGCTCGCAGCAGCGGACTAGTTTCTTTAAGCCAGTGGTTTATTCAGGTGTGGCAGGTCGGATGATAAAGAATTTAGCTCCTAGCCTGACTTCGTAGAGCATCCCAATTAGTTGCAATCACATTTATTGTTGTGAAACGGCGTTTTTTTTTCTTTTAACAGCGGGGCTGTTTATGCCGGGCGCAATCTGCACAACGCAAACAAAAAACTCCGCACTGCTCCTCCACCATCCCGCTTGCCTGGACACTGCAGGCAACCACTCGGTCGCACCAGAAGTGACGTCATAGTCAACTGCGCATGCGCTCCTTTGTTCTGTATCAAGCCAGAGCGTGGCGGTGGCGCGTGCCGCCAGACGCAGACATGGGGAGGCGAAGAAGGTTCGCACTGCCGGTGAGGAAGCCGCTTAGCGGGAATCGCGGTGCGCTGCTAAACAAGACCGCGGACTGGACTCGTTTAAAGTAGTCCATGACGTAGTACAGCCGCGACGGCGAGAGGCGACTGTGCTTGACTTGACTGGAACTTGGCATCACTTGGCATTACTTTGTATAACTTAGCATCGCTTGGCATCACTTTGTATATCTTAGCATCACTTGGCATCACTTCGTATGGCCAGGACCAGCAAACAAATGATCAGCTCCGCTGTGCCTTTTGACTTGCGCCACTATAGTGCAATCTACGCCAGGCTTCCTCTTTCTTTTCGTAACAAACTACCGCATGTCGGAAAACATCCGAGCAAATCACTTGCTACTTTCCTTAGCGAGCAGCCGTACAACTCCAGAAACTGCAGGTAAGGAGGCAGATGCTTTATTGAAGGCATTTTGCTTTTAATGACGCATATTTTTAGTAGAGAGGATATTCAAGTATACACCGTTTGTTGTTTTATTGCATACTTGTGCATCATAACAGATGTAGAAACTAGCGAATCTGTAGAGGAAGCTTTCTGCTATATGATTTGCTGTTGTAGCTCCCGCATCTGCTACGATGCAGCTCACAAAAAGAAGGAAGAGAGTAAAGAAGATTAGCAGGACGTATGCTCCAGTGAGTAATTTTCTAGTTAAAGCGTCGGTCGTCTGTTCTGCCGCGCTCGAAACCATTTCCGTTTACTATATACACACTCTCGGGGAGATTCTTGTGTATACCATAGCACAGGATATCCCGCATTAAAAAAGAAAAACCCCGCCTAGCCTAATGGGCAACACGCTCGGTCGTTGAGTGTGGAAGCCTCGGTACGAAACGTACCGATGCATCCGCTCGCAGAACACACACACGCACAGATATATATATATATATATATATATATATATATATATATATATATATATATATATATATATATATATATATATATATATATATATATATATATATATATCCTCCTGGCTTCCAGAGTGAATTTAGTATCACGGATTTTTTTTTTAATTCGCAAAACGCTTCTTCTGAGTGCAAAGGCGAAAAGTGTCACGTAGTTTTTCTGTATTTCATGTTACTTGGCCGCAGTATGTTGTCCAACATATTGAACAGTGGGGCTCTAGGGGGGCGTTTTGGGGTAACAGAGGGTATGGGTCACACAAATATGTGCTTTTGAGTGTTTTTCTAGTTCTTACGAACAGAAATTGATGCTTAAGTACGCGTTAACACATCCGAGAATTGGTAGCACAATTGACCCACTGCCTAGGCGGCTCCCGTAAAAGTCGCTCGCGCTCAGTCGCGCCATTTCCAACAATCCTGGAAAGGCGAGAAACGCCGCAACTTTGCCCATACTTGCTAAATGGCAGCACGGGTCCCAGTAGCAGCTAAAAACGTGCTTCCAAGGAGGAGCCAAGCGCTTGGAAAGCAGTTGTGCGCTGAGTTCCATTGTCCAATATATTGGACAAATTCCCATTGCTGGAACTCAGGAGGATATATATATATATATATATATATATATATATATATATATATATATATATATATATATATATATATATATATATATATATATACTCGCTCAAGAACAGTGTGTGAACGCTGTAACACACACTATATATTGGCACAAACCACCTTCAAACTATGCGCGCTGACCCATTCTTACGCCCTCCCGATCTTGGACGGCGTATTTGGGTAACAGATCACAAGTGCGGAAAGTAGCACGTGCCTACATGAGCCATGCAACAGCAGCTGCGCGCCACACGTGAGATACAAGAAAAACAAGAAAAGAAGAAGAGGTGTGGAATGAGAAGAGACTGTCGTCTGAAGCGGCCAGATATACTTTCTTTGAATTACTTGTTTCTTGGGCACAAGTTCGCCCCAACTACTTTGTTCCATTAAAGTGTGATCTTTAATTGTGTGTTACAAACTGGTGGATGCGCTGGGTATGATTCCAAGCCCTTCTCGAGTCACGGAACGCAGCCCAGAGCCACAACGACTCGGATCCAACGAGCTCACTCCCGTTCACCAGCGCTGCAGCCGTCGTTTGCTTGGTGAGGCCCCCGAATTTTCACGTTTGTCGGATTCTCTCAAAGTTTCAACGGCTGTGAACGAAAACGCCGGCGACATGACGACTCTTGTTACGCCAGCTAACATCGTAGTGAATTCCCCATTCACACCGGAGCCTTTTCACGGCGACGCCTACGAAGACGCGGAGGATTGGCTAGAACAATCCGAGCGCGTTGCGAAGGCTAACGGATGGGAAGCAGATCGCAGACTGGGACGTGTTTACTTCGCCTTGGAGGATAGCGCACGAACGTGGTTTGAAAACCACGAATCTTCCATGCTGTCATGGGATGACTTCCGACGGGAGCTGCTCGCAACCTACCCGAGTACAGATCGCAGAGAGAGAGCCGAAGCTGCCCTCCAGGCAAGAAGCCAGCGCAACAACGAAAGCGTGGCCATGTATGTGGAGGACATGTCTCGCCTATTTCGCCGAGCGGATCCAAGCATGAGCGAGGACAAGAAGCTGCGTCACCTAATGCGAGGGGTAAAACAGGAACTGTTTGCCGGCCTGGTTCGCAGCCCGCCGCGCACCGTCGCTGAGTTTTGTTCCGAGGCGGCTGCAATGGAAAGAACGCTCCAGCATCGAGCAAGAATGTACAACAGAGAGATGAACATTGCCTCTTTGGACTCAATGCCAGCAGCCATTGGAAACAGCATGGAGATGTTGCGAGAGCTCGTACGGTCTGTAGTACGAGAAGAGCTACAGAAACAGCGGATTGGCCAGAGCGCTCCAATGATTTCATCGCTGGCCGACGTTATTCGCGAGGAGGTTCAACAGGCAGTCCAGGAAACGCACGCCCAGAAGGCGCTCCAGACAAACGCATATACAGAAGCACCACTACAGCGTCAGGCGAGTATGTCTTATGCCGATGTCCTACTGCGAGGAACGCCTGGACGTGCGGACGTCGCAGCCAGTACCCCTATGCAGCACCCGATGTCTCCAAGCACACTGCAGCCACCACCCGAGAGGAGACTCAGAAAGAGCGACATTTGGCGCACTTCCGATAGGATACCTCTGTGCTACCACTGTGGGGAGGCTGGCCATCTCTGCCGAATGTGCCATTATCGCCAGGCGGGACTTCGTGGTTTCCCTGTTGACGCACCTCGACCGCGGAATGGTGAGCGTCCCTTTGAAATCGCAGACTATTTGTCATCTCGTCAAAGCTCACGTGGCTTTCAACATCAACCGCGGTCAACGACGTCTTCGAGGTATCGGTCGCCCAGTCCCCGTCCCTCAGCAAGCTCTCCAAGACGTCACTCACCAAGCCTACATCGGGAAAACTAAAGTCAGCGACCTGGGGAGGCAAGGCCGCTGTCGACGCTGAAGCACAAAAACCTCCATCGCTGACTGCAACCGACGACGACAGACTCAGCAATCGGTGCTGTGATAACGATGTGACGTCTGATTTACGTGTGCTTGTGGATGGCTACGAAGTCATCGCGCTGGTGGACACAGGCGCAGATTATTCGGTGATAAGTAGTGAACTTTCGAAAACGCTCAGGAAAGTGCTGACACCTTGGAGGGACCACAAGTTCGAACAGCAGGAGGACACCTCATCGACCCAACGGGAATATGCACCGCGATAATTGGAATACGGGGTTTCACGTACGCGGCAAGTTTTATTGTGCTGCCCGAATGCTCAAGGGACTTGATTATTGGTATGGACTTCTTGCAGGCTAATGGTGCTGTGATCAACTTGCGAGAATTCTGTGTCTCATTCTCAACGAGGCACGCTATCGCAACCTTCGACACTGAAGAAAACGTCTATGACCTCTGCGTTGCGGACGACAACGTCGTGGTACCTCCGAGATCAAGCATATCAGTTACAGTAACAAGCAGAGCGTTCAGTGACTTCGAAGGAGTTGCCGACAGCAACGCGGGCCTGATATTTGGAAAAGGACTCTGCATGATACGAGGCCTCGTTCAGCTTCACGGCGGATGCACCAACGTTTTGCTCACCAACTTTGGAAACGAGTTGCAGCACATTGCAAAGGGAACTGTCATCGCCACTCTGAATGATTTTGTCCAGGTTACAGAGGTGAATGTTTCCGACACCACGACATCCGGTGTAACAGATCTAGATTCTGTCCTCGCGTCCATCGACATTGAACCACGATTACTACCCAACCAAAAGGAAGAAATTGAGAACCTCGTGAGGGAATTCGCCGCATGCTTCTCGGTGTCATCTCAAGTCCGACGTACACCTATCGCCAAACATCGTATCATTGTGGACGAATCAGTGAGGCCTATAAACCAGCATCCCTACCGAGTGTCGGCAAAAGAGAGAGAGGCTATCGGAAGTCAAGTCAAAGAAATGCTTAGGGACGACGTAATCCAACCGTCAGCAAGCCCATGGGCGTCGCCTGTTGTCCTTGTAAAGAAAAAAGATAATACTTTACGTTTCTGCATAGATTACCGGAAACTGAACGCCGTCACTAAACGGGATGTTTACCCTCTTCCAAGAACTGACGACACCCTGGACAGGCTGCGAGATGCGAAGTACTTTTCCTCGCTTGATCTTAAAAGTGGATATTGGCAGATAGAAGTTGATGAAAGAGATCGCGAAAAAACGGCATTCGTGACACCGGATGGTTTATACGAATTCAAGGTACTCCCGTTTGGCCTTTGTTCAGCACCCGCCACCCCCTTCCAACGGATGATGAACACAGTGCTCTCCGGTCTGAAATGGCAGTCTTGTCTCGTTTATCTTGACGACGTTGTGGTTTTCTCGACTACCTTCGAGCAACATGTTGAACGACTACGGGCTGTGCTCACCGCAATGAATTCAGCAGACTTGACGATAAAACCACAGAAATGTCATTTCGGATTTCGAGAGCTCCTTTTTCTTGGCCATGTCATCAGCTCGAAGGGAGTTCGCCCAGATCCGGAGAAGACAGCGGCAGTGGCAAAATTCCCTAAGCCTACAGACAAAAAGGCTGTTAGGCGATTTTTAGGACTATGCGCCTATTACAGACGATTCGTTGAAAATTTTTCACGGATCGCTGAACCGCTAACGAGGCTCACAAAAGAAGACACGCCTTTCGTCTGGCTTAATGAGCAGGAAGATGCGTTCAATGAACTAAGGAAGCGTCTTCAGAGCCACCCAGTTCTTGCTCATTTCGACGAGGAAGCGGAAACGGATCTCCACACCGATGCGAGTAATTTAGGTCTCGGAGCCGTGCTCATTCAGTGGCAAAATGGACAAGAACGAGTAATTGCGTACGCTAGTCGCACTCTTTCGAAAGCTGAGGTGAACTACTCAGCGACAGAAAAAGAATGCCTCGCAGTCATATGGGCCATCAGCAAGTTTCGGCCATATTTGTACGGTAGACCTTTTCGAGCCATCAGTGACCATCATTCTTTGTGCTGGCTCGCTAATCTCAAGGACCCGTCTGGACGGCTTGCAAGGTGGAGCCTACGGCTACAAGAATACGATGTAACGGTCATGTATAAATCTGGTCGCAAGCACAGTGATGCTGATTGCTTGTCGCGAGCACCGATTGAACCCACTGTGTCTACTTCCGCAGAAGATGGACAAGATTTTCCATTTCTTGGAGCAGTCACGACATCACAGATGGCGCATCATCAGCACTCTGACCCGGAATTACTCCTACTGATCAATTACCTAAAGGGACACTCTGTCGATGTTCCACGAGTTTTTCGGCGTGGCTTGACGGCGTTCGTCCTGCGGAATAACGTCCTATATAAAAGGAACTTTGAGCACAATACAACGACATTCCTGCTTGTTGTCCCTTCAGTATTACGCCCTGAGATCTTGGAGGCTTGCCACGACGACCCATCATCGGGACACTTGGGAGTAAGCAGAACGGTAGCACGCATTCGTACAAAATATTACTGGCCGAAGCTGCTGAGTTCTGTGCAACACTACGTCAGGACTTGTCGGGACTGCCAAAGACGTAAGACGCCTCCGTTGAAACCAGCAGGGCTCCTTCAACCTATAGAGCCACCGGAGGCACCATTCGCACAAGTGGGAATGGACTTACTCGGCCCATTCCCTACTTCATCATCAGGAAAACGGTGGATCATAGTGGCAACTGACTATCTGACCCGATATGCTGAGACGGCGTCTCTCGTTGGAGGAACGGCCGTCGAGGTCGCCGAATTCTTCGTCACCAACATCGTACTGCGTTATGGAGCTCCTACAGTGCTGATTACGGATCGAGGGACCGCATTTACGGCCGATTTGACGAAGTCCATAATGAAATTGACGCACACCAGTCATAGAAGAACGACAGCGTATCACCCACAGACAAATGGACTAACCGAACGACTGAACAGAACCTTGGCTGATATGTTGTCGATGTATGTGGATGTAGAGCACCGGACATGGGACCAAATATTGCCGTATGCAACGTACGCTTACAACACCGCAATGCAAGAGACGACCCGTATGACACCGTTTCAACTTGTCTTTGGCCGGACAGTCACCACCACTTTGGATGCAATGCTACCTGTAGATGAGATGTCCGAGAATGACCATGATGTCAACGACTATATACAAAGGGCAGAAGAAGCAAGACAGCTTGCGCGACATCGTATTCATCAGCAACAAAAAGTCGACACGCATAGATACAATCTGCGACGAAGACACGTCCAGTATGCACCGGGAGACAGAATCTGGGTGTGGATTCCCGTACGAGTACGTGGCCGGTTCGAAAAGCTGCTTCGTTGCTATTTCGGCCTGTACAAGGTTATTCGACGGATTGGTTCGCTGAACTACGAAGTTGTGCCGGAGGGACAACAAATCTCATCACGGCAGCGCACAGAAATTGTGCATGTTGTAAGAATGAAACCTTATTATGACAGACAATGAACAATCCAGAAGACACCTCTCCTTCATCATAACTGCTTTCACCACGAAGCAATATGAATGACCGCCTGGAAACCAGCTTGTATGAAGCATCGGGACGATGCACTTTCGGAAGGGGGGTAATGGCACAAGCCACCTTCAAACTATGCGCGCTGACCCATTCTTACGCCCTCCCGATCTTGGATGGCGTATTTGGGAAACAGATCACAAGTGCGGAAAGTAGCACGTGCCTACATGAGCCATGCAACAGCAGCTGCGGCCACAATTGAGATACAAGAAAAACAAGAAAAGAAGAAGAGGTGTGGAATGAGAAGAGACTGTCGTCTGAAGTGGCCAGATATACTTTCTTTGAATTACTTGTTTCTTGGGCACAAGTTCGCCCCAACTACTTTGTTCCATTAAAGTGTGATCTTTAATTGTGTGTTACAATATATATATATATATATATATATATATATATATATATATATATATATATATATATATATATATATATATATATATATAGTGTGTGTGTGTGTGTGTGTGTTACAGCGTTCACACACTGTTCAGGTTTGCATACCACGTCACAGAAAGCGCCTGCATTTCGCAACACTTAATAAACTACGCCAAACTAACACAAGGCTCAAGAACTGGGGCTGCCTATAACGAAGAGTGCATGAATGCGGCAGCTCTTAAGGCATGACAGTCACTATACATGAAGCAAAGGAAATGTGCTAAGGTAGGCCTACATGGATGGAGGTCTTTGCCGCAGCACTTCACACTTCAGGTATACAGCCTCTTCTATTCAACGGGGTATGTATACACTCGGTTCGGTCACTTTTACAGCCATACTAATTGTGCGGCGCAGACGCAAGCATTCGTACGGAGCAATATAACGAGACATTGTTGTCGCATTTTTGTTACTTGTGCAAAAGTTCTGAAGTTTTTGAACCCCTTTTTGGAGGGGCTTTCTTTACTCCTGCGGCACTCAATTCCTCCTCTGTCTTTTGCTTGCGCGGCAGCAAATCACAAACGGTTGTTTAGTATTCGCCAGCAAATATGCCAGCGCTAGAATCTTTGCCATTGAATACGGGAAACTGCAACTTTGTCACAATTAATCCTTTGTAATGCCAGGACGTAGGCGTCCATCTGCTAGGAATCTAGAGAATAAGTGACTTTGGCAATGTATATATATATATATATATATATATATATATATATATATATATATATATATATATATATATATATATATATATAGTTGAAAAAAGAGGACGACAACCGTACGAAACGCAAATTTTACTAACGTTCCTGCCGAAACGTTCGTAAAATTTGCGTTTCGTACGGTTGTCGTCCTCTTTTTTCGACTTCATTTTCCCACCGGAACCATTGAACTTCTTCCTCGCATATATATATATATATATATATATATATATATATATATATATATATATATATATATATTTTTTTTTTTTTGTGGCAAGTCTTCGGATACTTAATGTGTTTGCAACTTAATTTTGCCAATCTGTTTGGTATTTTTATCATTCTGAGAGCAAGTCGACCCGGATCGAGACGTTTACGCTATATCTTATGTTCTTTTCTCTGAGAGGGCCAGAAACTTGTACCCCCCATGCGGGCAACGTGTTGTTTAACGTGAAGTCACAACACAGCATTTAGTGAGCGTAACAGTGGTCGAATTCACAGAACTTCTCTTTCGTAAGTGCGTTTCCCCATTGGTCATCCCAGCCGGCTTCGCTAATGATATGCATAGGTCGGCGAAAAATTCGGGGCTAACTCATCATACTCGCTCAAGAATTATATTTTGCCCTTAGGGCTCACTCGAACTCAGACTTGCCTAAATTTTCTTCACCCGGACTCAGTCGGACTCAGACTTACTAAACTTTTCCTCAATCATACTCACTCGGACTCAAACTCACGAAAATATAATTTGCTCGGACTCACACAAAATCAGACTCACGGCTCGATCTGAGTGTGAGTGAGTCTGAGTGAGTCAACTCGTGAGTCCGTTAGCGTATAATTAGCTTTTTCTACCATGGTGTTAATGCTCTTTACCACCAATACTTCGCAGAATCGGTGCTCTACTCGGCACCTTTTGATGTCGTACCTTCATATAGGAGTTATCACAGGTTGCAATTCAGCGAACACATTTTTATTGAAAGAGATGACCCAGACGAGACATTTTTATCAATAAAGTCCCGTGCAACAGTTTGCGGGGGGAGGTCAAGGCCCCCCCCCCCCTCTCTCCCACACACACACACACACCTGCTCAGCTCACGCCTCTGATCAACAAATATTGAGCCGATGTATGAACGATAGTGCGATGAAGTGTGTATGAGTATACGTGAGTGTAAACGCTAGCCGACATGTGGCTGATAGTAATGCGGATCTTCAGTAGATAGCATTGATATGTCCCGTATACTGATTGGCTGAAATATTCTCGTACAAAAATGTTTAGTGCAAGACGCTTTTATGAATACGGGCCAAGAAGCATAAGAAATAGAAAACGTGCATTTAGGTTTTTTATTCCTTCAGCATTACGCGGGCCAGGAACTAGTGCCCCCCATATATATATATATATCTATCTATCTATGTATCTATCTATCTATCTATCTATCTATATATATATATATATATATATATATATATACACAACTACAATGTTGTCATTCCCAAGGTAGGGCTTTCTTTAGCTCTCAGCGGGGCGTCCCTTTTGCACCTTCGCTAACACAGCGGAGAGACGCTGTTGCCGCCCAAGGAAAGAGGCGCGAAGTACGGTCTTCTTCCTTTTTTTTTACACAAGGTGCCAGCTACATTAGCGGGTGACAGACACTGCGAGTGCCAGGCTAACGAAGTGAAAGAATTGACAGCAGGGCGACGTTGAAGAAACGGTTTGTCGTATCCATGTATAGCAGCGGATGTCATGGCTCTTCTCTTCCCATTTCCCGTTCCGCAGATCCGCTGTCAAGAAAGTAATTGCGCCTGACGAGTGCGACGAGTGTCACGTTTATACCTCGGTATTTTCGTTTCAGTGTATTGTCTTTTTAACGGATGAACTCAGAAGCGTCTGTTCCCGCAAGCACAATACTCTCAACGCGGCTTGATTTCTTGTATTTATCTCTTCTTATCATCGACAACGCACCGAATGGAGTAAGTTGAGTCCGCATAATTCATGAACTATATACTGAGACGCATATAAAATGTTCTCATCTCACAAAGCCTGCCGTGAATTAGAGCCTTGCGAAATGCAACCGCCAGATGACGCAATGAACGACAACAGACAAGTAAGCGGTTAGTGCTGAATTCTATCTTTACTTGGTCCTTTAAGTATTACGATGTACATTTTAGCTCCGAGCACTGCTCTTCCTGTTCCTGCTCCTTCTCTGTGGCACTTATAAGATAGTTCGCAATCATCAAGCATACTGCTGCTGTAGCAATAATTACCGGGCATGGTTGCCGTTACGAGAAATATGGGCAATGAGACATGAAATCTTGGGCTGGGAGTCACGTTATCAGAGGTCAGTATTGAACGGCAGATCCGTCACACCTTTGAATTATTTAACGAGGGGGGTGGTTCAGCTAATATTTATTATTATTATTATTATTATTATTATTATTATTATTATTATTATTATTATTATTATTATTATTATTATTATTATTATTATTATTATACTCATCGTCATCATCATAATCATCAACAGACTCTGCAGCTACGCAGGTGCGTGTATTGCCTTACAGACACGTGGCTACTTCACTCCTACGCAATATGGTGAATAATGGCGCAGTGGGCACTTCGCAATTGTACTTGCAGTACGCGGCATAGGAGAGTTTATAACGGCCAGAGTCCCGCGCACAGACGTTTCTTTCCTCGCGGCGTGGTTGAAGAGCCGAGCGAGATGTGAAGCGGGGCAAGCAAATGAGAAGGTAATGCACTGTTAATGGCGCAGCTTAAAGGGGCCCTACAACACTTTTCCGTCTTATAATGAAATAGTCTCACTATTAGCGCACGAGGCTTCACGAATCACATGCCGCAAAAATTTTACAGCGAAAGCTGTTGTGAGATCACAACAGGTGCCATTTTTGGTGCCGTATTTTTTTTTAAAATTTTTTTTGTTGCGACACAGACTTGCCCTTAAGGCATAATATTTTGTGTGTATATGTGTGTTGAATGCATATACATCACCGCATCAACAAAGTGCACATAATGCCTTGGAAATGCGTAGCGGTTACCTCGCTTCTCCGCAGAATGATGAATAATGCCATAGTGGGTGCTTCCCAACTTGACAAAAATTATGATTTATGGAGTAGTGGGTACCTTGCAAGCGTACCTCTATTAGTAGCCCCAAGAGAGTTTACAACGGGTTCTAGAAATGCCGCTCTTCCAGCTTTCGCTGTGACTGTGCTGCGCTTTCCGCGCAGGCCTGGCGACTTTTTTTAGAATTCGTCAAGTACGAGCTAAGTTTCAGGGATTTGTCGCACGCTTCAAGCGCTTGTTCCCTCCTTTCGTACCAGTGAGCGCGCTGAAAGCTGTACGCATGGACGGCTACGACAAGGGGAAAAGAAGAAGCGTCCCTTCGTCAGCGCGCGTCATGACATTGAGCACTTTCTTCTTTTTTTTATTGCGATAGCAATTATATGGACACTCGCGGCTGGTTTTCGCCGTCGGCGTCATTTGCCGTATATGTATATGTATATATATAACCGGCCCCCCCGGCCGTCGTTCGTGAGCGTGAAAAGACGCGAGGGGGGGGGGGGGGGAGGTCCCCCGAGCGACCTTCGATTTTACGAGCGGGGGCGCGCGCGTTATCTCCCCTTCTCGGCGGCCACAGCGGGGGGGCCGGTGTACCCTTCTACGTGCTGCGCTCTCAACGCGAAGAGAATTCTCTTAAACAAGCGTTTTCTAGAGTTGCGTGAGATCGGATCCAAAAAGAGTTAGCTGCCAGCCTCACTTCGTATAACATTACAATTTTTTGCTATCGCATTCATTGCTTCACCCTTGCGGTGAAACTGTGACTTTTTTTTCTTTCTCAGAACGCGCGGCTTACTGTCAGTGTGATCGCGAGCGCGCGCGCGGGCACGTGGCAGCATCCTGTGTCGGCCACGGTAACTACACAACTCACGACGCCGAAATCAGCCAACCGTCAGGGACGTGGGTATGCAGTAATCTGTGTATACGGCATCATTTGTAGAGAGAAGAGGGACCCGTTTCTAGCTGACTTTGAGAATTATTTGTAAGTTCTATGCCGCGTCCCGCGCTATAATGTTTGGCTCGCGTGTTCTATAGGGAGCCTGCACTACCGATCGGTAGCGGTTTCTGATCATGCTCAAAAAGTGTGGCAGGGCCCCCTTAAGCGTTCTCCAAGTATTTTGTTTGTGTGTTGTACTTACGGTACAGCGTGCAGCAAATTTGTTATGCGCCTGAAAGCTACCTTATGCTTTTTCCGATATCGGCGTTCTGGTATTTATAATTCAGCTACTTGTCTGTGTTCGAAAATTAAAAATAATTGAAATAGGAATGAAATAGGAATGAATAACAGCGGCGAATATCGCAGCAGCTTAAGACGATGTCGTGCCCTTCAGCAATGACGGCGATACATTGCAAAAAATGATTGAAGACCTAAACCGAGAGAGCGTGAAAGTAGGGTTGAAGATAATACTAGTTGGTCCGGCGAAAGAACGAGAGCTTGGGATATACTCATGATGGTCTGCACAAACAAGACAAGAGACAGAAGAAAGTACGCGACACAGCGCCTGTGCCGTGTATACTTTGTACTGTCTTTTGTCTTGTTTGCGCCAGGCCTTCATAAGTATATTTCAACTAGCCGAATTTGCTACATTACGCAGTTCATCGCGACAGACAGCTGGACAGTCGAATCTGTACGAGAGTATGTATATCTAGCTCAAGTACTAATAATAATGTCTGAGGTTTTAATACCGAAACCCCAATATGATTGTGAGCTAGTCCGTAGTGGAGGGCTCCAAAAATTTTGGCCACCTGGGGTTCTTTAACGTGTACCTAAATCCAAGTGCACGGGCCTGTAGCATTTTTGCCTCCGTTGATCCCGCGACTTCCGGGTCAGCAGCCGAGCACCGTAACTACTGTACCACATCGGTGGCCAAGGTCAAATACGAACATGGGAGTCCAGTCATACAAAAGAAATTAAGCCAAGTATAAGGATGGGCTACGGTAGATCCTCTCAACTCATGACCAGCAACTTACCACTCTCACTAAAGCGGAGAGTGTACAAGCGTGGCATTTTGCCAGCTTTAACACGTGGGGCAGAAACTTGGAGGACCAGCGAAGAAACTCGACAAGTTAAGAACCACACAGCGCGCGACTGAACGAGAAATTATAGGCGTAACTCTAAGAGATAGGAAGACAGGAGAGTGGATCAAACATGGGTAACCGATATTCTTGTTGATAGTAAGAGAAAGAAAACGGATCTGGGCAGGCCACGTTACCAGAAGGAACGATAAAAGATCGTCAGTTATAGAGCAACGGAATCAATACCAAGGGATGGGAAGCACGGCCGAGAACGACAAAGCGCTAGTGGAGTGATGAAATTAAGAAATTTGCAGGCATCAAAGGGCATCAGCTAGCGCAGGACAGGGTATATATAATGACTATTGGGGTTGAACGCTCGAAAACCATGATATCGGTTATGAGAGACGGTGTAGTGGAGGACTCCGCAAATTTCGACCACCTGAGGTTCTTTAACGTGCACCCTTAAATCTAAGTACATGCGCCTCAAGCATTTTGGCCTCCATCGAAAACGCGACCGCCGCGACCGGGATCGAACCCGCGACTTCCGGGTCAGCAGCCGAGCAGCGTAACGAGTAGACCACCGTGGCGGGTGCAGGACAAAGTGGGTTGGATATCATTGGGAAAGGCCTTTGTCCTGCAATGAGCTTAAGCTAGGCTGACGATTATGATGAAATGTCAGCCCACTTGCTTCGCGCAAGCATTGACGTTCCAGCTGTCGCCAGATGCGATTGGCCACACCCCTCTGCTTGATAAATAATCAATAATAATAATATCTAGGGTTTAACGTCCCAACACCATGATATTATTATGAGGGCCGCCGTAGTGAAAGGCTCCGGAAATTTCGACCATCTGGCGTTCTTTAACGTGCACTGACATCGCACAGTATACACGGGCCTCTAACATTTCGCCTCCATCAAAATGCGACCGCCACGGCCGGGATCAAACCCGCGACCTTCGTGATAAAAAATCAAGACCTCATACGCTTCAATCATATGCAGCAATGACGCCGTAGTCACAGACACAAAGTATGAGCATTTTAGAGCGCAGCTCTTATGCGCCTGTTCCTTCATAAAGCGGCGTCGCCGTCGCAGTTGCCGTCGCTGTCGGTGGCGAAACCGATAGACATGAAAAAATAAAATGCAAAAAAAAAAAACGAAATATCGAATGAGATTTGAACCGAGGCCCTCTACGTGGCAGTCGAGTAGTCTACCACAAAGCCACGCTGGTGCTTCAAACTCATTTGCAAAAAGACCATATACAGGCGTTATGCCGGGCAAAGAATCACGTTAACCTATGTAATATAACATAACATACAACATAACATATAATAACAGAACTAGCTCTTGAGAGTTTCTGTTCCATATTTTTAGAAGCGGTCCGGTGTAACATAACTACCGTAAAATGCAAAAAAAAAGAAAAACATTTTAAGTTTACCAGTAATCTATGGGTAACGAAAGGTCTGCTAACCAGTATGAGAAAAAAAAGAAAACTTATACAGAAAGACTAAGAAAAAACCTTTCAATGTTCATTTGGCTGCTCGATATAAAATATATTGTAATGTACTGAATAACTTGCTAAAGAAGTCAAAACGACTATATTATGAAAACGAATTTGCAAAGCATAAGGGAAACCCTAAAAAGCAATGGCAACTTCTTAAAACCTTTATGAATTCCCCAAAGGCTGATGTTACCTGTAACAGTATAAATTATAAGGGCAATTCTATAAGTGACGCTTCTACCATAGCAAACTCTTTCAGTGACTATTTCTATGACGTAAACAACAGACGTCAAACAGCTTCTGCTTATCCGATGACACGATGTAACCGCTCTTTCTTCCTGTTTCCTGTAACTGCCGATGAAGTATGCTCTGTGGTATTAGCTCTGAAGAACACCAGTGCTGGTTTAGATAATATTTCTGTTTTCCATCTGAAAATTGTTGCACCTTTTATTTCTGAAACACTTAGTATTATAATTAATCGTATTTTCAAATGCAGGCATTTTTACAAATTCACTAAAAACGGCTAAAATTATTCCCGGTATTTAAGACAGGTGATAAATCTGAAGTGTCTAATTATCGTCCTATTTCTATTCTATCATCTGTTAGCAAAGTTGTCGAAAAATTATTGTGTAAGCGGTTAAATGCTGATACAAAAAAGTTCAATTTGTTGAATCCTTGTCAATTTGGTTTTCGTACGGGAAGTTCGACGAGCTTAGCTTTATTATCCCTAACAGACTACATTCGTCACTCACTTGACAATGGGAATTTTGTTGGATCAGTTTTTTAGACTTTACTAAGGCTTTTAATACGATTAATCATAACATCCCTTTTCTTAAGTTGGAGTCACTTGGCACTACTGGCGCCGTGCTCCACCTTATAAAAAGTTACTTGCTTAACAGAGAGCAAACAGTATTTTCTGGTGGTGTTTATTCTAATACCAAAATTATTAATCAAGGTGTACCACAGGGATCCATACTAGGCCCCTTACTTTTTTCGATATACATTAACGATTTACCATCACGTCTTAACTCTGCGCAGTGTGTGCTGTATGCGGATGATACTACCATCTCCATATATAATAAATTTTTACCGAGCTTAGTCTCTGAACTAAACAGGGAACTTGAACGAATTGTTGCATGGTGCGTTTCAAACCAATTAATCATCAATCCTAAGAAAACTACGTTGATTATATTCAGAAGTGTTCAAAGAATACTACCAAACAGACCTGAGTTAATTATAGATGGCCATATCATCCCGGACTCTGTGTGTCTTTCTTGGGCATTCAACTACATTGAAACCTTAAGTTTTCTGATCATATTGCCTTCATTAAACATAAATGTACTTTCGGTATTAGAGGACTAATTAGATCGAAATCATATTTCTCTAATGGTGCGTTATTAGCATTATGTTTTGCCTTCATTGACAGTCACATCATTTATGGCATTGTCTCCTGGGGTAACGCGTATCACTGCCATTTATCATCTATTCAGCACTTGCAAAACCAAGCCATTCGCATCATCACTAACAGCAACTTCTTCACCAATGCGGCTCCATTACTTCGTGACCACAACATATTACATATAACCGGCTTGTTTAGCTATCATCTCACTATTATGTTTACATAAACTGCTTAATAAACAACTCTCATACGAATTTATTGAGTCCCGATATCTTGACAATACAAATAATAACTGCTTTGGAAAACGACCCTATGCAACCGTAATGTTGGTGAAACGTCAGTTGTGCTTCCAGTGCTGGCTATCTAATTATATAAACATTACATATGTACTCCTATGAGGCAGGCGTCATGTCGGGTTAACGTCAGTTGTATACTTCAGCGCCATCCACTGTAGTTGGTCAACGAAGCACTATCCAGGGCTAGCATCCTCGCAAGCACAAGTGCTACATATCGGCTTACCGCTTCAGGTGTTGGTAATACCGATATTTCTGTAGGCATCATTACGCAACTGTAAACAACTAGTTATATAAAACATACGCGACTCTTCAACATATATCTGTCCATACAACATTTGTACATATCTTTAACGTCCTTTCGTAACGTTTCGCTCAATGAGAAAATTACAACCCAGTCCCCTTGCCTCCGCATGCTTCGCATAACATCGATTCCCATGGTACTTGGGATCTGCCAAATTTTTTTTACTTACAAATGTAACTCACTCAGCATATCGCCACTTATATCGGTTATTCTTTGAAGTATGAAGGATTTTCCCAATGCATCATTTGTATTATAATTAGTTTTGTCACTTGTTTCCAGTTACTGTGCTTTACCATTGCGTTTCAATACATGTATGTACTTTAACTATCGGATATTGTTATGTTTCATGCGTTTCCTTTTTTGTTCACCTGTTCGCCTTTTTCTTTTTTTACACCTGCTCGCCTTTTTCTTTTTTTTTACTTCTTGTTAACTATCATTAACCGAGGGTCCCGCTGCAGTTTTCGACTATGGGACCCTCGTCTGTATATTTTCGTGTATTTCATTTCAATGTGTAATAGAATAATAAATGACTTTGACTTTGAATATAGCGTGGCAGAATAGTGAAATAACGACCAGTCACCACACAATGCTCATTGCTCCACGAGTGTGAAGTTTAATGCTTACCACCCACTGCAAAGTGCTCAGCCAGAATTCATCATCGTCATCAGCCACATGCAGCATCAACAAATGGCACATAATACCTTACAGATGTGTAGCGGGTATATGGATTATCCGCAGAAAGACATGTAATGGCGTAGTGGGGGGCTGTCCTACCTCACAAAAATTATGATTTATGGCGTAGTCGATACCTTGCGGAAAGCCAAAACTTCAAACACAGTTGATCTTGCCCCAACACGAAGCTGCGCTCAGAATTCGCATTAGGTAGTATCGTAATCGTCGGTGAATTTTCTCACTTTATATTCAATAAATGAATATGCGTGCCAGTCGGGGCATTTGCGTTACCAACGGCATCGGAGCTTCTAGCCATCGTATTCATCAAATTGTTGAATAAAAAAAAAGGGGGGGGGGGGGGTGGCTAGCTCACGCAGTTAAAAGAAATGATCAGTACCATCTGGATTCTCACTTTCCGTGACACAACGATATCCTTTACGTAGTCTGCGCCTCGGAGCTAATTTCCCCACCTGTGCCAATTAAGCATATGTCTTTCCGTACATTGTAGTGTGGTCACACGACTAAGGCGCATCTAATCTACTACTCGTACGCCTGCAGCACATCACACATTTCCAAGGTGATATGCCATGGCTAACAATAGTACTGTCCGGAATCACGAAGCTGTGAAAGTACTTCAGTGCTTTCAAAGACGCTTTCATGAGTGATAAATAATACTTTATAGCAAGCAACACATATACATTGATTGTGAAAAATCACGACTTGGGTACAAACACCTTGGTATACCTCAGGTGCACCTGCACTTTGTTTCAGCTCTCGATGTAGACTCCACCTTTTATCGAACCTTGTTTTCTTCTGTTTAATAGCGTATCACCTTGTGAGATGATCTATGTAATCTTATTTTTTTTATCCTCAAATACAATCTAGCAGAAAATGAGCTGCCCTGGCTCAATGGTGAGCCAAGCGAATTGTCGTACAAACATTGCGCAATGGTGAACACATCAGTGGATGGCTCTGCACATGCAGAACTATTCAATACAAATGCAATATATTTCATGAGATATCCTGTAGTCAGTATGGTATGCTATTAATTCATGTTGCTGTTGCAGTGAATACATGCGTGTGATTCTTAGGAAACGTTTATTGTTCCCCGATGGAAGTGTTGCTACCGTATGACGGCGAAGGAAAAATGTACGCAAAATGTATCGCGATATGTCTCTCTGAGAACGTGTGTAAGCCAACACTCTTTTTACACCACTTTCTCACAAAAGTCTTTATAGGTACTATTTTAATCAAATAGTTGAAATTGTCAATATAATAATTATTTTCCAGGAGGATGTTATCGACCTTTACGAAGGAATTTATCGCACCTAGGCGTTGAGCGAGCGGAACATCGCCACTTTCACCGACGAAAAAGTTTGCCCTCTTACGCGATTTACTGCAAGGAGTCAAGTTTATGCTTTCAGTTTTACTATCCCATAAAAACGGTCCCAAAGGACTCCATAGCTATAAAACCACTGAGATATATTTAAGCATCGTTTCAACAGGAACTAAAGCTCCTACGAAAGGGACTCGCTCGAACATTTTGCCGTTCTTGTTTTCTTTTCTGCTATTTTATTCCTTGAGCCTGAATGTAAAGAAGTCGTTTTGAGCCCATCTGCTTATTTAGGAAGACCCTCGATGCTTTGGGGATTACTCCCGAAAGGAATATGCAGCTCCTAAAATTTACGTAAAAGGGTTAAGAACCATAGCGTCCGAAATCTGGTCGTGAGAGAGGCTTAGCAGCAAGCTTCACTTCACGGGTGGTCTTTGTGTTTCTGGCCTTAACATAAATGTGGAATACCTCGTAAGTGACAGACAGTTGATTTTAACACTAAAAGCAGCATCGGAGGATCAAGTTTTGAAAATAACTTGCATAGTTTTTCGGCAAGTCAGCTTTGTATCGTACATGTGATCCAAATGGGCATAGCAAAAAGTAAGAGTCCCACTAGAAACAAGTCGCAAAAAGCACTTACGCTGGTGGCGTGTTCGATCGCCTGATAAAATACTACCGAAAAAGGAGGCGAAAGCAGACAAGACCCTCTCATATTTAAACGGAGTGTTTTTTTCATCGCATATCTATAGCATTGCTTCAGCGAAAAGCCCCCCTCTAGCTCTGCAAACGTTAAATTTTATGTCTTTATTCTCTTTCTGTCTCTGTGTGTGCGTGTGTGCGTGTGTGCGTGCATGTGTGTGTGCATGTGTCTGTGTGTGTGTGCATGTGTCTGTGTGTGTGCGTGTGTGTATATGTATACGTGCCTGTGTGTGTGTGTGTGTGTGTGTGTGTGTGTGTGTGTGTGTGTGTGTGTGCGTGTGTGTTTCTTTATTATGTCAGGTAATTCCGTCGGGTAAACATATATTTAGTGTTTCTGCGTCCTAGCTCCCGTCGCTAAAAAGAGCGTGACGGAACCGCGACGCAGCACAATTTTAGCCAATAGAGACACGGAACTCCAACTTAGACTCCATTTAAAGTAGCAGCAATAACGCAAAAACTGTAGAAAACATTGTCACCTGGTGTGATTCCTGGCCCATGATTTTAGGATTTTAGGCGAAAAGAAATAAAGGGTTAAAGGGCATATACATACATACATACATACATACATACATACATACATACATACATACATACATACATACATACATACATACATACATACATACATACATACATACATACATACATACATACATACATACATACATACATACATACATACATACATACATACATACATACATACATACATACATACATACATACATACATACATACATACACACGAATATTCAGACTTCAAGGTAAAAAAATACTTTTGGTTGCCTGAAACCTTTGAATGAATAAAATGACAGGCTGCTTATCAAAGGCAAGTCTATTTAAGCTGGTGTTTCGGCCGGCGTTCAACCTTTTCCAAACATCATCTTTGGCTCAGGCCAAAAGACGATGAGCCATCTTTGGGCAGAATGAGCGGTCTGCAGTACAGGATTTCCAAGTTTGAGAAATGCCCTGCTTACGGAAAGTAAACTTCAACTTTGGTCCTACTAGCTGAGTTCTAACCAAATTGCTATAAAAAAGAAATAAGTGTATTTTTATTTAAATTATTTTTAATATGTGTATACTAGGCAGGATATGAATAGTGCTTTAATGTTGCAGTGGAGCCGTCAATGCCGGGGGGCTTGGGAACTGAAGCTTCTTAAAACTGAGCCAATCTGAGCAATAGACATTTTTCAACATATCCTTTTCGTATAATGAGTATAACAATGGTGAATTGCGTTGAGATTCAACAGGCACCGGAGGGACAATGTCCGAAATTAAGGAGCAAGTCCTCCTCAGTGTCTTCAAACATGCGTTCTGTTTGCTGTGTGCAGAGGGTTGGAACGTGTGCTTATTGTTTCAGGGAATCATAGACTAAACGAGGTGGCTGCCAGGTTATTCACGGCTAGCTCACTGTTCTTGCTCTGAATATTACGATGCGCCATGAATATAACCGCGCATGTGAGCGACAGCGGTAGCTCAACAAGAAGGAGTGGGCGCGAAATAGTATAGAATAATATTTAGAATAAAAGCTCACAAGGGTCCCGCATGGATTCGCCTAAGATGACTCGAAGGCGGCGAAAGCCATCTTTGTCTTCTCAGTCAATGTTTTGATCCTCCCCCTTCCTGCACCTAACGCGGTTTGTGCATTGCCTCCAGGATCGGAGGAATTGCAAATTTTCTGCCCCCCCATCTCGTTCGCACTGCATCCGTGATCGGCCCACCTTTGACCAAGCGATGGTGTCATGCGATGGCGCCATAACGGGACGTGACGTCATGTGACGTCATGACGGTCATGTCACAAATTTTGGCGTCTTGGCAAGTCACGATGACGTCATACGGTGACGTCATCAGTGATGAGGATTTTTTGCATCAGTCGTGTTGACGCCAACGCCGAGGGACGCCGACGGTCAATTTCCGCGTTTGATGAGGCATCTAAGGACTTTGCCTCAATTATTATCCTCGTCGTCGGCACTTGCGAGCACCTAATTAACGTCAAAGCCGTCCGATAAGCATGCTCGCAAATGGTTATCGAGCGCATCGCTCGACCCTCACCAAGCGCAACCGCAGCCCTATTTTCCAGAAGAGGCAGGCAAACGCGAATTACGAGTGGAGACGCCGTCAGCAAGTTTTCTCTTCTCGGCGAGACTGCGCCAACCGGAGTCGAGCACCGGTTGTGTATACGCCACTGCGAGCTTCGCAGCCCGGACCACGAGCGCAGTGCGTGCGCATGCCGAGAATGCTCAGCAATTTTCGGAGATGGCACCGTTATCTCCGCAAAGCTACAATGCTGACGCTGCAGCGAATAGCTTTTCTTAGCCTTGTACACACACACACAAAAGAAAACAAGAATTTTGTAAAAACGAATTCAAAAGAAAAGGACTGCATCTGAATTCGCCAAACAATGGTGATAAAAGTGAAAAGGGTTTCCTCTAACGGAAGCTGGTTCTCAGTCCCATAAGAATATTTTTGTAGTCACATTGGGATGAGCTATATTTAAGCAGAACATTATGTTCAGAGCAACTTTTGACGACTTAGTACAATTGTAAAGAAATGTGACGACAGAAAAATATGGCCAGTAAGGTTTATTTTCTTGCCGTATTCTCACACAGACTATTATGAAGCATTGTATCGCCATGGGGTACAATAAGCGCTTTGTGTACAGAATTAGCATCGCGGGGGTGTTGGTTGTGAAAAATCGCAATACAGCCGAGACAATTATCACCTGCCACGTCTGCACAAAGCGACAACGAAAACACATTTAGAGAACCAATCGCCACAAAATAAGAATTACTGTCTTATCAAATGCAGCGGGCGGCAGAATTAGAGATATATCTGAAAATTAACCTTCATGTGAGAAATTACTAAAGGTGTTACTGCAGTATTGTAACTCTGAAAAGTATTCAAGAAGGCACCCTATCAAAATTATCACGCATATCAGGGATGAAGCACTGTGTAGGCGTACCTTGTGTCGTAAAGTAATTGGAAGGCGCATGCAGGAGCTCGGTCAGTGGCTGATTCGCAGAACGTGCGCGTGCTTGGAACGTTCGGTGTACACACCCGCAATGTAGGTAAACTTATTTGCAAGAACCATAGAAGAATTCTGAGAAGTACTCTGTGTACACTGCGTCAATAAACTTGAGGTTCTGATTCGGAAAAGCAGAACGAGTCTACCTAAGTCGTTTTGTTTTTGTTAATTGATATACGTGAACTTGTTCGACTATGAAGAGGCCCTAGCGGTTTCGAGCACAAACGTTCACTTCAGACTTGTGAAAGGACGCTCTTTATTGCGCATTATATGCCTAATTTTTCTCATGTAATTGTAAAAATTCCAGTTTCCAAAGAGAGTGAGAGAGAGGGAGAAATGAAGGGGCAAGGAAGAAAAATAGATAATGTAAAGGAAAAAAAAGCAACAGTAGGCAAAATAACATATGGCCAGTTAGTGTAGGGACAAAGGGCGACATGCGCTAGACGTTCCCAAACGTTCGTGAAGTCCAATCGACCTCAGAAATCACAATGCTGCTTTTGTGGCTTTGAGCGAGTAAGAATGCGTAAGTCATGGTCGAAGAATATTTTCTTCCGAAAGCGGCCTTCAATCAAGGCGGCGGAGATAAGGTTTTTGACCCCTCCGTTGAGTTTTGAAGAATGGAAAGTGGCACAGAAGGTGTTCTGTGGCTTACTCACAACCGCAAAGTTTTCATGCTCCACTGATGGCTTTTGCTATGAGAAAAAAGTAGTCCCTCGTGTATGCCCCCCCCCCCCCCCCCCACACACACACACACACACAAAAAAAGCTGTTTTGCTGCGGAAGAACTCGGGTGGCAAACGAAGTCGCAAATTGTGATCGAAAGAACATAAGCACTAGCTAGAAAATCCCGGTGCATTCCATCGTAGAAGTGTGTTGCAGCGAGCACGTGATTGCATTTGTCGCATCGCATCCGTTCTAGATTGTGGTATAGACAGCAGCAGGACTCATTGATGAGCCGAGTGTGAAGCTTAACCGGCGCTGTCGTTGACGGCAATTCCTCATTGTCTCAGCAACCATTAAACTATAATGTCGTATCCCTTCTTGCACATTTGGTTCTTGAGCCTCATTTTATACGCAAGCTGCTCGTGCATTGCGTGACGGAAGGCAAACTGCATAGTGTTTGTATGGCTGGCTGTGAGTCGCTGAAGATGGCCGAACGATTAAGTGGGCGCTGGAGTACGTATTTGACTTCCCCAGGAAGGACTGCAAGCTTTTCTGCGGCACAGTAGTGTGGGAAAACGTAAACTGCAGAGATGTGGCGTCAGACAGAATAACCAGTGCTCCGGCAGCACCTTCAAAGTGCTGTTGCCAGGGCACAGCAATTCTTCCGCGCCTTCCCGTAACGTTGCTCAAGCATAAACGGGCTGCTCTACGCTCTACATTCGATCATCTTAAATGTCAGAACTAGGGTTGTGCGAATATCATATTTTCAACTGCGAAGCGAATTTAAATAAGGAAACCAAGTGCCGAATCGAACATTTACCCAATATTTTCGAGTAAGAATAGTACAACTACTGGCCTTTGAAAAAAAAATTTTTTTTTTCGTCAACCAGAGATAAAAAGTTAGTCCCTTGTATAGCAAATCACATACAAGAAATTTATGCAGTGCACAACACCATTACACTAATGCTTTATAGTACCACATATGCAGTTATTTAATGTTGCTATGAAGGAAGCGCAGCTGCTCGTTATGCTCGGGAAGCAGCGACCCCGTCGTTCATATCCCCATTCCTCAAGACAATGAAAAACACGCTGGTGCTGATGTGTTAATATTGCCGTCACAGTTTGATCCTCTAAGCTTCCTTTCTGAATTGGTAGAAGCAATGAGAACTAACTGGCACGAAGTTCATTGCAAGTGCTTCATCTTAGGATAACGCCGAATAATGCTGGGCTCAATTAGCCTTTATATATTCATTCTCAATATTGCAATGGCTTCTGACTTGTTTCGGAGGTTCCGTGGAGTATAATTTCGGCACTCTATCGCAACATGCTCGGCCTCATATAATGCCATGCCCTGGCCACAGCACCTGAATACCGGAGCACTTGCAAAAGCGCACTGGGCGGGATAGGGCAGCTGAAGCTAATTTGTCTATATGTACATCAAATTTTGCGAAATTTAACACAGGTATCTAGCTGTATGAGCTGACTTCCAAACTTGCTATGAAGTTTTGTGGCGTTCGAGTATTTCGAATGGTAAGAGTGCCTTGCGAATTGACTCGAATACCGAACTATTCGAAGTTTCGAATATTCGTGCTTCCTAGTTAGAGCGTTTGTTCACCCTTTCTAAATCAAATTGACATGCACTTTGTGAATAGGAAAGCTCGCATCACC